>CM077835.1:13145548-13745548 GCA_039720395.1 Liquidambar formosana | reverse complement strand
CTATTTTTTGAGGTTTGCTCTGTTAGTGGCCTAGTTGGGGTGTTTTGTTGGGTTTGTTGCAGCTTGTTATTTGTTATGTGGTGTTGCATTGTTGAGTTTGTTGTCCCTGCTTCAGGTTTGTTGCAGCTTGCTGTTGTTATGTGGTGTTGCGTTGTTGAGTTTGTTGTCCCTGCTTCAGGTTTGTTCAGTGGCTTATGCTCCATTTATTAGGCTGTGTAGTTGGCGTGGTTGGCTATGCTTGGCTATGGGAGGAGCTAGCTTAGGTGTTCTATTCTATTCTTTGCTAGTGTTACTGTTCTTTCTCAAATGTTGTTGCCCTTCTCTTCATGCTTTCCTGCTAAGTGGTCTCATTTGGGTATTGCTTTGTTTGGGCGGAGTTGGTCTTAGTGTTGCTGCCCATTTGGCTAGCCCTCCTTTTTTGCTGTTAGGTGGAGCAATTCTTGGTGTTGTTGTCTTATTTTCTGTCTATTTGGTGCAGCTGCTGTTTTATGGTGTTTCCATGGTATTTTTTTGGCTGCTTGGTCATGCTCTTATGGTTTTCCAATTTTGCTCCTCCTGTGCCCTCCCATTGCTTGTTCCACTACAAGAAAAATGGGTTCTAGTGATGAAAGTTTAGCGACGGTCACTAATAAACATCATTAAGGTGATTTTAGTGACGGCCAAACACTTGGCCATCGCTAAATTTTAATGAAAACTTCAGCGCCTTGGTTTTCCTCTAAGAAGAAAGTTAGTAGTGTCGAATTTAGTGACGGGTGATATTTTCATTGTTGCCAAAAGCTTATGTAGCGACGGTCAGTAGACAACTCTCGCAAAAACATCCATTACTGACGGCCTCATTGACTCTCACTAAATTCATTTAGTAAAACGACATAGTTTTGATTACCTTCTTTTGGCCTGATAGTGAGGCCCTTACTATTCAGTACACGCCCCACCTCCTCCTTCTCTCCTGTCTCACGCTCCCTCTGCCTCTACCTGGTTTCTCCGAAGGTAGGGGAAGACCTTCACACCAGTCACTACATATGCACGCCGCCGCCCGCCGCCGCCGCTGCTCCAGTTTCTGTAGTCAACATCACTGTTGCCCCCATCGACGTTGCTATTGCCACTTCGGCCTTGTCCGGTGAGTTCGTTGTTTTGTTTTCTTGTTTATATTTTTTGTCTTCAATGTTTTTCTTTGGTTCTTAACGACATTTCTCTTTGTACTCATTTCCATTAGACGTGAGAAGCTCGATTTTCAGATCTAGGATTTCACTTCTAGGGTTTCAAATATCGTATTTTAGTTCTAGGGTTTCACATCTCGTATTTCAATGATAGGGTTTCAGTTCTTGGATTTTAGGTCCTATTTTCATAATACGATTTGCTTATAGTAGTAGTGTGAAATTAATTTTTGTGTTCACTTTAACCCTCCGTTTGGTTCCCCAAAGCAACATATTCTTCTTCTTGTTTTGCCAAATCTCAAACCCTCCTCTGTTTCCAATTGATTTTGGATTGGGTAAAACAGTTTGTTTTTTTTTTTTTTTTTTTCCGCTTTATGTGATAGTTGCATGCCAAACTAATTTGACATTCACGTAAATCTTGGTGTTTGTTTGTTGCGTGCTTTGATTTAATTTAATTTTGTTGTTATTACTACCCAACAATTGCCGCAGAAGTTTCTGCAAATAAATGTCTCGAATATGAAATGACTTAACTTATTGTTAAACTCCCACACCCAAGAAAAACAAGCATTTCATATGGACAAAAATCCTACCCCCATACTCCTTGTTCCAGGATCAATGTTGGCAATAAGAAAACAGCTCCAGGCAATTGTTATTAGAGCAAAAATGGAAAAATAAGTATCAGTAACCAATATGCCTACATCAAACGCTACAAACGCTTACCTCTAAATTTCTCTTACTCTTTTTTTGTCACAGCTTGAAAGCTTAATTGTTTTCCTTATAATATAATTGATTGTTCAATTGTTTTATCTCTTATTTTCACACGCGTGTTTTATGGTGTGTTCAATCTATTAGACGAGTAATTGTTGTATGTCAACCCAAGTCAGATTGTGTTAGCAATTTTTCCAAATATTTGAAACCATTTTTAGTGTTGCAGTTCAGAAATATGACTTGAAAGTAATATGAATTAAACCATTTTAGGTTTAGTTATATGAATATCTTGTACTTCCCATCCCAAAGAAATGTTCTGATATTTTCTCTTACCATTTAAAAGAATGAGAACATGTGAGACTTTTTTTGATAGGATGTACGTGTGGATATGGAGTTATGAATGGCATTTTCTTACCTCATTTAACAAGGCAAAGTAAGCTAGAAACTCATTGCTGGAGCTGTTGAGTCCCTCATGTTGGCTTTTCATAATCTTTTAACTTTCAACATATTGGTAAATTCTGATTTTTTTTCAACTTTGCTCTGAATATTTCGTTGACATTCTAGTGGCATACTTGTGAGTTTGCATCACAGGGTCAACTTGTCATATGATTTTGGCACATCAAATGATTTGAGTGATCTGCCCATGTCTTCTAGTGACCTCTCACAGTTAAATTTTTAGTGCCATAAAAAGTGTCAACTGACCTTTTATTTTTATTTATTCTACCCACAGAGTTTCATCCTTGTTTGAAACTGATCGAGAGCATTAAAGATCGAGACTTCTCTTTGGTCTTCACTGGATTTTATCTTCTGGGCATATATTTGAATCTGTTACAAGTCATATAGATCTATATTGATTGTTTATTTGTGTATAGTGTGCATAACAAGGTGGTTGGTGGAGCTAGCTATGATGTGCGTTCTTTTGTGTAAGATGTTTCATTTCTACAATTTTTTATCACCTGGGAGGTTAGAGATATATGGTTACATCAAGAGGATGGTCTACTAGAGTAGGCTGATTAAACATTGATGATTGTTTTCTTTGGGGCAATATTTTGGGTGCATGTTCCTGAAGGGGAGTTCAGAGGGCCATGGGTGTCTGTATTGCTTGTAATGAAGTGAGATTATAGTTTGGGAATTGGGATTGTATGTGTTTTGAAAGCTGGGTGCTGACTCGTCCAAAGTGGGTGTATTGTTTGTTTATTATTGGTTGCAGCCTAGATGTTTGGTGTTTTTCTAGCTAAATGGGTTATTTATTTTTAAGTTAAAATTAAAAAAAATTAAAAAAAAAAAAAAAAGAAGTTAATGGCTGGTACATAGATTTAGGAAAATTATATAATTTTGTTTCAAGGAAATCATGGTTGCTGGAAATAGTATGCTCTTCCTTTAGAAAGTTAATGTGTTATTTATTTACTCATCTAAACAATTTTTCTTTTAAGATATTTATTTACTCATCCATGGTTGCTTAATGGTTTAGAATTTAAAGAGATTATGAGTGTGGACCATATTTATGCTTACTATCAGTTTTGTTTATTCATTGTGTGTGTGTCAACTCATTGTGAATTTCACTGTTCTTGTATCCTTTTTTTGGGGGTGACAGTGATGAAGACAA
The DNA here is from genome assembly GCA_039720395.1 of Liquidambar formosana. Lineage (NCBI taxonomy): Eukaryota > Viridiplantae > Streptophyta > Magnoliopsida > Saxifragales > Altingiaceae > Liquidambar > Liquidambar formosana. The sequence continues at coordinate 13,742,080 of CM077835.1, read as the reverse complement.
TCGTGGAAGACGTGGAGGCAAATCATATGATTTGTGTTTCTCTTTTTATTTTGGTCCAACCAATCTGTTTTGGTAATATTTTCTACGCTGACATAATGTTGAGTTGTTGACTGTTTGTTTGAAAATCCATGCCATTCATGGAACCATAATGGGGATAGGGTATGAGTTTGTTGTTTTATATAAATTATATATCAAAATGGACAAGAATAAAAAGTATGGTCGATAGGAAACATAAAAAGCATGACCACTGGTATATACATCATTTCGTTATGGACAAGCATAATTCATGTACACACACACACACACACACACACACATATACGAGACATGCCTAGGTTTTTCCCGTTGTGGGGTGGATTTGTTTCAAAGATGTATTTATCCTTTTCAATCTTTGTTTCAAAAAAGATTGAGGAGCTGATGGAGGAGCAGATACAAGAGAAAATGATAGCATTTATGGCGCAATATGTCCAGCAATGTCAACAGAATATGCGCCGCTAGACGACAGGTATTTTTTTTTTTTTTTTTGGTGCTGTTTTTTCTTTTTGTCCTATTCTATGGAGTGTCATACCTCTAAACCTCTAGATTTTGATAAATTAGGAGTCAAAATCTACAAATTGTTATGAGTCTAGAGTTTAGTCCTGTGCTGATGCTTGGTGGAATGATTTTAGGTTGAATTTGGTTGGTTCAAGTTGGTTTGGAGTTTTGATTTGAATTATGGATTGAATTTTTATTTTGATTGAATTGTATTGGAGTTTGGGCTTGTCAGATTGGTTTTTTGGATGATTAATCAGGTTTTTTGACTAGTCGATAACTTGGTATGTCCTATTTACAGATGAGACTATGCCGAATTTTCTAAAAAAGGTTTTCAAAAGAATTATGTTTGTTATTGACTTTCTTGTTCATTATTAGTCAGCGTAGAAAATTACTGAACGACTGAGAAAAACTAAGAAGTACCCCCCACTAAAAACCACACACCAAACCACAACCACCTACAAAGCCCAACACACCCCTACATAGAGAGTTGAAAAAACAAAACAAAAACACAATCCAGATGCATCAGAAACGAAATGAAATTACTGAAATTCTCATGCTTTTGACAGCAATATTCCTCTCAAATCTGTACATAGTGCTAATCCTTTTGAATTAATAAGGGAGACTAATTCACCATAGGATAAAGCTTGATAATTTATGACTCCATTGTTAAGTGTCCTAACTTTTTGCTTTATTTTTTCACCAAATAATCTGGGTAATCCTTAAATAAATCTTTCTTTCCAGTAATCATGGGTACAGTCTCTTCTAAGAAATAGTTTGCTAAAAAATACGTCTTTGTACCATCTAAAATCTTCTAATTTAGGGCATCAAAGGTTAGATAATATTTCACTGACTCTATTTGAAAAGGTTAAAGGGTCTCCTAGAAAATGTTTAACTATTGAATAAATTAAAGTATTTACACTATCTTGGATTGGCTGCCCATTAGGATCTAAGATTGGGCTACCATTATCTTCTATTTTAACTGCATTTAAAATATGTTGTTTATTGTGATCTGATAGATAATTATCCCACCAACCTTTTAGTTGTCCTGTGAATCCGGTAATAATTAAATGAATGGTAGATTGTTCACTAGCATTATTCTTTTTCTTATATGCTATAACGACCATAAGGATTTCTTTCATGGTGTTTAATATTTGGTATTCTGACATTCCATTAATGTTCCATTCATATAAGGAATTTCCGCTATATTCGCTTTGGGTAAAATGTGGTCTTTCTTCAAACTGGATGTCTAATGGAGTTGCTCTAATATAATAATTTCTAGCTGTTGGCCGAGGAAAATAAAAAGGTCTTTGCATGCACTCCTAATGAATTGTCTTGAAAATTCTTTTCGAGTTTCTCTAGGTCTGTTTATGGTGCAACTGTTTTAGACGTTGTCATTTGAGCAAGCTTTTTAATTATTTCTTCTAGCATTTCTTCTGTGTTACTGGTAAATTTTATATCATTTTCTCCTTCTAGAATAATGTGGGGTTTAAATAAAGGAATTGTTTTTTTAGGAGTTTCACTAATGGGGCTGGAAGTACTAGAAGGTCTGTCTAGTTTAGAATCTATTTTACTTTGGACTATTTCTATCCTATTTAATTGAATTCAAATTGTATGAAGATGCTCGTTGGTATAATTATTCTGTTCTAAAATTTGTTTTGCTTCTTTAACTGAACATTGCATTGCATCTAAAACTTTAGATTCTCTGAATGGTGATGCTTTTAATGTGCTATTTCTAACATGAAGATGTAAATTTTCTAATGGGGAATGTACTGACTGTATTGTTTTCTCTTTTGCCGTGTTCCACGAAATATAATCTTTTATGTTGACACTTAATGGTTTTCTGTTCTTCTTGAAGAGAAGTACGTATTCTATAAATTTTTTTTTCTAAAAAGTTCAAACCATGTAAAAAATGAGATGTTAACTTGGTGCTAGTTACAGTAATCATGTTGGAAGTTCTGGAAGAATTCCCTTTCTATTGGATGGCTTACTAACTTAAGATAATTTTGTCTCTTAAGAGTATTTTCTGTGGAATTAAAATCTCTTTCTAAAAATCTTTTATCTAATGTGAATTCTTTGGTTAACATGTGTAAGGCAGCATCATATCTGGTATCATTCATTTGTGAACGTGTAGGGGACATGTTTTCTGGGTCTGTATTATCTTAATTATTCTGATCCTACCGTATAATACAGTTGTGTAATAACATGTTCATTTCTAAGGCCTGATATTCTTTCTGAATTTGTTTGTGTAGGCTAAGGTGTTTCTAATGGGGCTGAAGGTCTTGGAGATGAATAGGAAGACCTAGCTGGTGTGTAAGGTCTAGAACTAGAGCTGGATGAGAATTCAGAAACATTTAAAGATATAGATCTAGGAGTGAATCTTATTTCTACTGTTCCAACTGGATGTTGGGTAATCTGTTCTAATTGTCTATTTTCTATCTTTTTTGAAGGAACAATATCTGGCAGGGACCAATCTGTTGATAATTCTAATTCTTTCCAATCTATTCTTCTTGGGACTGCTGTATTAGATTTCCGTATTTAGGTTTGAACTAAGGTAGTATGTCCCTTAGGACTGGTATATTAAAGCTCTGGGTACTATACTTGTGGTCATAATCTTATAATAAAATCTGTAAACTAAGGCTAAGTGAGCTGATCCTTCTTTTAAATCATGACCGTATGTTTTAATATATAAAATTTAAAGCATTTAATATATTCCTATCTTTAAGCCATAATGAATAGTTGGGATAACGATTAAAACAAACTGGTCCATCACATAGGCTGGATTCTACCATTCCTAAGACTGAGTCGTCAAATTGATTGTCTTGCATCTCTTAGAGCAATTAAGGCCTAAAGCTTTTAAACCATCTCTTGATAATGGTTTAATAGCTACTTGTGCTAATCCTAAATGTATATAATTATAATTCTTCTTAAGATGTTATGTAGTCATTTTTCTAGATAATAATTCTATTGTTTCATGTCCTGAACTAAATGGACTAGTCTGTTCTACTGTTTTTATATTAGTCTGTTTAGAATCTGAACAATTTTCCTGAAGGCTCATAAATAGCATTAGGCTCGACTTGGGAACTGTCCAATTTGCTAATTCTCTGTCTGTATTCTCATAAATTTCTTATCTACTATTAACTATGGTGGTACCATCTTGACTAAAATTTGATACCGAATCACTACTAGAAGGTTCTTCTGGGTTTCTAGGCCTGTTGGAGTTACTTCTGAAAAATCTATTCATTGTTTATATTTTAGAGACTGAAGTCCTAGGGACTGATTGTTTTCACACTATTCTGGCGACAACATGGCTTCACACGCCGATATGGTATCGCGGAAAACAGGGATATCAACCTAAAATCAGATCAACCTAAAATACTGGATGAATAAAGCTTTCAAAACTAACTGACAACTTGGCTCTGATACGAAAGGAACCCCAAGATATATATTAACTGAAAGCTTGAAATGCAAATTACAAGATACGAAAGTAATACTTACAGAATTACAGAAGGAAAGAGTAAATGTGGAAGGCTTGTACAAAGAATATATATATACCATTTACAATCCAGGAATGAACATATAAACAATATTGAAAAACAACAAATATGGACAAATATGATAAATGCCTTGTATTGGAATATATTCAAAAGTAAATAAGGAAAATATTGGAAATTACAATATTAGTGAGAATCTTGTTGTCGATACAAGGAGGGAAATGGATATTGGAATAGAAGGATTGGTTCTGAAGTTTTGAGCTAAAACTGAACCTGCTTACAAAAATGATACTAGGGTCTATTTATAGATGAAGTATTGTCTTGAGAAGTGGCTCCGAAAAGGAGGCCAGCTAATGCCCATGTGAAGGCCATGTGGTCACAGTGATTGTTGTCTAACAGGGAAATGGATATTCGTTTTTTGTTGGTCATGAGATCTTCTTTCCACCGAAAGACTGACTCGGATGCTTTGTTGGTTCAAAGCATATTGCTATTGCTATTATTGCTATTTGAAGGAATCACCGAAAGTAGGTAACTTTTCTTCAGAGGAACTGTTGCTGATTCATTGGAGCAAAGATGGTGAAACAATCATCTTCATTCTCCTGTGCTGCTTCTGGTGAAGATAAATAACTAATCTCCTGTTCATCTTCTCCTTCTGATTCATCTTCCCTTAGAGAGGATAGTGCTTTCTGTAAATGTTTTCTGAGGTCCTTCTTTGAATTTGAAGGAGATGTTGTTAGTTTGTATGATTTTATTCTTGTCATGGAGCACTTTGGATGCTTCGCCAAGACCAAAACTGGATATTGCTGGATGTTGCTTAAACCAATTGGTTATTGCTTTTGCAGTAACATTGTCTATTTTGGCTCCGTCTCACCATTTGACATGGAAAGATCTTCTAAGGAAGGGAACACCTGAGTTGGTAGAACCTCATATTGCCAATACATTACCCAAGCCATACCAAAATTACCAAAGAAAAGAAATTATTTTGGGAAGGCTTGAAGGTGTTGCTGGGGTTGGACTTGTTCTTGAAAGATCGAATACCCTTCATGAACTTGTTTGGGGACAATTTCTATTGTTGGGCCAAGATATTCCCACCAGTTAAGGAACCAGAGAGGAATATCGAAATTGAAATGTCTATCAAGATAAAACATCCATGAATGACGGAATATTGTATTTTGATAATAAAAGGTATTGTACCAGGCCTTCTAGTAATCGAAATAGTTGAAATATTGAGGCTTGAAGGTTTGTGAAAACTTTCGAGGCCTGTACAAATCTTGACCCCATGCAGAAGGCGTGAGGATTTTGAGAATGTTGCAAGTAGAGTGAGTAAACTCACCTTTGTAATTATCATCTGGATAATGTTTGAATTTTGCTGAATCAGTATCTACTAAAAAAATTCATAAAATCTTTGTGTTTTGTTGAAATCTATAGTATTGTTGAAAACATTTGTCTTGCCATTTCAATTGGCTCAAGGTTTGAAAATTCTCTTTCAATTACCATGATTGGTGATTAAAGAGATTTTTGAAAATATGTTGATTTTCCTTTTTGAGAAATTGGTGTGGGGTTAGAGACCCTCACTAAAGATCCTGACTTTGCAGTTTCTGCATAAGTCTGTTTGGACTTCACCATTGAGGGGAAGCTTTGTTGAGACATAATCACATATTGCTCAGGGTTGAATTCATTGAATCTAAGGGGAAGGGAGAGGAAACTCTCTTCTTCTTATGCTTGATCAGCCCAAGATTTTTTTGGTTTTGAAGAAGTTGTTGGTTGAGAGGAGGTTGGTTGAAGAGCATAAGACTCTTTTGTTGATTGCTGGACAGAACGTCCTTTTTTTGAGGTATTGGTGCTATGATGGCTCTGTTGTTACCGCCTCTGCTACCCCTAGGGGGCATTGTTGGTTCCCTGTAAGAATTCTTTGGTCAAGAAGTATGGGACTGAGTTTGATTCTCCTTTAATATATTCTATTTGAAAATCAAAAACAGAAAGTATTGCTTGCCATCTAGCGAAAATATGTTTTGACGCTAAATTTTTTACATCTTTTTGTAAGACTGATTTTGCTGCTTTACAATCCACTCAGACTAAAAATTCTTGATTCAAAAGATCACTTTGAAATTTTGAAATACATAAGACTATTGCTAAAATCTCTTTTTTTGTTGTAGAATAATTTTGTTGAGCTTGGTTCCAAGTAACAGAATGATATCTCACAATCTTTTCTTGGTTATTGACTTTTTGTAAAAGGATCCCTCAAAATCCTATGTATGATCATCCATCCAAGCAGGAGGATTTTTCTTAAGTCTTCATCTTAATGGGGCACAAAGTTGACTAGGATTAGGAAAGAAATCTGAAATGTAATTCAGGCTTCCTAAGAATCTCTGTAATTGGTTTTTATCTTTTATTACATCAGGAAATTTATTCTCAAATTGAATGGACCAGTTCAATTGGAATGATTGTTCCATGATGAATATTATGACCTAAAAATCTTATTTTTGTTTGGAATAATTTTATCTTTGAAAGAGATAAAACTAAACCATTGTCTTTTATTACTTGAAAGAAAATGTTAAGATATTTCCAACATTGATCTATTGACGATGAGAAAACCAAGACATCATCAATATAAACTATAGTGAAAGTTGTATATTGAGTAAAAATATTATTCATTATATTTTGGGATTCCAATGGTGCATTTTTCAATCCAAAATGCATTACATTACATTCGTAAAGTCCAAAAGGGACTGTGAATGCAATTTTATACCTATCCTGTTTATCAATCTGTATTTGCCAAAATCCAGATTTCATATCAAATTTTGAAAATACTTTTGCATTGGTTAATCTTTGACTTAAATCTTGTTTATTTGGTAATGGATACCTAATCCATTGCAAAGCTTCATTAAGAGGCTTATTGTTGATTACTAATCTTGGAGTTCCTCTTTGTATTTCAGCATTTTTCTGATAATAGAAAGCTGCACAGCTCCAAAGAGATTTGCTATTCCTTATTAATTTTTTCTTGAGTAAATCATTGATTTCCTCTTTGCAATGTTCTAATAATTGTTGATTCATTTGGATTGGTTTGGCTTTTGTTGGGAATTTACTTTCTTGAAAATCCTTGTTATAAGGAAGTTTTGCTATGTGTTTGTGTCTTTGCCAAAAAGCATTTGGAATATCAGAACAAACTTCTGTTTCCAGTTTCTTTTTGAATTGTTGAATAGCTTGTTGGATTTTCCAATTTGTTAATTGTTCTTCGATTTGTTTGTGTCCAATTTCTTTTTAAGAAAGAAAAGACTGATTAGTCCTTCTTTTTATGAGATTAAGTTCAGGAAATATGGACATATCTTTGATGGTATTTAAATGTTTTGAATGTGGAGGACTAATGAAGTGGAAATTTAATTCTTTGTCATGATATTACAAGTTATTCCTTGACTACTAATTTGCATAGGTTGTATAATGTTTAGGAATGGGGTTCCTAAAATTACACTTCTACTAATATTTTTGACTAAAATGAAAGGAGTTTTAATGCAAACTCCATTGTTACAGATGTGAGCGTTTGTTAGTTTAAATTTGATTTGCAAATTTTCTCCATTAGCTGCACTTAATTTTGCTTTTGTTTTCTCAAAGTATTTTGTAGGAACCAATCCTTCTTGAATACAATTGAGATCTGCTCCAGAATCAATTAAGGCAATTGTGTCAATTTTATACTCTTTATTGATAACTACTGTTAATCTTACCTGCCATTTTTGGTATGTCATTCTTGTTAATAGGTTGGGAAAAGTTTCCTCCTTTTGTTCTTGGTTTTCTATTGTTTCAAATTCTTCAGATTTAGAATTCTGATGTTGTTTTAAATTTAGCATACTAATCTTATTTTTGAGATTAGTTATTTCATATTCTGTACTTCTTTGTAATTCTTTTAATTCTGTTTTAATTTGGTTTACTTCTTGTTTTAAATATTCTATCGTTATATTCTTATCTTCTTGTTTGGGTTGAATCTGTCAAAAAATTCGTTTAGATTACAAGTTTCATTTGTTTTTAGAGGATTCGGGTTTCTGTTTTAAACTTTCTTTTATTTTTTTGAGATATTTTCTTCGTATTTCTGGGTCTTGTATTTCATTAATGAGATCAAGAAGAACTTCTTGTTCTCTCGTTATCATATTGATACATTTACAATTTTCTTTGAATTGCTCGTCTTCAGATTCTTCTGAAGCTTTTGTTTCTTCGTTATCAGATGTGTCTATTTCATCTATTTGGAAATCTTCTTCTTCTTCTATTTTAGAGTCTGAGAATAGAAGAAGGTTGATTAATTGTCTTTTAAAATTTTCACCTATTTGTAATTCATTGATTTTTTGTCTCATAGTACATTTGTTAGAATAGTGGCCAAATCTTCCACATTTATAACAAACTCCTTTTGCTTTTATTGGGGAATTATTTCTATTGTTTGAAGATGGCTGTGGTTGAAGCCATTGTTCAATACCTTTTCCTTTTTTATTTTGTGATGATTTTTTAGGATTGAATTTCCTCCTAGAAGTTGAAGGTTTATTATAGCATTGATTATTTTGATTATATGGTTTTCTAGTGGGAAATCCTCTAGAAATCTTCTTTTTACTTTGTTTTGAAGGTACTTGTATTCCTCCTAACATTGATTTTTCAAAATTGAGCCATCCACAATCTCTCAAAGCCATAATGAGAGACATGTTTAATCCTTCTATTCCCAGAGGTTTGGCTGCAACTTGTACTAAACCAATATGAATCGTCTCTTCTTGAGTTTTGATGTTGAGATCAGAAAAGTACGTGGAAGTTCCTTTCTGATAAACTTCTTTTGTTGCTACTTTTGGTATTTTCCAATTGCTAAGACTTTTATCATCATTGTTATAGTTGCTTTCTTCTTTATTGATTAGTCTGTTTATCCTTGGAAGATGTTGACGATGCCGAAGACACACTACGGGAAAGAAAACTCATTTTGACTCTCAAACCTAATTCACTTCTAGAAAATCAAGGTCTTACTACGGGCTCTCGCCTACTGCCTCTATCTAGGCCTGCTTAGTTAGGTCATTGAATCTACGTACTTGTTCTCTCTCCTTACATATGGCTCTGATACCATTTACAACCCAGGAATGAACAAATAAACAATATTGACAAAAAACACAAATATAGACAAATACGATAAATGCCTTATATTGCAATATATTCAAAAGTAAATAAGGAAAATATTGGAACTTACAATATTATTGAGAATCTTGTTGTTGATACAAGGAGGGAAGTGGATATTGGAATAGAAGGATTGGGGTTCTGAAGTTTTGAACTAGAACTAAGCCTGCTTACAAAAATGATACTAGGGTCTATTTATAGATGGAAGTATTGTCTTGAGAAATGGCTCCAAAAAGGAGGCCAGCTGATGCCCATGTGAAGGCCATGTGGTCACAGTAATTTGTCTGTCACGGGTGGCTAAAGTTAAATACTTTTGGCTGCTATAGTGATGAATAATGCAAACTTTATAGACAACCCAATCAAAGCAACTTGGGTGAATCAAACTAAAACAGGACTTGGACAAAGAGGAGGACATGCAAGCAAAGCTACAACAATTAAGAAGGGAATTGAGTAGCGACTATTTCAATTTGATTAGAACTCAAAGAAGCACGTACCTAAGTGAGGCCAAGCAGTTATAAACACCGCAAAACCTCCTTGCTAATTAGTAATTGCTGATCCTTTGTTTTGAGAGAACCGAAATCTAGAGCAAAAGAATTGTTAAAGCAAAGGTATCCAATGTGCATAGGTAAAACCGTAAGAGAGGAGAAGAGAAGAAATTAGAGGACGTAGGTGTGTTTGAAAGGATGTCAATGGGGTCAAGAGGAATTTTAGGAATAAAATGCTTTTAAGAGGCAAAAGATAGGATAATGAACGAAAGGGTACTATTATTTTACCAAGAGGGAAAATGAAAAAACGAAAAGCAAAATGATAGCACTAGCCGCTAGGGTGGATTTCATAATTTGCTTTAGTAGACCTATCTTGTAGCGTCCATCACGCTGAGCTGGATGTCACGATAATCTGAAGAAAGCTACTTTAATAATTTAAATTCTAAGAGTCAATTGACTATTATTGTCAATAACTTCTAGGGAACAGTATTGAGTTCATATTTTCTCCGTTTTATATAATTATTTCTTTTGAAAAAATACTTTTTTTTAATTGAAATCTTTAAAATGTTTAACATCCTAATTTTATTTCCAGTATACAAAACATTAAAAAAGATAAGATACTAATGAGAACTGGTATTTTAGAAAATCAATCTAAAACAAACCATTGACTTCTTAGATGGAACAATAATTTTGGGTCATTTTTTCGTGTATTGATTTATGAAGTTCAACCAGCCTGGCCCCATTGATTAACCAATCAAGGGCAATTGTTGACGATTAAGCCATCACCGCCGATCCATGGGCTATTGGGTACAGCTGTAAAAGATCTTTGGAATTCATTCACGCGGAACCCAAAAAAATTATAAGTAAATGACCATTGGTACTTTTGGGGATTTAGCTAGTGTTATTTTTTGTTAAGAGTATTGCTATTTATTCTTAATTTTTATTTCTAATTTCGTTGGGACAATCACATCGGTCACCAAATAGATTTTTAGCGTTATTTAACTGAGCAGTATTATATGTACCAACTCACATAAGTGGTGATATAGTATAATAAAGGGAGAATGACATTTTAGTACCACCAACTTTAGGGGTAGTGTCAATTTAGTCCACAAACTTTTAATTGTCCCAATTTAAGGATTAAATTAAATTTGGTGTTTCAATGTAGGACAAGGGCTGACGGCCGTCAGTAAACTTGACGGAATGGCCACGTGTATGCTGATGTGGCACGGAATAGCCACGTGTATGCTGATATGGCACACACATGGCAGGGTCATTTATATTAATTCTAAACGACACCGTTTCAAGTTACATATATATATATATATATATATATAGAAAAACAAATACAAAAATAAATTTTAAAAAAAAAAAAAAAAAAAAAAAAAAAAGGGAAGAGGTTCTTCAATGTTAATCTGCCGGAAAGAATGGAGGGCTGGTTGCCCTTGTCGGAAACGATCCAATCATGCGCATTCTCGTCAGATCTGAAACCCCACAACCTCACCGTGACGCTGGAGTTCACCACCATCGCCGCTTGAAGCTCATCGCCCCTCCTCTCACCACCAAGAATCTCAACCGTACCACAGCAAGCACCAAGCTCACCGGAAAAAATGGCCAGTATACTTTTTTTACCCAGATCTGGTTTCCTCAACCCCAAAACCCTCATCCTCTCACTGCTCCTCCTCCCTTCACCGGTGGCTTAATAGATCTGAAAACACACCGCTGTGCATTCTCATCAGATCTGAAACCCCACGAACTCACCGTGACGTTGGAGCTCGCTCACCGCCATCACCGCTTGAAGCTCCCCACCCCTTCTCTCACCACCAAGAATCTCAATTGTACCGTAGCAAGCACGAAGCTCACCGGAAAAAATGGCCAGCAAGCTTTTTGTACCCAGATCTGGCTTTCTCATCCTCAAAACCCTCATCCTCTCATTGCTCATCCTCCCTTCACCGGCAGCTTAATAGATCTGAAAACACAGCACATTCTCGTCAGATCTGAAGCCCCACGACCTCACCGCGACGCTAGAGCTCGCTCACAGCCATCGCCGCTCGAAGCTCATCACCCCTCCTCTCACCACCAAGAATCTCAACTATACCACAGCAAGCACGAAGCTCACCGGAAAAAATGGCCACCAAGCTTTTTTTTAGAGGTTTTTATAACTTTTACATTACTGTGAAGAAGAAAAAAGGTGGCCGGCAAGCTTGGCCGGAAAAAATGGAACCCAATTCGCCGGAGAACTCAGAAATGCTCTTCTCCCTTTTTTATTTATATTTATATTTATTTTCCAAATCATATATAGTTTAGAGGTTTTTTTCCCCTTTTAATCAAATCAGCTTATCACAAAAGAATTCAAAATGAGAGTAGTAGAGTGGGGAAATAGAAGAAAGAGAAGAGGATTGGCCATGGCAGCCACCATGGGCAATCCATGAGACAAAGAAGATGTTCTTTGAAAAAAAAAAAAAAATTGGTTTTTGTTTTTGTCGTTGGGTTTTTTTTTTTTTTTTTTTTTTTGGGTTTAAAATCCTTCCACTTGGCTGCCATATCAGCATACACGTGGCTGTTCCATGCCACATCAGCATACACGTGGCCATTCCGTTAAGTTTATTGACGGCCGTCAGCCTTTGTCCTACATTGAAACACCAAATTTAATTTAATCCTTAAATTGGGACAATTAAAAGTTTGTGGACTAAATTGATACTACCCCTAAAGTTGGTGGTACTAAAAAGTCATTCACCCTATAATAAATCATTTAAGAGCATCTCTAAGAAAGCCAGCTATTTTTTCTTTACTTTGGAGAGATTGATAAGAGCTATCCTTTATTTAACTAAGAGACTCCCATGCGCATCTTTTTGGTTGGGGTAACTACTAAATAGTCTTTAATGCTCATATTTTAAATTTAGAGTGCTTAGGCTGTGTTTGGCATACTTGAATTGAATGGAGAAGAAATATAATGAGAGTGGGAATGGAATGGTTCCATTTTAATGTTTGGAAAGGGGTAGGAATAGAATCTAAGAGATAAGATGAGACTCACTTTTTATCATTTTATTCCTTATAAGGGGTGGGAGTGGCCACACCTCTTGATTTTGGGAGGAATGAATGGCCATTCGATTCTTTGGGCATATCAAATGATCAATTTTATTTTTAGTAATGGAATCACCATTCCACTCCTATGGTCCTACCTCTATTCACACATAACAAAGGCAACCTCTGGTTTGGGAATTTGCACGTACCTCACAAATGTTCTGCCATTTTGTTCTTACTAGATATAGCACACGTGCATTACGCGTGAATATTCTTAAATACAAAATAGTAAATACATAAATATTTTATATTTAAAGAGGTTTTATTATTAAAAAAAAAAAAAAAAAGGTATTATTGTCTTTAAGATTTCTAATGATTATATGAATTATAGTTTCCTTATAATTCTTATTAAGATATGTGTTTTATATTGTTATATTTCATATATACTAGATATAGCACACGTGCGTTGCACGTGAATATTTTTAAATAATATTAGTTATACAAAATAATAAATACATAAAGATTTTATATTAATGAGTCTAAACGGTTTCTCAGAACTATCGGTATTTCGTTTCAAATGATTTTTCACCTATTATGATTATAAATTCATCTATCTAACTTAAAAATTCATCAAAAATCAAGACTTATTCTCTAATAGTACCATATATATATATATATATATATATATTATAATTTGCAGTTCTCTAACAGTACCATATATATATATATTATAATTTGCAGAGAAAAACTTACGAGAGAAGGGAAAAGTCGCCGTTAACCAGAGAATGGAGAAGTCGCCGTTAATGGAAAAGGTGGAGAGAAGGTTGAAGCTACTTTTGAAGGAGAAACAATCCGACTGTTTATTTATTATATAGGAATTATAGTTTCCATATTCCTATATATTTCTATTTATTATATAGGAATTATAGTTTCCGTTTCTTTTAAATTCCTATTTGTGTATTATATATTAAGGTATGTGTTTTAGAATTATAGTTTCCATATTACTATATTTCCTATATATGCAGAAGGGTGGGTAGTTGTGTATTTAAAAATTAAAATAAGGGTATATTAGTCAATCAAAAGTTTTTCTTACATTCATCTTTTTATAGGTAGTATAGATATGCAAAAGGGTAGTTGTATAGTTTCCTTAGAATTCTTATTAAGATATGTGTTTTATATTCCTATATATGCAGAAGGGTAGTTGTGTATTTAAAAGTTAAAATAAAGGTATATTAGTCAATCAAAAGTTTTTCTCACATTCATCTTTTTATAGGTAGTATAGATATGGATGATCCCGCCGCGATCAGCTCAGATCCCGTCTTCTATGGGTTGATTGAATATGTCCAAATTAATTCCCCTCCTTTTAAACCTAATCATATCATGATTGTAGGCACCTTTCCTCCCTCTTTGGTTGTAAACAACTAGTAATTTACGTATTTGGAAAGGAAAGGAAAGGAAAGTAAAGGAGATTGGTTAAAGGAATTTTCTAGCCTTGTAGGGCCTAAGTTTAATCCCCAGTAACTCTTTTACATAGGACAAAGGTTTCACGTGAAACATACATCCTGTTTTTTTAACATGTATCATGGGAAAGTTGATACTTTCTTTTTTTAGAGCATCTTTAAGGCGACTAGCTGTCCAATTCTCTCGGGTATTTTAGCTAGTTCAATCACATTTTTCTTTATCCAAGAGACTAGTTATATGGCTAACTATTTTAACTATTATCATTTTAGTTAACTACATTTAGCTAGCGAATGTTCACTAGCTAAACTATTTTTCATTAAAAAAGTGATACTTCTTCTCTTTTTATGCATCATTCCCTCTTTATCTCTCTACCACGCAAATGATTAAAAAAAGAAAGATTATTAATAAAAATTTTGAAATAGCTCAAAAATAACTAGTACCCTTAGGCTATGTTTGTTTGGTTGGAATGGAATAGATGGGAATGGAATCTGATTCCATACTTAAAATAGTTTCGAATAAAATAAAATTGAAATAAATATTGCGGAATGAATATCATTATAATTCACTACTACTGTTTGATTCCATTTCCATTTAATTACCTCATCCAAACATGTTGTTTGGAATGAATTGGAATGAGATTCCATTCCATCCATTCCATTCCAACCAAACAAACATGGCATTAGAGTACTTACTTGAATACTTTAATAGCTAGCTAGCTATTTTAAAGAATATTATTTTGTTAGCTAAAATAGCAAAAAATTAACTAGTATCCTTAGAGATGCTCACAACATTTTTGCATGTAAACCAAATACACGAAAAAAAATCTAAGTTATGACATTTTTTTTTGGGTCAACAAGTTATAACATTCTAGTTTTCTCTATTTTATTTTACTTTCCTTTTCCTTTTGCAGTTTGGGATTGGATGCAAGGTTGTTGAGGTGAAAATGGGTGGTGCCACTCTTTGGTTTAGCCCTTTTTTTAGTTTGCAAGTTTTCCTTGGATTTGGCCGCCCTGTACATGTGTCGGTATAGGCCCTTTATGCTGGTTAGGGAGCATGGGTTAGGCTTACCATCCGATCTACCTGCTTATCTAAGACGTATATAGGGCAGTCATATCAAGTAAGCAAGTCTTGATATATATAAGTTATATCAGTACCATATATTGGGGGTTATACTTCATTCATTGGTTCAATGTATCCCGTAATCCACTAATGCAAGAGGTACAATCCCCAATACAGGTGTTGATAAAAGTTATATCAGCACGTGCTCACTTGATCATCATCCGTCTATGAGGTGTTTGAGAGATGTCTGGCCATCTCCTGTTTTAAACTTGTTTGCACCATTCTCATACATTCATGTGACAAAAATTGTAAGAAAACGATAAGAATCATAATTTTCACTAGGTTACTACTTGCTAAGTAAGAAGCTAGGGTTGTTCTTCTTTAAAACAAAGGGTAAATTACAGAATAGTAATACCCTACTAAAGTATTGCGGGGTCAGTGGATTACCGTCTAATGTTCAAAACTATGCAATGTGCCCCAAAAGTTTTAATTTCTTTCAATTAACCACACTGTTAATCGCCATTTATGCAAAAAGACATAAAAGAGTCACGTGAACATCACCACCGAAAATAAACTCTTTTTTGTCTTTTTGCGTAAACGGCGACTAACGTTGTGGTTTATTGGAAGAAATTAAAAATTTTGGGAGAGCCATATTGCATGGTTTTTAACATTATGAGGGTTTTTTTTTTGGTAATTTTCCCTAAAACAAAATAGGAAATTCAAAACTTACTGGAGCAAGTGGGCTTAATTTTTTTCTAGAGTCTAAGGCTATGTTTGGTATACCGGATACGTCGGATTGGATAAACACATCATTTTCATGTGCTTTGTGCTATTTTCAAATAAGGGATATAACTATCCATATTATCCATACGATAGTTATATCCTCCATATATGGGATATAATAAACCCATTAAGAGAAGTAGTATATTTTTATCCCATGATACTATTTCATTTAAAAATAACAATAGGATAGAAAATTGTCTAAGAGACTATCTTTTTCACTTCAAACAAAGCTACTAAAGACTTTTTCTTTATCCAACAATCACATCCTATCCAACCTTTTATCCAGCATACCAAACATAGCATAAGTTGATGTTATGGAATTTAATGGGTGGGATATGATTGTGTGCTTGTGGCCATGAAGAGAGTTGCTAGTAAATTAGCTCTCACATGAATTTTAATTTGATGGAATCCATATCATTCGCTAACCTGGAGTGTTGAATTGCTGGGACCATCTCCTGGATTCATGAATAACAGAGAATTTCAGATGACAAAGAGAAGTTAATTACACAATTAATGGTGAATTTCTAAATCAATGACAGTTACATGACATTTTTCTTCTTATTCTTTGAAAATCGATTAATGGTAGCGCTAATTGTTTAATTTGTAAAGTGACTGGGAGCACATTGCAACCATTTTTTTCTTTAAGGAATCATGTGAAAAATGATCAAACATTAGGAGGGTTTCCTGTAATTTACCCTAAAAACTAATATGACTAACAAAACGCGGTTATTGTTTAACCATACCACAAGAGCACATGTTGACAGTCTTAAATATTCCTTTACAACCATTCAATAAAACTACATTGTCTTATCAAAAAATAAAAATAAATAAAACTACATTAAAACTGTCCAAGTTCTAAACACAAAGAAACTCAGAATAAATCAACACGAGAACTCGTCCACATCTCTCCAAATAAACAGTCGAGGCACCGCATTCATTCTTCTTCTGACCTGATCGAAATAAATGATGAAGAGGAATAAGCTCAGAGTCTAGCTTGTAAATGGAGGATCTGTTGCCCTTAAAATGGTTTACATATTACAAAATTAGAATTGTTTATTCTAAGTTCCAAGTTTCAGGGTCTCATGTAATGCAAAATTTCTATTTACACTACAATCTTACCACGACTGCGTGATCGAAATAATATATCTATACTTCTATACTATACTATATAGAAGAGTTGTGATGAGGTGGTACTCTATAATTCATTCCCTCCATTTACCACATGTTGACACCTCTTTTTTTTTTTTTTCCTTCAACACCATGGATCCCACACTCCTATCTTTCTCTCTTCTCCCTTCTTCACATAGGTAGTCTTTTTTGGGCTTACACTATAATGTCAGCAACTCCTTTTCATTTTTGTTTTTCTTCTTCCCTTCTCCATACAACTTCCCTCTCCCTCTTCCATTTCCCTATAACTTCCTTCTTTATTATTTTATTTTTTTTCTTCCTTCCCCCACCCCTACAGCGTCCCTCTCCCTCTTCATTTCCCTTATCCCTTCTTTCCTTTTTTATTTTTATTTTTTATTTTTCTTCCCTTCCCCCCTACAACCTTCTCTCTCATTCCTTTAATATATGTTTTAGAAAGGATAATCTTGACTAAGGGTTGTGTGACAAACTTGAAAATCTGATTACCTAAATTTAGCCAATTTTTATTTCACATTGATTGTAAAATTTCTTTTTCCTAATAATCCCATTTAACTAGACTCAAAGAATAATAGCATTTTGGGTGCTTATATAAATATTTTAAATAACGTTACTATTTGGCTCCCGCGCATCGCGCGGGTCCATTCTAGTATATATATATATATAAACATTGATGTTCATCTAGGTCATGTTGCACATAAATATTCATCGGTACGTAAATCTTAGTGATTATGATTATGTGCGCTTGATCAATGGTCGCTATTTGGGTTGCAGATTACGCAAATTAATAGGATAAATTTCTTCCAAGGATGCTAATAATGCATTTTTTTTTTTTAACAACTTAAATTCATCAATTTCCAATTCGGAGATTTAAGAAAATACTAAAATTTCAAAAACTCAATATTTTTAAAAAAATATATTTATCAATCACTAAGATAACCTTTGATATGTTCTAACAATTAAATGGTTCTAGAAATAATAGAAAACTAAAATATTAATAACAAGATTTATTGACAGCACCAAAAAAAAAAATTATCGCAAAAAATGTAGGTCTTTTCGACAAGACCTACATGTGCCAGTTGGTCTTAAGAATTTCAAAAAAAATTTATCATAAAAAATTTAGCCAATTGTCACTTTTCTTGGCGTGACAAAAAATAAGATGAAATCGTGAAAACAATTATAAAGCTACAATTCTATTACTAAAATATTGCATTTCAGAGCACCCAAACTTGTCTCTCTATCTCAAATTCTGTATGATGCAATTATAGAAAGTTGTACAAGAAAAATCCAATAAAACTGTTGTTTTTTTATTCCATTTTTACCAGAGATTAATTGTTTGCCTTGAGGCGTGAAAAATAAAACAATCACTACACTCCTTTCGATTATAAAGATATAGTTGAAAGATATAAATAACATAAAAAAATTTTACCTTTCCTCAAATGTGACCATAGTTCTAATAATTTTTTATTAAAAAATAATAATAAAATAACTTCGTGGATCTTATAAATGGTTCAAGGTTACATAAGGTTCCCTAATTCAAATATATGTACTATGATTTATTTTTAGAATTATACTCAATTGAAACCCTAATTCAATTACGAATTAGTAATTAGTATTTATTTTTATTTTATTTTTTTGGAAATTTTAAATAAGAAAGTGACATGTTTTTTTTTATTTTTTTTTATTTTTTTGGGTGTTTTGAGGTACTAGTACTATTATTGTGGTTAATTTTGTCGATCAAAAGTTTTTCTAAAGTCCATAGTAGTAATATATTAGCAACAATAATTATTATTATTATAATGCATATAGTTTCATACTAAAATGTTGTAACGTCCCACACTCTCATCCCCACTACTAGCATGATATTATCCGCTTTAAGTTACCCCTCATGGCTTTAAAATACGTTATACTAATTGGAAAGCGAAATATATATATATATATAATACAGTCACTTTTTCTATCCAGGCGATATAGGATCCCGAGTTATTACATTTGTCCCCCCATGGGATCACATGTCTTTGTGCTTGGTTGGATGTGCCAAGGGTGCACAGTATGGTCCTAATATGGCCCACACACCACAAGGTAAGTCCAGCTCTAATACCAATTGTAACAACGTCCCACTCCTACTACTAACATGATATGGTCCATTTTAGGTTACCCTTCACGATTTTAAAATGCGTCATACTAGCTAATTAGAAAGCGAAGCTTACACATATAACACAGTCACTTTTTTGAACCAGGCGATGTGGGATCCCAGGATATGACAAATATATAATTACTTTAGTATCCTACTTGAATTGAGACTAGATCTCAATTAAGAATTAGTAATATGTTTTGTCATTAGATCGAGATGTCGAAAAAAAGGGAAATAGTTACTTTTTTTTTTCTTTTTTTTCGGTTTTTTTGTGAGTTTTGTAGCCAAGCTATTTCTAATAGCCCCTTATACATTTGGGTATTATTATATAATTATTAAGAATATTTTGTTGGTCAAACTTTTTTCAAGAATCATACTTTAAATAAACAATAAACTAATGATTAATAATATATTACAGCAGGGAAATTCAAGGGAGAAAAACAACACAAAATTTTAATGGATGGAATGCATGTAGATAATATTCAAACTAGGGACAGAGATGCATAACAAGCAAAGCAAGCCAATCAGAACAGCTCTGCTTTTATTTTAGTGTGATTATTAGTGATTTTGGTACTATTTTATTGTTTTTATTTCAGGAAAAACAAGTAGTAATTAAATAAACAAATGGCAACCCTATCAGAGCAGCTTGGGGAAAATCAAAAGAGAACCAAGGACAAAACAGGAGAGCCAAAACTTCTAGTGTTGTTGCTTTTTCCTTTTTTTGTCTTGTTGGTTTTCTGTGCTTCTATTATCCTATTTTATTTGGCCAAAAAAATAAAATAAAATTGGACCACAGGAGTCCAATTGGAATTGTATGTAAATTTAACCCCAAGAACTACTTTGATCACCTGTGCAATGTTGTGGACATCTTACATGGATCGGAATCATCCATGGTCTATGCATATATGGTCATGGACGACTCTGATCATTACATGGGGTACACAACGTCAATGGAGTGATCAAATCTTACCAAATAATAAATTGACTATTATGTTATAGATAAGTTGTTTGTTCATAGAGTTGTGACATGGATGGTCACAAAATAGTTTTGAGTTTGATCATCTAACACAGGGTCATTGATTTGTGTATTGATTTGTATTTTGGGTCCACCCCACTGAAATAACTAAACCAAAAATATGATAAAGTGGCCCTATGTACTCATGCCGGTCATAACTAACAAAAAAATTTCGATCAAACACCATGGGATGAGGAAAAACATTGAATTTTAATCTGTACGAGGGATCAAATCATTTGATATTTTCTAATAAGATTTTGTATGTGGGACTCTTAGAGGACCCTCTAGCTAATGACCTAATATGTGTCTTTAGATTTGTATAATATTCCTAGAAAATGGAAGAGAGCTTGTTAATACACTCATGAGGGTGGCTTCATAGTAGCTTTTCTTATTAGTTTGACCTGTTTTGGGCCTGAATTTAGATTTATTGAAAACCAGATATCTGGCTTGAGAGTTGAGACCATCCAAACATTGGGCCTAGAGATTTGGACGATCTTGTATTCTTAAAAACTAGTTATAATTCCCAAGCAACCCCATAAGTTTATTCCAAGTAGGTTTGGGCTGCTAAGCAGCATTATTTATGTAAACTCTTATTGAGAGAATAAACATTTGAAATTATCATCTATGTCTTACTCTGCTGTTTATAGTACACACTTCATTACTACAAGTTTTATTATTATTATTTATCTTTGAAGGGCCAGGTCTGGACCTGGATTGTTAAATCTAGGACGGGCCCAGCTATTGCCCCCCATTTTGATCACCCCCACATGTTTTAGGTTTTTAAGGTTTTATGCAAAATATAAAAGGTATTTACGAAAACCAACTACTTCATCTACTAGAAAACATAATTTTTAACAACTTCGCAGAAGAAAATTTTTCCAAAATCTGTCATTTAAGAGCACCTAAAACCTAAGAGAGCTATTTTGGTGAGCTAAAAGCTATTTTTAGCTCAAAAAGTGTAAAAATAGCTATTTACAGTAAAAATAGCTATATGCAGTAAAGTGGCTATTCCAAATGCAACAAAAGCTATTTTTTATCTCACCTAGTCTTCCCTCTTTCCAACTATTATTCACGACATGGCCAAAAAGCTCAGCGATAAACTGAGAGCCAAATAACTCTGAGAAATTTTAGGTCACCATTTAGCTCTCCCATTGAAGAAGGCCCTTTAGGCCCTGTTTGGGAAAACTGTAACTTTTGCTTTTACACAAAAGCAGAAGAGAATCAGAAGTTACGAGAAGTAGAAGAGAATCAATCTCTGTTTGGAAACTGTATTTCAAAAGTGATGTTAGAGTTGAAAGTGATTTTTCGTCTGTTTAGGAAGAACATTTGCTGAAGTTGTTATGACCCTAAATTGATTGAATTGTCTCTTATAGTAAATGATTTTTTTTTCTGCTTTTATTTATATTTTTTATTTGCTCTATTTGGTATTAGTAATGATTTTTTATTTTTATATTTTTAATATTAATGATTGCAGGTATCTTAGGCTGTACTCTTATTGAAATTTGAACTCAGACTATTCCTTTAATAGTCTAGGTGAGACGTCACATAACCACACAAACAACAAGAGCGGTGATGAGTCAAAACGATAACTTTTGGAAAACACACACAAGAGTACTTGACCTCTCAACCAACCCTACAAAGGTGTATAACTAGGGATTTTGCATACGTTCTTTTTTTTTTTTTTTTTTTTAATTTAAAATTTAAAATTTATCACAAATCCAAATTTTATGGAATCAATTCTTAAAAAAATTCCAAGTATAAATCAATGAATATATGAAGGGAGTAAAAGAAAAAGATTTGAAGTTTAAATTACTATCCTACGGATCCAAGTTGATTGAAGTTACTAACACATTGATGCCGGCAGAAGAGAGGAGTGCAGTCGCAAGAGAAAAGAGGAGTTGGGTTTAAGGTGGGACTATTATTGTTTTGTTAAAGGATATGGGCGGAAAAAATTGTTTTCATACTCAAATATTAAAGGTAGTTTTGGAAATGTGAAAAATTATTAAAATCCTTTGCAAAAACTAACATCAGCTTTTGATTAGAAGTTGGAGACAAACTGCTTATTATAAAATCACTTTTTGAGCTTAAAAGCGATTATGATTTAGGTTGCCAAATAGGACCAAAAGTGATTTTGGGCTTCAAAAGTGATTTTAGACTATATAAAAGCTTAGCCAAATAGGGCCTTAGAACTAAAAGTTATTTATAGCTTTAGCTCACACTACAGCTCTCCCATTGGAGATGCTCTAAGTAGACTCTTTACTCATTTCTAGTCTCTATTTCATTTTTTTCCAAAAAGCCTACATAAACGATAGATTTTGAAAAAAAATTTTTTTGCAAAGTTGATCAAAATGATGTTTTCTAGTGGATAACGCCGCCAGTTTTAGTAAAAACCTTTTATATTTTGCATAAAATTTTAAAAACCTAAACTAAGGGTGATCAAAACGGGAGGCAATAGCTGGCCCATCTAGGACTAATGTTGGGCCAGATCTGGACCTAGATCGTTAAATTTAGGCCTAATGATTGGGCATTTTTTTTTAAGAGAGAGAGAGGGAGAGAGAAAAGGGGGGGGGTGTTTTCTGGGGCTTTCAAGGAGGGCCACAGCAGAGCAATAGTGTGGAACTGTGGTTGCATTCAAGGCTTAGCCTGGCCGAACCCAGTTTACATGCACCAAGTAGACCCAAGGCTCTGAAGAGGGGTAAATCTAGTTATCGATAAAGCATATATACAAAGATGGTACTAATTCAAGGCATGGCTTCAAAGGTGATAAACAAAGGTCTACAATTGAAATGTTCAGAGAATGGGTTGTTCTTTGGGGCTTGGAAAACTTGCTGTAGGTAAATTCCACACTGAAGAATGTGGCTCTGATCACAATTGGTTAAAGGCTGAAACATTGGAGTGTGCTCTTGCGTGATTCTCAATCGTAAGGCTAGTAGGGTACTCAAAACCATTGGGTGTGGCTCAAAAAATTTTGGGCTAGATTTTGAATGGTACGTTACATCTTAATTTTATTATTATTATTATTGTTATTATTATGATCTATGGTAAGTATTTAACCCCTAAAACAACCCCTTTTTTTTATATGCCATCCCTGCACCACTATGCTAGATACAACACCTCTAGCAACAATTCTTCATTCTCTCTCGTAGCATGTTTGTAAACCTGGCCTTTTTGTTTTAAGGGTAACAATGATCGCAACATCGATCATTCGTTATAAAAGGATTAGAAAGTAGTTTTCCATTGTTAATTAATATAAATATCAGATTTCTATAGAACATCCAGAGCCTGAAAATGGGAAAAAAAATAAAGTTGTTTGACGGTGATTGAAAAAAAAAAAAAAAAATCAATCAATCATGCAAGTGTAGCGAAAAATTGATTTAGCATCTTTTCCCGATATGACTTCCTTTGCATTTGGGTTGACAATGTCACATACTAAACTAATGTGATGGGGGTGTGTTAGTAAAGGTGTCCACCCATCCATGGAGTAGCATCCTTATTCCTTCACGTGTTGAGGGACTCTCCCTTATCTAAAGATGTTTTGAATTGTCCTTGCTGTGGATTCATGTCGCCACTTTTCAAGACCCTCCACAATTATTTGCTTTATCTGCAAACCAAAATACGTACCAACCCCATTTTACAATGCGGGGTAAAATACACTCGCATTGCTTTTGTGATCGCAGTAGGTCATGCAGTATAACAAGGAACAATTATCTCTATGCTTAGCCTGGCCTCCCTGAATCGAACCATTTTTTTTTTTTCACTTTCTAATCAGCAAAAGAGAATCCATATTTATTAATCAAAACAAAGAGGCTTTTACATTGACAATCAATACCACCCAACAATTAAAACTCCAAGCTAAACCCAAAGGCAACCATTACAAACCCGGCCAAAAACTAAACCCCAAGCAAAAGACTATCATCAGAAAAGGATAAAAGACATCCAATTTTGGCAAGTGGGTAATCGAAATAATTAAATTCAAGGCTCATGAAAGCGAATGGGTATGCACAGAATTAATGATGGTGAATTTAGTTTTTTGGCCATATTTGCAAGCATGGGATAGCAACAGTGTGTGTAAGCGGACGGTAGGGGGCAATCAAAATCACTAATGTTGGATTTTGTTCAAGGTTTCGAGATCGTACGTTGGTGGTGGAAATTGTTGCAGACATACTAGCTATTAGAGAGCTTTACATAGAAAGGGACTAGAAATTAAATTTTGTCCATAGAAGGGGCATTAGGGAGCTACTTGACAGAAATCCAGCTTTATTACAAACAGATAAGGATGGGTTAGTTTTTATTTTCTAGTTAAATAGGCTCTTCAAGCAGGTATTTGGAAATGCTTGATGCATTTTTGTTCAAGCAAAAAAAAAAGAAAAAAAAAAAAAGAAAGAAAAAGAAAAAAGAAAAAAAGAGTATTATATTAGAGTGGAAGAACTATGAGTCTATGACAAAGGCTGCTTTGGTGTTTAGTACTGCTCATTAAGGGCATCGTAGAAAGAACAAACAAAATCTTTGGGGGAGAAAAAAAAAACAAAAGATAGGAGAGTAAAAGAGAAAGGCTAGGAAAAGGTGAAGGAGCTGGGTAATGGTGTTGAGAGGGACGGTGGGGACTTTGACTTGCTTTTGCTTTTGCATTGAAGGGATAAAAAGGGTATCTTATGTTGAAAGACACCATATGGAACCTTCTAATATGTCTGCTTCATGGCCGACCTATCCACTGCCAAAGATGCTACTGTTGTTTCACACCATCATTTTTATGTATCATTGTCCTAATAATTAATTCCACTGAAGAGCGGTGTTGCAGTTACAAAATAAAAAACAAAAAATGTTTGTTTTACATATTGGAAGTAGCTAGTTTTCTTGCCATTTTAGAGCAAAGGATAAGTTAAATGAGTTCCTAAAATGGAACTGCTTTAATTACAAAAAATAAATAAACAAAAAAATGGGATTGCTTCAATAATTATTGAATATTTTTACTGGATTTATCTATTGGCTATATACGGTTGATTAAGCTTTAAGAGAAAAGAGACATAAATTTTATTAATTATTAATTAATTTTTACCACATTAGTCCCGAAAAATGAAGGAAAAGAGGAAAAAAAAATGTGGATGGATTTTTACTGGATTTATCTATTGCCTATATATTGTGGCTTTCACTGTCGTTGAGCTTTCAAAGAGAAGAGGTATAAATTTTTATTAATTATTAATTTACTATTATCACATCGGTCCCGAAAAATGAAGGAAAAAGAAAAAAGAAAATAAAGCAGATAGAAGTATCTTTAGCATTTTCTAATTAAGTTTTATTTCCCCTAACCCCAACACAAATCATCTTTGATACTTGTGGATGGACCCACCTAGTGGTACGTGCTTGTGGACATCCCACGGGGACGAATCAATCTATGTTTACGTTGTATATTGCATTTGGAATGAGTCCAATTTAATTGCTTTATCATAGAAAATTAAATGAATCAATCAGTTTGTGGCACATGAAAATCAATTTTTATGAGGTACGCCATGGAATTTCATTTTAACATTTGTACTAATTTTATGGGTTGGCTCTATTCTTGGAGGTATAATATTAATTATGCTATAGATAACAAAATGGGATCATTTAATTTCCAAGGAAGCACCAAAGCCATTGTTTATATCATCTTGGTTTACGGCCTGTTTTGGGGTCACTTGCCAATTGATTAAGTCCGCCCAAAACTTTTGTGGGCCAAGAGAATGCACGTGGGGAGTTTCTCTTCATAAGCTCCTCTTTTTCAACCCAAGAAATTACACCATGAAATGCCTAAGTAGCACTTTTCTTGAAATTTTGCATGAAAAATATGGGTACTTTTATTATGTGGCAGGTAAAATTAGCAAACATAAATTAATATTGTCAGTAATTGTCGGTAATATCTAGCTCCGGCCGATACATTAATTGTCGGTAATATCTTTCAGATATTTATGTAAGATATAATGTTGTATGCAATGCAGCTGGGTGTGCTTGATATATTGTTCTAATGGCGGATTGTTGTTGTCTCTACTCATTTATTTTAAACATTCCAGAATATGATCTTTTGTACATTCACCATCCACATCAAGAATTCATGCTTCGGATCAGAAAAAAAGATTCATGTCCAAAACTAGTGTCCTGTACGAGAATTTATGTCCATTTTTCTCCATCCATGTACTTGCTTCTTGGAAGAAGAAATTTAGACCATTCTAATAAAAATCCTATTTTGCTGATTAATTTTTTTTTTCTTTGAAGGAGAAATTGAGGCTATTTGATTAATCCTTCATACCTTTTTTTCCCCTCAAATAATCTTTCATACAAAGATTGAGGAAGTAAATTGAGACAGGATGATCAGACGGAGTTCACCTAGTTATGATTTTTTTCCCATTTTCTATAATTTGGATCCATCTACTCTACATTATTTGTCTTCTATTATTCTCCAGCACTAGGTTCAGATTTCAAACAAAGCCATCATGCCATCGTTGGCACTGTTTAATTTATTAATAGAAAATTACGCTTTGTATTAGGAGTTTTGAATCTTAAGGCTGCAGGGCTTGTAAAGGTTTGGCATAGACTTTGGCTCATGACTCTAGGACTTCGGTTCATGGAGCTTCAATTGACTTTATGATGCCCAACATTGTTTTTCTTTAATTACCATGTATTATCCTGTTGAGATCATTTCTACTTGGTGGATATATATATATATATATATATATATATATATATATGAAGTTTTGATCATGTGTGAGATATTTTGGATATCTTGTTCGATTATGACTGTCCGCGAACGACATGCACGGGCGTATAAATGCGCGCGTGTCACTCACAAACGACCGTGATCGAACGGGATACTTCGGGATATATATCCCGCACATGATCAGCCCCGTATATATATATGAACCCGTGCGATGCGCGGGATCCAAACAATTATTTTATCTAAAGTTCTTATAAAAGCAATAAAAAGCCATTATACAGTATTGGTCTCACTAAGCAAAATTATTATTCCACAACCTTTTAGTAAAAGATACAGGAGTTGTTTAAACAATTTCCAACTGTTATCTGGTTTTTAAATAAACCAATTCACTATTAGTTTAAAAAATAAATAGAATTTGAAAAATAAATCTATTTTAAATGACATGAAACAGTTTAAGATGTTCTGAAAGGTTAACTTGTTATAACCCACAATTCTACAAATAACTTGTTAAACACAAAAATCATACTCCCTTCGTTTCAAAATAAGTGTCCCCTTTGAAAAAACATGCTTTTTAATGAAATCCTTTTAAATGCTTTCACATCAATACATATATTTTGAAATTCCAATTTTGCCCTCAAGTTTGTAAAATATTAGCAAAAGAAAAAAAAAACCTTTTTAAGGGTATTTTAGAAAATGAGTAAAAAAAGGTTCATTGACTTTTGAAATGGGACCCTTATTTTTAAACACCCAAAAAGGAAAGTAGTACACTTATTATGAAACGGAGGCAGTATTAACTCGAATCCTTATAATTGCGTCAATAAATGCAAAGAATCCAACATTAAATGACTAAAACAAAAATACTTAAATCCCATAAAATATTTATAGAAAGTCTTGATACAATGAATCTTATTATAAAAAAAATAAATAGATAAACAAATAAAACACAAATCTATCCATTTTTACTGGTGCACAAAGTAATACATAAGCTATTCTTTTCATCCATGAATCTGGAAATCCAAAAGAAAAGGAGGAAAAAAGAGAGGGTCGTATGGGAAGAGGAAGGAAAAAAAGAAGAAAAAGAAAAAAGAGTGAGCTTCAGAGAGAGAGAGAAAGAGAGAGAGAGAAGGCGTATTTGATAAGTAAGAGAAGGAAGCAAGAGAGGGAGAGAGGGGGCCGTACGGAAAAAGAGGAAAAAAAAAAAAAAGATCAAAAGAGATGCTGACATCCTCAAAAGTTTGTGGTGTGGGCCAAAAGATAAGGAGGATGTTGGATTTTGTAGGGAATGGCTTTTAAGAAGCCACATCACCATGTGCTGAGGTAAGCAAAAACTCTCTTTTATAGTATAGTTATATATCTATATTATATTATATTATATTATATTATATTATATTACCTATAAAAAGATGAATGTGAGAAAAACTTTTAATTGACTAATATACCCTTATTTTAATTTTTAAATACACAACTGCCCTTCTGCATATATGGGAAATATAGAAATATAAAACACATACCTTAATAAGAATTCTAAGGAAACTATAATTCGTATAATAATTAAATAAACCAAACCCAAATAGGAATTATGAGGAAATGGAAACCATAATTCGTAAAACCCTAACAATGTTAACATATAAATACAAATAGAAACACATCATAAAAATCATAAAACCCTAACATAGGAAAGAACAACTACTGCTTCTTTCTTCTGCGTCTTCTATGTGCCTTCATTGCGTCTCATTTCTTCTCCTTTCTTCTGGTGTTTTGTCTGGTATGTAGTTTTCAATAAACTTGACTCATATATACAAATTATGTTTAAACATTTAAATCTCTACTTGCATAAACATTTAAATCTCTGCCTGCATTGCATGATTGGACTTTTAAATCTCTATTTGAATTGCAAAATTAGTAAAAAAAATAAGGTAATCAAAGACGAATCAGTTGAATGAAAATAAAAAGATGTATGCTTGAACAAAAACAAATAAAAACCCAGATTAAGAGGCCAAAAAACAAAAACAAAAAAACTTGAATTGCATAAGTAAAGTTTTTAATAGCACATATAATTTTTGATTATTTTATAAGGATTTGCATATGAGGTAAAGTTTTTCTCTTTCTTTTAATTAATATTTTAATCTTTGATTATTAAATTTAAAAAATTATTATCATTATTGAAAAAAATAATTTAACTCAAAAAAATTCACGTGCAACGCATGTGTGCACCTACTAGTATATATATATATATATATCTTGGATGATGGTCAGGTAAACACGTGTCAATATGACTTATGTCAACACTCATATTGGGAGTTATATATTATGCATTAGTGGGATATGAGATATATTGGATCAAAGCAAGGGATAAAACCCTCAATGCATAGTAGTGATATAATTTATATCAACACGTACTAATGGAATCATAACCGTATATATATATATAATATAAAATTGCATCAGTGATTGTATATCTTTCACCCTTTGGCATCAAACTCAATAAGCTTTCAACTTCATAAGTTTGAGGACTATAGTATTAAAAAATAAATCAAGACAATCAAGAAATTAAGGGTCGATCAAAATATCATATGAAAATGAATCAAAAGGTAGCATATCTAGGAAGGAGATGGAGAGTATTATGAAGAAAAATCAAAGAAAATTATAAAAAAATTTTCTGTGTGTGTTTCCATTATTATGTAAGTATTTCCATATTGTTGTTTTTTGTTCTCCAAATAAATTAACCTACTGATGGATTATTAGTTGTAATCAAGTTATGATGCATCAATGATACTCAATTTTTTTTCTATGGTTGGAACGTACCCTGTCATCCACTAGATCGAATAGGTCCCATGATCAAGAATAAATGTTTCATTTCGATCACATCCCTTTCTCTTTTCAGATTTTTTCATTAAGATATTTTGGTAGAATGATGAAGTTTTAGTATGACATTATCACTTGTTCCAGCTTGGTTGGTGCTTTATTATTTGACCACAACCACCTTGGACGCATATGATCGACCTTTGATCCCTTAATTTTATCATGTTCGATAATTCCCTTTTCGTGCATTTTACACCATTGATAGAGCTGATTATTGTTCGAATCATTAATTGTAAATTCGTGATTATTGAATGAAAGCATACAATATAATTCAATATTTTAAATACTATATATGATAAATAATAGACCACGTAGCATAAATTAATTAGGACCTCATAAAATTGCAGCAGCATCATGCATGCATGAAAGGAAATAAGAGGTACGGTCATAGAATTGAAGATGGATTTTTACTTATTTTCCCCTCATGCTAGACTCAATGAGTAATCGCCTTCAGTCGAGTGACAGCACCAACGATATACCTTCCCATTTATCGACATTACCCTACCGTATTATTAACCCATCAACTAGCTAGCTAGGTTACTCCATGCAGAAAATATCCATACTTAACCTCTACAAATATTTTATAATATTGCCTGCTTAAGTGCACCAAACCCATTATATATATAATGGGTTTTCAAAATATTTTAATTTTTTTTTTTTCCTTTTTGATTCAGCGAAAAGAATAAGATTTAATAAGATTAATTAAAATTAGAATACAATACACCAACCTTGATATTTTGTGGCTTGTTCAAAATATCTAAATGTTCCAATACATCATTATAAAAAGGGTAAATTGCACTTAAGGGTTTAAAATTTGAGTCAAGTTTCACTTTGGGATCCAAAGTTTAAATCGCATCAATTCAATACTTGAATTATTAATTGAGTTGCAATTTGGAGTCTGTTATCAAAATTTTTTGTATTATCCCTACTTTGCCTTTTAATTTTATGGGTTTGAAAACCCTATTTTACCTCTATCAACAACTAAATTTTTTTTTAATATTTTAATTAGATCTGAATCAGTTTTATCTGCTTTCTCTCTCTCTCTCCATTACCTCTATCAACATCTAATAAACCTTTATATTTTCTATTTACAAAATACAAATCTGACGGTAGAATGATTTAGAACTAGTTAAAATAAAAATGTTTATTAAATGTTGATAGAAGTAAAATAGAGTTTTCAAACCCATAAAAAGGCAAAGTAGGGATAATACAAAAAATTCTTAAGACAAACCCCAAATTGCAACTCAACTAATAATTCGGATACTGATTTGATGCGATTTAAATTTTGAACTCTAAAGTAAAACTTGACGCAAACTTTGGACTAAGTGCAATTCACCCCTATAAAAAATAATGAATAAATGATTCGAACATTCACACTTTGTCCAGTTCTCATTTGTCACTACTTATTTTGCATGTGTTTACTTCATCTCTAACACTGTAAAGATACATTTATAATATGTGTGCTAACTATTTGTCTCATCTCCTTGGATGTTTATCCTAAAGGTCGACGCATGGATTTAAAAATCCATTTTGAAATCATTCTTTCAAATATTTTATCCAAACAATGGATTTTTAAATATATGGATTTCAAATTTGTGAATTTTAAATTCACACCCAAATCCAAATCCTTATTCCCAAACGCTGCCTAAGGTTAATTTGTTAGTCATTTATTTATCTTGCGGGTGGGTAGGGGGAAGGAGAGGGGAAGATTAGAAAATGACTGCTTCTATTAGCAACATATACATGAGAAGAAATTTCAGAGGCTTCTAGCTGGTTCTTGGAGGGTACGGTCCAGTAAAGCATAATTGAGAGGGCACTGAAACTTTGCTTTTAAGGAGTGTCCAATCCGGGAAGCTAGGTCGTTTTGATGCAGCTAGAAATTTGGCCAGCTTACTCTGTGTTTGTGTGTGTTTTTTTTTTTCCTTTTTTTTCTTTTTTTTTCATGGTTATGGATTTGTGCTTTCAACACTACGAAAAATTTATTAAATTATTTAATTTCGAAGTTGGATATTGAAAGTAGTCCTTTATAGCACGTTCTTTTTTCTTTCTTTTTTTTGGGGTTAGAATCGGGGGAATCAGAATGAAATGTAATGATATTTCAATCATGAACACATCCTCTCACAATTAAAATCTCATTTCATTCCCGTTAACCATTGAAATCTCATTACATGCATTTCATTCCGTTCAATTCCGACCATAAACAAACGTGCCCTTAGTGCATGAGCTAATCGATAGGATAATTACTTTATAAGCTAGACTAGCTTTGTTGTGCATATATATGTGTAGGTGGTACTTCTCATTTCTTTGTGGGTAGGTTAATGATTTGAATCTCGAACCCTTATTCTCATTACTTCAGTTTCGAGTTGAGGGACCTATCTTATGGAATAAATAAAGGCCAGGCACTTATAATCATCTAATATTGCTCTTGATTGTACTCATAAAATAAAAAATAAAAATAAATAAGTATTTCCTAAGGTTTTGTTTAGATCTTGAAAAGTATGAGAGGAATTTTAAAAAAAAAAAAAATTGCATATTTTTACCCAAATGGAATCCTCAAACAGAGACTGAAAACATTAATGCGTACGTGTTAATATCAGTGCAGAAACTGATTTTGAGTCGATTTTCAAGTTGCTCAAGCTTAGCATTAGAAAATGGGCTCAAAACTCAGTCTTAAGCTTGACTAGCCAAGGGTGTAAATGAGCCGAGTAATAGACTGCTTAAGCTTGGCTCTTTAAATTAACTAATTCAAAAGTAAGGCTTGAGTTTGGTTCATTAAATTTATGAACGAGTTCATACTAATCTTTTATTGAGCCAAGTTCGAATAATACTTTGGATAAGCTTTAAAATGATATTTGAATTTGACTCATTTATCTTATGATGAGCGAGCTCGAATGAATTTTATATTAAATTGATCTCAAGTCAAACTTAAATAACTTAGCTCGTTTTATAGCCCTAAGTTTGACTGTGCTGATTAATAAACTCTAGCAATCCCTTAAATATAAATATATAACAAGCCCTGAGCAAAGTCCAAGCCTCTAGTTCAATTTGCACCGTACCCTCAATTAAAAATGCATTTAAGGGGTTAATCAAAGACTAGCAAAAGGATTAGTTTGTTTTTCCCTATTGTTATCTTCCACTTTACTTAATTTTTTAATAAACATGTTCCCCTCCCCCACCATATTAATATTATATTGATCAGTAGATGGCAAATATACTTACACTCTGTCCATTGGTTCTTTTTGGGACCACATGAGAAACATGGAGGAGACCAAAAAGGATTTCTGGGTACATTTTATTATTCTTTCAGTGCAATACATTTTTTTATTGGAATATCCCATATTAATCTAATCAATAATGGGGTGGGCGACTCTCTCCCTTTCTTCTCCTGTTCTATATTTTGTTTTGTTGGCACCACCACCTCTCTCTGTCTCTCTCCCTGTCTCCTGTGCTTCCTTGCTAGTAGTGTGGTGTAAAAGTTGTGGAGCCTTTAAAATAAAATAAAATAAAATAAAAACAGCTCCTGATTGATGATGATCTTTGTTTTTAAATTAAAGATTCAATATGGAAAGTGAAGAGGTGTGGGAAATAAAAATAATTAAAAAAAAAAAAATTCTTCCTCATTGATGATGAGCTTTGTTTTTGAAGTAAAGATGAAATATGGGAAAGTGGTGAGGCGAGGCATAAAGCTTGATGTCAATCAGCTAACAGCATGCATTGTCTCCTTTTAGGTATCAACCATCCTTTCTCTCATCTGCCTTTTAACCACCTTTATTCATTCCAGCTAATTCACTACTTTGGGAGGAAAATCGTTTTTCGAGTTACCACCGGTACACAAGTATTCGAGCTCCTTGCCAGACTCGAAACTAAGACATCACCACACCAATTCCAAGTGGTAAACTTATCATTCATTTTTCTTTTTTTTCATTTCAAAACAAAATACTCATAAAATATATATATATATATATCATAAATATATATTTCAAGATTTACAGTGGGATTAACGACAATATTGATGGTGATCGAGGGGCCAGAGGGAAAGAAAAGGACAAAGAACTAAAGGAGGAAAAAGGACCGAAAAGAATCACGTATGCGTTATCTGGATGTTGGAGTGAGCTGATATTCAATTTCTCAATCTAGTGTCATTCGAGCACTAACTAAGAATGAAAATCTCGGCCAAAATCCCACTTATGATAAGAGGAAAAAAGGTCCAAAACCTAGTTTGCTTTCTCACCGAATTTCTAGGATGCAATCATAGAAGAAAAACTGAAAGTGAAATATTTTCTTAGTTGTTGGTCCCCATTAATTGCGTGAGCCGATAACCGATTGACCCCATACTCTTTCACCATGGCCACCATCGAAAATTGTTGCATGAGCAAGTGAAAGTAATGAATATCACTAGACGTCGCATGATCAAGTACAAGTCATGTGACATATTTTAATGTAGTTATTACTTATATGTGTGAAGAGGTGAAGCAGTGTGGGTTCAATTCTAAAATTGATCCGTACGTAGCTGTTTAAAATTAATGGCTGATTGAATTCGAAGGCCAGCTCTGCAAGTACATGTAGCAAAGGGGGCAACGACGTGGAAAAAAAAGGATGGGAAAATTGATGCAATATACAAGATTTCCAAAAAAAAAAAAAAATGAAGTAGGAAATGACTTAATTTGGAGTCGGATTGGATACGTGTATGAGAAAATTTTGGCAGAAGGAATAGGGAACATAAAGAAGAAGTAAAGAAAACTAAATTAGAAATTCTAGGGGAATGATGAAAGCATGTGATAAATAAGTGTTTATATGTTACTATGTGTTATGATAAGAAAAATTTTAAAATGTAAAAAGTAATTGGAAATTATATGTGGGGAAATTAACATGCTTCCAGTTATGAGCTTCAAAAAGAATTTTAATTCAAATCTACCTACTTATTCACAACATATTTGTCAAGAGTGACATGTTTTATGTGTTTACTAGACACAGGCATGCAGTTTTTAGAAAACCACCAAGACTAGGTTTTTGGTAAATTTAAATCCTACCTAAGAGTACATTAGATTATTAACATTTTTTTTTTTTTATCAGCAAAAATAAGAATGATATTATTAATATTATCTACCTAAGATCGAGTTAGATGATTAACATATATTGTTGTGGAAGTAATGGAACATTTGATTTTACCTATATATATAATGTATAAAATCTGTCGTAAAAACCTTGAAAGTCATCAAATCTGACAGTTCATAGTAACACTTAGCAGAGGCAATTCCATTAGGGTTCATTTGTTTCGTCAGAATTGGAGCAAGTGAAAGGGAATCAAATTTCAATGGTGACCACTGCAATGACAGAGAGGAAAAGAGAAGAGATTGAGCATATAAGAGGTAAAATAATAAACCTCTTGAGAGCCTCAATCCTAGTACCACAGTTCTGGGTGTGCTAATAGGATTGAGGTACTTGCTGATGAGTGTTTTTGTACCATTTGTAATTTGATATTGATTTTAATAAAACCTGTTTTGCCTATCAAACATAATAATAATAATAATAATAATAATAATAATAATAATTTAATAATTCAGATTATTTGTTCGCTCTTGAAGTTTTTAGAAACTGTCATGAATATGACCTGTAATCAAAGAGAGTTTTGTGTAATTTAACAAAAATAAATTCAAGAATTTAAACTGCATGTTTGCATTGCGGCAGCCTAGCTAGCTTCGTAAGCCAAAGTTGTATTTTTCATAAGCAATATTTTATCAATTCTATTAGTAAAGAAGAGAAGAGAATTAAACAATGGGATAAACCAATATACTCTGCAATTTAGTTGATGGCTGCGTTTAGCAACAATGACAGCACAATGACGTGTGAGTTCTCTATGAGGTACGTGATCGAGTGCTTTAACAATTGGCAACGTTGGCTAGGGCCCAAGGGGTGTTCTGGTTCATCTGGATCCGTTAGCTCGTCCACGTACATTCCAACATTATTGTGGTTGTCGCTGAGGCTCGCTTCATGCGTCTCCATCTTGCTTTGTTGTTTTCCTTCTTTTGCTTTGTTTCTTGACAAAGATTGTTGAGGAAGTAGCGACATTTGAATATCATGAAGGTTCATTAATTGCACGTACTTCCATTGAACGTGCAAGTAGATCGTCCCTTTTGCTAGACTTTTCTCTCCAACTGGTTTCTTGCAAATTTCACAAGGAATTCGATCTTTAAAAATAATTCACTCAATACTCTCCTGCTTGTCGGATAGAGCTGAAGAAACTGAAAGAAAGCAAGAAAGAAATGCATCGAAATTTCTAGTTGATGGGGGTATTTGGAAGGTGGAAGAGATATGTATGTATATTTTTTATTTTTTATTTATTGTAAAAGATGGTCTCCTTTTACATTTTTCATTCCCCGTATTTATGCAGGAACCTGGACACCCAATCTTCGATCTTTGAACAATAATCACCCCCATATTTACCCAAAAAAACAATAATAATCCCCATCTATTCTTTAAGTTTTGCTCCTTAAAATGATTATATATATTCAAGTTCACCATCACTTCAAGTAAAAAGCACACGCAACATACTAATTCACATTTTGGAAAAATAATAGTGCTACTTTCCCTTTCAAGGCACATTTTCGCTGGTTCTTTTAAAATTAATTTATTTTTATTTCTTTAAAAAAAATAATTAAAAGAATTTTTAAAAAATTGTACGGTCAATCCTTGTGGCATGGCCTAGCAGTTGTATCAGGATGAGTTGAGGTTTGGAGCTTAAATAGTCTTAGATCAATGGGTCAATTTCCCTTTAATATAACCAAAATAAAATAACTTTTTTTTTTTGTTTGGGGTTTCATTTTTTAGAAGGCAAGTAAATGCAAGCACAAATTAAAGATAAACGGTGACTTGAATCCAAATCGATAAGGAAAACATTTACGTCATATAAGTTATTGCAAAAATAAAGATGAATGATATGTAACGAGAATAATCAAATGCAGATCGTCTTGGATGAGATCACATAATTAAGAGCCATGTGTGGCAGATATGCATGTGTACGTGAAAGTCACGTATGACTCCTAACAGTACGATCTATTCTGATTGATCTAGCTAGCTGAATTCCATCATCTCCCCAATAATGAATAATACCAATTCATAAATAATAAGAATACATAAATTAAAACCTCTCATGTAAAACATCTATTTAGTGTCATTCGAGCACTAACTAAGAATGAAAATCTTGGCCAAAATCCCACTTATGATTAGAGGAAAAAAGGTCAAAACCTAGTTTGCTTTCTCACCGAATTTCTAGGATGCAATCATAGAAGAAAAACTGAAAATGAAATATTTTCTTAGTTGTTGGTCCCCATAATTGCGTGAGCCGATAACCGATTGACCCCATACTTTTTCACCATGGCCACCGGGGAAAATTGTTTCATGAGCAAGTGAAAGCTGATGAATATATCACTAGACGCCACATGATCAAGTACAAGTCATGTGACATATTTTAATGTAGTTATTACTTATATGTGTGAAGAGGTGAAGCAGTGTGGGTTCAATTCTAAAATTGATCCGTACGTAGCTGTTTAAAATTAATGGCTGATCAATTCGAAGGCCAGCTCTGCAAGTACACAGTAGCAAAGGGGGCAACGACGTGGAAAACAAAGGATGGGAAAATTGGTGCAATACACAAGATAAAAAAGATGAAGTAGGAGATGATTTAGTTTGGAGTCGGATTCGAAACGTGTATGAGAAAATTTTGGCAGATGGAATAGGGAACATAAAAGAAAAAGTAAAGAAAACTAAATTAGAAACTCTAGGGGAATGATGAAAGCATGTGATAAATTAATGTTTATATGTTACTCTGTATTATGATAAGAAAAATTTTAAAATATAAAAAGTAATTGGAAATTATATATGGGGAAACGTGCTTCCAGTTATGAGTTTCAAAAAGAATTTTAATTCAAATCTACCTACTTTTCACAACATATTTGTCAAGAGTGACATGTTTATGTGTTTAATAGACACAGACATGCAGTTTTCGGAAAACCACCAAGACTTAGGTTTTTGGTAAATTTAAATCCTACCTAAGAGTACGTTAGATGATTAACATTTTTTTTTATCAGAAAAAATAAGAATGATATTATTAATATTATCTACCTAAGATTGAGTTCGATGATTAACATTGTTATGGAAGTAATGGAACATTTGATTTTACCTACATAATGTATAAAATCTGTCGTAAAAACCTTGAATGTCATCAAATCTAACAGTTCATAGTAACACTTAGCAGAGGCAATTCTCTTAGGATGTGTTTGGTTCGTAGGATGGGAATGTGAATCCTAGAGTGAGGCATTACGTACTTGCGAATGGGAATGGGAATATTATGAATATTACCCATCCCCGGCCCACATTTGGTTAGTTGGGAATGGGTAGTAGGAATCCTTTGAACATTCCCGATTCCTATGTTTGGTTGGGTCAGGAACGTGATTCCTATTATGATGAAATTCCTACAATACCTTTTGTCAATAAAAGGGCAAATGGTGTTTTCAAAAGTAGATCTCATTGATCTACTTCACAAAACCCTAATCTTGGAGAGGGGGAGAGAGAGAAAAAATGGAAGATTTTTAGGGTTTGAGTCTATTTGGGGAGAAGAGGTATCGGTTCGGGTGGTTTAGAGAGGGTGAGAGAGTGTTTAAAAAAATAAAAAAAAATGAATCAACACAGGAATTCTGGAAAGAAATAAAAAACACTGGTTCGCATGTTATAGTCAACTATAATGATGATATAGTCAATTATAACAGACAAAAGCTAAGGTCGGCTGTTAAGTCCTGCCATAGTCGACTATATCATCTTGTAATCGATTATTACACAAAAAATTCAAGAAAAAAAGATGACAGAGAGGAAAAGAGAAAAGAGAAAAGAGCATATAAGAGGTAAAATGATAAACCTCTTGAGAGCCTCAATCCTAGTACCACAGTCCTAGGTGTGCTAATAGGATTGGGGTACTTTGCTGATGGGTGTTTTTGTACCATTTATAATTTGATATTGATTTTAATAAAACCGGTTTTGCCTATCAAACATAATAATAATAATTTAATAATTCAGATTATTTGTTCGCTTTTGAAGTTTAGAAACTGTCATGAATATGACCTATAATCTAAGAGTGTTTTGTGTAATTCAACAAAAATAAATTCAAGAATTTAAACTGCATGTTTGCATTGCGGCAGCCTAGCTCTAGCTTCGTAAGCCAAAGTTGTATTTTTCATAACAATATTTAATCAATTCTATAAGTAAAGAAGAGAAGAAAACTAAACAATGGGATAAACCAATATACTCTGCAATTTGATTGATGGCTGCGTTTAGCAACAATGACAGAACAATGATGTGTGAGTTCTCTATGAGCTACGTGATCGAGTGCATTAACAATTGGCAACGTCGGCTAGGGCCCAGGCGGTGTTCTGGTTCATCTGGATCCGTTAGCTCGTCCACGTACATTCGAACATTATTGTGGTTGTCGCTGAGGCTCGCTTCATGTGTCTCCATCTTGCTTTGTTGTTTTCCTTCTTTTGCTTTGCTTCTTGACAAAGATTGTTGAGGAAGTAGCGACATTTGAATACCATGAAGGTTCATTAATTGCACGTACTTCCATTGAACGTGCAAGTAGATCGTCCCTTTTGCTAGACTTTTCTCTCCAATGGTTTCTTGCAAATTTCACAAGGAATTCGATCTTTAAAAATAGTTCACTCAATACTCTCCTGCTTGTCAGATAGAGCTGAAGAAACTGAAAGAAAGCAAGAAAGAAATGCATCGAAATTTCAAGTTGATGGGGGTATTTGGATGGAAGAGATTGTATATATATTTTTTATTTTTTAATTTTTATTTATTGTAAAAGATGGTCTCCTTTTACATTTTTCATTCGCCGTAATTATGACTCTCTCTGAACATATATATAATCTTATTTTATGCAGGAACCTTGACACCCGATCTTTGATCTTTGAACAATAATCACTCCCATATTTACCCAAAAAAACAATAATAATCCCCATCTATTCTTTAAGTTTTCCTCCCTAAAATGATTGTATATATTCAAGTTCACCATCACTTCCAAGTAAAAAGCACATGCAACATACTAATTCACATTTTGGAAAAATAATAGTGTTACTTTCCCTTTCAAGGCACATTTTCGCTGGTTCTTTTAAAATTAATTTATTTTTATTTCATTAAAAAAATAATAATTAAAAGAATTTAAAAATTGTACGGTCGGCCCTTGTGGCATGGCCTAGCAGTTGTATCAGGATGAGTTGAGGTTTGGAGCTTAAATAGTCTTAGATCAATGGGTCAATTTCCATATATTTAATATAACCAAAATAAAATAACTTTCTTTTTTTTTTTGTTTGGTGTTTCAGTTTTTTAGAAGGC
This sequence comes from Liquidambar formosana, assembly GCA_039720395.1. Taxonomy (NCBI): domain Eukaryota; kingdom Viridiplantae; phylum Streptophyta; class Magnoliopsida; order Saxifragales; family Altingiaceae; genus Liquidambar; species Liquidambar formosana. The sequence goes on along the minus strand of CM077835.1, from coordinate 13,701,891 downwards.
AAGTAATGCAAGAAGAAATTAAAGATAAATGGTGACTTGAATATATCCAAATCGATGAAGGAAAACATTTGTGTTATGTAAGTTATTGCAAAAGTAAAGATGAATGATATGTGACGAGAATAATCAAGTGCGGATCGTCTTGGATGAGATCACATAATTAAGAGCCGTGTGTGGCAAATATGCATGTGTACATGAAAGTCACGTATGACTCTTAACAGTACGATCTATTCTGATTGATCTAGCTGAATTCGATCATCTCCCTAATATATGAATAATACCAATTCATAAGATAATAAGAATACATAAATTAAAACATCTCATGTAAAACATCTATTTAGTGTTGGAAATGGTAATTCATAATTAGGGATTTTAGTAGACACAGTAGTTTATGTCTGTAGTATGTTCATGTACTAGTTATTAAGTATATTCATGTATGTGATAAGTTCATAGAATATGTGTCTAAAGAAATAAAAGGTTTGTGAATGAACTCTATGATGATGTATTTACAAGTGCTATATAAAAGATCTTACCCAAATATAATGTAAGTACACAAGAGTGTAAATGTAATAAGCACACAAGAAAGCAAGTAATTTAAGAGAATAAATAAGTAGAAGTTGATTACAAATAGATCTCCTGTTTTGAGAGTTTTTGGTGAATATGTGTACGACTTTTAAAACGTACATCTTCCTATTTACTATAAGTTTATATATGTACCCAATATATATATATCCCAATATAGATGTATCAAATGATTCCGCCGCGACCCAACATTTAGATATTGGTCATGCTAGCCATACCCCAAACTTCTTTTTACCAACGGGACAGGTAAGCCAGCTAGGATCTTCAATATGGAGTAGTTTTGTGAAGGCGTTGGACCCACCATCCAGCCATATATCTTTCCAGGTAAGCAAGCGTGTCAACGGTGATCATGGATTTCATTCATCATCACCCAGTCAAAAAAATAATATTATATAAGACAGTGAAAAATAAAAAGGAGGAAAGAAAAAATAAATAAAAATTTCAATGTTAAGAAAAAGAAAAGAAAAAGAAAACAACTTTTTTTCACAAAAGTGCCTTTTCTTGAACTCTCTCTATATATAAAGAACTACTTTAATCCTTTACTGTCTGATTCCGGCGATCACAACCAAATTCTCCGGCGAACCCCTCGCCGGAATAATGGACGAGTCATGGAGGATGCGCATGGGAATGCCGAACCTTCCTCGCCGGAGATCGACGGAGGAGACCTCATCAAGCCATACAAGACGAACCCTTTTCGGAGAGCCGGAAACTCTAGACCCCGAGGATTTCAACGACGTCTTTGGCGGCCCACCTCGCAGCGTCCTATCGCGTAAAGTCTCCGGCGACTTCAGCCGGCAGACTACCTTCTATGAAGAAATTTTCAGGCCACCGGACGGGGTCTTTGCCCCTTCCAAGAGTGGCCGGAACTTGCCAGTGTTTAGAATTCCGGCTGGCCGAGGAAGTGGAGGTGGGGTTCGAAAAAGTGGAGGTTTTTACAGCGATATTTTCGGTTCTGATGATGACGGAAGGTTGAGGTCAAAATCACGGTCGAGCTCGAAGCCTGATTCGAAGTCTAAGTCGAGGTCGAACTCATCGTCGGTGTTGAGTTCCGAGGATTTGAGTCCTTGCCGGCCGGTGACCGGAGATGATGTTAGTTTCTCTACGTTTGCTTCGAAGCTCAGGTGAGTGACTACAACTGATATAACTGTTTTTCGCTTCCGTTCTATTGATTTGATTTTTTATACCCCTATGGTTTCGTTTTATTACCTGTTTGATGTGCTTTATATGGAGATTTTGTAAGGGTAATATGGTCATAGGGGTACGGGTGTTGCTATTCCGGTAATTGCGGGAGCGAAACCTGAGAGTGTCTGTTACCCAATGGAATGACAGCCCAATCAGAACGGTGGATTTTGGTGGAAAACAAAATGATCCACTTTGACCGTTGTTAGATGATCAGATTTGATCGTATGGCTGTGGTTTGACTGTCGCTTATTAGTAATTTATTACGATCGCAAAATGGGTTAATTCATCTCGAATCAACATGACTAGTGGGTTAACTCGGATGCGTCTCAAATCAACATGTGTAGTTTTGAAAACCCTAGTGGCTTAAATATAGGCATCAAATGTGATTTTTCTTTAGCTGACATTGAATTTCATTAGCCTTTTTGCATGGACAGTATCATCTTCTATATTCTCTCTATTGAGGCGGATTTTGGAATATGATAAGGAAAATGCTATTTGCGCCATTTTTTGTTTGTCTCCATTGGGGCGGATTTTGGATACCCAATAACTTGCGTTTTAAGTTGAATTATATTGTAGTTATTGGATTAAAAATTAAGGTTGAGATAAAGGTTCTTACTCAACTTATATAGGGGATCCCTTAAGAGATTGGGGTTGCATAACAATATATTTAATTTAGGTAGTTGGAGAACTCATCCATATTATGACAAATTTGAAATTAAATTTAAGGGCCTGTTTGAGAATTTCAAAAACTGGATCAGATTAGATCCAATCCATAACTGTTATATGGTTTTAAATAAATTAATTTACAATTGGTTTGAAAAAAAAAATATATATATATATTATGTTTATACCTTATTTTCATAACAAAGTTGAACTGTTTAATAGAAAAAATAGACCAACCAAACAGTATGAAATCAAAACTGGCCACACTAATCTTCAGTCGGCCTAATTTTTAGGTTTGGCAAACAACTTCTAAGTCTCATTTAAGTTGACACTAAGATCAACTAGGCTATTTTTAATTGGACTGGGTTGGGGTTGACTGGTCTTAAACCCACCATGTTGCCATCCTTAGTTGAAAAGTACGACCTTTAAGAAAAAGCACTCTTTTGGCCTATTTTCTCTGCACGATGCGTTTCGAACCCATTTTTTTGAAAATGACTTCTAATGATTTACTGGAGTTTTTCTCAACCTATATATTCAAATTCACAGAATTGTAAGATTTCAGTCTCTAATTGATTCAGGCCAATCAATGTCCCCTGTAAATGGAACTCATCCACGATGATGCACGAGGAATATCCCAAGAGACAAGGAATGCCAGCTTTTCCAAGCAATTTTCCTTCCTTCGTCGAAAAGCAATTCATGGAAAATGAATATACTGAGAATTTGAGAAGCTCCCTCTTTGGAGTACTCCCACAGAGGCTTGTCTCGTCCCCAGAAACCAATAGTCTCGAGCCCTATTCATATGGTAGCATCAAAATATCTTTGGATGATGATGTAGAAATCAACTCTCCTTCTTCAGCCGTCTCATCACTTTGTCAAGAATCAGAGGCCTGCAGAGCCAAAAGTCAGGACAATATTGTGATGCAAGAACAAGATGTGGACCAAGAAGATCAAGACGAAGTGATGAGCTCTTATGTTATTGAAATCACTTCTGAACACAGAGACGGAGGAGAAGCGATTTCCATTGACGAAGCGATTGCATGGGCTAAAGAGAAGTATCATTCACAAAGTTCGGAGAACGAATGCAGCACACGGGGACGACATGAAAAACAGCAAGCTGCTGAGATGGAAGGTGATGTGTGCTTATCTTCCTATAATTTGGATAGCTTGCCATATCATTGTCCTAGTAGAAGATATTTAATAAAATTTCGTATCTTTGATATTCTGCAGAAAGGCCTGGTGCACATGCATTCTTGGACCAACAGATAGGTGGAGATGGAGCTATGCATTCTCCTGTGGTATAAGAAGTTATTTTAGGAAAGCATATAAATCATATTTCCAATAGAAATCATGAACAGTGATTTGCACAAAGATTACTTGGTCTTCCTATAAGAATTGGACTACCAAACATAAGAAAGAAACACACACATGCATGCACACGCACACGCATACATACATATATATATACATATAGTCCCAATCTTATCGGAGATCCTTGATATAAGATACGTGAGTCTTTTCGTCCCAACTGTAATCCAACTTGTATTTACTTTATTAATACCAACGTATTTACACAACTTACACTTTCGAAAAGGCCTAAATTCACAGCCTGGAGACAATCTGGAGTATGTTCGATGTGAGTCTTTCTGGTGAGTGGGGACTGGTGACTAGCATAAGACACATCTAAATTGGGCATATAGTGTTCCCAACAGCAGGGAATTCCAGTGACTTTTTCATTTTGAAAAAAGAAAAAAAAAATGTCTTCATTTGCTTCACAGAATAGGGAGGCATGAATATTTTAGCTTGCAATTTGCATATTTCCACCCATACATATAAATCATGAGATGGCAAGGCCATTGCATTTACTTGGGAGTTTCCTTTTCTACTTCTTCAGGTGAAAGAACCAGAGAAATGGGCAATAGAAGAAGAAAAACAACAATTAAAAGACGTAAGCTTCCACTACCAAAGCACATACCTGATTACTATGAATGTATGAGAAAAGATCCAAATATTAAGAATTCATGTTTGTATGTTACCTTCACAGTGCTTCATTTTATATAAAGAGAAGTATCACCAATTCCTGTCTAGAAAATCAAGTGTGCCCCCATAGTTCACTAGAACTTATTGAACTTAATAGTGAGCTTTCATCACTTGAGCAGCAAGACCCAAAACCTAGTATGATCAATGTCACTAAAGTATAGTAAAAAAATAATGTGCGGAAAGATATTGGTTATGTTCCCTCTCTTTAATTTTAGACATCTTAAATGATTGACATCCTTATTTTAGCTACATGGAACAAGATTTTGATCAATGCTAGAGCTTTATTTTCACAGAAAGTAGAGATGGAAATGGAACTAGTGGATGAAGATTTGAGGTTATGGCTAGCTGGCAAGGAAGCCAACATCCGGTTGCTGCTCTCAACACTACATCATGTAAGATCTCTTATGTGCCTTGTGGGTTTTTCTGAATTGTATGATCCAAGAATATGGTATATAACCAGCGTTTGGTTGCCATTGAATTTCAGATTCTATGGCCCAACAGTGGCTGGTACGCAATTTCTCTGACAAACCTAATAGAAACCTCGCAAGTGAAGAAGGCTTACCAGAAAGCAAGGCTGTGTCTCCACCCAGACAAATTGCAGCAAAGAGGTGCAACACTCCCACAAAAATATGTTGCAGACAAGGCCTTCTCCATTCTCCAGGTACATATTAGACTCCTGATTAATAAGTTGATGAATCCATATTACATAATGGTCGATGAGAAATTTTTAATTCAGGTGACTGATTACTGTGGCTTATGATGAAGAAGCTTTCTAATATCAATTTGGTACAGGATGCCTGGGCTGCATTCATCTCCCAAGATGCCTTCTTTAGTGGGTGATGCATGAGGCATAGCAACTCAGTCACGAAAGATAGAGCATGATATATGGATGTTCACAAAGTACCCACCCTACATACAAATGGCTTGAAAGTGAATCGGATCATGCCTTCAAACAAATTTGTGCTTTACTTGGGCTGATGTTTCACCCGATAATATCTGTATCTCCTTGCATTCTGATAATCGATGACAATAAAAGCAATGAAGATTGAACTGATGATGATAACTGTTGTGTTTGACTCTATGATGTGGAATTGTTAAAAGAGTGCTTGACATTTCTCTACGTTTATAGACCACGGCTTGTTTTCATTCGCACTCCTATCAATACATAGATTTAATATAGTCCTTTTAATATCAAGTGCATTTGACTTTACATTAGGTCCACCTTCAAAACTTTACATGTGAACTCATATTTTGCAAAACTCATTGAATTAGATTTGCTTAATATGTAGGCAATTCATGCCAATAATTAAGTTGACTCTAGATTTAAGAACCGTTTCATCTATAAATGTCCATAAATAAGTAATTGGTATTGATTAAAAAAATTAAGTTTTAGATCAAATAGCAATCAAACAGATATCAACTCAATTTTTAGATGAATCGTCACGATTGGTTTTACAAAATACGAATCACAGATTTTTCGATCCAATGGGTGGGCCAAATTGCGAGCACCACCCTACCTTGTGACACACACACACACACAGCACATGTGCGCTAGGCACACAAATTAGGAAAATAAAACAAAAATTAAATCATTATCTTGGGTAATTCATTGAATATGCTGAATCAAAGAATGTTAAACTCGTCATTTCTGGAATGTAGTTTGACCATAAACCTCAATATGTCCTCCATCTTTACTAAACCAGCAATGCATTAAAATACCATATTCGAGGTTAAAATATTTTGGAACCAATCACTCGGTATTTTGATTGAGCCATAATTTTTTTCGATGTTCAAACAGTTGCATGGGGATTCAGAATACCATACATACCACACCGACTTTGCGCAGGTCCCCTTTACACAGCCGGATTGGCTTGGCAGACATCCAATAAGCAGACCTAAATCCCATTTAGTGAACTGGTGTGAATTAGTTACACCAAGTATGACACAGGGTAGAATAAAATCACTTTATGCTATCCTTACTCCATAGAGAGTTTACTTTACAAGTGAAGAGTTCTCTTAACAGTATAATCATTGAAAGACAAATGGAATAATGAATATTGATGAAAAACAAGTAAGGGGAAGATTGTCTTCACCCTACAGGAACATTGATTGGAAAATTGAACAGTCAAGTGTTCCTATAATGTGTTTCATTATGTGGGAATCAATTGTATTCTTCTTCACTTCGTTCTTGTAATGACTCTATGAGTGAGATCTACGAGTGCCCGTCTCGATCTCAGAACATCTTCATCATCGCTGTCAGGCAGAGAATCAATCGCTGCGGCGGCCAGGCTGGCATGCTTTGTGGCCAGCTCCCTTGTCTTTTGTATCCCACGACTCTTTCCAAGGTAGTCAAGGGCCTAAAATTTCCAGACGTAAATCCACATTCAGTAATAAATTAACAAGATGATGATGATGTTAGTATTTGAGAATTAGTCCCAAGACCCATGTGCAACAAGTCAACAACAGTGCTGTACAACATGCAAGGCCAGGACAGATCTAATGTAAAACATACTTGATTCGATTACCCACAATGGAAGCCCAGCTCATAACAGTTGGAGGTCCAATCTGACTTGATTACAACTTAAAAAGACAAAATAAATAAATAACAAATAAATTAATGGAAAAGAAAGAACAGGTAAACTTGAGCTGAGATGCTGGGGTTCTTATCAACATTTTTTTTTTTTTTTGATCGGCAGATGCTGGGGTTTTTTCTTTCTTTTTTTTTTTCTTTTGATGAAGTAAATATTGTATTAGAAGAAGGGGGCAAAACCCAAGTACATAAGTCATACAATGTTAGCCAAAAAAGAGCTATAGTAAAAAAAAAAATCAACAAAAGAAGCAAAAGACATGCTATGATCATCTCACAAATAGGCAGGTTCTGACATTGAAGAGTAACGTTAAAAGTACTAATAACATTACAGAGTATGAAACTCAATGCAGAAAATAGGATCTGAACAGGAATGATGTCTGTCGATCATATCCAAATTCTAAGGGAAGAAGGATTATACAAAGAGAACATTTGAAATTAGAGATGAACTAAAAAAATCAAAGTCCACATCAAAGCCAAGCCAAAATGCTATGTAGCACAGATACTTCAAAACCCCTAATGAATCCATTTCGTATTCATATCAAATACTGATACCCCTATACTCCTCAATACATATATGATACTGTCTATACGTATCAGAACAGTAACAAACATTGCCACGTCATTGGATACACAATACATATGTACTGAGATTTGTTTAGGGATCAGTTTGTAATTATTTTCTAATTAAACAAGGGTTTAAATGTAATTTTTGAATATACACAATAGCCATACTTCGATTATTCTCTTCCCACTCTATCTTTATCCTAGGGTCAACCATTGTAGAGCAATAGAGCTAAATAGTAATTTTGAAATGTTGATAGCATTCTGGTTTTTTTTTTTAATTGAATGATGAACATGGGTGATGCTTATGGATGTGTTCTTTGGATATTTATTCTTGCATATTAATTGATTTTGTAGATGTTTCAAAAATTAATGTTTATTATTAATGTTTTAAACCAAATATTAATATTAATATATTTATTTACTAAGGCATCCTTGCCGTATCGAATCCTACATTTTGTTGAATTGCAAAATTGGCGTATCCGTATCGTATTGTATTTGTATATGGTATCCATACCCATGCTTCATAGCCAAAATGCAAAGTGAAACACATGGGCATCTCTTGGATTTGAAGTAGTGAGAAACATATGGAACCAAAGCTTCACAATTTTATAAAAATTGCGCAAAAATATCAGCTTATATTGACAAGATTCTGACTGAAATATTTAAAACTTAAATTTGATATGTAGAAGTTCTAGCATAGTAGCATCATCATTTGTGTGTAAGGCCTTTATTTCTGGTAAATGAATAAATTTGTAACAATATTGCCACTAACACAGAACAACTTAAGATTACTCTTAATAGGAAGGGAAAAGAAAGAAAAATGAACATCCTGACAAGTTCTCTATTGTAGCGTCGGTGCCCATGATGGATAAGCATCAGAAATCACTTTATATGGTATAGCATGAAAACTAACAAGTTCAAGTACACAAGATGAATAAGCATCACAAATCACATGAAGAATGCATGGTATATTGGTATAACCTCGAAACTTACAAGATCAACGTCTGCAGGGTTGTCAAAGCCCCGATCAATAACTGTGCGCAATTGAGGAAACTCTTCCAGTGCAAATAATATTGGAGCCGTTACAATTCCCTACAATATTAAAATTTCAGCACATGTAAATATGATGAAATTCTAGTCTCACATCATTTATACACGCCATTCAAGTACGCCACAATTAGAAATCATGCCATCATCTGTTGATATATATATATATATATATATGAGCTTTCAAACATGACACACCCATAGATTAGTGCGTATTGAACAATTAAATGAGCACCGTCTTCAATTGGCAGATAAAGAAACTACCCATAATACATAACTTGTGTCCTTGAACATCACTTCCCAAATATATGAAGTAATTATTTTGTAGTAAGCCCTAAAATAAAAATGCATATCTCACATTTTGTCTGATAGAAAAAAATAATAATTAAAGATAACAAAATTAAATAAATAAAAAATAAAAAAAAAAGGAAAGTAGGCATATGTGAAAGTCTTTGTACTAATGTTGGTCACAGGTTAAGTGACCTATAAAGCACCAGAATCAGGAAGAGAATACCACATTTAGTGGATGAAAAAGGGTAGGAAAAGAAAAGGAACTATAATCTTGAACCTCAAATTGTTCTTTAATTAGGCCCAAGAAAAAAAAATCCTCCACTGATTGATGCCTAATAAAACTATTTGAGTTAGGTGGGATCAGTTCAAAACATAATAAATCAAAACAACATGCCTCACCTCTTTCAACCGGGAACTCAATATATTAATAGAAAATCCTAATTCGAAACCCTAGGATATATATAAATATATATACATATATAAACAGAGTGAAAACCAATAAAAACCCCAGATAAACATAAAAATGGTGTGAAACACAGTCGGTATGTAGGGATCACTAAGGTAGGATATAAGCCCAACCCAGACAATTAACTGAATACACGACAAGACAATGCCATTGGTATTGGTGTGGTTTGAAAGTCTCTAGAAGGATTTCAAAGACATTGAAAATCACAAAAACTCAAATTAGTAAGAATATGAAAAAACTATGGTCTTTGTTCTTCCTAAAAAGGCATCAAATATCTTAATGAATAGGTCTCAAAGGTGCAGAGAGGTCTCTTGAAAAATGTGGCTTAAAGTTCCTTATATAATGCTGTCAGATTCCTAATCCTAGTTGGAAAGAATTGAAGCAAGCTAAGAAACAAAAACATATAAAAAAAAATGCATTTTTTTGCATCAGGATCAATCCCAGTGCTTTAGGGATCGATCCAGGCTTTTAGGGATCAATCCACAATAAGCCAGAGGCCAAAGAACTCAATTAGGACCATCCAAGCCTTTTAGGATCAATTCATGCAAGTTGGTATCTAAACATGCTACCCGGGACCAATCCTGGAAACTTAGGATCAATCCAGCACACCTTGGATCGATCTAGGCTTTAGCTGATCAATCCACAAAGTACACAAAAGCTCAAATTTAAAATGACTTTTTTTTGTCTAGATTTCCACACAAAAAACCAGTATGTCAACCGAAGTTTTCTATAAAGAGACATGACTTCACTTACTATAAAGAGACATGACAGTTTAAAGTGAAGTATCCGAAAAAAACAGTTCTCATTTTTAGGGACTTACACAAGATCAAACCCTGTAAATTCATAAATTCCAATCCTAAATCTGTCACAATGTGCTTCCACATTAAAACCAAGACTACTTAAGGTTAATTTAGGGACTAACCATATAATGATCCACCCCATTGTATGAATATTGTCTGTTTTGCCGGCCATTACTAGTGCACAATTTTGTTGTCCACAAGTTTTCCTAGGGAAAGGCCTCCATACAATGAGTTGTAAGCACCTTACTCATTCATCTCACTTTGGACGAGTCCACTTCCAATGTGGGATTAATGATCACCTACTGTGGTAGCCTACCAATGCTGTAGCTTGCCAATGCATAGAACCTGCCCACAAACACCGCCAGCCCAAACATGATGTCCCTCACAAACCACTAAGGTCAAATGCCTAGATGGTCTTTAAGTCACTTACCATCATAAGGTGTGAGATTAAAGCTTCTACTCGATGATCTTCATTCACAAATGGCTTGAAACTTTATATTCACATGATTAATGATGCTCAATGATGAATAACCAACCCAAGTACAATCGTGGCAAGGTTTTGACTATAGAATTTTTCCGACACAAACATAGGACTGTCACACACACGAGCACACACAGATTTTGAAAAGGTCAGTCCACCATGGTTTATAGGCATATAATTCAAATAACATCTTCAAGATTGAGACAATTAAGTGTTTAAAAAATCATGTTGTCACATCAAGGAAAGATGAATTACATGGCGAATGTCAGATAAAGAACCCTTTCCAAGGGAAGCTGATGTGCCTGTGAAATCAAGGACGTCGTCTATTAACTGAAATGCCAATCCCTGATGAAAGAAGGGGGGAGGGGGGGAAGAAGGAAATACAAAATTAGTCAGCCCATAAAATATTAATTGAAAATCGAACAATGTAAACACTGTTGGATGGCATGTGAGGAAGGCAATTAGTTGAGTTCAGTTTCTCTATTATCACAGTCTACATTCAATGGAAGTGCAAGCCCTTCACAAATCATTGCATGCCACACCATGGAACAAGTCGGTAATGCTGCCATTTCACAGAAAGAAAAGTGGTTTCTATCATGAAATGACAGCAACACCAAGTAAAAATTTGGACATTGCAACAATTACAATAAAAACAATGAAGCCCTTCCCAACAACCTGTCCTTCAAAAACAAAATGAAGATATGTTGAGTTCTCAACAATACATAAGAAAAAGTGAGGATGAAGAGTTTATTTCGAGAAGAGCACAATCCAAAGTGTTCACGAGACTGATGCCTACACTATTAGGGTGACCATTTTGATGGACTACAATGAGAGATTAGCACAATAGAAACCTTTTCATAGACTTTCTAGGTGCCTTTTCTAGACGTCTATATAAAAGACTAACTTTTGTTGTTGTATATCTGTATTTGGTTCGGACTATATAAGAGGCCAGGTTGTTTGAGGTACGGGAAAAAACACTTCATGTGAGTATTCATAAATCTCCCTAGATTCCTATATCAGAAAAATGTCGCCCATGAACTAAGAGACTCTAGTACTAGGCTTGCACTGAACAATCTAACAGATAAAAGACGAACTCTTAAGGAATTTACAAACCAGATTTTTGCCATACTCATAAGCCAACATTGCAACTTCTGCAGTTTGCCCTGCTAGAAGTGCAATTGCCTTGCAGCTGTTAGAAATCAAGGATGCAGTCTTGTAGTATGTCTTCTGCATATAATATTCCATGCTGCAATCATGAAAAATAGATAAATAAGTAAATAAAATACACACACTTCACATAATTTACTGCAAGAAAAGTCTTAGGACACAAATCTAGAAATCAAAGAAATAACAATTGCTATTCTCAATATAGGTATTCATAATTAGATATAAAAGATGCATGCGTCAAAGATTCCCCATCAACCACTATCTACCCAACTGCATGCATTCATGTGCAAGCTATAATAGTCAACATGAAGGCACGTTGCATGTTAAAAAACTCTTCTAATGAAAACCATGCAAAAGGTGAATGTTTAATTATTATTCAATATATCTCTTCAGAGATTTTAGGTATCAAGTCAACTTTATTAGCATACTACTTGTTTTGATTTTATTAGAGATTTTTCATATATCTCTATCTATAAAGAAATTATGATTTCCTATGTAATATTTTAAATTTTAGCACATCTACGCATTATATTTTATAAAGGAGGTAGATCTATGCAACCAGCCCTAACTACATCTGAAAGCCACAGTTCTAAATGATAAAGCCAAAATATGGGCCACAGAAGCTAGCAATCACATGCTAAGAAGGATAAGTGGTAATACACAAAAAGATAGTTCTTGAGAAGGTAGGAGAGGCACCAATTGAGGAGAAGATGAGGGAAAATTGTCTAAGTTGGCTTGGTCATGTGCAACGAAAACCTAGGACTGTACTTTGTACGAGGGTGACTTGATTCAAGTTGAAGGCCTTAAAAGGACAAGAAGAAGGCCCAAAATAACGTGATTAAAACCTAGGAAGTGGTGGGAAAGGCCATGTATGCTAAGGATTTAATGGAAGATACAACCCTTGATAGAACTAAATGGCATGAAAGGATCATGTAGCGGAACCATGTAGTTGGGAATTGGGATTAAGGCTTGGTTGAGTTGAGTTGAGTCATAGAAGCTGGCAATGTCATCTCCAGCTTGGTTTGATGATCTGCATGAAGTAATGGTTCGTCTAAAGATTTAGAGGATGAAATCTGAATGTCTTATCACTTATGCCATAGTGGATCAGTTACCCTAGCAGCTTTAATATCATACATGACTAGAAAACATGAAATAAACTTGAAGTAACACCTAGGATTCTAAAGAGAAACTATCAAATTTCTCCCCAGATGCAGCATGCCTTAGGGACAATGCCAGAAATCAACCATAGCCTGCACTGTATGTTACCTCTAATCAGGGATTTAACTGAAAATTAGCTTCAAGTGGCACAATGAAAGCTTGGCCACTTGTGTCAGATGAGTAGACTAGCTTGGCATTACTAGGAACTAGATTGAATGTATTGTTGGTTTTCGAATTGAATCATGAATGAGAATGAAGTTAGAATCATAGCTCTTTCAGAACAAAGAAGTGTGAAGACGAAGACAAGCTTGAAAAACCCAAAGCTCAAACTCCAAAAACCATAAAGCAACCTTGAAGCCAAGGTTAGTGGTAGCCATATACCCCTCTCTCGTGTGTGATAGATTGAGTGGGAAAAACTAGGCTAGCTGAACCCCATGGAGAGCCGGAGGCTATACAGGGGCTCTTCTAAGGAATGGAGTTGGATTTTTTAGGATTTTATTCTCGACTCCAATTGATTTAGGTACTCCTAGTCAACTCTACTAAATAGAAGAGCATATAGTTGCCAACTCACTCTACTAAATAAATGCAAGTGCACTCCAAGATAGTGAACAACATAAATTCTTTTGGCTGGTGCTTGTATATAGTTTATGAACTTAGGCTAAGCCCTTTTGTTATTAATACAACATTTACTTCATCAATAAAAAATATTGTGGACATAATCAAGCCCCTTCCCATTAAATCTCTGCAAATAAGCCCCTCCACTAACCGACATTCCTAAATAGCACTGGCCCATATAAGGTTTTTTGTCTACCTACTGCCTATTTACCTCTTGTGTTCCTTGAATAGCTAATTTAATATTTGATCATTACAGAATTATTTTTGCAAAATAATGCTTTAAAATTAAATAAAAATTTACTTATACATAATAAAAAACCATTTTAGAAAACACTTTACTAAAACAACAAAACCCTAATTCCAATTATCAAATCTGATAAATTAACTCAATGAGATATCTTACTCTCTTTTAAAATGTGTGGATTCCATCTTGCAAATATGTGTTTCCACAACTCTAATACTAATTACCCAAAATACCGAGGTTATGACCATCCAAGGTCTCACTCTTTTCCAGATCACACTTACCTCAATGTCCAAACAGACGAGGTTGTCGAAGCAACCGACACCAGAAACTTGAGTATACTATTCCCTCAAGATTAAGAACTTTTTTCTTTAGCATTTATGAGAATCAAATCAACACATGACAATGTTTCCTCAATTTGTTCTTATTGCAATCCCATTCAATGAATTCCAAATATGCTAACACACTGACCCCAAGTCAACCACTTAGATGATCGAAATAATCCACCCTATCATTTACAGGTTATGTGAGTTACAGTCTTTCAGATGAATTGCCCCATCTTTATCACAGACTTTGAACCGTTTCCAACTAACAAGATGCTGGAGATTTAGTTGTAGGCATTAACCCTACCCCAGGATCTGTGAGATATGACACAGGAAAACAAATAAAAAATAAACAAGAAACACAGATTTAAGTGGTTCGTAAAACCTCTGCCTACGTCCAGGGAGTGGCTGCAACTTTCCCTATGATCTCAAGCAAAACGGAGACACAAGAGTCATATAAATATCCGCCCCACACTACACTGTACATTGATTATTTATTTTTTTTTCTTTTTTTGTATGAAGTACCACTACATGTATATAGAACATGCGGTGTTCATGGAAAAATGTATAGTACTATCAGGCTCCACACTACTTATTATTTAGATCTCCAGCACATGAATGACTCTTATCCCATGTACCTAATTCACCTACAATGCAATTTGTGGACCTCAACTCATCTCATGACTCAAATAATATAAATGCCCAAAATAGGGAATTAATGAAACTCTTTAATAAATCATAATTATTAAACTATGAATAATGTCAAACAATTAGTTTTTAGGGCATACAGTCCCAACAGTGGGTGATGACTTGGGTGACTTAAGTAGTGCAGCCTCCTTGTAACAACACAAAGTACTACGAAAGGTTAAAAAGAGAAGAATTGCTTGGAAAATTAGTTTGCTAGGCAAACGAACCATCCAGGTGCCAAATGTTTGGTTGTCATTGCCTAATTGAATTAGGTGTAAATCGGTAGTCCTGTGGGTTCACCATGCATATTGTGGGCCCTTGAGCTGTTAGAGAAGCAAAAGGAAATACGGGAGATATATGTGGAGTTTCTAGCTTGGTCAAGGACCCTAGCAAGAGTTCATTAAAGTAGGGCCTTAATGACGAAAGACATAAACAATTAGGTGAATGCCGAATTCAAGTAAGAATGCAATAATAAGCCTCCAACTCTCCAAGTGAAGCTTGGCACGAGGAACCAAAGACAAAATTGTTCCATCATCATTAATTGGTCCAGTGCACAAGGAAGGGTTTCAGACCTTAATGGTGTAAGGTTAGCCCAGGTGAGTGATAATTGAATGCCCCAGAATTTCATTCTAGCTAGATGAAAAACCATGAAACATGAAATGTCAAATTAATAAAAATCAACTGCAGATTACCATCTCCACAATATTTCAACCTGGGAAAGATTGGTTCTGTCAAGATGAAAGGTAACTAATTTGATCCTACCCCAATATCAAAGACAGATAAAATCCCAACCTGTCAAACATGTATATGTGGTAGAACTTTATTCACAAGTTTGGTTATGATAGAAATTGTGACGAGTGTGAAAACATGCAAATTTTCATCAAAACCTTAAGAAATGTTACAAGAGATTTTAATCAACATTCATGATTCAGAATATAAGCATGAAATATACTTCCAATAAGAATAAGTTCATGCATGAACCTTGCTTGTTGGAAAATAACAGTTTAAAATATTTTTTAATTGGTTTTAGGACCAAATAATAAATTACCAAAAAGAAAATTAAAATTAAAAGAGAAAAGGAGGGAAAGCATGAGAGGTTAACATTTTAACATTGAAATTCTGAAGAAGAAAAGAGAAAGAAGTATAATATTGTTTCAAATTTTCGACAAAATCACTCCGATTTAAAAAGTGGACAAATTTTGCTTACACAAAATGGTGATTCCGACTCCATATCGTCGAACATGCCCAGAGTCATTTTCCAAAGATCTTAGACATATAGTTGAATAAGTCAAAGGTAGTTGGTGGGCGAAAATAGATTACAACAATGGGCAGTAGGAACCAAAGATATCCAGGAGAGGAAGAGAACCGAAGCCTCTATTGGTCCCTTATTGAAACTTGGAACTCACCCTATTATGTTTATTAGGACTTTGCTTATAAAACCTAATAGCATATAAAGCAAGAAACACACAAAATAGAGAAATAATGACAGGAACAGTGGAGCAGCCTACCTACAACGTTGCTCAGATGTAGTAGTCATTTGCATGGTCTCACCTGTAACAAGGTGCTCTACAACTCTTGCTAGTAATGATACAACCTACAGATACACAGGGATGGAGCAGAGAATAAATTAAAACAAATAAACTAAAAGTACATTATGCTAATTAATCATAGAAGCATATGAAAACCAGTATAAAGAAAGTGCACTGCTTTGAGCCTTCCAGATACACAGAACTTGCAAGATATGGCTCCTAATATTGCCCTTATCATGACCATATCTCTCTAGATTGTGATGCATGGAGACTCATTGAGCTAGACTTTCCAACCAGTGTATGACCAGTTGGACCAAGTCACCAAGCTTCCAACCAACAAGTGCAATGCAAAATGCCGAAGTGTATATGATTCAGTTGGTCACCAAACTTGTGACAGCATAAAAGAAGAATCACTCGATGCAATCTAAGGCTAAAATCTGAGCATCCATTCCTTGAAAAGATTGCCTTTAAAAAACCATCAAGGAAGTTGCTTGATGTCACCATTGTTTTTTCACTATTTATTTTAACCAGGATGAATGAAAGGTTGTGATAAGTTCCTTGTTTCTAGAGAGAAAATCAAGGAAAACTTACTAACTAAGGGCTTGCCATTTTATGATGAAATAAAACAGTGAAAGACAGTGATGTATATCATCGCACAGTCCAGAATCGTATGTTCACAAAAATATAATATAAATGCATACCTCTGTGTTTTTCAAGGAGGCAAGTGCCACACAAGCTCGGGAAAGCAGAAAATCTCCTGCTAACACTGCTAACTGCATTACAGCAAAGAACATAACAACCTTAGGCTACATTCCACTATAACTTTATTCATTCACAGATCAGTAAGAACTAAAAAGGCAGAAATAATCTTAACGTGGTATTTTATTGTTCCTAATACACAAAAAAGACATTGAATGATCCCTAGCCATGCTGCCTGCATAAATGGCACGCATCAGGGGGGGATACATAACAAGAGATCCACTATGTCCCCCTAAAGAGATCCTCTACCCTAAACAAAACCTTTCGACCTAAGAATTGTTAGTAATATCTTGTGTATTCTCAGAGAGAGAGAGAAAGTGAGAGCAAGAAGACAAGCTAATCATGTGAATCTTTCACCACAGATATCTACAAGTGAGATCCATTAAAAGGACCAGTTCACTTCCTACAGACGCATGATAATAACAAAGTATATACAATAAGAATGATTCTCCCGTTTCTTAAGCAATCCCAGTTTAAGCTTCTATGCTTCAAATGAAAAAATACCACAACATGGGTAAGTTTTCAAATTCCATTATGAGAACATTTATCCTTCGTCCATGACAGGTACAAGGTTAAAAAAATATGTCAAACAGAAGCAGAAATACATTACAACAAACTACATTCATAAAAGTGAAAAGGAAAATAAGTTACTTCAAGAGAATAACAAAATATAATTACCTTATTGCCCATAACAAAATTTAATGAACCAATACCACGTCTTGTATCTGCATCATCCAAGACATCATCATGAAGAAGGCTTGCCACCTAAGACAAGTGAACAATTATGTTAGTTTGGAAGGGGTAACTAAGAAGTTTCTCAACGAGAAAGCAAACGGCATAATATAATAAAGTATATATAGCTTCAGCCAAAAGCCAGATTGGCTTTCCCCTACACAAACAGGAAAGTTCAAAAGCAATTATTACAGAACAAAGGCACTCCAGTTTCTACAATTTGGCCATGACAAATGCATGTGTCATGCATGCCAACACTTTATTCACATAAATTCTCTTCCTCATTTTCAATTATTTTTCATGACGCATCACCTTAAATAAAACAGAAATTTTATATGAGAGCAATAAAGTAGTATTCTGCGGAGAAAGATGCAGGCAAACAGAAACATGTTTATATGATAAAGAGTAAAAAAACCACATATACCAGTAGGGTTCATTTTAATTGTTATTTTCCAATTTTTTTGCCTCAGAAGCAAGTAAGGATAAAAGAGGAACTTCAAAAACTATAGAATGAAAACAGTCCACAATTATAATCTTAATATCTGGATTGCAAATTAATTGGGTACCATCGCTTTATGGTAAAAATGGGCATAATACATGAAGGAATGAACGTGGCTTGGTAACTGATAAAGCATTCACAACTGCACAGCCAGAGAGCTGTTCATACAAGTAGAAAAGCAAGGCTCAATTGCATGCCCTATGGCAATGGCAGTGTCCATTTACAGGGCAATAGGTGATTATCCATGCAAAACACTGAAACCCGAAGACCCACTAATCCAGAGTCCACAGCTGACAGTACTCAAGAAGAGGTGCAATAAGTTTAGCAAGAGGCTGACAGATGCACAACAAGAAGGAAGACTATCAGAAATGTAAATTTTAATTTATTTGCATGAACTAGAACTTTGAGAAATGTGATGCAAGTGAAAGCTAATTCAGTATATAGCCCAAGGTTGATCCAAAATGTGCCCAGCCTACACAAGTACTAGCTACCACTAAAAGATGTGGCATAACATGAATGAATCTTTACAACTAGTCGTCTACATTAATCAAGACTAACTGGTTCTATTAGAAAACGAAGACATGATTTAGCTTCTAAAAGACAGATATTTAAGGAAATTAATACAAGACCAGTCAATGTAAATGACATGAAGAAAGATGAAAGAAAATTCACAAGGACATTTTGTGTGCTTTACTACTGAAATAGTCAAAAACTTCAGTTTTGCATTTCAGTAGAGAACATCACTAATAAAAACTATGAGTCAGAATTATAAGCACAACTTGAAGTTGATGACAGATTGTTGGCCATTTGATATATATCAGTATTGAAACCTCAGATTCAGCCCAGAACTTGTACCATTTATATGCAATGACAGAAACATTCTACATGGATATGAAAAGATTGATGATTTGAAACCTTCTTTTGGACACAAGTTTTAATGAAGTGGAGACGGGAGAACCTACCTCGACAATCACTTGCAAGAATGAAGTGCAAACAAACTAGGGAAGAATACAGCAATAACATAAAGGCATGAGACTCTGAGAAACATAACATAGGCTGAGGCTTCAACGGTACACTGGACCATGGTGGGAAACGACACTAACCATTGAACGCCCTATTAAGTAAATTGAAGAAGGTAAAAAAATTATTAAAAAAAAAAAAAGGACGATGAAATTAAGTGAGAAGATGATTCTATTAATTGTATGACTAAAGAGGAGGGAACATGCTCGAAAATAATCATTAAATATGCAACTTGAACAGGACAAATATTGGAGGAACCATTAAAAAATCATGGTAGAGTTGGATAAATTGCCAAAACGGGTACAATGCCCATTGATAATTGTTGGAAATATACCACATCCCACATCGATTAAATATCGAGTTTAACATGTCTTTATATACCTGTTTGGGCCCTCCACTTACAAGCTTAGGCTTTTAAGTTGGAAACTTCACAATAATGGAAGTAAAGGAACTACATTTGTGAAGGAGTCAATTGACAAATTGAAGATGCCAACCAAATCACAGACACATCCAGAAAAAGTCACCTGAATGCATGATAAAGAAAAGCTGAAGGTGACTAAAGAATCTAATTTAGCATCATGGAATACTCTATTTGAGAAAAAATAACCTAAAGTGTAACTTCTCATTTGATTTGGGAAACCGCAGAAAATGAATCTGCTAAGTAAAATCTTGTTGCTACATCAAAACATTCACTTGTTGACTACTCTGGCTAACACTGAACCAGGTGAAATAAAATGGTAGAAAAATTGAGAATATTTAGAAATAAACATTGAATGATAAGATTATACATCAAATTTCTGGAAGTAGATTCATAATTTAAATTTTTTTGTGATAGTTCTACATCCACTGACCTTAAACCCTCCTCTCATCTGGTGTAAGCATTTCTTTACCTCACTTCTTGTACTCTTAAAAATGTATTAGGTATTTCTAAAATTTAAAACGTTATAATCTTTTCTATAAAATAACAAAGCATACTCAAATCGCAATTTTTAAGCTACAAGTTCATCTTGGATCTCTTTGCAATGTGAAGCCTCTAAACAGATGAGAGTAAGGCCAAAAGTGACATCAAAGAGTTAGAGAAATAAAGTAGCATGCATAAGCTGACACTGCTTTCGACAAAGCACTTCCTGTCAACCATGTGATTAAGCACGCCTCTTGTATAATCACAAGAGCTGCAAAGTTTTTTCACAAAAAAAAATGTGGGGGAAGGGAGGTTCAAATCACCAGTCTCTGATTCTTGGCATCTTTCCCACGCAAGAACTTCTAATCTTGCAAACAAACAAAAAATCAAAAACAAGAGAGAGAGAGAGAACTTCTAATCCAAAACTCACTTATTTGGATGTTAAGAATACCAGTGTTAACAAAAAAAAAAAAAAGGTGATAAAAGAAAAACAAAATTCTAACAAACTGACATGGATCATCTCTGTGATCTCAGCTATACACTGCTGTCTTGTACGCAGTTCAGTTGCTAAAGCATCTCCTAGCCCAGCGTGAGCCGCTTCAGGTATAGAAACATTCAAAGCTGTTGCCATCAACAATAGAACCTGCATAGAACCTCAATGTTACTCCATATTTGAAAATGTGATGAAAATCAAACTAAAACGGATAGGTCAGAATATCAGTAGTGCATGAAGTCATGAACTACTAACAATAATTATGAAAAGTATAAAGAAGCAGAGTTAATAGAAATATAACTTGTTTCTGAATTAGGAAGAATAGAATGTTCAGCTTCTACCATTAACCTCCACAACTAACATTGAAGCCCCATATAGCAAAATCATGGTTGAAAATTAAGATTATCATCACAACTTATATACATACCCTAAACACTTTGCAACAAGTAAATGACTGAGGAGAAGGAAGAGTGCCTGAAAATTCTCACTTGTATGATCTTATCATCCATAACTCTTGTTTTCATGAGATGAATAGCATATCAGATTCAAAATAAATTACCAAATTGGGCACAAAAGAATCAGGTTAGAATTCACTATATTCTCCTCCATCATCCCATATCATAGTTTTTCATGTGACCTAGTATCAAAGTGAAGGAACTATCCCATGCACGAAATAGTTGATGACACCTTATTATATGTATGACACTTCTCCCTTTCGACAATTTGCATGTTGGACACTTGTCAACAGACACTTGTGTTGTGACTCCAAGATGTGTGACAGAGTCTTACAGACCACTCCATCTTTATTTACATAAAAGATAATAATAAAAAAGCACTGACGACCAAGGGTATTATGTTTATTCTGTTAAACACTAGTAAATTATTATTTTCTTTAATATTTCTCACTCCATTGTTCACTACATTTAACAAACAAAAGATTAAAATATAAAAAATAAAAGAAAAAAAGAAAAATCCATTCAATTTGAATTGGTATTTTCTCCATTATAATTATTGCGAAGAGACATCAAAAAACATAACATATATGTTTAACTAACAAATTCCTAACCACAAACCACGTGCTCGCATCAAAATTTTTTACCCATGTTCACATCAGAATGCAACACTCATGCCCATGTCAACATATCATAGTTCAAAAACAGTTCAGACTAAGATCATCAAACTGTACAGTTGACATCAATGGACCATAAAACAAGAATGTCGCTTTTCAACTGAGACAAACTGAATAACAACTGTAGCAGAACATAAAAAGATCAACTAAATTTTGGTTACCAGGCAGCAAGATCTATATTTCACAATAAAGATCTACTAAATTGCTTTCTAGAGTTTACTACTTAAATTTCAGAGAATTATGACCAATTATGAAACTCTAATTGCTCTTTATGCATTTTAAAGGTTTAAAAAGACAATGTTCAGCTAAGGACAGTCAAACAGGCTAGTCCAGTCTTTTTGTTCCTTCATTTGCTCTATCACAAACTCTCTTACCCTATAAGAATTACTATGTAGAAGAGAATTATCTGTGTATAAATTTATCCACATTATTATTATTTTACTAGATTACAACAAGGAGCTTCTAACCTAAAAACCTTTGCCTCTACAAATAGAGAACTTATTCCCCTCTTGTTTTTTATTTTTTTATTTTTTTCTTTTTTTGGTTGGGGGGGAGGAATGCATTAAAAAGCAAAGAGATGACAGATGAGCAGTCCCTCAAAAAAAAAGAAAAAGTACACGAAGCTAAAACCAAGAAAACTACTAGAACAAGCCACACCCACCACACGCAAACTGAACCCTAGAGCATTCCCTAGAAGCCAAAGTCACAACTACAACAGTTCAAGGAAGATAGAAATGTCCTCTAAAGTGTTGAAAAGTTTTACCCCTCTAACTAAAGCATCTGCATCCATTAGCCAACGTCACCACCTAAGTAACTAAAGCATCAGCGTCCTCTAAAGGGCCAGGATCTCTGCCTTTATAGCAAAATATTCACTTGAGAGCCAAGAGTAAGTAAGAATAATATCACAAAGTAATTTGTAAAGATTACTCCAACACCTAAGTAACCCAGATTTCCAAGAGAGCTACCATCGAAGTTGAGCTTGATTCTCTCATCCATAGGAG
This sequence comes from Liquidambar formosana, assembly GCA_039720395.1. Lineage (NCBI taxonomy): Eukaryota > Viridiplantae > Streptophyta > Magnoliopsida > Saxifragales > Altingiaceae > Liquidambar > Liquidambar formosana. The sequence goes on along the minus strand of CM077835.1, from coordinate 13,678,937 downwards.
AATTCCAAGAAGAAGAGTGAGTAATATTACGGTATTACCTTTACTGTGAGCACACATGGCTTTCCAATCTTGCAAAATACACAACAAAGGAACAACCTTGAATACTTTAGTGACTGCCCACAAGGAATCTTAGTATAACATCCAAAGTAATTCCTAACGATTCCTCCAACACCTAAGTAACCCGGATTTCCAAGAGAGCAACCATCGAAGTTAAGCTTAATTCTCTCCCCCAGAGTGAGAGTCCAAGAAGTAGAGCGAGTCATATTACTTGTACTGTGAGCACACACGGCTTTCCAATCTTTCAAAATACACAACAAAGGAACAATCTTGAATTCTTTATTGACTGCCTACTAGGAAGCAAGGAAAACAACCTTTTACCAAAGAAGCTGGCACTCATAAATTTCCCAAAAAAACACAAAAACAAAACAAAACAGAAAAAAAAAAAAAAAAAAAAAAAAAAAAAAAAAACCAACAACAACAACAACTACTCAGACTTCCTTTCCAATCAAAAAGCCAAATCATTGCCAAAGAAGCACGAGGCCAGAGTATCTTCTCTACCACCCCTACCAAAGCCAATCTCCATCAAAGAAGCAACATTTCTAAAAAATTTAATTCATCAAAAATAAATAATAAATAATAATGCAATCTTCCTTGGAGGAACCCAAGAAACTTTATGCAAGAGGAAGAGTGCCACTTCTATTGACTAAATTAATATAGTCTACAACAGAGGTACCAGTACCATAATTTCCCAAAATTCCCCAGGAAAGGGGATCTTATATGCAAAGCAGGGCATATGAATCTGGAAGCATTTACAAATGCCAATTGGCAATATCTATCTCACATAAAAGGTCAACCTCCCAATAATATACTTTGGTAGGTGACAACCACTTGACATGGCATAGTAAGAAATAGTTAGTAGTATTACACTTCACGTGAGTGTATTTAACTATTTATAGTATTTCACTCTAGAATTTATATAATGAAAAATTAGGATAAGAATTCTATATATGTTACAGAATCCCCCTTTTATTTTTTTTTCTTTCTCATTTCCTCTTTCTCTTCTATTTCTTATCTCTTTGTTTCTCCATCAGTTACAACTTACAACTTATATGACATACATACATGAAAAGCAACACCATTAGTTTGTGGACAATGGTTTCCTCTCCCAAGGAAGAGAAGTAAAGAACCAACTCACAATCAAAGCAAAGAGTTCTCTAAAACATAATATAATAATAACACATCCAGGAAAGAGTCACAAAATTAGAAAATTAGCACTACTAATCATACCGTGGGACGAAACCTCTTTCCTTCAACCCCCATCTTGAAGAAGTATTCAGCAGCCGAGGCAAGCTTAGGGACCTGTATTTTCATCTGACTTTGATCACATAAATAAATCTTTTTATCATGAAAGGCCATTAACTCTTCTCTTGCATGGAAGTATACATTTTCCAAATTTTTTTACTCAAGTCAAAATATGGGAGAGAAAACAATCAAATACCTCTGCAACAACCATTGCCCGCAACCTATTAGCAAGAATTGATAGTTCATCAGCAACAAGCGAAAATGGATCAAGTCGTTCCTGGAAAAAAGATACAAGGATATCAATAGAGCAGTAAAGAAACCAAGGTGAAATAGAAAACATAAAAAAGTAACTCCAAAGAAAAATTAAATTCTGAAGCATAGTAAGGAAATTGGAGATTATGTGAAATATTAAGTGAGAGATAGCGTAAGGATTTTAAGATAGTAATGGAACCGGCTAGAAGAGGACCTAATCAACTTGAGGCTCAAATTATTAGGACTTGCGTTGATCTTAAGCCATGAAGAACAAGAAACCCCTCATGTATTACTCTTTCAAAAGCTGGCTGCATGATCCAATTAGTGAACATTTTCAGCCCCTGGAGTGTGATGCTTATTTGAAAATCTGTCTACTGGTTGATGGAAAACAATTTATGACTAAACCATGCCCTCTTTCAAATTTTAAAATACCATGCCTAGTAGAAATATTAATCCCAAATGTTCGGGATGACAATTTTCTATCTTTAAGAAATAAATCAATAATAATAGAAAGTTCAAGGGAAAGATGAGAAGATGAGAAGACCACCAGCCCTTGTGGCATATTGGTATCCAGGTGGGGTGGGGTATGCGAGGTCTATGGTTCAAGTCCCTCTAATGTATAACCAGAAGACAGGGAAAAAAAAAAAAATGAGAAGACCTTGAAAATGAGAAAAACGAAGGAAAATGAAAATTAAATTAAATGAAAGAAACAAAAGAAGTTTGAAACTACATAAAAGAAAATAGAAAACAAAAAATAGAAGCTGATGCATTCTGAACAACATTGAAGTGAAAGGCCCAATAGAAATTTCCAACACTAAGGTAAAAAGTCAACCTCCAAATTTGCAGTTTATGAGAACTGTGAAGAATTAGCACCATCCCAAGAGAAAGGTCATATATGCAATTGGACATTTGGACAAGAGTATCACAACGAAACACTAGAAGCCTTAGGTGATAGATCATCCATGTAATCAAACAAGTGTAGAAACATTCTTTTCCGCTATCTTTTTCTCTGTGCTCTCTTTATGTCCATTCACACTTTCTGCTCTCCTAACTCTCTCTGTTTCACTCTTTCCTTTTTTTCTCTCATTTCTTTGCTCTCATTGATCTAAGCCTTCCCTCACTCACTCTATTTCTCTGGACTCTCTCTATACTCTGCTCTCGCTAATAAACCAGTGTCGGAATATTTCATTTTAAGCTGGTGTGTATTGTGATACTTGCTTCGCACAAGAGATAGATGAATAGACAGATAAAGAAGTGGGACAAGAAAGAGAAGGTATCAAACCAACCACGGAACAGTACTTTGTTATGCAAGCTTAATAAAGAACCATTTATAAAGATTTTATTTGGCTATTCCTATTCCATCACCCTTCAATTTCTGCTTTGAAATAAAAATGTATCTTTCAACATCCGCCCCCAACCCCTCAAGCCACTTATGCACAACTTTCAGCACCAAAGCGTTTCCCTGATAAGTATAGAAATAATTATGCTTCTTTTCAGTAAAATTAAAATTCATGATACTAGCCACATCATTTTCCTAAGTCAAGGTTTAAGATCTCTATCAGCAAAATAATGAGGGCTGAGGTCTAAAATTCTAAGGGACGCTTGGATCACACAGAAACTGAAAATCTGGATTAAATTTCCAGTTCAGCCAAAGTTTCATCATTTCATGATTTAGTTAGGAAAAGTGAAATCCCAAATAAAAGAGGAACATCAACATCTAAAACAAGGCAAGAGCATTGCTTTCTGAACAGCATATGTAAGATATAGACGTACAAAACAAATAACCAGGATATGAAGTGAGTAGCACAATTTGCCCAAATGAACTTTAGGTCTGTGATACATATTTTAGTGTTTGACACGCATGCCAGTGTAACTAACTTAAAACATTAATAAGATAAAAATGCCCTCATCACATAGACAATAGCAATAAACTAGCACACAGAGATAGAGTTCTGAAGTAAAGCAGAGGATATAAAACAACATACAAGTCTCAAAATCTCAACTGCATCTATGAATTGTTTAGGAAAACTGTTAAAAATTGTACAAAATATGGGAAAAACATCAAAATGTTGATCAAGTATCAATTTATCACTTAATATTTCAACATAGAGGATATTTAAAAACACTCCAAAATAAAATCTTTAAGAAAATACAAGTAACAAGCAAAAACTAGAACTATAAGTCTATAATCACCATACCGAAGTTTCTATTTACCCTAAAGAGCAAGTGGAAAACCTGACAAAGAACAGCAAGATTTTGATAGAAAGGATGCAGAGAAATTCTTGAACTCTTGGCCACTCATGGGTTTATAAAATTTAAAATTGAAGAAAAAAAAAGTTGTAGTGCCTTTAGAAAAGGAAAAAAAGATAAGCAGGTGTAAAATTTGGTAAGCAAATGTAATGGCAGATGAAAGAGATTTAAGCAACAAACTGAGAAAGGTACACCAAACCTCAACTATCGAGCTGCTCTCATGATGAATTTGGTGTCGAACACCATGCAATGCAGGCAAATCCCAGGAATAAATTTCTCTGCAACCCAGAACCTACTTATCACCAGAAATAATAAAAATAACGACATAAATGGTCATAATACATATATTACTACAATAAATCTTCACTAATCATATTAAGTGGTACTCAAAGGACATTACAATACAATGATGACAACAATGACAACAAAGCAAGTCATAAAAAGGCAAAACTAAAGTTTTTAAATAATCAAAGCCTTCAAAGTAAGTTGAGACATATTCTGCGCTATTGTCATCATCAACCAACAAGTCAAATGGTATCCCACCTTCTCCAAGCATTTAAGAAACACAAAGCAATTCATAAAAAGCCCACTGTTTAATCACAACATTGATGATGTCCAACTTCATTTGACCAACTCTAATAGATGACTGTCCTATAGCCACAAGGTGCTGCCTAGTATACTCAACTCAACTACCCTCTAAAGTTGCAATACATTTGGTTTTAGCCGTGAGGCATAAACGAGTGCATTTGAAGATGAAAAATGATTAGAATGGAACTATGGATCTTCCAAGGAGCCCCATTATGAACGGTTATCAAGAGCTGGGAACAGGACCCATTCACAAGGTTCTCCACAAGACTCTTCCATCTTTCAAATGATAAAGAAGCTCAAAGGTATAAAAAAAAAAAAAAAAAAAAAAGTGATGGGGGTGCACCACAAGATGAGGGCAAAAGCCTCACTCACTAGTATTGTAATTTTGAAATGATTAGAATTAGAATCACTCTAGTCCATTCTCATTAGGGAACATACATCGCCTATGAGATGATTACACTCGCGCTACCACATTCACTGCAATGTAAGCATCACAAGGAGTGATGATCAAGACACCTTTATTCAATAATTTACAAATTTATTCAGCCATCCCTTCATGTAATGAATCCTTTCACATCTTGCAATCTTTTCGTTACATAATTGATCAATATCTGTCAGTTGAAGCTCACAAAAGATCTCATTAGTTAAGGAAAACCCAAAATATGACTTAACTGGAAAAAAACTCCAATGAACAACACATGTAAAAAGAACAATAATGAGAAACCCACTTCATATTCATGGTAACCCCATAGGTCCCACTATGCTGATGCATAATAGATCCTATGATATTCATATAATTAGCCTAAATTCCAGAGATCCTCATCAATTTTATTCAATAGCTTTTCATTATGACATCGTCACGTAATAGATACAATCAGGCAACATTTGATCTTTCACAATTCATCTTTTCTACTTTAAGAAGTCCTTGCAAATTTCAATTTACAAATTCCAACCCTCAATCCATTTCAAGCCAACAACACTCACAAAAACCACAAATTCAAATTGCAAAATAACCCTCTCTCTCATGGGCCTGCCTAACGTCTTTAGTTCAATTACCCCTGACCCTCACGTGTCAAGGCATCCTCAATCAAAACCATGGTTCAGGGAGAACAACGCAATAACAAATGAAGCTCTATAATTCCTACACATCAATTTGTGCTCAAAACAGTAAAATGATGCACCTAAACCACCGTACATTGCCTTATGATTGCACCACTAATATCCTCATCATCTCAGTAACTTATTGAATATGTCCACTACCAACCACAGCCTTGTATCTCTCAGAAAGAAACCTTTTTTTTTTTTTTTGATGAAGTAATTATTTATAAATAAAGAAAAAAGGGCTGAGCCCAAGTACATCAGGAAACCATTTTTTTTATTTTTTTATATATTTTTTGTAAGAATCGAAGAGTCGATCACTACGACTACATAGAAAATTAGAAATAGTGGGCAACATACTCCAACCTTATTCCGCACCCCTTTCTAAAATTCACATAGTTATAACAAAGACAACACCTATGCCCTACAGTGGACATAATGCTCAGTTTGGCTGTTGAGAAAGGATTGGAATAGCTAGGACACTATCAATATTTTGAATATTCGCCTCAAGAAGCAAAAGATCATGGGTTCGACTTCCCACTCCCTCTTGGGGCCAGCCACCAGCGAAGTTTATCCTAATGATTAAGTGATGCAGAGTGGGCGGTGGCCTTACCCTTGTTCAGTGATTAATTGGACCTAAGGTCTAGATGCCATGTTGGCCCAAAATAAAATAAAATAAGAACCTCCATTCAATCGTTCCAAATACAACTATTTGGCTCATTCTAACTGAAATTTTCGTTCTTCTTCCTTTCTGGGAAAAAACAACAAAGCATAAAACTTAAGATTAAACCTTTCATGTTCAATTCTCTTCCTGGATTTTCCCGGAAACCAAACAGGGAGAAAGAAAAACAAATGACGCACATATATTTTACATCAAATAGAGATGAGCTAATTACAAGTATTACCTTTCGAGTATGATCCGTGGGAGACAGAAATTTATTGGATAGAAGCGATTGCTGATGATACTGTCGGTGAGAGAGAAACCATCTGTAGCAACTACTCAAGCTGTTTCTCGGAATCCGAGAAAACCCCCTAGAAAATAACATCTCCTAGAAGAGAAAAATGTGTGAGGCAGGTTAGGCTGAGAGAAAGACTTGGGGAGGGAGAGAGAGAGAGAGAGAGGAACGGTCAATGATGAAAGCTTTGCAGAGAGGTAAAAGAGTGGTGAGTGATTTCGTAGACCGACTTCATGAATGCGCCAACCAAAATGTTATGACGACGGCGAAGCTCAACCATAACCTTCGTTTCCTTACAAATAGGACTATATTATATACCTAATATAGTTAGTTAAATCCTCGATCAGTTTATTTTTGCAAGTTTATCACCAAAAAAACCAAAAAAAAAAAGGTTTATTTTTGTAAGATTTACATTTGCATTTTTATATTACATTTCCTTACATATAAGACTATCAACTGTGGAGTATTATTTTTATTTTATTTTTTTCACTTGCTCATCGTGGGAGTCAACTCAGTCAAGTACTCCCTATTAGTTGTAACTTTTTTTTATTTTAGAGAGTAATTCTTGTGATGTATAAACGATTCGTAAGATTGTCATTTGTTATATGATTTTTACATATTAAAAGAATTATGAATTTAGCCATTGCTAATTGATATCTACTAAAATAAAATAAAAAATCTTTAGCATACATGACTAGTTAACAAAATGAGTCAAATAAAACTTTTTTTTTTTTTGAAAAATTACATTGACATCTCCTGAGGTTTGACCAAGACATTGACCTCCTCTGATATTTTGAAAATTACATTAACTTCCATTGAAATTTAATGAATTTAACACTCACCTCTCCAAACTAACAAAAATAAATGATGTCATGCATAAAACTCACAAAAATGCCAAAATTGCCTTTAGTTAAGTGAATAATGCACAAAAGAACTAAATTTACTCTAAAATCTCATCTAAAGACAAAAATACCCTCTAATATAGTTATTAGAATTCATTTTGCACCTATACCTTTTATTTTTTTCCCTACATTAAAAACGGAGCCAAAGCCCAAATAGGGAATTAAGGGGGAAAAAAAAGAATTAACAAAACAAATTTATGGAAAAACAATTATCCCACTTTGACCCCACCTTAAACCAAGATGGCTTTTGACTCCTTAAAACACCTTAAACTAAGATCAAATTTGGGAGGGGAAATCTAAGGAACTTAGACTTCATTTAAACCAGAAGAGTTATTTGAACATCTTACATGCTCTATTATTGTAAAAGTAACGGAAGGGAGGTCTGTATAGTTTTGAACAAACTTCAGGGAAAGTAAATGTAATTTTTGAAATGTCAGGAGATTAGTGTTATTTTGCTAAACCTCAAGAAAGGTCAGTATGATTTTCCCTTCTTTTATTTAAGTGATTAAGAGGAGCTTTATTTAAGTTAGATAACATAATGGAGGAGTTGTCATATGAAGGGCATCTCAATACAAAATGGTTACAAGATCAATAGGTGGATCATTAAGTTCAACATAATTAGTAGCTATAGATGCACTGATCTTTGCCAAAAAATTTACACATTTCTGTAGACCTACTGGATGTGCACTGCCAATCACATTGAAAGAGAGTCCTGCAATCATTGATTAGTATTAGATGCCAAGGATTAGGAAATTGTGCGATTGTAATAGAGAAATCACAACTTTAGCATCCAATTGAAGCATCACTTGTCTAGAGCCCATCTCCCACACAAGGTTTAAACCGTCTCTTATGGCCTAGAGCTCTGCACATACACTTGTTGTATACCTAATACTGGCGGTAAAAGCCCTTAATCCATCCTCCTAACGCATTTAGGATCAATCCTCAATCCTCCGGCCCAGCTATACGGAGTACTTAATTATAGCAATTTGACTACAAAATCTTAAAAGGGCAAAAAAGAAAAAAAAAATTAAGAAAAGACCACCAATCAACTCTCATACATTCTATTATCTCATTCTTATAGTAAATCCCAAAAATCTTTGGATCTAATTATTTGGTTAGGATAATTTTTTGTACCGAAATATATTTTCATTGGTTAATCATTAAAATATTATATATTATTCTGCATATCGCCCGGATTAGCAGAGTGCATATGTCACATTCATGCGAGACAGTTGAGATATTTGAGGTATGGGAGAGACCTTTAATTACAAATTATGACAGAAATGATTAAGCCAGAATCATTTTAGTACAGGATTAATTTCAAGCATGACATGATGAGTAAAAATGGGTTCACGTTTGACTTCGTACCAATATGACCCAAAAAAAAAAAAAAATAGAAGGAAAAACAGAAAAAGTAGACGACCAACATCAACCTTACCCACTCACTTGCCTCATCAACTCCCTAAATTCTTCATCAGTGCTCGTAAGCATCACTGGCAAAGGCACCTTCACCCCACTCTGCACAACCTCTATGTGCCTAGGCTTTATCCTCTTCTCCAGACTAAATGCAAAGAACTGTGGAAACTCCTTCAACTCCTCCAACTTCCCCTCCATCTCCCCAGACAAGTACTCAAACTTTGGCTTGAAATTATTCTCAACACTGAAAGTAAACAGCCCTGGGCACCTCAAAACCATACCCACTGCATCATCTTTTGAGAACCCTAAGCTCATCAAATACTCTAGCTTAGGTATCAAGGTGTTTTCCACACTAGAGACCAACAACACTGAATCTTGGTAAGCCAAAGGCCTCCAAGTCCTTAAACCCAAGTCTCTGGAGATAAAACAAAGCTGGTTTAAGCTGGTCTCTCACACTGGACACTAGCAACCTTGGACACTTGTTGATGACCCTCCTAAAGCTTTGGTCTGGGACTTTTAGGTCTTGTGAGAGGAAGTTGAAGACTGGGATTAGGTCAGTTTTGATGTTGGAGGTTAGGAATTTGTGGGCACATGCCAAAGATTCTGCCCAAGTCCTTTTGGTGAATGCCTTTGGATTGGAGGAAGGAGATTATGGAGTCGATGGAGTGGAGAGTGGCTGTGTGGAGAGAAGGGTTTTGCTGACAATGCCTTACCTGAGTTGACACCCATTATTTCGAGGCATAGGATCTTCTCTTTGAATTGGAGGGAGAGGTTTGTGTGGGCTGGCGCGTAGAGTGGGTGCTTTTGGATAAGAGTTTTGGGTTTTGGTGTTAAGGGGGTGTTTGGTAGATGGGAATTTGAAGGCGGGGTTAATTGTTTCTGAGAGAAGCATAGGGAAGAATGAAATGCCGTTGCTGTTGGCATGTTGGTGGAGAGAGAGAGAGTCCTTTTGGGATCTCAACCCAATTAGTTTTATTTGTATGTAGCAACGACACATGGCAGTTTGCTTCACACTGATTGGCTGAATTTGGATCTCATGGATTGCTTGGGTGAGAATACTGCACGTATGCTTTTTGTGACCGCCCGCTGATAAATGTACAAACTAGAAATGATAAAAAGTAACCAAAGCCACTAACGACCAAAGAGTCCCAAAATGACCCCACAAAATTTCACTTAATAGGTTTTAAAATATCTTTTTTCTATTTTAGAGGATAATGTGATCACTTTTTATAAAAACCTTTCCTTTCATATTTTTCAGTAAAATCTTGAGAAGTTCAAAATAAGTTAAGGATATAAAGCAAATCTCAGAGCGCCAATAGCAACCCACCCCACCCCCTTCTCCTTTCTCTCTCTATCTCTGTTTTGGAAACCTCTACTATATTATGGTGAAATGCTGCTGTTTCATCAGGATAGCTGACAAGGCTGGTAAGAGCTCTTTAGAACCAGGCAGTAATGGTTCCAAAAGGGTGTATTGGAACTGATTAGGAGTTTGACCCACTTGGTTTCGTTATGGCTAAATTTCATAACAGCTCATATAAAATTCATAGCCAAATTTAAGCTTAAGGCGGAACACATTAGCAGCGCTACTCCAGATTTTAACTAAATTTTATAACAAGTGGAAATTGTGTAGACTCACATCCAGATTCTGAAGAAAACGCTTTGCCAGAACAATACCGCCTCAACACCACCACTACTATTATTGCAGGTAGTAGCCATTACAATACCAATTTAAATGCCTCATAACTAAATCTCTAAGACTAAACAATAACCACGCTGTTAAAAGTAGCACCTATCTCTTTTAAGAGAGAACCAAACAAAGAATTTATGCATTTTAAAACATTCATATTGTCTCGATCAAATCTAGTTCACTGTCACATCACTGATTGACTCCAAAAATGATAGTAACAAACTGAAAAAATTAAAATAAAAATAAAAATCCATAAGATGAGTAACTTCTGGTAAATAAATAACCATATAGATTCTTGAATAACACGAAAATTATTCTACCAATTAAGACAACAATCATGAAAATTAACAGCAACTGCCAGATTTTTCCAGGCAGCGGCTGCACTTGCAATGGCTATACCTAATTTCCAATTGCTTCCAACATTGCATGAAGTTTCTAGGCCTGCACAAAATTGGCAATACAGGGGGTTAGAGGATAACCACAATCACTAGGTTGCGCGCGCACACACACACACACATATAGCACAAAAGAGCTTGTCTTCTGATTGGACCTATGATGAGATTTTCTGAAACGTGACCCAGACCTGCTTGGCCAACCCTAGAACAATCAGGACAGAGCTTGGAACAATACTATTAAACATCAACCTCTTTAAAATTATCAGACTTGAAATCTACCTGGCTGAAATAAGTTCTCAAACGGCTGTGGACCTGGTCCAATGCATATGTGAGCAAATACTCATGAAAATCAAAACAGAATTTCAAGTTCTGAAGAGAAACTAAAACGAAGGACAATATTGACAGACCCCACAGACTACACGTCTACTTGTTTGATCCAGAGAAGTTTGAAATTTGTTTCAAATGCATGAAACAAGTAGATACAAAACCAACATTGAGTTGGAAGAACAGATACATATATTACAGAGTTACATATTACAGCGCTGAACAACACAGACAGTTCAACCCAGCAACTTTACACGGGGCATGAATGATTTAAAATATAATATAATTATAATTTATAAAAAGCAGCAAGAAATGCTTCATTATAACACAATTAGGATCACTTGAAAATAGATATATGCTGTTGAAAACTATAAGCAACCGCTTTACGAAATTAGCATGATGTATTTTCCAATAAATCGAAAGTACCTTTGCTCTTAGGATTTATGTTTCAATGTTGCCCATGGCTTTTGCTCACTGATTGGTGCCGTAAGATTTTTTGGCCAGGAGCTTGACGATCATCCTGCAAGAGGAAACTTAAGTCAGTGCACATGTTATGAGAGAAAACATTGGCTATACTATACCCCCACGGCCCCACCCACCCAAGCAGTTTCCTCTACCACCACACAATGACAGCATTGGCTATGCAAACAATTATCTACATATGAAGAAATGTGTAATCATCATGTAAGGTGGGCTGGTTCCTTATCCTAGCCTGGCAAGTTGGGGGCTAATCTACTAAAGACTGAAATACTGAATCAATGTCTCAATGAACTCTTATTAGTTACACATCAGTTATAGTATATGAACAAAGATATAAATATGTAATCATGTCAGATCCACTCAAACATTCCCAGCTTAAAAATGCATATGATGTTTCCATATGGAAAATCTAGAGCAACCAGACAACATGAACACATTCTATGCGGACAAATAGGTTGTGCCACAAAATCAGAACCCAAAATTTGATATGTCCCATCTGACAGCCAGAGACCATCGCATTGCATTATATTACTTTGGATGATGAAAAAAAATCTGACAGAAGTACTAAGAAATTAACTAACAAGTCATTAAAGATCCTGAATTTTGGACGTAGTACTTTAGATGTGGCACTTTAGATGTAAAGACCAATACGTACAGATGTCGAATGGCACTGATTTGTTAGCTTTTATTTTTGTAAACAAAGAAAAACCTATGAGAGAGCACTGTAGAAGTTGTATAAGAATCAACATATGGAGAGCTAGAAAACAAAAATTAAGTCCTTTATTTTCAGTTACTCAAATGTTCAGAAAAATAATTCAAGATATGTAGATAACAGATATTAACTAACCTGCTGATTGAAAAAAAAAAAAAAAAAAACCGATATTAACTAACCTTGTACAAGGATGCTGCTGACTCAGATTGTACTGTCTGGATTGGAAAATTCCCTAGTGAACGCAAGGCATCTAATGCATCTAAGGTCAGCTGCCACCCACAAAGTGCTAAAGCATCAGCACTGGTACTGGAGCCACAGCTAGTACAGCCAGCAGCAGCAACATTTCCATTCACCCAAGGGCAAAACTGGTTGTGATGGATAATTGGATCAAATTCCATAGGTTCTTCATAATTGCTTTCCCCTTTTGGAGGCCCTGTAAAATCAAGTAGTATTAATAATGAATTTGTGCATCACCTGAAGAGAGAGAAAGAGAGACAGAGAGAGTTGAGCTTCAGAGTACTAAATTACAAAGTCAAACATATGTATGAGAATTAAATTTTTCTCCAGATTAGTTAACATATGCAGTATGAAATTTATAGATATAATTTAAAAAGTTGAGATGGCAATGTGTTAGCTTCAATTCAAAGCTCAAAACTTCAACAGTTTCTAATGTTCCTGAGCTTGGATATTTCCAACTTCATTTCAAATACAGGTTGATTCATAACATATATTAGACGCTAGTAGGGATGTGGCCATGTTCATCCATAACCAAACTGGGATATCTTTAGCAAACAATCTATGCAGCACATGACCCATTTTGCCAATCATGTATTTAGCCATGGATGGGATCAAGAAGGCAACCTAACACGGTTGTACGAGTTTCATATAAGATAACTCACAGTCACATCTTCACTGATTCCAGTACAGCTCATGAGTACCTTCATTGGCCAATGTTGAACACAGTGAACCACTTAATATAGTTAATTTAAATGAATTTAATATGGTATTTGATCGTAAAACATCAAATAACAGTTTAGACTGCATGCACATGCGTCGTCCAAAGGTTTTTAAGATTTCTCAGAGTTATTAACTAAGCTAAGGCTCGCCATACCCATCAGATTGGTGTTACAATATGGTTACACGAGGTCTAAGCCTCACATAAACACTCCCCACTCTGATAGCCTTACATTCAATCATGTCACGTTTCACTAAGCAGTAATTTGTCTTTGTTGCAAACCACCTGAACCAAATCTCTCTCACCCAATTCTCATGAATGTATTCATATATAATATTGAAAATCAAACAGTAGTTCTTTTGGTAAAGTAAGTAAGGTATTACTAACAAAAGAGCACAAGATGTACACAAGATGTACACAAGAAAAGCCTAAGTATCCAAAAATTCCTGAAGGGGTTTCCTATTACAAAATTTATCAGGATCTCCCCAAGAAAAAGACAATTAAGCACATGCATCCTTAAAGACTATACTGTATTCTCCACATTATCAAATGTTCTCTTATTCTGCAGTCCATAGGGACCAAAAAATGGCACGAGGCACTAGCTTCCAAAACATTTGGGCAGGTTTATTGGAGCTACTGCAATGCCAATACTCGAGCACTTGAATCACATTCCTCAGCATGACTCATTGCAACCGGAACAAACCTATGGATTGGAAGGTTCTTGAGTGTGTGTGATGACGTATGTTAGCAACTACTAACAATGCTAACTTAGACTGTCAGTGCTGATGATGAGGTTTGATGAAGTTTAAGATTTGATTGGATGGCCTTTGATGAATAGATGAGATCACAGTGGCTTCTAGGGGAAATGTAGAACTAATAAAGACATTTTTCTTGAAAAATAATTTGGGATCGATTTAACCCAAAGTGCGTAAGCACCCAAGGCGAGTGCATACATGATGCGTATGCACCATAAGTTCAGAAAGGAAAATTTTAATATGCTATTTTCCTCCCCTCCAAACAAGTTTTTTAACATGGAAATATTGATTTTGGGCAATATTTGACCAGAGGGCTCACCTAGCCCTAATCTACCTCTATATAAACACCTTTATGAGCTTAGAAAAAGGGGGCTCTCCTTCCATCTTCCATCAACTACAGCTAATGTGATTTTATTTACTTGAAGGAGACAACTCCATCGAATTTACTTGACCAACAAACAAACTTGTGTGAAGAGAAGAGAGAATTCTAGAGGAAAATTCGTTTATACCTAGTTTTGCAAACCAAAAATTTGTTTCGGTATTTTAATCATAACTTTTTGTACCGAACTCAGATCGAGGTGATTTTGGACTCGTCGGAAAGCCTGTTCGAAGCTCTACGACTGTACGTCTCATGACGATTCCCCAATTCTGACGTTTCAAGGTCAAAATCACTGTCGAAGTTTCTGATGCTGTAGAGTGACGAAAATTCTAGTTTGTTTTATTCTTATTCAAGTAAGTAGGTTCACTTTATTTATTTATTTTTATATTTTGATTTAAACTTGTCCTAAACTTGAATATGTAGATTTAGGGTTGCATTCAAGTATAATTATATTTTAGGATTTATATATTTTGTTTTCGATTTTATTTATGCCTCCATAAATATGCATACGCACGCATGCAAATGGTATGTATGCGTACGCACAATTCTAGTGCATATGCGTGATTCATTGACGCATACGCACACTTGCATTGGCTAATTTATTCTCTGTTCATTTTTAATCCATTCTGTATTATTGTTTCTGTTATGAAATGTAATTCTTCCTAGTATAAAGGGTATATTTGTCTTTTATGTATTGATTTTCTCTTATATAATAAAGTTGAGTGTGTATTAGGGGTATGTGTTTTACAACCCTAATACCACATCTGACAATAGGGTATCAGAGCTTATTCAATAATCCCATGGTGTCACCAAGTTGCTGCTGATCCGGCGACCCCAGGCGAGGCTCCGGCAAGGTCCAACAAGGTCCAGCGAACCCAGCAAAGGGTCGTCCTTCCACGAAGACCCCAGGCGTCACCAACAAAGGCTCCAGTAAGGTCCGGTGAACCCAGCAGAGGCTAGGTGAGGCTCCGGCGAACCCAACAGAGGCTTCGAGAGGCTTCCATCTTCCTCAAAAACCCCAGGCGACCCTTCCTCGAAAACCCCAGGCTCTGGCGAGGCTTCCAGATGCTTCGAGATGCTTCGAGAGGCTTCCATCTTCCTCGACAACCCTAGGCGAACCTACCCTACCAGTTTTCAGGACCCATTCGACCCCTCTCTTCCATTCGCAAGTCTCTAGAAGCTCCAGGCAGCCTTTATTCTCATGGTTCGACCTCTCTCTCTCCTCTTTAACTAGCACCCGACAGCACCTAAAATCCTCTCTCTCCTCGACTTCACCTCTCTCTCTCTTCTGCGACAGGTACCAGCCCCTACTGCTTCCCTTTGACAGCCCCTAGGCTGCTGATACACCCTCTTTGGTTAATCTTCTTGTGTTATGGAATCTAAGGAAAGTATAGACCCTAGTTTCTTTTTGTCCCCGGATATGCTTCCCATTACAACCATCCGGTTGAATGGTAGTAATTATGCACATTGGGCTCAAGCTGTTGAGGTGTTTATGCTTGGGTGGAAGAAGTTTAAGTTTTTTACTGATGATCCACCTGTATCTACTAATAAACTCTATGCTGATTAGAGGGCAGAGGATGCCTAGATTTGAAGTAGTTTATGGAATAGTATAGAGCCTAACATTAGTTGCAATCTTATTTTCTTGCCACTGCAAAACTTGTGTGGGAATAGGCTCGCGAATTGTACTCTGGAGCCAATAATCTCTTTTGGATTTACCACCTCCATCAGGACTATTTTTCTCTTGGTCTAAATGATCGAACTTTAGCCGAATACTATGCTAAGTTCAAAAGTATTTATGAGGAGCTTAATCTTTATCAACCTATTTCTACTGATGTTAAGGTTATGCAGCGACAACGTGAGTGTATGCATGTGGCTCAATTCTTATCTGGTCTGCCATCTTCATTTGATTCCATTAAATCCCAAATACTAGGTAGTAGAGATCTTCCATCTCTTAGTGAGGTATTTAGTCGACTTCGGCAAGCTTCTTTATCTGGTTTGAATATACCGCAAGGAGTTACTGGTATTGAGAAATCTGCTTTGGCTACTACCACTGGAGATGTTGGCAATTTTAGAGGTGATCGTGGTGGTCGAGGTCGTGGAGGCCAGGGTCGTGGTCAAGGTCGTGGCCCTCAAAAGTGTACTCATTGTGGTGGTAATAATCACACAGTTGATTTTTCCTATAAGCTTCATGGAAGACCTTCTGCTAATCAGGCTATATTCCATGATGATCTTGATGTCCAGGGATACTCCTATTACCACTCCAGTTGCTCCATCTGTTGAGGCTAGTACTTCAGTTGCTCCTCCTGCTTCTCGGGTTATTTCTATTCCTGAAGATGAGTATCGCCGCCTACTGTCCACCCAATCTAGTTCTACCACTCCTTCCTCCACTGCTACTCTTACTCAGACAGATAATCCTATAACCTTCCTAACCTCTCGTAGTTCATGGGTCATTGACTCTGGTGCTACAGATCATATGACGGGCACCTCAGGTATGTTATCTAATTTGGACCAGTGTCTTTCTTTACCGAGTGTCACTTCAGCAGATGGCTCCACCTCTCCTATTTCTGGACTTGGCACTGCTAATCTTACTCCTATCTTGCCACTCTCTTCAGTTCTTTACGTGCCTAAATTTTATTTTTATTTTTTTGATAAGAAATTATGTGCCTAAATTTCCCTTTAGTTTTATGTCTGTTAGTAGACTAAGTCTTTGAATTGTTCTATGACATTCTTTCCCACTCATTGTGTGTTTTAGGATCTCAAGACAGGGAAGACAATTGGTGCCAAGCATGAGAGTGGCGGGCTCTATTATTTTACTTCTGAGAGTTTCTCATCTTCTACAGCTCTTCAATCCTCTCTTTCTCTGATGGAGCATCACTGCCGTCTCAACCATCCTTCTCTTCAGAATCTCAAGCAATTGGTTCCTAAGTTTCATCGCATTTGAGTCTTTATCTTGTGAGGCGTGTCAATTGAGTAAGCACCATCATGTGCCTTTTGTGTCTAGATTAGAGAGTTGGGTTTCCGTCTTTTCCATTTAGTAAATTTTGATGTTTAGGGTCCCAATCGAGTCAAATCCTATATGGGCGTTCAGTACTTTGTTATTTTTGTGGATGATTTTTCTAAGATGACTTACCTCTACCTCATGAAGGAAAGATCAGAATTGTATGCCATTTTTCAAGCTTTTTATAATGAAATAAAGACTCAATTTGATGTTCTTATTTGTATATTTCGATCTGATAATGCAAAAAAATATTTTGAGTATACTTTATCTCATTTTTTTGTTGAGCATAGCATTATTCACCAATCTTCTTGCAGTTACACCCCTCAACAAAATGGGGTTGCTGAACGTAAAATACAACACTTGTTAGAGACTACTCGCACTTTACTCTTTCAGATGTATGTTCCTAAACTTTATTGAAGTGATGCCGTTCTTACGACTTGCTACCTTATCAATCACATGCCTTCTACTATTCTTGTTCGAAAGACCCCTCATTCCACTTAATTTCCTGTGGTTAATCCCTTTCCTTTGTCTCCACGAGTTTTTGGTTGTGTTTGTTTTGTACATGTATTGGGTCCAGGAGGCAATAAACTTGATCTGCGGTCTACCAAGTATGTTTTTCTTGGCTATTCTAGGACCCAAAAGGGATACAAATGTTATTCTCCTTTGCTGAAGCGCCATTTTATGTGTGCGATGTCACCTTTCTCAAGTCTATCCCTTATTTTTCTCCTCTGCGTGTTCTTGAGTCAGAGTCTTCTTCTCCTTGCCTTCCCAATTTGTTGCCTCCCTCATCTTTTCCGCAGATTTCTCCTACTAAACCCTTGCAAGTATACACTCGCCAACGTGCTCCGCATACTACCCCTTCTCAGGTGCCCATTACTGGATCATCATCTCTAGCCAAAGATCCGCCACCTATTCCTACTCCCTCTGTTCCATGGTCTAATCCTGATTCTTTACCTATCGCTTTGCGTAAAGGTACCCATTCTTGTACTGTTCATCTTATCTCTCATTTTGTTTCTTATTCCCATCTATCTTCTTCTCTTCATTCTTTTGTTACTTCTTTATCTGCTACACCTATTCCTAAGTCTATTCAGAAAGCATTGTCTATACTTGGGTACCTGGGTGGCAAACAACTATAGAGGATGAGATGTTAGCCCTTCATCATCATCGGACTTGGATCTTGTGCCATTGCCTCACGGGAAATCTGTTGTTGGTTGTCGTTGGGTGTATGCAGTCAAATATTTGCCTAATGGTTCTGTTGAGCGCCTCAAAGCTCGCCTTGTGGCTAAAGGCTACACTCAGACTTATGGTGTGGATTATGACGAGACTTTTTCTCCAGTGGCCAAAATCGCTTCCCCCTCGGTTTGTTGCTCAGGGGGAAAGGGAGTCTGAGAAGGTGTGTAGGCTTCGTAAAGCTATTTATGGCCTAAAGCAATCTCCGAAGGCCTAGTTTGGAAAATTCAGAGCGGCGAATTATAAAGTTTAAGATGCACCATTGTTAGTCTGATCATTCTGTGTTTTCTCTTACTACAGAGCGAGGGAAGATTCTATTAGTTGTCTATGTAGATGACATCATTATTACGGGTGATGATCAATTGGGTATTACTAAGTTAAAGACATTTTTATAGACTCAATTTCAGACCAAGGATCTCGGGAATTTATGTTATTTCTTGGGAATTGAAATAGTTTGGTCCAAGGAAGGTGTAAGCCTCTCACAGAGAAAGTATGTCTTGGATATTCTTAAAGAGACTGGTTTGTTAGGGGGTAAGCCTGTGGAAACCCCTATGGATTCCAATGTGAAGTTGCATAGTGATTCTGGAGAACTATTGTCTGATCCAGAGAGATATCGGCATTTAGTAGGTAAATTGAATTACCTCACTATCACTCGACCGGATATATCATTTGCTATTAGTGTAGTTAGTCAGTTTATAGTAGCTCCTTGTGTTCCACATTAGGAGGTAGTAATCAGAGTAGTGCAATATTTTAAGACTCATCCAGGTCGTGGACTCCTCTATAAATCTAATGATCATTTAATGGTAGAGGGATTTACTGATTCTGATTGGGCCGGTTCACCATCTGATAACCATCTGATAAGAGGTCTACAACTGGGTAGTGTACCTTTCTGGGCGGTAATTTGATAACGTGGAAAAGTAAGAAACAAAGTGTAGTTGCTAGATCTAGTGCAGAAGCTGAATATCGAGCTATGGCCCATACTTCCTGTGAAATGTCATGGATTAAGCACCTTTTGGAAGAAATTGGGTTTGAGGTTCCATTACCAATGAAAATACCCTGTGACAATCAAGCAACTATTCATATCGCCTCAAATCCAGTATTTCATAAGAGGACTAAGCACATCGAGGTAGATTGTCATCTTGTTCGTGAGAAAGTGGAGAATGGCTTAGTAGTGACCCCTCATGTTTCTACTCAATATCAACTTGAAGATATGTTTACTAAGTCTTTGTCCAAAGCTCATTTGGACTTATTGTGTAGTAAGTTGGGATTATATGATATATACTCTCCAACTTGAGGGGGAGTGTTATGAAATGTAATTCTTCCTAGTATAAGGGGTATATTTGTCTTTTATGTTATGGATTTTCTCTTATATAATAAAGTTGAGTGTGTATTAGGGGTATGTGTTTTACAACCCTAATACCACATCTGACAATAGTTTCGGCTCTTCGAATGGTCATTATACATGCATCCAGTGCTTTTAATTAATTAATTTTTATATTTTTCTTCTTATCTTATTATTTTTATTTTTGTTTAGATCTTCTTTATTTCATTTTTGTATGATTTAGGGTTTGTCTTCCTCTTTATTTATTTTTTTTGTTTTATCTTTATTTTCACTTTTATCTTTATGAGTTTTCTGTGAAGACAGGTTTGAATAGCACGTGCGTTGCAATTACGTTCTTCCTTGTTCCTTTTTGATCCGTTTCCTTTTGATTTATTTTCATCTTCAGTTATTTCCGTAGTAGAGTATTTCCATAATATGTGTTTCTATAATTATGTGTTTCTCAATTTTAGTCATTTCCATAGTAATAGATTTTCATACTCTGAATTTCCTTTTGTAATTGTTTCCTTAGTAGCTTATTGCTTTTTCATTTGTTTATTTACTTATTTATTTCCTTACTTCCTTATACTCTTATTTCCTTAGCAGCATGTAAGATCAATGTCTAGAATGAGAAGCTAAAACATATCCAGCTTTGGGTACGTGTCATTGAATAGTTAAAAGCCACCTGAAGGTTTGGCAAAGTCTTGACACGTAACACTAGGTGTAAGAATTTATTTGAAAATTTGAAGATCTGATAAGGTTTTGACACATCGATAACTAGTGGTAGAAGGAGGTTTTGACACAAGTCCAGTTTTGAATACGTTTTGCTTAGTTGTTTGCTCTTCATTTCCCTTATAGAAGACCAAGGTAGAAGGTAACTTGTTCCATCTTATTCAATTAGCCCTCGTTCCAGCCACCATGACCTTCGGCTCCACCCCTGAGGATGCTAGCAGGATTTGGTCATACCGTCACATTCCAAATAATGTAGACTGATAGACAACTTGTTTAGATTACTAAAATCTTAGAGAGTTATCATCCCTTTGTTTTTTCCCCCTTAACTATACAATAGTTATTATTACCTATGAAGAAAAGCTTGGCCACAAATCTCTCTTCTCCCCCCCCCCCCCCCCCCACCTCCCAAAACCACCACTCACTCCCCACTCTCAATAGGGCAATACTTCTCTCATCTAATTTTACGAATTATTTCTTATAAGTATAACAAGTGTTGAGGAGGAACGAATAAGAAAATTAAAAGATTTGAGAATCAGATAGCCTAGAAGAGACACAAAGTTTACCTATCCCATTTGCAGCAGCATAATCAGACTCCAGGTATGCGGAGTCTTTTGCAAGTGATGCTTTCAAAGCCCTTCTGACCTCTTTCTTGGATGTTTCATAACCAGAGTATACAATAGCATTACAAGAAAGAGAAGGATGGGCATTGTTGTCTTGGGCTAACTTGGGGCTTTGACTTATCTTCTCACCACTTTCAACAGAATCAGCCTTCATGGAACCATCAATTTTTGAGCCACTATCAGCCCTTCCTGCTGATCGATACAATACCTCCTGACTATCTCCATGAGGATCTTCCCTATCAATTTCCTCAGGGACAACTTCATCCATCATCCCAGGAATAGGAGCTGATTCACCTGTCTGGCCCTGATTTTCAGCATCTTCAATTCTTGGTTCCACGTCACCAACAACACTATCTGCTCTATGAATGGAAACATCAGTTCCATGAATTTCAGCTTCATGACTAGCACACATTCCAACACTCCCTCCACTTATCCCAAAACTAAACCCATCCCTAGCCTGAGCAGTCACAGTCCCTGCATTGAAGATCTCTTCACCATCATTTGTACTGCTGCCACCCATTTCTCCAGGAACAACCTCAGCAGCTTGTTGGAAACAAATGCTCTGCTGTGCTTGATTACTATTATTCAACTCTGATGTGTCATTCATGTCCAGATTACCATATATACTAGAAGAGGGGAAATGAGCATCATCAACATCTCCAGGATAATTTTCAACACTTTCCATGGAGCCATCATTTGCACTGTGACAGACTGTATCCATTGCAATAACCGACGATGCACGCGTTGAATCCCTAGCGGATGAGATCCCAATAACTTGGTCATTTCCTTGCCAAAACGAACCAGCTCTGTTGGCATCGGCATAAATTTCAAAACCCAAGGAATGGCTGGGACCTGCACCAGATGAGTCTCTCTGATATGACTGAGCAATACGTATCAAAAACATCTGAGTCACGAGCACGTTTCGAAGGCCCAGCTGAATATTTGCTGCCATCTGTAACTTCATCACCATCACGATCAATGACAGTTCCTTCAATGCTATCAGCCTGCTGCATCCTCAAGTGAGGCCTATTATCCGAGCTGCCACCTATTTCCACACTCCGCTTACGAGAACTGGGGCCCCGTGATTCATAAGAAGCTGCACGATCACCAACTTCACTGCCTGCAGGTTGCCCAATCATTAGATCCCTTCCCATATCTGCATCATGAATATTTTCAGACATTGCTGTCCTGCCCAGCTGAGTAAAAGACAATCCCCCAGCCATTGTAAGATTCAAATCAACATCTGTGTTTGGCACTGATTTTCTCTCATTTGTTGTTGCTACTTCATCACGGTCCTCAGTCTGTTCTTTCTCTGCATCATCAGCAGCAACCCAACCGTTGATTCCACTCGCAGCACTTACCCCACGAGTTAATGCCATTTTTTTCGTTGTATCAGGAATATCAATGTTGTTGGGAGCAAAACAAGCAGGTCGAGGAACAGTTAGGAAATCCCATATTCTGACAGTAGCACCACATAAGCTACAATCTAACAAAGGTGACCTAGATTCACATTTAGACTCCACAACTAACACTTTACTCTTTCCAGTGTCTTTTTTGGCTGAAGCAGAAAGCGCATTCTTGCATGGTCCAGGACCCTGCGAAAGATGAACTTGCGCTTGGGTAGGGCCGAAAGAACATCCATTTCTAGCCGACTGAGCAGAATGTTCTTCACAGTCTTGAATATTTGGAAGCCATCTTGGTTCCCAGCCACACAAGCTTATAAGCTTCTGGGCCTGCCAAAGAAAAAGATAAGACAGGAGATACACTAAGAGGAACATGAACACATATCTCAGCAGCAAAGTAGTGGATTACTTAGCCAATTACCAGCAGGAATAAGGATGTAAAGATATCTTACACGAGAATATAAACAAAATGCACCATCCCGAGTGGTTTCTAGTTCTGGTATACTCTCTGATTTAATATCTACTTCCCCGGCCATAAAATTCGGTGATTGTGACAGAAAGCGCTCCACCTGTGGGCCTCGAGAAACCCGCATCTGCTCAACTGCAGATGCAGCTATAATAGGAAGAGATTGAAACTGCAGAAGTGCATCACATCTATCCTTATACCCCCCAATTAAGGCAGACTGAGGAGTTGGAGGGAACTGCACCAAGCTTTCTGCGCAGCTATTTCCTCTCCAAGGACAAGTGACTTTATGTCCAGCATCCAGCTGCTTGGCAAAGGCTTCACATGCACTTTCAACTTCATCCAAAAAGAAGGGGATAAAAAATAAAAAAAATAAAAAACACTGACCAAATTAGACTGATGTAGTAATTAGAGAAATATCAAAACAAAGCACACTTTCAACAAAAAAATAACAGACCTCGTATTTCAAAGTGAAACATAATATCACCATAAAAGGGACTTGGGAAAAAGGGTGAAAACTACTGATATCATGCACCATCCCATTAGGAAACATCCCCCATTATAGACGACATAAGTAGAAAATTTGAGAAACAGTCAAAGCTTCTTGTGTGTAATCTTAAACGGGGAAAAAATAGCCAAGCTTAATCTAAATAGTCATTCTATCAGCAACCCAGTTGAACAGGATTCAATGGAAAACTCCAGGGGAGCCACATCCCTATCCAGTGTTACTGGATTCTCTTGACCCCCCCTTCGAACCGCGATCCGGGGTGCCTGACCAAAAATGCGATTCATTCACAATGCGGATCTCCATTTTGAGGGTCCCAAAATATAAAGGAGATAAACACACACACAAATACTTTTGTTCACAAACTTACAACTTTAACTCACAAGTTAGGATTATTTGCAATTGTATGAGACTCTCAAAGTGCTATAAAATGTTAGTAAATTCTATATATAATTCGATTTCCAAAATCATTCAATATTTAAATTTAATTAAAGTTTTGATCTTCATAATATTTTGAAAAAATCCTCTCAATAAATGGGGAATAAATAGATATACATACATACATACCCCCTAACATACAAAAGCGAACCAACTAAGGCTACCCCCTAAAGTACCATGTATCAACAAAGCAACGTACCCATACCGCGTACCGCATACCTAAGTGAAAACGCTCCAGGTAACATTGGCCCTATCTGAACCTTTAGGTAAAGTTTATACCAGTGAAGCAAGGCAATTCGTACGCAAACCATAAGATGGTGAACTTTCCCCTTCAGAAACCTTAATTTTGAATACAGCAAACACCATTAATACTAGAATTTGGGTATCAAACATCCTCAGTTTCCTAGTCAGTTTATAAACTAGGTTGCTCACAGCTTCTTGATTTGTAGACCACATAAAATCTTTTTCAAAAGGAATTCAATACATAGAAGCATAAAACGGGGACGGGGGCGGGGGCAGTGGCTGGGAAGCGGGGGAGCATAGAAGAGTCAAATGTTTGGGGCGTGTAGGAAGCGTCTGTGGAAAATACATACATACATATATATATATATATATACATACATACATATATATATATATATATACATAAAATATTTTGTGGGATGAAATTCTAGAGAAAGGTGCAAAAGAGTTTTTTTGAGAAGCCACACTAATGTAGAGAAAGAGAGAGCATGCTTTTACCTTTTTTCGTTTTTCTTTTCTTGAGGAAAAGAATTGAGTAAACTAAGCATTAGTTTGATATGATTAAATAGGAATTCTATTATTATTAAAAACATTTTTCACTTAGGTTAAAGTTGAGAAGAGTTTAGTTTGGGATGGAGGGTTATGCCTTCTCCCCTCCATCACAAGATTCTATCTTACTTAGAATTGAGATTCTCCAGAGAGAGAATCGAGTTTCTTACAAGGTTCTAACTTGAGAGCGCAAAACCATGGTTCCGAAGCGGGAGTGGCACCCTTGATAGAAGGTTCCTGCTTCTAAGATTCAATATATGTAATGTTATGAAGTGTATTAGTTATTAGTAGGAGTATTGCTATCTTTACATGTAATTTGATATAAATAACATGTTTAGAGGTCTAGAGTTAATTAATAAAACTCAAATGCCATTATTGAAACAAGGTATCAAAACATGTCATTGTCGTTCTTAGGCCCGTTTCACTCATGAGCCCATTGTTGTCATCCATGTGACAAACCCCCTCTTATCTGTAGGCCTGCGCGGGAAGGGGAGTGATGAGAAATCTCACATGCCACATCATCTAATTATTGAATTTAATATGGCTTCATATATTGAGCCCTTCACCTAACAGACTAGGCTTTTAGATTGGAAACTTTGGGGACATTTGGCGCACCTTTTTGGAGGCCCAAACTTTTTAAGGGTAAAATTCATCTTAGCCATTTTACGAGCGTTTGGGGGGACACTCAAACTACCTTAAGTGATAAACCAAAAGTCCATGGAAGTTTATTTCCCAATGCTTGCCACGCTTTTTGAGTCATACTTCATTTGTGGTGGGAAATAGTGAAAGAAACCATTTTTAGGAGGATGTCTAGAGAGGAGATACTTCTTTCTCAGTTCGTTTCTTTCGGTTGTATCCTCTCTTTCAAGCTCACAACTCATCCATTTTTTATTTGGTTGCTACTTCTATTCCTATTAGGTGGGATTTTAGAATTTTCAAAATCTTAATGATAGGGAAATCTGTGAATTTTCAGTCTTTTTTATCTTTGCTTGATGGTGTGGTTCCAAGGCCTTTGACTTCAGATAGGAGATGGTGGTTACCTTATTCTTTTGGCATCTTTTCTTGCAATTCTTTCATGGAGTCTCTTATGGAGGGCTTAGATATTAATCCTTCTTATCCATTTAAGATGGTTTGTCAATTAAAAGTGCCTTTAAAGGTTTAGATTTTTGCTTGGAATGATGCTCATAAGAATTCACTAATGATGTTTCTCAAAAGAGGAGAACTACAGTAGTGTGCCATGTGTAGGAGAGGGCAGAGAGTATTGACCACTTATTTGTGAATTGCGAGGTGGCTAGTATTTTATGGCAGAGGCTTTTACAAAGGTGGATGTTTGTTGGGTGTGTCCAATTTCGTGAGTTGATATGCTTATTATTGATTTCTCTCAGTCTTGGGAAGGGGCTTATGGGCCTCATATTGTGGACGTGCGTAGTTCTCTCCGGGCTTTGGGTTTTATGGCTGGAAAGAAATGCGAAGATCTTCTAAAACAGGTTTGACAAAGTTGGTGGCCTTTGGGATAGGGTTATTTATCTAGCCTCATTTTGGACTTATGTGACCATGGAGTTTTGTGGCGTCCCTTTGTTTCTTATTTTTTCATATTGGAGGGCTGTTTGTGGTTTATAATATCTTCCTTTTTTAATTTTCATTTTATCCTCCTTTTTTTTTTTTTTTTTTTGGAGGACTCCTCATCCTATTTGTACTTTTCTTTTCTTTCCTTCATTAATAAAATTTCTTATTGCCTATCCAAAAAAAAAAAATTATAAAAAACAAAAAATCCTATAGTTTTCCCTTTCTCACGCTCACGCGCGCGGGGGGGGGGGGGGACACAATTAGAGGGGTTTGAACCCTAACCTATCCTAATCCTACCCTTAAACCCATCCTCCTCCCTCACCACTAGGCTAGCCCAATGGCTTAATGTTTATTACCTTTTTAATACAAAAGGACTTTCAAAATGCGTGTTCTCCAAAAATCTACATGCTTCCAAATGCTTTTCTAAAAATGATTCTTTAAAAATTCCTTTCTCAAAAATGATCTTTTATTTTGAAAAGATGCACCAAAGGCAACCTGAATTGTCAGTACACCCTATAATCCTCAAGAGGTAAACACTAATGCAATGTGAGTCTATAGCTCTTCTTACACTTCAGATTGTCAAATATATAAGCAATTTAATCCTTCCCATATTTCAAAAATACAAAGCAAAAAAAAAACCCAAAGAGACCAAAAAGACTCATCCCCTCTCATTTATTGATTTAAAACCTTAATAATACAAATTAAGTATTATAAAAAAATAATAGATAAATAAAAATAAAAATTGACATCCACCATGAACCTTAAAACAACTAGAGAACGCAAAGGGGAAAAATAACAGTAAACCATCCAAATTTTGGATAAGAAACAAATTGTATAAAAGAAAAGAAAAGGAAAGAAAAAGGAAACAACGTGGACCAGGATATATATATATATATCCAATAATTGCCTTAGGCTCTAAAATAGATCCCCAAAATAGACAACACATATACCCCAATCCAATAAACCTGTCCAACCTTTACACATTCAGGTAAACAACTCACAACCAAAAAGTAAGCACCCAAACTACTCCTATTAGTTTCTACATATGTCCCAGCCATCACAATTAGCAAGACATCCCTTAGCTTCAAGGTTTTGAAGGTTGTCTTGTATCAACGATAAATTTAGGAAGCTTTCAAAAAAAAAATAATAATAATAATAATAATAATAATAAATAACTAAAACACTCAAATTACAATAACCCACCTTCAGCATCTGTCCAAGATGGTAATAAAACAAAACTCAGGTATGCACCGCATGATTCACAAGAAATTTTGTCAACATCGATGTTCATCCAACCTCTCTGAGCACAAGCCAATGAACTGGCAATCTGCAAGGAATTACAACCATACAGTGAGATGCTCGAATAATTTTCGGCCTTAATTAAAAAGAAAGTGAAATTTGTAAAGGATGTGATGTTAATCATTGGCACTGACTTGCTCTAATTTGGACCCTATGGCTCAAAATCTGCCATTCAAATATCAGTATAAGCTCCTTAAGCATCTTCTGAAGTGACATCCAAGTGACATACTGTTGTCGGAAGGTGCAAAAGGAAAATATACTTATGTCTCTAAAGGTTCCTATCACCTTTATCAAAAGTGATCTTTCTAATTTTCCTCTTGTTAGCATTGTTATGATGAGCTATGAAGCACAAATACTTCAAAACCCCCAAAGAATCCATATCATATTGGATACCGATATGCCTAGGATACTCCCCAAGACGTATTTGATACTGTCCGTACGTATTGGAATAGTAACAAGCACTGCCACATCATCAAATATACCTCAAAGACTCCTCAGATATGCAAGAAATATGTTTGGGATTCAGTTGTGGTCAGTTTATAATTACTTAAATAAATGGGAGTTTAAAGGTAAATTTCAAAAATACACAATACCCATACTTCAATTGAAACATAACCACAACCATCACCACCACCACCACCACCACCCCGATTTTAGTTCTCGTAGCTCTATTCTCTTCCAACTCTATCTCTCTCTTATAGCAATCATTGTAGAGCAATAGGGTTAAATGGTTATTTTGTATTGTTGTTGTCATTCTAGTTCTATTTTTTCTTTTATTCATAAGTGATGAAAATGGTTGGGGTTATAGATGTATTTTTTGGACATTTATTCTTGCATATTAATTGATTTTGTAGATGTTTTTATGTTTATTTATTTAATTATTAATGTATCCCGCCATATTGTATCCAACATCCTTTTAGAATGCCGAATTGGCGTATCGATATAGGTATTGTATTGTATCATATCTGTATCCCCTATCCATATCCAGGCTTCATAGATGAGAATGACAATAAAGAGCAAGTGACACCGCAACTTCCTATGAAATAAGTATAATGAGGAGTAAAATCGTCATGATGTCTAATGGAACCAAGTCATCAAGGTCATCAAGGAAAAACATAATTTATATAAGTTTTGAAAAGTTTAAGATAAAAATACAAATAAGGATTCAACGCATTAGGGGTTTCCTGGTTCAACAACAAAATACTTCAATTGGTACATGCAAGAAATAGACCAATTCATAAGCTTTTTGTTCAATGTTGACAGTCATTATTTATTATTTATTATTTATTATTGGACAGACAAGTAGTCATTACTAGTTTTAGTTTAATGAATTAGAATATTGGTGCTTATTAGAAAAAGAATGTGGGTGCAAATTTTTTCCTTAACTAGGGATAATTTTCTATTTTAGTTGGCAGTGTTTCATTGGTTTGACTCCCATTATGCTATAGTACTAGTTTAGTTGAATTTTCAGAGTTGTATGAGGTATACATTAAATCTATAAATAATTAAGAACTTTAGTAATTACACAATAATAGAATAAAAGATAAATTTACCAGCTTACCCAGGGTGGTTGTCATTTGTTTCTAAGACATCATTCAATTTACCTCTAGGTTCCTACTAAATTCTATTGAAAAACCTCGAAGACTTTTACTTTTAAATCCTAGTAGATAGAGATAGTTAAGACTAGATTTCTCCAATAAAAAAATCAATTACTTCGATGGGGCCATCTACTATCCTGCATCAGTAATCCAATTCCAGTCATGAATATTCCTTTTTCTGGTAAATGACTTCAGAATTGTGATACGAGACTAATAGCTTGTGAGATCTATCGATGAATTGAGTGTGGTGTCAGCAACTCTTTCCATGCTTCATCTATTTCAACAGGTTCAGGCCACTATGGCTCTGGCATACAGCCGTACACCCACACACACACATGCAAAATCTTTATTAAAAAAAAAAAAAAAAAAAAAAGTAGTATTACAAAATTGAGTTACAAGCAAAATTTAATGGAAAACAAACTAAAATTCAAACCTTTGGCTTTCCAAACCAATTTGATGGCTTAAAGGTGGCCAAACGCCTGAGTAAATCCCCTCTTTCCCATGGCCTACATGAAGATCGTGATGATCCAAGAGCAGAACCACCAGCACTTGTGCTTAAGGAAGTCCATGGTGGTTGGGAACCAACACATGATAGAGAAGCTGCTTTGGAACCATGTCCATGGCCGGACCAGTCTATACTGCCAACGATTGTCGGAACAGCAGGTGAGGATGCCCCTGCAGGAACTGACGAAAGACAACATGCATAAAACATAATTAGCTCAACATTGCCAAAATGTAGAAGATATGGGAAGTTATAGCTACCTTCCCAAAAATGATATAATTAGGCTTCTTTAGAAAGAATTTCATCAAAAAAAAAAAAAAAGTAAATTGAACATTTACAGAGATCTACATACACAAAACTACCGCCAACCTGGACCTTTCTTTGACTTCAGCAATGTTCTAAGTTTCTAGATAACCTCCATCCTTATATAACCTAACATCTTTTCCGAGGAATCCTATACCTTCTTCATGAAAAGGTTTCATGCTTCAACTGAAGATGATAAGCCTTCAGGCAACTAGAATAGCAAAAGTCCATGAGCCATACTATACTTTTATAACTATACAAAGTGAGACTTATAAAGAAAGTATGGCCTAAAAGACTATTCAAGGGAGACAAACTGATAAGAAGCATCTTGAAACAGGATGACGATAAGGCTCTGGAGCAAAAATATCTTGCCATAGCATTTTGTATGTCCTAGAATTTTCTCAATTATGATGTTATGGAGGCAATCATGAAACACTTCTTTAATGATACAAAATCTAAAAACAAAGATCTAATAGACTTAGTTTGTCCTCCTTCCAAATAAGGAACAGTTGTGGACGTCAATTGAATTGTCCTATTAGTTTGATCACAAGCATATACATGAATGGCTTGAAAATTAAAGATAGTTCTCCCTCTTGTAAAATTTTCGTCTCTGATTCTCCCTGGAATTTCATTTCAGCAGATAAATTCTTAAGGGTGCCCTAATTGCCCACAAGTGTTTAACTTAAAAATGACATGCAGGAATGGCCTACAAAGTTAAGTTACAGAAGGCCTAAAACCCAGTCAACTAAGATTTTTTAACTTATATAATAGCCCACGTGAGATTTAAGGTATCTAGCAAATATATATATATACAGGGGATTCAAAGTTAAAAGTGAGGATCCAGGTCTAAATCTTTAATGGCTTATGGAAATATTAAGGGAGGGATTCCTGATAGGGATTTTTAATATTATTGGTCCAAAATAACTACCATTTACTTATCTCTATTTTGTAGCTAATATCATGCCTTTTTGTGACATTATTTCCACGTACAAATTGTTGCGAAACTTTTTGGTCACCCAACACATAGCCTTCCAAACTATGAACTTGATGTATTTTAGCATATTTTAGTGATTCATAATTTTTTTCCCTTTTTTACTATTCATATATCTACTAAAATTATGCATTTGCTTGTTTCCTCAACATTACCTTCATTCTTTTGCAACATAGCATCCAAGATTTGGGTTGAGTACGCATGGCAGAGTATGGATCACATGCATACCTGTTGTAACCACGGATTCTTTTATGTATACCTGTATGGCTGTATCTTCCATTTCACATAAAATATACAGTCTCTTCTTTTGTATTACTTGATCCATACAGATGTATATATATAGAGTCCCCTTCTTATAAGGTTAACCTAACCCAACTTTACGTTAGGTCACCTTCCAAAACTCTATCTCTGATTTTTATTTTTCAAAACCAACCATTGGATTAGATCTACTTCATGTGAAGATTATGCATACCAAAAATCAAGTTGATCCGAGATTAAGAACTACTTCATTCATAAATGTCCATAATGAGTGATTGTCATTGATTAAAAAATGTAATTTTTGGATCGAATAGCAATCAATCTCAGATCAACTTGATTTTTGGTATGCATCACCTATATGATAAGGTTATCTAATCTAACGGTTGGTTTCGTAAAATATGAATCACATGTATAGTTTTGGAGGGTGACCTAACGCAAAGTTAGGTTAGGTTAACCTCATAAGAAGGGGACTTTATATATATTTCAACCATCGATCTTGTGTGTCCATCGGATTGTAAGGAGATATGAGGTATGTACCCCTCGAAAACAAGCATGTAATTTGATTTCTCCTTTTATAAAATTATAATCTTTGCCATTCCAAACTGCTCATTAATTGGGTGTTAAACCATAGAGTTTAATGTATAGTCCAATGCATCCATGTAAAATAGTAGGAAGTGTTGATTGTTGAATCATGGACATTTGCTGCTCAACCTAGCTCATGAAGGATATCATTCAAAATGGAGCAAATTTAATATTAAAAACAAGGATACATGTCATGCTTTTGTTAGTTCTCCAATTTACAAGTTTTTCTTATTCAGTATTATGTGATTCAATGCTCTAAGTTCTAGTTGAAGACTCAATCCACCAACTCAATTTAAGGGAAACCTTGTCCAGCAAAAAGAAGTTACATAGACCTCCCTCTATTAGTTGCCAAGAAAATTAAGGAAAATACGAATTCTGAAAAGCGAAAAAATCAGCTCAACTAAGCTAATGGAGGTTCTTGTTTCCTTGGGTCCAAAATAATGAAAATTGTAATCTCTTTTCTTTCCCAAAATTTTCTGGGAAACGAAACAGAGCATAAAGGTACCCCCACAGCAGAACACAAATTCGTGATCAAATCAACTCAACAATGCATTAATCCCAACCACATGAGGTTGGTCCTGGCAGAGATACACCCAAAAACGAAAAATGAAAACTGAAATAAGAACAAAAACACAAAACATGATTTACCGAGTAAACTAAACGGCAGAAAATGAGATTTCAAACTTGGCTCCCCAGAAATTAATCAATTGTTTACTATTTCACTTAGGTGTAGTGTTTCATTTTCCTAAGAAATAAACAGCAGAAAAATAGTAGTTCAAACCAATTCTCGTTTTTTTCCCCCTAATTTTCCGGGCAAACAAACACAGCTTACATTCAACAATATAATGACATAAACAATAAAAACCCCAACAAAACCCGCACGAAAACTGCATGCGCATATCACGAATCACTCACACACATGACAAATCAAACCCTAGTTTGATCAATTGATGGAATTCTAAGGAGATTAAACTGAAACCCTAGGTCTCAAATCAGGTGAGAGTGAGAGAGAGATAGAGATAGAGAGAGGGATTGTAATATACCTAGCAGCAGGAGTAGGATCAGCGGCACCCCCAGAGCTGATAACCTCCTCTCTCATTGTTCTTCACCCCCAAATTTCGAACAAGAAAATGAGAGTACACTATTGGGTGACCCTTTTATAGCGAGTATCAGTGCCTGGCGCGTAATGCGAAGTCAAAAATGTGACGTGTGTATGGGTCCTCCCTTTTTTATAAAGCGACGCGTATATGGGTCATTGGTTCGGGTTACTTTGTATTGGCGGGGACCAATTTGGTCTCTTGAATGGCGAGGAGCAGGCTACATCCAGTTATCTACGAGTCCAGCAAGTTGCTCATGTTCTAAATTTGATAAATTGGCTTGTTCGAAATAAAACAATTAAATTTTTTTTTTTTTTTTTTTTTTTTGGGATAAGGTAAATTTGTATTGATGAACAAAAAGGGTTTAGCCCATGTACATAAGCCATATGCAATGACTAACCATGTTACATTCTATAGCTTAAAGTAATCCACAAATTTAACAAAAGAAATATTACAAGTATTAGTGTGACTAGAATACTACAAAAATAAAGACTTAACAAAGGAAGTCTTGAGGTCAATAATAAACTTCTCAACTCCATTAAAAGTTTTAGCATTTCTCTCCCTCCAAATGCACCATATAATAACATGTGGAGCCATAAACCAAATCATTTTTGCCTCTTTGCGCCCTCCCTTAAACCACCAACCCATCAAAAGGTCGTAGGTAGAGAAAGGTAGCACCCAATGGATTCCAAACATATTAAATAGAAGCATCCAAAGGCTCCTAGCCACAAAACAATGAATAAAGAAATGATCCACGGTTTCCGCGTCTTGTTTGCAAAGAATACATCTATTCGGCACATACCACCCTTTTCTAACTAGATTATCCAAGGTTAGACACTTTTTACTTCCCACCAACCAATAAAAAAATGCAACTTTAGTAGGAACCGAGGAAATCCATGTGACTTTTTCCAGAAGAAATAAATTCCTTAAAGATCTCAAGCACTTGTAGAAAGATTTTACGGAAAATAACCCTTTAGAATCCTTACGCCAAACTAGGGAATCATTCTCACCCTCCAAAATCTTATTCTCATAAAGAACTTGGAAGAAAGCCAATACTTCCTCCATTTCCCAATCATTGAAACAATGGACAAAAAGAACATTCCAATGACGAGTTCCCACTTCCCCTTCCAAATAATCCATAATCAAAGCTTCCTTGTTAGTAGCAATAGAATATAAAGAGGGAAATTCCAACATAAGGGGCGAATTGGAACACCACAAATCTTTTCAAAATTTCACCCTACTACCATCACCAACTTTAAACCCAATCTATTTGACGAAAACGCCAAAATCTTGCATAATCACCTTCCAAAGACCCACACCATGAGATGCCATAACAACATTAGACCACCAACCTTCTTTAGAAATTCCATACTTCCAAATAATAACATCCCGCCATAAACCTTGGTCCCCCTACCAAATCTCCAAAGCCATTTGCCCATGAGAGCTTGATTGATACAACCAATGGGTCTAACCCCTAAACCTCCCATATGTTTTGGAAGACAAATGGTACCCCAATCAACAAGATGGTATTTCCTCACACCTCCCACACCATTCCATAAAAATTCTCTTTGTGTTATAAAACCAAGAATTTAGAACAAGTTATGAGGAGAATAAAATTTCTCATTCATCTTCTTTCTCTTCTTTCTCTCCAAATACACATTTCTTCATTCTCTCCAAAAATATACATCACTCTTCTTTCTCCCTGCTGCGACTTTAATAATGCTCCCAAGTGCAGGATGTCGCGAAGTAATAAATTCTCGGTGAGTCCGAGGTCGAACCACAGGGAAGGGGAATAATTAGCAGAAAAGATTGAGAAAATATTTTAGAAATTTGGTTGCTTGGTTGCAGAGAATTAGTTTTATTGAAAACAATAATTTAAAAGCACTAAGGTTCAGAGGTCCACTCACAACAAGTATTAGATATTTGCTAACGACTCAATTTTATAACTCAACTGAGATTCACACGAAGGATAACCCCAGTCGGATGATGTAACAATTAATTTTATTTAAAACAATTCTAAAAAATATGGA
Organism: Liquidambar formosana; assembly: GCA_039720395.1. Taxonomy (NCBI): domain Eukaryota; kingdom Viridiplantae; phylum Streptophyta; class Magnoliopsida; order Saxifragales; family Altingiaceae; genus Liquidambar; species Liquidambar formosana. The sequence continues at coordinate 13,643,761 of CM077835.1, read as the reverse complement.
TTCATAAGATTGATTGATTTAATGCATGAGAAAACTAGTAATTTAATTCGCAGGGAATTCTAAGCATTCACCGTACCCAGAGTTAACGATAAATAAAAGAATTATACAGAATAAATACTTTGCAAAATAATCAAAATCAATCAAAACTATAAAACCTTACATTAAATCCATGAAAGAGTCATTAAACAAATACCAAATAATTGTTGTAGCTTCACTCCTAGCCTTAGCAAAACGTTTAGCTACTCATGATACTAGAAAACTAAAGAGAGGTAGAAGAAGAAGAATAAGAGAGAGGTGGTTGTAGAAGAGAAGAAGAGAAGTAATATATAGAGGTGCAGACACCTTTTCCTTTCCATGTGATCTTAGGGTTTCCTCCAAAAGAAAGAGGAGAAAAATTAGGAAACAAATTAGGAATCCCGGTTTTTTCCAGCAGGGCTAACTTGTAACCCGTTTTTGACCTACTAAACGTTGAAATCACGAAAAATTCGTGAAATACAATATTGTAGGGCTTCAAATCAGCTTTCTAGGGACACCAATTTCGCATCAATTGGACTTCGGAGTCAAAAGTTATGACCAAAATACGGTAACTGCTCCAAACTTCCTTTTTAATCTTCTTTCCAACTTTGAGGTTGCCAATTTCTTTCCTAAAATCTTCTAAAATTAATGCACTTCAACCTTGCAAAGTTTCCATATATTTCTAAATAAATTTAGAATGCTTGACCATAGGAAATTGGCTTCCTACAAAAATAAAACACACATTAATACACCACTTTAAGCATAAGAGCATATATCAAGAGAATTCATGTATAATGTGTAAAATGTGGAATTAAATGCCAAATAAATATGATAATGCCTACTAAAAGTATAACATTAATGCAATTTTAAGCTATTATCACTCTCCTTCCCCTTTTATCTTTGTTTGAATTAAGTCCACATGATGGGATTACCTAACCCACTTATGAAGTGGTGTTCCCATTTTCACAAAGTGGAGGGGGTGTGGACATCCACTCAATTGTCCACTCAATGTTTAATATTCATAACACTCCCCCTTGGATGTCCACCACACTAAGATAATGTGCCTCGTTAAAACCTTACTAGAAAAACCCAGTGGGAAAAAACTAGTGAAGGAAAAAGAGTACAACATTTTTGTAAATCTTAGAGTGGTGTTGGACGCACTAAAGAAACTGCCTCATTAAAACCTTGCCAGGAAAACCCAATGGGACAAAACCTAGGCGAAGGAAAAAGAGTACAGCGTGCATATGTCCAAAAATGAATACTCCCCCTGATAAGAAGATAAGTATCAACTTAACTGATCGCAAACCCGACGCATTCCAATACCATATACCAATTTCTTGAATGTTGACAATGGTAAGGCCTTGGTGAATAAATCCGCAAGATTATCAGTGGAACGTATTTGCTTCACATCAATTTCATGCCTCTGCTGGAGTTCATGAGTGTAGAAGAACTTTGGTGAAATGTGTTTGGTTCTATCACTTTTGATGTACCCTCCTTGAATTTGTGCAATACATGCAGCATTATCTTCATAAATTGTTGTTGGCATACCTTTAATCAAAGGTAACCCACATGAGTCTCGAATGTGATGGATTACAGATTTTAACCATACACATTCACGACTTGTTTCATGGAGTGCAAGTATCTCAGAGTGATTAGAAGATGTAACAATTAAAGTCTGCTTTGTAGATCGCCAAGAGATCGCTGTATTGCCACATGTAAATACATACCCTGTTTGTGAATGAGCTTTGTGAGGATCAGAAAGGTATCCAGAATCTGCATATCCTTATAAACAAGGACCATGGGCTAATTCCTTTGAGTAAAACAAACCCATATCTGTAGTTCCACGAAGGTAGCGTAAAATATGTTTAATACCATTCCAGTGTCGTCGAGTTGGAGCAGAACTGAATCTTGCTAATAAGTTGACTGAAAATGCTATATCAGGCCTAGTGCATTGCGCTAAATATAACAAAGCACCTATTGCACTAAGATATGGTACTTCAGGACCAAGTAGCATTTCATTATCTTCTTTGGGGCGAAATGGATCTTTCTTAATATCAAGAGATCGAACCACCATGGGAGAACTTAGTGGATGCGCTTTATCCATATTAAAACGTTTCAATACCTTTTCGGTATAAGCTGATTGATGGATAAGAATTCCATTTGATTTATGCTCGATCTGCAGGCCGAGACAATATTTTGTTCTCCCTAAATCTTTCATCTCAAATTCTTTTTTCAAATATTCAGCAGCTTTCATGAGCTCTTCAGGAGTCCCAATTAAATTTATATCATCAACATAGACTGCAATGATGGCGAATCCAGATTTTGATTTCTTTATAAATACACAAGAGCATATAGGATTATTAATATATCCTTCTTTAACTAAGTACTCACTGAGACGATTATACCATATTCTTCCAGATTGTTTTAATCCATACAAGGATCGTCTCAGTTTAATTGAGTACATATTTCGTGGTTGTGATGTATTTGCTTCAGGCAATTTGAATCCTTTAGGGATTTTCATATATATATCTGCATCTAACTTTCCATATAAATATGTAGTAACTACGTCCATAAGACGCATGTCAAGTCCTTCTGAGACTGACAGACTAATTAAATATCGAAATGTAATGGCATCCATTACAGGTGAATATGTTTCTTCATAATCAATCCCAGGTCTCTGCAGGAAACCTTGTGCTACTAAACGAGTTTTATATCTGACGATCTCATTTTTATCATTACGCTTTCTTACAAACACCCATTTGTAACCCACGGGTTTCACATCATTGGGTGTTAGGACTACAGGTCCAAATACTTTACGTTTTTCTAGCGAATCCAATTCTGCTTGGATTGCTTCTTTCCACTTTAACCAATCAGGTCTACTGTGACATTCGTCTACAGTGTGTGGTTCGAGATCATCATCATCTTTCGAAATTTCAGTAGCTACTGCGAAAGAAAATACATAACCACTTCTGAGCGATCCCACAATTCTTTTGTACATGTATAGTTTATGGAAATTTCTTCATTTCCATGTACATATGCCTCTTTATTGTTTTCTGTCTCTTCAGGGACATTTTCCTCCTCAGGAGTTATTAAATCAGAATTTGTGAGAATATTTATTTCTTGTTCAATAGCCTCTTCCGGAGTACTATTTTCTATATTTTGTTGCCCTTTTATTTTCCTCTTCCGGGGAACTAAATCTTTTGAACTCAAGGGTCTACCACGCTTCAGGCGTGTAGTAGATGATTCATTTGCTGCAATAATAGTAGACTTACCAATTGGTACATTGATCTTTGCTGGTGTGTTTGCAGCCGGTATATAAGACTTAGTTATTTTTGCTGCGTCTGTAAATGCATCAGGCATTTGATTAGCAATCTTCTGAAGATGAGTGATCCTTTGTACTTCAGTTTCACATTGAGCAGTACGTGGATCAAGATGGGACAAAGATGGTACATTCCAAGAAAGTTCACGTCGTTCTTCTATCAGTGGATTTCCTCCTCCGAACGACGGGAATTGTGTTTCATCAAAATGACAATCTGCAAATCTTGCTGTAAAAACATCACTTTGTTAGTTTGGGGGTGTGAATTCTTACCATTTATTTCACATTATATTTTTCTAGGCTCAAACCATTTGGGTTTCCTGTTCTTGTTGGTGTGAGAATAATGGGCTAGTATACTTTCTGCCTAATAACACTTGTCGGGCCTATCCAAACAAACCCACACTAGTGCCCAGTACCTGGTATGTCCAAACCATGGCACGCCTAACCCATTAGCCCAAGACCCTTATCTGCTAACCGACACAATTAGCATGATGAGGGGACTACAGTATCGAGATGTGATTAAAAGCAGCAGTATTTTATCAAAAGGCAACATTATTGGCAGACGGTTGCAGATCTCGAGAGGATTAATTAATCTTTAATAGCATTGGATTCCCAACAATGCATTGGTTTTGCGATCTGTTCTTGACTTGAGTGAGGGCGGTTTTTCTTTAAAAACCAGAGTTTGATTATAGGTGCTTAAACACTCTTCCCCAACCATTCAACCCTTAGAGAAAACTCTCTTCTTCTAAATCCTCTCTTACGAACTCATGGCCTCTTCTTCCTCTGCCCCACAAAACCGTCCTGACTTAAACACAACACCAGCAACACAACCAGAGGTCTGGCACCCAAGGTTCCTAAATGTTCACAACCAACCCCTTACAGTTGAGGATTCTGTAATTTACAATCTTGCGAACGCAACGGCAGTAGCGGAGGGACTCATCACTCCTCGTGATGAGAGAATACTAGTTGGACGGTCCGACCTGGACATAATAAGAGACTCCATGGCTCTCAGCGCTCAGGCCACAACATTTACTGCTAACATGGCTCGGCGTTTGCACACCAGAAATGTGCACACGCAAAGTCTAAGTGACCAGGTCACTCGTCTCCAGGGGTTGCTCGATGGAGCCTATCGAAGGAAGAGGGCTTTGAGAGCGGAGAATAGAGAGTTACAAAGAATGGTGGACTCCTATTCTAACAGACTCACACCAAGGGTCGAGGCACTGGAGAGGCTCACTGATCAAATCATTGATCAAGAAAGGGTTCCGGGCAGCTCAGCAACCTCCAGCTGATCCCTCCAGTTCTACCCAAGGCCCACAAAGGCAACCCCCAACTGATCCTTCTAGTTCTACCCAAAATGCTACTATGGAGTAGCTCTCACTTTTTTTCTTTTTTTCTTTTTTTTTTTCTTTTTCTTTTTTTTTTTTTTTGTTTTTTTTTTTTTTTTTGTTGCTGCTACTAGAATGAAGATGGTTTTATTTGCTAAACTCAAAGAACAAACAGATAAAATAGCACACAAAATGAATGAACACAACAAAATACTATTCATAAATAGATAATACACTGGAATATTTAGCACAACTTCTAAACAGACGAATCAAAATAAAATAAAAATAATAATTATTGAAAGTACAAAACGTACACTAGCAACAAATAACATGGCAAAATTTCAAGAAAGACCAGAAATGGGACCACTGGCATAATTGGAATCTCCTCATGTACACAATAGTCCAATATCCAGAAGATGAGTGGAATGACAACTAAGTACCATGGGAGCATGAAAGTGAAAAACCCATTCATCATTGCAGAGATGAGGGTTTTGGGGAGGAATAGCCATGATATTTATAGAAAAGTCCTATTTTTTTTTTTTTTTAAATTACAACAGGGGGAGTATTCTTAATGGGCTGCAGAGACAATCTCCAGTTGGTCTCTCTAGTTCTAAAAATGCTACTAATAAGTAGCAAAAAAAATCTGTAATCTGCTCCAAGTACAATGACCAAATCTGAAATTTTAGTGAAAACAATTTGTGATGCGTATAAATGAATTTTTATATGTTCAATCCAAAAAGAAATGGGCTTTGGGGTTTATATCACTTAAAAGTATATCAAATGTACTTTGTAACCTCAAAATTTGGTAGAGAAATACCTAGCAAAACCCATTCAAAAATATTTTTCAATATTGAGTTAGTGCTGTCTAGCAGAAATCCCAGATTCAGGTGTACCACGAAATAATTACGCAAAAAATATCAAATGGTCACCCAATGACACGAAAATTGGTAGGATGTTAGCCCAACAAGTCAGTGACAAAATCCAATTCGTTTCATCTCAAAATCATAACTAGAACTAAAGTTATGAATTAAATGGTAAAATGGGTTCGTGCTGTCAACACAGTATAACACACAAAACCTCAACCATGTATTTACTTAAAACACTTATCTCGTAGGTTTATTCTATAAACCGATGCTTATTTCTTCAGTGTCATTCCACTTCTAGTGGTTTGGTATTTTATTTTTCCACACCAAATATATTCATTCCACTTCTGGTGGTTTGATATTTTATTGCTCCACTTCTAGTGGTTTGGTATTTCATTAATCCACTTCTAGTGGTTTGGTATTTTATTTTTCCACACCAAATATATTCATTCCACTTCTGGTGGTTTGATATTTCATTGCTCCACTTCTAGTGGTTTAGTATTTCATTAATCCACTTCTAGTGGTTTGGTATTTTATTACTCCACTTCTAGTGATTTAGTATTCCACTTCTAGTGGTTTAGTATTTCATTGCTCCACTTCTAATGGTTTGATATGTCATTAATCCACTTCTGGTGGTTTGGTATTCCATTATTCCACTTCTGATGGTTTTTATCATAAAATGACATACTTTAAGCTGATACAGTGAAGTTACCAGTAAATCTGAGAGAAGTTGACTGACAACAGAGGTGACGTTGACTGTCAATTCGTAGTAAAACAAGAGCAGATTTTTGTGTGTTCTTCTATGCTAACTAAAGCAAAAGTTAAGGTGCACCCACGAATTTTCACCAAAATTTTACAAGCATCTAAAGAAGTTGCATAACACATAATAGAGAAATATATTACTCAATTTAATTTGGTCATCATTGACCATCACTTTATTCAATTAAATTGAGACTTTATTCATTATTTCTAAAACTTCAGGTTTTGAAATTTGTCTCTTACTTCAAGAAGAGAAATATGAATAATAACCCCTTTTTTTTTTTTTTAGAAAACTTCTGGTTTTCAGATCTTTCTCTTACTTCAAGAAGAAAAGATGAATTGTTACCCTTTTTCCTTTTTAATTATAAAACTTCAGGTTTTATTTTAAATCTTCTCTTGCTTCAGGAAGAGAATATATGAACAACAACTTTTCTTATAGAAAATTTTGGAGATTGAAATTTGTTTATTCCTTCATGAAGATAACATGTAAATAATAACTTTTCATATAGAAAACTTCAAGTTTTCAAATCTTTCTCTTACTTCAAGAAGAGAAAATGAATCATCACTCCTTTTATTTATTTATAAAACTTCAAGTTTTATTTTTAAATCTTCTCTTGCTTCAGGAAGAGAAGATGGATTCATCCATTCAAGTATATAATTTAGAGTAAAAACCAATCCACAACCAAATTGGTTAAAAGCATACCAACTTACCACAATCAAATTGGTGTAGAACGTACCAACTTACCAACTTACCACAACCAAATTGGTTAAGAAAGAAGATGGTGGTAGTATGATATTGCTCCCAAATTTCTTGAGCAATTCGTGCTGATAACGTGTTATAAAACCAAGAATTTAGAACAAGTTATGAGGAGAATAAAATTTCTCATTCATCTTCTTTCTCTTCTTTCTCTCCAAATACACATTTCTTCATTCTCTCCAAAAATATACATCACTCTTCTTTCTCCCCTTCCCCTTTTATCTTTGTTTGAATTAGGTCCACATGATGGGATTACCTAACCCACTTATGAAGTGGTGTTCCCATTTTCACAAAGTAGAGGGGGTGTGGACATCCACTCAATTGTCCACTCAATGTTTAATATTCATAACACTTTGGAGTTTTTTGATCCTAGTAGCTATGGATGTAGGAATTTTATGAATAGACATGAAATAAATGGGGATTGAAGATAAAACACTATGGATAAGTGTTAGTTTACCTCCTTTAGAAAAATACCATTTTTTCCATCCACTAAGTCTTCTTTCAACTTTCTCGATGATGGGATCCCAAACTTTAGGGTACTTGAAGCGGGCCCCCCAAGGTAATCCAAGATATGTCGATGGTAATTTCCCAACTTTGTAACTCAAAATAGTAGCAAGATTTTCCACATTACCCACCGGAATAAGATTGGACTTCCCAAGGTTAACTTTAAGACCCGACATCGCTTCAAAAAAAAGAAGAATAACACTCAAATTTGACATATGTTCCTCCTCCAAAACACAAAAAATTAAGGCATCATCGGCAAAGTAAGTGGGAAATCTTGCGCATCCCAAACCGACCATCACCCACTACAAAACCCTCCAATAAATTTGCATCCATGGCTTTGGCAATGTAATTACTCAATACTTCCATTACCAAAATAAATAAAAATGGGAAAAAAGGATCCCCTTGACGGACCCCTCTAGAGCTTTGGACAATTAAATAATTTTTATATAATACTGAAATCACAAATTTATTATTTTAAGTTTAAAAATTCAAGATAAAGAAAAATTATCACTACTAAAAGTAGATTTTTTTCTTTGTTTTTGACAATTGATTCAACATTCTACTACTTCTAAGTTTCTAATCTCTAATCCCTTTACTATTAACAAATGAATATCAATGTTTCTCTATAAAGTTGAATCCGAGATCACTCATTTCACAAATGAGACAAATCTACTAGACTACTATACCATCAACTTAAAAGTAGAAATTTGAAATCGTGATCATTTTTATAATTTTTTAAAAATTAATCTTTTATCATCAATTATAGTAATGACTCAAACTTTATCATTTATTCCATTGAGGCCATGTTTGTTTTGTTGGAATGGAATGAATGGAATAGAATCTCATTCCAATTCATTTTAAACAACATTTTTGGATGAGGTAATTAAATGGGAATAGAATCAAACAGTAGTAGTGAATTATAATGATATTTATTTTACAATGTTTATTTCAATTTCATTACATTTCAAACTATTTTAAGTATAGAATTAGATTCCATTCCCAGCCATTCCATTCCAACTAAACAAACATGACCTGACATATTTTATTCACATAAACTCGAAATCTCACATTGTGGGAATATTCTTTTAAATTGCATAATCTCTACGTCTTTAAAAAATTTGTTCATTATTTGGACTTGTCTTTCCAATCCGACTGGGCATGCTTCGCCTATCTCTTCATATTTTTAGATGCTATCAAGGAGAAGGCCTCATGAGCAATATGAAGATGAATGCTAATATTGTCGTGCATGCAATGGGAGATGGTTCAAGCTTGAAAATACAATTTCCAGCCACTACTATCCAGCTTCACAACTACATAACATCACCACCACCACCACCCTCCATCATTACTACCATTACACCATCGTAATTAATCTAACTTATTTTCCATCTTTTTTAATATGATTATTTAAAAAAAATATGAGTCATCACTATAATTAATATCATTTTCTAGAAATTTCTGAAATACCACTATTTTTAATTTCATCAACTCTCACCAGTGAGGGGGTTTTTGGTTAGGTTTTTTTTTTAGAGAGGGGTATCCTACAAAATGGGTCATAATAGGAGGGGTTTTTTTTTTGCATTTTACCCTTTAAATTAAAACACTCATACGGACCCTAAAAGTCTTCCCACATCTCTAATCCGTTGGATGGCAGACAAAATTGTCTATATACCACATCGACATTTTTTTGAAAGGAGATGCAAGAAATAGTAAAAAAATGAAAATAATAGTCACTGTATGTAATTGTGTCCAACGAAAATAATTTTCCTTTCCTTTCCTTTCCTTTCCCTCCATCTTATTGAGATCCAAATAAAGCCTAAAGGGCGTAATAAAAAGAAGACACAAATTCCAGACTTCTCACTATCTCACCTGCCTCTGTCCTCCTGTGTTTTTTCATAACCAACTGGGTTTAGATTGTGATCCGCACTGAACATAATTTGTTTCCATACTACCCAATTGGGTATCAAAAAATTGGGCAGAAGCCCAAACCCGTATGACACTCCACCCGGTTGGGTTCTCCAGCAACGCATTTGAGATGAGACATTTAGAAATCCATAACCAAGCAACGCCGAACGTATCTTATAAATCGGTTCTCAATTGCAAGGCCAAGTATATATTTGAAAAAAAGAAATTAAAAAAAACACACGCACACACATATAGCCTGATAACGTACCCAAAACCTTACAAACCAGTTAAGATACAACACTGCAAGCCTGATAATGTTTCATTTGAACAACTGATATTGGTAGTCTGCCACAACCAACCATGAAATGAAGCCAATACTCAGGATGGCACAACACCTGCACCTGTACATATAAAACCCAGAAAGAAAGACAAAATAAAAACAAAAGTCAGAACCAAATTCCTTCTAAATAAAAATTTCAAACAGAGCAAAACACTCCATGATGGAACCTGCTTCACCAAAATGTAAGTTTCCTAGAACTTGATTTCATTCAATATATACACGTGATAGAGAGCCACCCGACCTAGTCTATGTGACCAACATAGAATTCTCTTTTGTCATCTGCTAAAGTTTATTGTATTAAGTGGCCATCCATACTCAAGTCATATGTAAACTAACAATTATTATAGGTGACGTGATTAATAGCCCCCTGTCCTACATGTATGATGTATGTTAATAAATGTCACAAACAAGAAAACGAGGCAAATGACCATCCCTTTGACAATGTCACAACTAATATCCATCTAACTTATCCAAAACAAAAAAAACATCCATCTCTTTAGGCCAAAACTTGTTCCATCGGATAGTGGTTACCATCTGAGAACTACCGATCATGTGAAAAATCAGATAAAAACATACTCATGACATCACCAATTGACATCAAGACACCAATCATCTATCAAAATGTTTCGCCTAGGACTCTTAAATTTGTTGGTCCCGCAGTACTGATGATGCCTAAAAGAATTTTGTTGCATAGATAGATTTTTCAATTCAAGCATTGAACATCATTTCACAATCATTGTGAGAACAACTCTTGATACTTTGGAATAAATATACAGTTAATAACTCATAATGCAAACTAACCACTATTTCCTTCCTCTTTTGCTTCATCTCCTGATCTCCAGACGATATCTTTCAGCCCAGTTGAGAGGTTCTTGTAAAACTGTGTATTTAAGACAAATTAAGCATAAAATTAACATTACAATGTGTCAGAGAAAAAAATTGATTTCATAACAAGGGAAAACAATGTAACGCCAGGAGTAGCGATTTTTGGTCCAACCTGTCCAGACCACCATGAAAGCAGTTTTTTTCTTTTCTTTTTTTTTTATCATATATCCATTCTACAATGAAGTCACAAGAGAATTGATATTGTAATACCACACCTTGTGAAATTCCAGGGTATCACCTCCAGACTTCCGAAGCTCAACCATGTAAAGTGAAGGGGCCACCTCAAAAATCTGCAAGAGATAATTATTGTGAAACCCAGTTTGAACTACTTCTGAACTAGTGTTATACTGAACTTTTAGTTGGTAGGGATGCCCTCAAGAAGGGGGAGAGACATACCTCTGTTGCAACAGATAAATGACCCTTGCGTCCAGTTTTCTCCCCTTGAAGCTTCATCTGAGATGAATACCAAAAAAGGGTTTCATCAGAAGAGGGATAATAGTTTAGAACTTAATCAAGAATGGTAAGAGTTCTTAATGATCCATTTTGCATCTAAGTTTAATCCCATACTGATCTATGTAAAATCAGCCAACAAGCCTTGTACAACTCGGCACTTTTAAGTGATTATTATCAAAGCCCATTTCCACCAACGAGAACCCAGCACTAGCTGAGCCAATCTATATATAAGCTTCGATAACAAGACCAGACAGACTAAAACCAAGTTCCATCGTGGTCCATCAAATTTATGAATCTTTCAAACCTTGCAATCAGGAGGTAATAAAGTAAAAGAAATACAATAATTATGAGAAAGGAATCAGGATACAAGAAGACTACAAACTTTACATTGATCCATCACTTGGGCCTTAGCTCTGAACAATGGAATACCCTATATGATTTTCTCCAGAAGATAACAAAAGAAGACAAAATTACAATGAATTAAGGTGAGACAAAGAAAGAGAACGCTTACTGCACCTTGAAGTTATTTTTCTTCACATCGAAACCCAAAGGCATGGCAGCCTCTTCAATTTTAGAGATGATCTCGTTGGCAGGACGCTTGGATGTAAATCTTGTTTCCCGTTTAACAAGTCCCTGATTACCAATGAAAATGTCAGATGTTGTAAGCTGCATGGTTATTTTTTCGATAAAGCTTCATGATTATGAATAAATTCAAGATCAGATCAATTCGAAGATGTAGTTATGGCGCATTGAATCATGTAATTGTGAAGCAATGTTTTAAAAGGCGTGGACACAAGGCGAGGTGTTTTTCCTCCCATGGGGTGAGGCATAAGCCTTGAGGCATGGGGTGTAAGTTTTTAGAGTTTTTAATTTTTATATATAAAAACATAAAATTACATCTGGTTAAGTGTTGATGAAAGGGCAAAAAAAATAAAATAATAATAATAAGAAAATAATAAAATGAAGGCAGAGACAAAAATTATATAAAATGAACCAAGCAGGTGAAAAAAAGAAAAAAGAAAAGGGTACACGTGTCTGAATAAAGAGGCATAAGCCAACGTGGGGGATCTAAAAGCCCCCTTAAAGGCTTTGTTTGCCTTTCCACAGAGAAATAAAACGAGGCTGAACACTTAGCCTTTTGACGCTTTTTACCAAACAGGCTGTGACGACCGCTGTCAAAAGGTCGCCTGAAGGTACTGCCTTCTCCTCTTCTCTGTATTTTCTCTTCTCCTCACATCTTCACTTCTCTCTTCTTGTCTTTTTTTTTTTCTCGTCGGAAGGTTATATGTATTTTTTGGAGTCACAGTCGCCGGGAGGTACCATCTTCTCGTCCTTCTCTGTTTTCCTCATCTCCTCTCCTCCCCTCTGTCTTCTCTCTTCTCCAATCTTTCGTATATTTGTTTACTTTTATGGAAAGTTAGGAATTTAGGATTTTGGAGACTGTTTCCAGTTGGAATGCTGCCATTTTGGTGGTTTGGAGTTTATTTGGGACATGTCCAGGTTAGCAAACGCCCCATGGTAAGGGTGCAAAAAAACGTGTTTTTCCACTCAGAGACGTGCGTTTTGTGCTTAGGGTGCACACCCAGTGGGTGTAGCGCCTAATTTTTTACGCCCTGAGGCATTTTAAAACCACCCCCCCCCCCCCCCCCCCCCCCCCCCCCCAAAAAAAAAAAAAAAAAAAAACCAAAATCCAAAAAGTGCCCAAAGGCGCACTCTGGGCACATCTTAAAAATTGGAAATAACAATTGCTCTCCACTTTTCTGGTCAGCAATTATTTTTGAGAAATCAACCAGGTTGTATTATCATGATTATTTGAGAATAGAAATCCTAAAAGTAAATATTGGAAAATTGGAACACAACGGTAGTATCATCTCTCACATTCTTTTGAACAGTCAGAAAATATGTGGTGAATAGTTTGAACATACTCTACAGATCAATATGACTGAGATCATCCTGATCCCTTTATGATATAACTGAGGAGCTGTGATTTTATGCAGAAATGCACTGAAAAATCAGATTCTCAAGGTTTTCATTCATGTCTAACACCTCATTTACCCAATTCAACCAAGTAAAGCTAGAACGCACCATTTGCTTTTCAAAAAGACTGCTGAGGTTGAGACCCTGTGATGTAGAGATGAGCTCAAATGCATTCATAGTGACAGGTGTCCTAGGTCGTTCTTCTCGCCTTTCCACAACAAGATTTTGAGAATCCTATACACCAAGAAATTGATCTAGTATAAGAACACACCTTGATGCTCCATCCCAAATATTTATTTGACCAAGAAGATCATGATAAATATGTTTCCTAACAAAATTGATGTAAAACACAGGAATACTTACCCCTGATTCATCAAAAATAGCATCCACATCATCAAGATTGACATCCTGTTGTTCAAAACTAGGTGGCTTATATCCTTTCTTAAACCATTCATTCTCAATGACCTCGGCAATCGGAATTCTCTGTTTCATATCATTAAAATATATAATGATTCACAAGTAATAAATGATAAGAGAAATCAAAGATGATGTAACTGATGACAAGCTCAGCATTCTTTAACTCCTTCTAAAGATAAATGCAGAATTTTCAATAGAAGAAAAATGAAAGCATTTTAAGTCAAAAGAAAAAGAGACAAGTGGACATACTGTCAAAGGATTAGGATCGAGGATTCTTTTAATTAATTTCTTTGCACTTGTGGAAAACCATGGAGGACACGAGAAGTCAGCCTTAAATATCTGCAATCATCAGAGTCCTTAATATAGTCAGGTTTCAGCTTTCAATGTATAACAGAAAACACATCATTCTAACAGCAGGAACATGCATACATTATCTTAAATCCAGTCATGACAAGATCCTTTTGACAAAGCATAGAATCAAAGATAAAACATCCCATTTACTTCCCCATATATAACTCCAGTCCTATAAGTACTGCTGACCTGTGCAATATTTGTATATGTTTTCTCCATAAGAGCTTTTCAATAAAGCATAATCTATAAAGCAATGAGCATTATTCTTGCAAAAAATTAAAGTGCATTTGTTGTCCCATTGTATATTGTACCATGAATATCATATATGTAACATATATATTAAATTATTGATACACAATGAGATTAATTTACTAGTAACAATACTACTGAAGCTTTACATTTGATATCAAAATGGGCAATCAATACTAAAGGCACCCACTGGAGCCTGGTTACTCCAAGTAAAGGTGCAACATGGGATGGTTCAGTTTTTGACATTCAAGCCATGGAGTAAATAATCGCAGCCAGAACAAAGTGGGGGGTTAGGCTTCGATCACTAAATTGGTGTACTTTGGCCCAACCGACCTCGGTTTTGACAAAGTGTAAACAAGCATTATCAATTATATGCAACGAATATTTTATCAGTAAAAAATTCATCAAAAAGGGTGAACTCAAGTACAATATCATGAACAGAAACTTGGCATCCCAAAGAAAGGCTCACATTAAATTACCAACTACCACCCAATCTTGTTAAAATGTACATCAGATTACCTTATTTTTCTTCTGAGCCATACTCCAGATTAGCCCACTTTCATAGCAAACACCATCAAGTGCTGATTCAATCCCTTCGCTAATCAGTTCTCACATTCACACCACTCTGGTGAATTAACAAGGAACTCCATGGGCACATACATGGCCCTACCCCATTTACAAGCTATCACTCAACTGTATTAAAATGATCTACCATGAAGAGTTTCTTCTTCTTCAGTCTTCACACCAAGTATCACATTCAGCTACATTCTTCATACATGCAAGAGCCAAGATATCTATGGACGAGAGCAGTTTATTTGTTGAAGAAGACAAATGCAGTACTCTGCATGAACCTGATTTCTCATAAGGAAAAACCAAAGGTTCCCCTCAACACATCTTCTTCTTCTTCCTCTAACTACTTATTGGAACTGAAGTCCATCGATTTTATTTATTACTATATTAGCAGCCGAAGAATTTGCTCAAGATTAGTTGGTAACTTGAACTCATGTATATGGTGCATCCATGGACTTAAATATCTACGATATCTTCGATATATCCACAATATACCGTGTATCCATACCCCTCGATACAATATCTAACTGACATATCTTTTTCGCAAAATATCTTTACGATATTGTCAATACTTTCGATATTGTTGATAAAATCTCAATATATCTCGATATATCCATAATATCTTCTTTCTTTCACATGGTATCAGTCGATATATCGAAGTATATCCACTATTTCGAGGATATATATCGACGGTATTGAGATATTCATTTTCTTATTATTGTGTCAAAATTATCACCTCTTACTCTTTTAGTATTGATTTATATAAATATTTCAATTAAACTAATGGCTTAAATTAGTGTTATGAAGTAAAAACTTTTATTTACTTTGTTAAAATATTCATTCTTCTGCTCTCTGACACAATTTTTATACCCTACATAATACAAACTTGTCAATTACATATTTAAATTGCAATATTTTGATTTTAAACTGTTTATTAGAGTCTAATCATTGTTCCCAGAGTTTCAATGGAAGTATACGTGTTTAACTAATAATATCCGTCATATCTCAGAATTGATATCAAAATTTTCGATATATCCATCGATATATCCGTGTTCTTGGACCCTTGATATATCCATCAATATCAATATTTAAGTCCTTGGATGCATCCCCAACAAACTTTACTTGATAGGCACTGGCATCTTCTCATTCTTGTTTTGAAACATGACAGATGAATTAGGGCCTGTTTGGGCGTCCAATTCGAAATTAAACAATTCAAGAAAGTTTACGTAGTGTTGAAGGCATAAATCCATCACCTTGAATTAGAATATTTTAAATGTTGGAGTCATCACTATATTTGATGTTGCAGAATCAATTGTAAGAAATTCATGAGATGCCACTATTTTGAATTTTCACTCTTATTTGTAATAACGACCATCAAAGTTTGAATTCGTCAATTCAAGATGATGGATTGTACCTTCGATACTATGTAAAATTTCTTGAATTGTTTAATTTCGAATTGTACACACAAATAGGCCCTCAGTTATTGTGTATATTTGTAAGTGCAATTTTCGTTACTATTTAGTACGATGTTAAAATTTTCATCTTTTTAGTTTATATTTACAACTTTGCAAAAATGAGAGATTGTGATGCTTATGCCTCCAGGCTTATGCATCAGGTCCTAATGTCTCACATGGTGCCTTTGTCTTTTACAACTCTGGTTGGAAGTAACAACGCCCACATAATTAAGGCACAGAGAGAGAGAGAGAGAGAGACACCCTTGCTTCTCTGATCCAATAAGAATTCTTGGGTCACTCCACTTTCTTCTTCTCTACAGATGAGCATACCTAATGTTCTAGATACAATAATGAAGCGAAACAACCACACCCCCCCCCCCCCAAAAAAAAAAAAAAAAAATAAAAAAAATCTTCCATCCATCTCCATTAAATGGAAAGCCCACCCAACAACCAGAGCCTAAAACAAGACGGGTAGAGGCATCGAAGTCAATATGAGCAAATTGGAGGTAAAGGTAACCAAATAATGTAATGAGCTACTTGATCATGCGATTGTGATCTAAAATCAAGATAAGAATGTCCCTACGATTTCCAAATCCCCAAAACCACAGATCTAGGATTTCTTATCAATATAAAGGATAGGACTTGTGCGAGAGGAAGAAAATATTAAAATAACTAAGGACTCCTTCGAATCCCCTCCTGGAGGTACTTTGTTGCTTTCCCAAAGCCTCATCCCAATTGATCGAAGTCCGTGAACGTAGGCCCAAGAGTCTTCGTAAGTTTATGAATAAAAGTGACTTTATGGTGGTGAATGGTGATGGAGAAATTTGTTAACAAAGAAAAAGAAAAGAAAAAAATCACCTTTTTATATAGTGCCATGAGGTTGGACTCCTCAAAAGGCAAATAGCCAGCCATAAGGACAAAAAGGATTACACCACAGGACCATAGATCCGCCTTAGCTCCATCATAGCCTTTGTTGTTGATAACCTAATAAAGAGCCAAAATAATGAGAGACAGAGAGAAAGAGAGAGAGAGAGTAGCAGCTTGCACAGAAAGCTATTATACCTCTGGAGCAACATAATTTGGAGTTCCACATGTTGTGTGAAGTAACCCATCTTCCTAAACAATAAGGCTACCGATTTCAGTTTGAAATGATTTCATGAACAATAAATCATGTAAAGCTGTCTTAAAATTCACAATGCAATCATTTAGAATATATGGAGGGCAGTGTGGTAGGTAGTGGAGAAATGGAATAAAGGTGGTGCTTCAGGAGGTCTGCTACCATTACAAAATACTTTGCATATAAGGCAGGAAGTTATCATACTCACTCGAACTTGCTGAGGTAGTGCACTCAATCCAAAATCAGAAACTTTAAGAACTCCATTAGCATCCAACAATAGGTTCTCCGGCTGTGATTTACAAACCATTTTAACAGTTAAATCTTATATAACTAACTAGTTAGTCACCTTTTATGCTCTATTGAAGAGACTATGAGGAGTTTAACATTGAGAGACATCATGGCAAAAGGAATTAATAAGGGAAAAAAAAACTGACAATTATCTCACCTTTAGGTCCCTATGGGAAACACCTCTGCTATGGCAGTAATCCACAGCATTAATGAGCTGCTGAAAATACTTTCTTGCTTCATCTTCTTTCAACCTCCCTTTACTAGCCTAGCTCAAGGAAAATATAACAACATCCAAATAAAAATATACAATGTTATATCCCGATCACACACAATCGATCATATAGACACTTGATTTCTAATTTCATAAAATAAATTTGTCAATAAAAGCAAGAGCAAAAATGAAATGAACACTATCTTACAATTTTGTCAAAGAGTTCACCACCAGTCACAAATTCCAAAACAATGTATATCTTTGTCTTGCTAGCCATCACCTACACCCAGAATACTACATCAAGTTATCACTAAAAAGCTAAACAGAACATCAGGAAGCAGAAACTTGTTGATTAAAATGCATAAATAATGGCAGAGTTATAGCACAAAAAGCTATATCTTGGGAGTACGAAACTACATGAAAAGGGAGTTCATGTACATGCTACAAAATTTTCCACAAAAAAAAATAATAATAATAATAAAAAGGCTGGGTCATTAGATATCTAATAGGAATATGTGGCTAATCATTGTGCAAGAAACATGTTGCTTAGAAAACATGTAGCACCCTGAGTGGGTGAACACGAAGAATATCAAAGAAATCACAAGACAAGCCACCAATATAAGAAGAAAGTATGCCACTGCCTTCTAACCTCATACATACGGATGACATTTGGGTGTCTGATTAGTTTCATGGTCGAAATTTCACGTTTAATCTGAAAATAACAAAGATGACAACCATGTTACCACAAAATTAATACTAATATTAATAATAAAGTAAAAAAAACAAAGTTCAGATTCAAATTGGCATATATGTATACGTATTATTAATGAAAAATGCAACAGAGCACAACAGAACTACTAACAAGTGACACCTAGACATACTATCAAACCAGGACACAGCAAAACATTTATTACCTATTAGTTGCTAAGAAATTATAGGAAAAGGGTTGATTTGGGCCAATCGGCAGTTGTAAGATGACAAGTCCGGTTTTCATTTTTTGTAACTATTTCTCAGAAACCAAAAGGGCAGGCATTACCAACAGTTGAGAGTTGATAAAACTGGAACAGGATTTCAATTCTATAAATACAAAAAATCAATAAGAACAGAACTTTAAATTTTACTGTAGGTGAGTAATAATTCAGTAAACGGTAAATAAACAGCAATTTACCACAAATTGTCCATAAATCTGAAGCAATAGTCAATGAACTTAAAAAATTAAAAATTAAAAATTTATAAAAATAAAAATAAAAAGTCCTATATTTTATGTCTTTTTTGGGGGGAGAAAAAAGTCTTTCACAATCAGTACCTACGATGTATTTTTCAGTACATGGTTGCGTAATCTGAAAACAGTTTTCTATTCTTAAGTAGGGGGGGAAAGCGTAAGAGAACATGTTCGGGAACGTATTTTCGAAAATTATTTTTTGAAAATAGCTCATTTTTTTTTCAGAGAACATAAAAATAACATTGTTACTTCTTTTTTTCTTTTTCTTTTTCTTTTTTTACTATAATTATCTTGAAAAAAAAAAAAAATCGCTGAAACAAAGATGTTGTTATAAAAACCGTTTCTTGCGATGGTTTTCAGAGTACATGGCCAAACAAGCCCCAACACACCAAAAAAAATTATAAAACAACAAATCTCTTCCCCTTTTCCTCTGGTGAACCAAACAAAACAAAACAAAACAATTTTTCAAATTTCTTCAATAAAAACAGGAATTTTCCCCCCAAATTTTTTTTGTTTCTTCTTCTAAAGCCTAGACGAAGAAGACCCAATTATCAGGGGAAAAAAAAATTTTAATTGATTAATTAAGATTTGTATTAACAGAATTGAAAAGTTTTGTAGAAAGGAGGTGGAATCAGATACCTGACCGATCATCTTATGCTTGAGAACCTTCTCTTTGTCCAGAATCTTAATAGCAACGTTCTCGCCCGTCTCCATGTTCCTCGCAAACTTCACCTTCGCAAACGTCCCTTCCCCCAGAGTCCGACCCAGCTCGTATTTCCCCACCCGCGTCCTGCTGCCACCCCCACTTGACCGAGAAGTTGCCATCTCCTTCTCTTTCTCTTTATCTCTCAATAAATATCACTTTCTCTCTCTATATATATCCCTTTCCCTCTCTAAGATCTCTTCTTCTTGCAGGGTTGCCACACCTGGGACTTCGCCACATTCATCTTGCCTTAAGTTTTTTTTAGAGAGAGAAACACACGCAAAACAGAAATTATAGAAACCCTAAGGAAATCGTTTTATCCTCTGGTTAAAAGATCAAACGCGAGCTTTAAATCTCGAAATTAATGAGAGGGATAAAGAAGGGAAAAACGTTGGATCAGACATGAAACCCATTGATTCGGATGAATTAAAAGCTGAAAAGGGTAAGTGGGAAGAAATGAAATGATGGGTTTTGTATGGAATTTTTTACGTAGAGAAGATAGGAAACTTTTGTACGGTAGATTGGGGTACAGGGTATTGTGAATCTATGGCGGATAGAGGTGGAGATGGCTGGAGAGATGGGAATAGAAGACGTAGATCTGCCTCTTTCCTCTGTTCTTTTGAGGTATGTAGGACAAGCTGAATCTTCGGCTACATCATTGAAGGGTATTTTTTCGTTCTTTATATGGGTATACGCGTAGTGAAGGTGGCGCCCTTAACAGCTTTTTCATTTGCACACGTGGCATCTCACTGATTTTTTATTTTTATTTTTATTTTTTTATAACAAGGAAACTTCGAGTAAATTTCCGATCATATAAAATCCCACAACCTATTTAAATTAGGTAAGTTTAATTTTAATGAGAACTACGAAATCAGATTTTGTGCTATAGTAGCATCATGTTGTGTAGTTTAAGACTCAGTGTGAACAATGAAACCTTGTGGCGTTAGGATTTGGTATTATAACAATATGGTACTGTGCATAATTGCACAATTGGTATGATGCCAACCATGCAATGTACAAAATATGGTGATCTTATAATACCAAACTCTAGCTCAATTTCGTGTGGATGGTCTAAAGAATTTAGTAATAAATAAATTCAGGACATCCACTTGCTGAAACATGGTTCCATGCCAATTGAACTATCCTTTACAGTTATTTTTCTTTTGACTAATAGGTGTATTTAAATTTTTCGCCCAATTAACCTTTTGAAGCAATATCAAAAAATAACCCATTTTACATCAATTAACGATTAAAATAAATTATTTGATTATTATTCTCACGACAAAGTGAAGAGTCAAATTCAGTATTTTTTCTAATTTTTGAAATGTGAGTCCTAGAAACTGCTAATCCAGTTCTATTAATGTAAATTCAATAATGAGAAATATATGTTAAAATAAAGTTTACATGGAATGATCGAAGAAAATATATAATTTCAAATTTTCAATTAAACCATTAGGGTTAGTCTAATGGTGAGGGATGGTGAGGAAAATAGTAAGATTAGAATAGATTAAGGGTTCAATCCCCTCTAATTATACCCAAAGTAAATAAATAAATATAAAATTTTAATAAAATACTATTAGACTTGAGAGATGATGAATTATGATTAGTGTGTGCAATTAAGGAGCTGTTTGGCAAACCTGAAAATCTGGCCAGTTGAGGATAAGTTTAGCTAATTTTGATTTCATACTATTAGGTAAGTTTCTTTTTCTGTTAAACAGTTCAGCTTTGTTCTGAAAATAAGGCATAAATATAGTTTTTTTTAAACAAACTATGAGTTGGTTTATTTAAAAACTAGATAACAATTATGGATTGGATCTAGTCTGATCTAGTTTTTGAAGTTCCAGGCCTAGGGACAATAGTTTTTCATAATAAAGTTCTACAAGTGAGACTCTTAAGAGGACCCAATGATATGGTGTAGTATCTCGTAATGCTATGTTTGGATAAAGAATTTCTAAATGGAATTTGTTAGTTTATTTATAAAAAATTTACAAAGTTCATCTCAAAAACGAATTCGACCTAAAAATTCCTTATCCAAACACTGGATAAGAGTGCATGGTCAATTGCTTGTTTCTTCTTCATGTAATGTAATGGGATTAATGCATTGGGAATGTCTTCCTCGATGATTCAAGAGTGTAACGTAGTGTTTGGTATTTGTCTTAGAGCAAATCTATCTATATAACCTATATATCATTATCTACATAATATATATATATATAATAATATAATAATATATATATATATAATATATAACAGAGGATAATTACATGTTTTAATGCCACGTGTAAATTTTGTTTTGTTTTTATTTTGTTTTTGTTTGTTTGTTTGTTTTTTGTCTGGTTTGATTTGTTCCTCTCTCTGTCTCCTTCCTCTCAAATTCTCTACATTCTTCCAAACCAAGCACTTCAAATTCAATCACATACAAAATAGGTTCACCGACGGCAATCATCCTCCTCAGTCGAACCGCTTTCTTCGGCGTAGATTGCCAATGACGAACCTAAGAAAACTATTTGACAAGCCATAAATGATCCAATTAATCTTAGCAAACTTATAAACTCACTCTCTTTCTCCTCCTTTTTTTCTCTTTGCAAATATCTCTCTCTTTTCCCCCATTTTCTCAATTTTTTTTTTCCCCACTGTTCTGTTTAGATCCAACCATGGCCGCCATGGTCTACAATTGTCCTTTTCCTTTTTTTTTTTTCCTCTTTTGCAAAACCCTTCTTTTTTTTTCTTTTTCTTTTTTTTTTTCCCATAGAAATGGTGTGTATGCCGTACCATAAAAAGAATTGTGCATAACCTAACTCCTATTCGTTCAATCTCACCCGGACTTTTAGCCATCATCCTCAAATCAAACATCTCATCTCTTTCCTATGGGTTGTTGTTCTTCGATGTTCTATGAAAGGTCGTATCCCCTTGCATAGCACGGGTTGTTAACTAGTTGAGAGGTAAAACGTGTTTGCCATGGGCTGGACTCTCATCTGTCAACCACTGGTTAGGCGGTTTTTTTTTTTTTAAGCATTATTAAAAGAAGGGTTAAAGTCAATCCAAAATAATAAAAAATGAAAAAGAAAAAATGGGGTGAAGAAGGGTCAAAGGGATATACCGAATTCAGTGGTTTGGCCCGAAACCGAATTGATCCGAATAAATGTGTTCAAGTTGTGAACCATCAAGACACCATCTATGGAATACAATATTTCAAATTTCCAAATAAATGAAAAATGGTTTATTTCATTGACCTCCCATGAGGTTTAACAAGGTCCAATGGCATCTCTTGATATTTGAAAAAAGATATTAGTCACTCCTGACGTTATTTTTCCACTTTTTTAAAATATTTTTTAAACCTCAACCTACTCATGAAGTTTGACTTGACTACCTTCGCCAATCTCCATCTTTGAAGTGATATGGTGAAAGTGAGAAAGGTGAGTGTATGGTGGGTAACCCATGCACATGACTATTTCAGAGAATCTATTATTGTTTTGTGACTTTTTATTTTTTATTTTGGGCTTACTATTTCTGGAATTTCAAAAATTGGATTAAATTAGGGTGAATCCATAACTGTTGTTTTATTTTAAATAAACCAACTCATCAATTTGTTTGAAATTTAAAATAAAAAAAATAAAAAAAAAAACCTATTTTTATGTCTTGTTTTTAGAAGAAAACTGAGCTGATTAGTCGGAAAATGAGACTTATCAAACAGTGTGAAATCAAAACTGGTTAGACTTATTTTCAGGTAAGTTTTTAAGTTTACCAAACCCGTTATGTATGGCGTTTGTTAGGACATTGAATGCCATATGTTTTTTAATTTGGTCTGTGACCTGTAAGCTATCTTGCATAGTTGCATCAATACTGTTTGACGATCTATGCTTCGCTAAGGCATACAAATGAATTTTCTTTTATCCAAATCAAACTTCCAGGCTTTTTTACGTAAATCCATTAGGTTGTTTTTGGGTTTTGGGTTGGGGAAAACTTTAGATTTTAAAAATCACTAGATTTCAAAGTTCAAAATTTGTATATATCAAAATTGTGAAGTTTCTTATTTGATTAAGCATTTTGAAAGTTGGATTTTTTAAATGGAGTTTTGAAATTTCTTAATTTAAAAGATGGAATTTGAAAAATGGTAGTGTTATTAGACTCCCCTTAACAGCCCCCCAAACCACCCCATGACGTAGCCGTCTCTTTCGTGGCCGCCCCTTTCATTCCAAACGCATCAACCTGTTTTTAAAACCAAAATACAGTTATTGAAGCTATGCCAAGGGGTGGTTCCGGAGGGCTGTTAGGGGAGGTCCAAAAGTATTTTTATTTAAAAAATTCCATCTAGTTCTAAGTAGATGGAATTTTTAAATAGAATCTGACCTTCCCAAATCCAAGTTAAAGTTCTATCTAAGACTTTCAAAATTCTGATATTAACAAGCCAAACACAAAATTTGGTTTAAAGAAAATTTTATTATAAAGGAAAACTTTTGTAGACATTTCTTCACCCAAACACACATTAGGACATTTTTATGTAAATTGGTAAGTACATTTTTTTTTAATCTAAATCTATTCAACCTTGTATACTAAATAAGGTATAAATATATATATTTTTTTTCCAAATCAAGCGTGAGTTGTTTTATTTAAACTAGATATATATTGTAGCATTTTTGTTTTTTTGTTTTTCTTTTGACAATCAGTACTAGCTAACCTTTAACCTTAATCCCTTCAATATCAACTATTGGGTATCAATGCCCTTTCATAAATTTCGAAATCACTAACTTAACAAATGAGACAAATCAAGAATTTATTATACCATTGGCAAAAAGTAGATGGTGTTAAAAGAATGTGACCTAATCCAATTTTCCAAATTATTATGCCGAACGAAAACATTATTTCAAACTCATTCGTTTATAGAACCAAGATCAAATAAAGTACTATTCAACTCGACTCATTAATGCTTTAAATAACCAAATTACTCAAATTGGTTCAATAAAAATTGGTTTGAGTTTACTCATAACCTAATGATCTAAACTCAAACCTTACCTTTGAGCTCATTAATTTAATAAGTTAAGTTTGAGCGGCATTTTACTCAACTCGATTTAACTTGTTTACACCCCTAATGAATAGGAAATGAAATGTATAATCTCGGAAATGGTCAATTGAACTGTAAAACGTTTTTGTCATGGGCTGCAGTCTTACCAGTCAACCAATTCTAAGTTCTAAGGCCCTTAAGACATTTTTTATTTGGGGGTCTCTATTGTCACACCAAGACTTGGTTTTCATTCCCCATTTATTTTACATTTTAAGATTTTATGAAAAATATAGAAGGTTTTAATTAAAACTGATCACGTATTTTATTAGAAAACATCATTTTGAACAACATTTTAGAATAAAATTTTTCTAAAATCTATCATTTAAGTATACTTTTTTGCTATTTATAGTATTCGCTTCATAAATGACCAAAAAATCCACTTAAACGATAGATTTTGAAAAAACTTTCTTCTCAGAAATTGTTCAAAATGATGTTTTGTAATAGATTGTGCGATAAGTTTTTATAAAAACGTTATATATTTTTCATAAAATCTTAAAGTATAAAATAAATGGGGAATAAAAAGCAAGTCTTTGGATGCCAATAGAGGTCTCCTTTTTATTTTGGAGGTTGTTTTGTACCATTATCATTGTTTGGTAAAGAAAGTAACGGGGTGCGCCAGTAGGATCATTTGGATCACGGTATGCTAAATGAATGGCTTAGTTTGTTTGATTGAAATGGGGAGAATTGGAATCTAAGAAGCACGGATACCGACATGAGACATGGGTACGACACGACACGAACATTTCGACACGGTAAATCCAAAAAAAACTAGGATACGACACGGTGGAGATATGGAAATAAATAAATAAATATTTATTAATTATATATATATAATTCAATTATACATCAAAAAAGTATTCAAATACATGGAACTAAAAAGACAATCATTAATTACAAAGACAACCAAGACATCAAAAAGGTTTAGAAAAAAGCTTATATTCTTCCCTTTTAAGTTTATTTATTTATTTATTTTTCAAAAAAGACCCCTTCTTTTTTAAAATATAACATTTTGTATCCCTTTTTTTAAAAAAATATTTACAAAATGGCCCCGCCATGTCCCTGGAGTGTCCCATGCGTGTCCTGGGAGTGTCACCCGCGTGTCCTGACCGTGTCCGACCAAAAAGGAATAGTAAAATTGATTGGACACCTTTTTGGAGTGTCGGACACGTGTTGTAGGCATGTCGGGCAAGTGTCCATGTCGGACGCATGTCCAACACTGTATTTCCTTCAAAAATGGAGTGTCCATGCAACATAGATCGGAATAAAATGGAATAAGCGGCATTAAAATCTTATTCAACATCGACATTTTATTTTATTGAAATCTCATTCCATTCCAATTTTCATTGATTTTGACCAAACAAACATGTTGTAAATGGTTTGGTCTGAAGACACTAGGGTTAGTCTAATGATGAGAAAGAGTAGGGGAAAAAAAATGGTTTGGTTTGAACTCTGAATCCATATTATGATTTTATTTTTTTGGTTGTTGCGGCTGCAGCTGCTAGGATTGTTGTGTTGACTGTTAACCACCATGAAGGCACCAACTATGCTCTATGGCCGACAATATTTGTTTCTTTCCAACCAAATTTCAAATTCATTATTCAAATTATCCTCGAATTAGAAACGTACAATGAAATAAAAATAATGAAATGGCTTGCTTTTGCCAAATCTTACTTGTTTTATTTGGTAAAATACTATATCTTTTTTTTCTTTTCTTTTTTGGGGGGTTGTTTTTGTATTTTGATAGATAAAAATGTCAAATCTTTTAACATGTTTTCACTCAGGACTGTGATAGCATGACAACCAAATCATGACCACAAATGGATTTTTATCCTCTTAAAAAAAATTCATGATTTATAATTTGTGGTCATGATTTGATTGTTTAGCTATGACAATCTGTCATGCCATCGTTTCTCTTTCACCTAATACAGTTTGAGTGCCGGCCGTCCATGTCCAAGATTAAGCAAGAAGGCAGGACAAGTTAGACAAATATTAAAAGGAAAAAGTAAAATGTTTGCATGACAAAAACAAATTAATGGCATATATATATATAAGTTAGACAAATATTAAAAGGAAAAAGTAAAATGTTTGCATGACAAAAACAATTATGGCATAAGATATTAGATATATTATATTATATATATCTATCTAATTAATCTTTTTACTTTTAACGGAAATTTTTTACTTTTTTTAAAAAAATACTCGATTTATTCATTATTATATATAAGATGTAATGATAGGTTGTCATATTAGTCGGATTCATTTTAAATTTGGGAAAACCTATTGTATGTCCTATTTTTTTACTTTAAGACAAGCTTTTATAAAAGAAACAAATGTATAAGATTGATTTTTGGTCTCTTGCCCCTCTTGCATTCTATGCGCATTCTTGGCTAAAATAATACTAGGAAGAACTGCAGGTAAAAGGATCTCTTCTAATTAAAAGGTATGACATGGCTATAATGAGGGCTCATTTGTTGGTTGGAATTGGGATAAGAGAAATGGGATGAGATTTTAAAGGTGAGCCATCGCAATGAGAGAAAAGAAATAAAAAAAAGAGCATATAAGAGGTGAAATCACAAGCCTCTTGAAGGTTCCATTTACACTTACCTTGATTCCAACCAACCAAACAAGGCTCTTAAGGAAATTTTTGAAAGGGTTGCCCTCCCCACCGTCAGTTAAACAAGTTGGGTAAAGCCAAG
The DNA here is from genome assembly GCA_039720395.1 of Liquidambar formosana. Classification (NCBI taxonomy): domain Eukaryota; kingdom Viridiplantae; phylum Streptophyta; class Magnoliopsida; order Saxifragales; family Altingiaceae; genus Liquidambar; species Liquidambar formosana. Next base: position 13,616,322 of record CM077835.1, on the reverse strand, counting down.
TTCAACTCTAGGGGTGGAAAATGGTGCAGGTTGTTTAGCTTAGACACGGATGATATATTATATTTTTTGGGCAATTATTGTGTATTTTCATATTTTCTAATGTTGTTATTATATGACATTTGAAAAAGCACTTTCAAAAAATGGGATGCGGATTGAAGGACCATTGAAACTGACTTGAAGCATGTCATTAAATAAAATGAAACCATATAAAGTAAAGAAATGATACACAGTTCTAATAACGCAATAAATAATAATTAAGATTTTCTTTTAGCCTTTTTCTTTTTTTTTTTTTTTTTTTTTTTTTTTTTTCTGAACCAGCCATAGAACTTGGAAGAAAACCCAAACCCACATAACCCGGATATATTAGGATTAAGTTTCATACCCCTAATTTCCTTTAATTTTAAGATGTATTTGGGCGTGTTTTAATAAATAAAAACAAAAACTGATATAACCTTTGCGGTATGCACGTTTGTCATGAGATCCCATATCTAGATCTAACAGATCAAAAATAAAAAAATAAAAAATAATTTTTTTTAAAAAGATTCCATCTTGATCTTGAATTAATTACAGATGACACCTATATATATATATATATATATATATTTTTTTTTTTTGGGTTATTACACCTTACTAAAAAAAAAAAGAAAAAAGCAATCATAACAGTACAAAGAAATCATTGTTTTGGCTAGAAGTCTAAAACCAGTAAGTAATGTAAGGATAAGTTAAAATAATAATGACATACATCTCTTAATTATTATACATTTGATGCCGGATATTCCTGGTCCTGCTAGTTATCATGGACTCAGCTTTGTAATAGGACTTCATACTTCATTAAATTATATAAAAATAATTAATTAAAAGACCCGCAAGTGGAGTTTTTTTTTATATTATTTTTTAAAATGTCTGGGCTCCATGCATGCTCGTCTTGTGATCATTGTCCCAATGTGCATGGTTTTAGATATTTAGGGTTCCTTGTCATTAAGTTGAGTTAATTGTTTTTTATTTTGAGTTGAATTTAGTATATATTGAACCAATAGAAAGAATCATAACAAGTTTGAAATCAGAGGAAAAAAATCCAAAAAAAGTTTTTATTCGGTTTTACTAGATCACTAAGCTTCTGTTTGGATCGTGGAAAGTTAGAGGAAAACAGGAAAAGAAAAAAATAAATAAATAAAAGAGGTTAAAATTGCTTAATATAGGAGCTGTTCATAAGCAATTTCAAGCAAAAATTCCCTTTCTTTCCAACCTTCCAAGAGCCAAACTAAGCCCAAAGAACTAAAATAAATATATATAAAGGATAGTCAAAGCATCAATCCTTATTTTGAAATTGATTTTAACATTACAAAACATTAAAATTAAGGTTTGGTGATGAGATGGGGTGATGGAGTAGTGATATTATCGGATGCACGAGTTTGTAGGTGGTGTGTGTGATAAGAGGATTAATATGGGCCAATGACCTAACTCAAATGATGGATTATTATTTTTCTTTTGGCCCCAAACCAATCTAGCAAGATTGGCAAATCACATCTCACTAAAGATTTTGACATTCCCCCTTTCCCCATATAAAGTTAAAATCTAGTCCTCGAATATGGAGTGGAACTTCAAATCCAAATCCAAGACACCCAAACACAACAATTAAATTAAAAAAAGGTAGTTTCCAATGCACATACAAAATAAGAAAATGTTACGGATCCCTAAATTTCTCTCTAATATTTTCTATCATGATGCGACTTTTGACATGACAAACATTTAGAAGATACTAAAAGAATAATGTATTGATGTGACTATTGCCACGTACATTATTAGGAAAAATATTAGGTATAGAAATTTAGAAATCCACAGCATTGTTCCATTAGATTAGAGGGCTCCAAATTCAAATTATTTTCCAAAATTTACCTCCGATTCCTTGTCCCAGCATTCTCGATCTACTTACTATGAAATATAAAACTCCAACATGCTAAAAACCTCGTGTGGTTTGGTCATCAAAAGAGTTTCAACCCTCAATTCACAAATAAAAAATATGGAAAGTAAAATGCCGTGCTGTGTCATGTGTGACGTTTGAGGTAAGTAGGCTTATAGCTAGCAAGCTAGTTTCACCTGTCAATTAATATGACATTAGGAACTTCTACACCAATTAGGTATCTGATAAAAGGCCCCTAATGTCATATTTCTAATCTTATGGGATTTACTCACAATTTTTTTAAAAGGATTACTTTATAATATGTTGACCTTATAAAAGTGATATTAACTTATTAGCTTGTACAACCCTTCTAAAATTAGGTTGACTTGTTGACTTGTGGATTAAGTTTAATTGGACATATAAACCATCCAGGTGCCGTGAAAAAATATAAACACGCGGAAACCGGTAGACAAACACATTCATATTTACGTCGACATATGAACAAATAGACCCGAATACATAGACATCACATAAATATGAGAATAAATGAACGCGATCAATTCCTATTAATTTGTCTGGACATGTGATAGAAAGTGAGTGGGTGATGCAGTTCCTACTCAATGCCCAAATGTCCGATTATAAGTTTTTTAAAAATGAAAAATAGACCACCGGTGGGGCACAAAAACAATCCTGGACTGTGAAACTTGTGTGTCCACTCTAAATCTATTCGAGCGGACGAAGTCAATGAGAGAAAACTTGGGAGATGACATAATCTCCCCGAAGGTGGGCGCAATAAATAATCTGCAATAATGCTTTTAAACAAATGCAAATAATTAAGTTTTTTCTACACATGCATAACACCTACACCAGATGAGGATGATAACCACATTGATTAATATATAATACATACCAAACCAGAGACAATAACTTATATGATACCATATATACATATACATATACATATACATATATATAGAGAGAGAGAGAGTGTTGATCATGTGCGGAATATTTTGGAGTATCCTATTCGATCATAGCTATCTGTGAGTGACACGCGCGCATTCACGCATGCATGTTTGTCGTTCACGGACGGACGGCCATGATCGAACGGGATATTTGGGATATCCCGCATATGATCAAAGCTTTATATATATATATATATGGTTATATTCCCATCAGCACGTGTTGATATAAATTATATCAGTATGATACTTTGAGGGTTGTACCATTTGCATTGGTCTAATGTACTTCATTTTCCACTAATGTACAAGGTACAACTCTCAATGCGGGTGTTGATATAAGTTATATCAGCACGTGCTTACCTGATCATCATCCTATATACAGTTATGTTTTCATTAGCTATGTTGATATAAGTTATATCAGTACCATACATTGGGGGTTGTATCATTTACATTGGTTTAATGTACCTCATATCTCACTAATGCACAAGATATAACTTCTAATTTGAGTGTTAATATAAGTCATATCATCACATGCTTACCTCATTATCATCCTCTATGCACATATTATATTATTATTATTAGAGGCTCTTAGCAAAATAAAAATAACTTCCAATTTGATTGTTGATATAAGTCATATCATCACATGCTTACCTCATTATCATCCTCTATGTATATATTATATTATTATTATTAGAGGCTCTTAGCAAAATAAAAATAAAAATGAAAATAAATAAATTCATGTATATGGGCATGGATCAAAATTACACTTGGTGTAAGACTTTTAATTCTTATTTCGCTTCAATAACTTTTTGTGAAATTCACATTTAGTTAAGCTCACCCTTGAATTGTATAGACGTTTATTCCTGGTCATGCATGCCAAATATTTCACTAGTCGGATATCAAAATTTTATTTTCTTTCCGTTTTTGCTGAGAGGTCAGATTTCAATTGTTTATAATCGACCGATAACTTTATATATCATTTTTATAAATGAAGACTATATTTGGAGCACTCTGCAGATGGGGTGGCCCTCAATCGCTATTCAACCTAACATTTAAGAAACATGATGCGTAAGCGCAAAAAAAAAAACACATAAACCCAACTGTGGACTAGATAAAAATGTGGATTATTATTGATGGGTGTAAAAATTAATAGTCTTACATTAGTTGTAAGTTGATATTTGCTTTTATATATATATATATATATATATAGTCCCGATCAGGTCAGCACATGTTGATATAAGTTATATCAGCACCATGCGTTGGGGGTTGTACCCCTTGCATTGGACCAATGTACTTCATAATCTACTAATGCACAAGGTACAACTCCTAATGCGGGTGTTGATGTAAGTTACGTCAGCACGTGCTTACCTGATCATCATCCTATATATATGTATAGTTTTAAGCAGGTGAGTATGTGTTCACATAACTTATCAACACTATGTATTAAGAGTTGTATCCATGTATTGGCACAATTGCACAATTTACCCCGTAATCCATTAATGCACGAGGTACAACCCCCATGGCAGGGACTAATATAAGTTATATCAACAGATGCTCAGTTGATCATCATCTTCCATAAAGAACACATTATAGAAAGAAAGTGCATCAATCTCGTGGACCCAGCTTCTAGTTTTAGTTGTAAGGTGGATATGGACTTGGTGATGGTTTTAAAAAATCTATTGCCGTGCTAGTTTAAAGGAATTGCAACATCTCAGCGCAATAAATTCAATGGAAGGTTTAGATTAAAAATCCAAAAAGCATCTCATCAAGGTCAGCTCAATAACCTTTTGATCTTTTGATTGCTGTGCCAAGGTGTCACGATCCGTTATACTGTGCTTCGTGTGTTCTTGGGTTCGTGCTCGATGTTGGTTATTATGAAATGGGTTCAAGTTTAAACTTATGATGCGAATATACAAAACCAATAAAGGTTTGACCACCTAACCTAATGACATCTTTCTCACGTTGCTTCCTCGTCTATAACTCCACGAAATTCACTCCATGAGGTCATTGTAACTTAAAAATTGAAATTTGGTGAAACATGGCACAAAGCTATAGCTGCATATAAATAATAATAATAATTTAAATTATCTTATATCACACAACATTGAGTTTTATTTATTTATTTTTACGAGGGTATATGAGGTTTTGGCTTCGACCAATCTTTTGAACATATATAGTCCTCCTGTCCTACTAGTACCGAGCAATTACCAAACCTTTCCGATCTTGGGATAGCCCCAAATGGGATCAATACTTTTGTCAGATTTCAAATACTCAACTTACACTTCTTGAGACGTTTATCAAGACTTAACTTGTTATTAGCCTAACCCCTTAGGGTTAACCACAAGTTTTAACGTGATGCATTGAATTGCATTATTTATAATTTTTTTTTCAAGCTCTATATAATTGAATTTTATTTGATCTTAAGTCAAAATCAGCATGGGTGTTATTCTAAGAAGTAAAAATAAATAAATGTCATATAAAGTATAATAAATAATATCATGTACTAAGTTCTACCTTCCACTCCATTATTTATACTGTGATTTTAGAATCTTGGACCTAATCTGGCCTCAAGTATGGAAACTGGACACATTCAACCTCATATGTTACCCCCCAAAAACCTGATTAACAAAACGTATCTAATGCACACAATTCCCTATTTTGGAGGTCGAAAAATGATATGTCAGGATGTGAAAGGATCGTGTTAACTGCTACCCTGTTCCTGACTTGTCTATATTGGGATAGATATGGAAATAAGATAATCAGGCAGAAGGGTAGAGATTTTGAAATCCAAATCTCAATCCAAATACAAATTTGATAAACCTGCAAGGATAGTTCAGGTGCCAACAACAACAGCTCAATGTATATATAAGTAATGTAATCTAGTATTTGGCATCCATTCAATGTATATATAAGTATATTCTAAAGTATAAATGATTAGAGTAAGTCGAATAATTCATTATGTCCCACTTCGATTGGGACATAAAGTTGGACTGCCTTACGATAAAAACAATTAAACCCACGCCGCTTTGGACTGGTTTTTAATCAGATCAGAGGTGTCCCAGTCGGAAATCCGTCCCATTATCATCTCTATCTGATTACAAATCATCCTACTTATCCAAGAGTTATACTGGCCCATCACAGCTACCCCAATTATTTATTTATTTTTTGGTCAGTCAGGTACCCCAAATTTAAAACAGAGCAACCATCACCCCTTTTATTACTTCTAGCTTTTGGTAATCTTCTCTTTTCGTGAGGTTCAAAAGAGAGTCTAATGAGGTTCAAAAGAGAGTCTAATGGGATCTTAGGTTACACAACGGGATAGCCCATCCCCTTTTGCCTAACCCCTTCTTCCAATACATGCATCCAAGAGTTGAAACGGCAACAATAGTTAATGAGTTAAGCATCTCCGTAAAGAACGTGAAAGCATCTTTGCTGACTTTTAATACTCCATCCGGCCCACAAAAAATAGTTCATTTTTTATTAACTTTGAAAAGTCATATCATAGATTTTTTTAGCTTTCCTATGCTACCTTTTGTTATTTCAAGAATTACTTTCAGTACAAAACCAAATCTCAAGTTAGGAAAACAATAATTTTGGAAAGAAAGAACTCAATTGTTGACAAGCTATTAGAGTTAGCCTAGTAATGAGGGAAAGTGAGTAAAAATTAGGATTAAGATAGGTTAGAATTTGATCTCCTCTAATTGTAAAAAAATAAAAAATAAAAAAATAAAAAATCCAACGATAGCTTTTCTTTAATCTACTTGTCATGTCAAAAATAACTTAAACTTTGTGGGATAAAAGAAGTATGTTTACTAACTAAAAGACTCACATACTTAAAAGAAGTTGAACTCAGGACCCTTGAAACTCTTCCATCCTTCGGATGAAAACATGTCATTACACGGACAGGCCTTGAGAAACAACCCCCCACCCTTTTTTTTTTTTATTTTCTCAGGGTCTATGGTTTAGGGTTGTGTAATTTATTACGTCCTTTTTCCATTTTGTTCCTTTTTGGTGGTCATTTATGTTGTACACTTGGAATTAACTTCAGAGTTCAGAGCCCAGCCCACCCACAGTGTCCTACTGTCAGTCCCAAGTTGAGCGGCCGGCATATCGGGTTTATTGTGGGCCTCTCCTCAACATGTGACCAAATTTAAGGCCTATATGAAGGTACATATTAAGGGGTGTTGCCACCCCTTAACTTTATTTCTAACCCCAATCTTATGTAGTTTTACAATGTTTAATGAAAAAAAATAAAAGTTCTTGAGAACTGGTGACGAGATCCACTAGAAAACATCATTTTGAATAACTTGGTAAATTTTTTTTTTTCCAAATCTATCGTTTAAATAGACTTTTTACTTGTCTTCTTCTTCTTCAATTTTTTATTTTTTTTATTTTTTTTTAACGAAACATTCAAGAAATGAAAAAACAAAAGTCTACACAATAGATTTCAAAAAAATTTTTGTTTTAAAAAATTGTTCAAAATGATATTTTTAACAAATTACATTGTCAGTTTTAATGAAAACCTTTTATATTTTTCATAAAATCATGAGAATCCAAAGGGGGCTGGGAGTGCAAACAAAGTTAAGGGCTGGCAATAATCACCACTACATTTTAAGCATGTTTTCTTCTTGTCTAAAAATTAAAAAAAAAAAAAAACATAAAGTAAAACATCAAGAAAATGTAGATCGTGTGTTGGCTATATTCTCAAAATAGTTTTGTATTTTTGTTTACAAATTTTATTTCGAAATATGTTTTTAAAAACTATTTTTTGAACATTATTCTGGAAAATAGTTAAAGGAACACTAAAAAAATATTTATAATGTCTATTTTCAAATGAAATTACTGAAAACAATATGTTCACAATTTTCTTTTTTGAAATCTTTTTTTTTTCTTCTTGTTTTTTTACAAACTTGATAATTGTTTTATGAGAACATGATCAACCAAGCACCACATTATCTTTTGTCTTTTGATTTTTTAAAATATAATCCACAAGACAAATAATTTTAGGATAGATTATAAGAAGACCCTCTATCCTTTAACGAATATTCAGAGGAACTCCCTTACCTAAATGAAAATTACATTTTCACCCCAGGAGGGCCTATTTCCACACCCTTTTTTGTTAATCCACAACCATTTATGGGCAAATTCGTCACTTCATTGTCTTCTCCTTTTCTTTCCTCTCTTCCTAACCCACAAAAAGCAAAAGCAGAAGAATATGGAGGAAGAACATCCATCACCATCCCCTTTGATAATCTCAGTGAAGAAATTACATTCAAAATCGTCGACTACCTTAACGAAGATCCTTTTATTTTCCCTCACCAGCAAATTTTTGTAACACATCGAATATCGCCACCACAAAACCCAAAAACCTCTTCACTCCGAGCTCCTCCTAGAACCCTCCGTTGCTACGCTTCTGTCGTCGGCATCGATCTTTTGCTGAGGCAAAGGGGTTGGAGAGGTTGTGGTTGGCGTGGTGTAAAGGGGTTGAGAAAACCTATTTGGTTTATCAAATTTTCTCATTTTCTTTGGGTTAACATCTATTGGTTGCTGAGAAACTTGAGGAAAAGAAAGGAAAAATTCCCTTCCTACATCCTCCTCTTCTTACTAAATTTTATTTTTGAACTTCTGAAAACTGAATACAAGTTTACCAAAAAAATGAGCTTGCCTGTGAAAAGGGACTCCCGGAGGAGACAAATGAGGAAAGTCTGATGGAGAGAAGAAAGACAAGGAGAATGAGAAAGAGAAGGAAATGGAATAACAAATTTGCCCATAAAAGAGTGGATAAGCAAAAAAGGGTGTGGAAATAGTTCTCCCCTTTCACCCCTTTTCATTAACAAATGTTACTGGAAATTGTTAAATAATATAATAGGTAATGCTATAGGAACCCCTTAATAGCCTCCCAAAAGAACCCTCATGATGGATGAGAAGCCCTATTTGATGAGAGCTGTTTTCATGTGATCATGGCCGAATTTTTGCTAAACTAGAGAGAGAAAGGTGAAGAGAAAGAGGGAAATAGAGAGATAGGGGCATGGGGAGAATATATGAGAAGGAGAATGAAATAAAGATGAGAGATAGAAGGTGATGCTCTCATATTATCATGACAGAAAAAGAAAGAGGAAAAGATAGTGACGTAGAGAGAATGGATGGGAAGGAATGTGATACTTAATAAGGGTAAAATAACTTTTTTTTTAAAAAAAATTTAAGGGTAAAATTAACATTTTAAGGGGTTAATAGTATGATGTCAGAAGTCTGTATGAAAAAGTGGAGTTGATTTTTAGGTAAATTACATTTAGTCCTCCTCTAATATCTGATAATTATGGATACACCCCCTCTTATTTATGAAATTACATTGCCATCGCCTCTTATGAGGATGAGTTTAACAGTGTTAGCAAAATAGGTAAAATGACATAAATGCCCACAAATTCAAGCGATGGAAACAATGAATTGGAGGTGGCCTGGCAGGAGATCAACAATGTTCCATGAGGTAGCTTTGTGCTTGGAAATTAATTTTTGTCAAATATTCTGCAAATTAATTCACCTTTTTTTTCCTTCTTTTTTTGGCTAAGTAATCATCCATTCTTCCTGCAAAAGAACTGTATGACATAAAGTAAGGTTTAAGAGTAGGAAATAAATAAATTAAGTATAAAAAAAGACTATAAGATAGGAGGGTAAAACAAGGCATGGTAGTTTTAGACATCAATATTGCCCTTGCAAATCACACATGAAAATAATAGATAAAAATAAAATGAATGTACCCTCAGCAATGTGTTGGTGGACCCATTACTTCACCTCCCCTTCTTTTTCGTCTTTGCCCAAATTGCCCCGATCTCATCATAATTTTATGGTTAAGTAGTTTTCATTTTTTCTTTGAAAAAAAATGGACTTGATGATGTGTTTTTGGAACAAAGCAAAATTGTAATACTCTCCATTAAAATACAAGAATAGATAAAAAACTATTTATTTGAAAAAGGAAGTGCGGTGTTTGGTTTGTTTGGGAAGATAAAAGAAAGGAGAGGAAGGTGGGATTATCAATAAGAATATGAGGGTAATTTTGGCATTTCCAAAAATTTAAGTGTGACATCATCAGAATAAGATGGCGTTATAGTCGGATTTTATGATGAGGGGGTGTGTTTGTAATTTACTTACTAAAATAGGAGATTGTAGTGTAATTTCAGAAAATAGAGGGGGTGCATCTATAATTGTCAGAAACTAGAGGGGGTGTAAATGTAATTTACCCTTGATTTTTTTTGGCCCAAGATTTAATTCAAGAGTGGGTGGGGGTGTGAACAGGGTTGGTACAAACATATGGTTACTTTTTCCAATTAATGAAAATGAATATGCTCAAATATGGTTACTTTGGACGGCTGTTTGTAGTTCTTAAAGCCTTTGTTTTTGTTGGCTTTTTAGAGTTTTCTTGTATTTTCTATTCTTCTCTGGTTGTTGCTAGCTAGTAGCAAACCTAGGCAGGATAGGGGAAACATCTCCAAAAACCCACAACCAAATTTATTTATTTTCTAATATTACTTTATTTATTTATAATTTGGTAACACATAGCAGAACTGCAGAACATCAAGACACATAAATCACACATAAGCTTAATCCACAAATCAACATCTCAAAAGGATACCTGACATCTGAAGGGATGAAGAAGCTAATAATGCATTTTTTATTTATGATAATAGAAAAGGTAAAAAGAGAGCAATCAGTTATGGTAACTACACTTGGGCGTGACCATAGTAGCTCCCTTACCTGCTGAGGAACGAATGATAAGAAAAGCCAAAACGAGTCCATATTATAAATTCTAAACATGCAAAACTCCAATTGCCAGTATTTTAACCAATGGTTTTTACCTACTTTAATGAAATATAAATTCCTATTGAAAAACTGACTCCACTACCAGGACCAGGAATATCGGACACAAAATGTATAATTTAGAGATAATTTTAATTAATCCTTACATTACTATGGGTTTTAGTCAAAACAAGGATTTCTTTTTACTGTTATGACTGCTTAGATAGGTGTCATCTATAATTAATTGAAAATCTAGATGAAATCTCATAGACTGCATGGAGTGCACATTGAGAAAGGTTGTATTGGTGATTTGGTGACCTAATCAAAATGTTTCATTGGTTTCCGAAAGAACGATACCCTTTTTTATGGGGTAACTAGCAAGAACTTCGCCCATCCCCTTTAATTATCAACGGGGACTGGTCGAGGGGTGTGATGCTACCTAGGCTATAAGGTGACTAAATAATTATAACCTAAATAATTAATAAAATTTAGAACAATATCTCCAACTATATGTTTGCAACTTTGAACGAAGCTAATAATCTTACTTAGAGGCTCTAGAGTCTAGAGCACTAAGATATTGAGCAGTAATTCATAAATTCATGGTGACCTCAATTGCTATTAATCATACTTGCAACGATTACAAGTCAAGGAGATATATTGTTAATTTCTTGGCTACTTGACTACTTTCAAAAATGAAATCAGATTTCATTCCACTCATTCCCTTCTAGCCAAACAAACATGACCTTAAGAGGTCCATGAAACCTCACACATCAACCCAAGCAGTGGTGTGCAAGTGGATCCACAACTTATGCAGCGGGCCGAATTTATCTATACTATCTATACTTATCTATACTATCTATAAAAGGCTGAATCTTAGAAAAACTTTTGAACGATCAGTATACCCTTATTTAAAAAAAAAAATACATATCTACCCTTCCTTTAATTGAAACACATAGTAAACATTCTTATCATTTGGTAACAAATGAAAGTTAGATTTTAACTCAAACTTTAACAAATTAAAGTTGGATTCTTATTCAAATTCTTTTTCCTAGAGCAATTATTAAGTTGTATGATAATATATATGAATATAAACTCTTTAGATATTCTGTTTTATGAAGAAAAAAAAAATTCTGAATGTATATCTAAAGAGTTTTTAATCTTTCGTTGACAATTTGATTATAAAATAAAAAATATTATTTAAAAATATTCACGTGCAATGCACATGTACTATATCTAGTATTAAGAGAATTCTCTTTGTGGTTGGATTGCACTTGGATTTACTAAAAATATCCCTAATATTTTATCTTCCTTATGGACTAATTAGTAAATTCAACACGTTTTCCAATCTATCACAAAAACAGTTCTACCACTCTATCTATTATCCTTCTTTCTTTTTTGGTGAGAAGATGCATGTTGCACACACATCGCGTGTGCCCAACTACTAGTTTATTAATAATAGGCAGTCAAGCTTGGTCACCAGCCAAGCTGAGCCGAGCTGTGTGGCAAGCCAAGCTGCCCCCTTCATCTTCAACATGCTGAAAAACACAATTTTCGCATATTTACCCCCCAAACTTTGAATACCCTATAATTCAATATAAGTCCATATTATACATACAATATGTCGTTGGAAAGCTCATGAGACATAGATTCGCAATATATAAATGTCAAACATTATAAACTTCTCTAATGCTATGTTTGGATAAGGAATTTTTAGGTGGAATTTGTTTTTGAGATGGAATTTGTAAAATTTTTATAAGGATTTCGTCCATCTCATTTTTATAAGGATTTCGTCCATCTCATCCTTATAAAAATTTTACAAATTCCATCTCAAAAGCAAATTCCACCCAGAAATTACTTATTCAAACATAGCGTAAGTGTATCAAAAATTGACCCAAAGTTTCTGAAAAACCACAATTTCAAAAAACAAATATTTTAAGTTTTCTTCTAAAACAAAAACAGTTTTTCATGAAATTTTAGGGAGAAGTTCCTAACACAGAGGAACAAAACCTTATAAATATTTTTGGGTGAAAAGACCATATATTAAAACGAATTTAATGGTCCCAAAAATTGTGTTTTGAAGAAAAAACTCAAACCCCACGCGATCACAAACTTTAACAATGCACCCACACGTCAATGGAGAAAGGCTAACTACTGTTTCCCTAATATTATCCAAACTCTAAGTTTTATGGCCATGGCGATGGTTGTCTTAGAGAGATGAAACAGAGAGAAGAAAAGGGAACTTGGAAAGATGACTTGACATGTGTTTCCAACTAAACCTAAATATAGGTATACCTAACGTCTATTTCCAATAGATATTATCCAACTGACATAACTATTGGATTCCAATTGGCCCATGTGACGCTCCACAGGGTCGTGGGTCTGATCAAAACCTGATCCAAATACCAACAAGGATAAAAGCATTTGATGAAATAAAGTCGGTTAAATTTTTCCCTTGGTACTTTTTTCTCAGAACAAGAGACTCAGGTCATGTGGAAGATTGTGGAGAGGAATAAGAGTAAGAAAGTATGAAGCAATTTTAATTGATAGCACCAATGTTAAGATGTGGTTAAAGAAGGGACGTAATTGCCTCTCTCTCTCTCTCTTTCTCTCTCAAAAGACGTCTTTCGCTTGCCCCTTATCCCTCTTTCTGTAAGTTCTCATTTTTTTTTTTTGACAATTTCGTGTAGGAAATATAATCACATTATGTCAATAGTACTTGTGTAAATTCAACAAAAATATGTAAAAAGGGGCTCACACATGCCTTTGAATATCAAAGTTGACGGAAGTGCGCGTGTCTTGGGATTCATGCGATATCCTTGAAATAGGGGAGCTTGTCAATGCACTTATGATGGCACCCTTATCGTAGCTTTTCTCCTATGTAAAACAAAGATAGCGTCAAGGTCAGGTAATACTTGGAAATTTAGAAGGGTCTCTCTCAACCAAATAACAAGAATTCAAAAAGGGAAAACAAGGGGGGGGATGAATTGCTAAGTTCCCTCTTAATAATTTGCTCACCACATTCCACATTGTAAGGGAAAAATATTCATCTAAGCGAAAAACATTCATCTACATTTTGACTTGTAAAGTTTATAATTTATAAGCCTATACTTATACGTGGAGGACCCAAACAAGTATATGAAGACATGTTAAATTTGATATTTAAATGGCCTGTCACGTGGATAACAAAAACGGGCTCACAAGTGAAATAGGCTCAAGAACGACATGCTCTGATACCATGTTAAGTTTCCAACTTATAAGCCTAAGCTTACAAGTGAAAGGCCCAAACAGGTATATAAAGACATGTTTAAATTTGATATTTAATCGATGTGGGATGTAGGACTTCCCAACATGACTTAATTTGAGAAATAAATAACACAATCAAGATAGTCTTAATTTGAATTTGAGACTTTTACTCTCCTCACGGTCTTTTGCCTAATCTAAAGACTAGCTCACTTTAGATATATGCTCAAGCCTTAGGTTTGAGCCCAATAGTCACCCAAATGAATATAATTTCCTAGGAAAAATGAAAATTTAGCACATCGCATTTTTAAATTTTTAAATATTCATTTAGTTCAAGTGTCGTAATAGAGTTGGGAGTCCCCAAGGTTCTAGGTAACAAGATTATTAATTTCCTCATCATTATTGTTTATATTTTGCAAGAAACGATTTGTAGTAACATCTCATTTTTGTAACAAATGGATTTCGTCAACATGAATGGGAAAATGTCAACACTATTATCTTCGTAAAGTCTTCAAATAGATATATGAAGTCATGTTAAACCCAATATTTGGCGCCGTAGGATGTGGTATTTTTCCAACACAGGTGGAGGGCCCAAACAAGTATATAAAGCCATGTCAAATTTTATAATCAACTGATATTGTATTTTTCCAATACTCCCCATCACGTGCAAACTTAATCAAATAGAAATTGGCCTATCACATGGACAACAAAGACGAACTCACAAATGAAACAGCCTAAGAATGACATGCTTTGATACTATGTTAAGTTCCTAGCAACTGGTTTCTATGCTCAGGCTGCTTTCAAGAAAATATTATTAATCCAATAGACTTTGAGATCCACTTAAATCCCACAACCGATAACTATTGCCAAAGCACTCCCATAAATCACAACTACCTTACTTTTCTTATTAACATTAAATTTAAATCTTTATATGCATAATTTTGATCAAATAGGGACTCTTCCATTCCATTATATCAAAATAGGAAGACCCTCAAGCGGCCTTAGAAGTCACAATGTCTCAAAGTGAAAAATACATAATGTAAAAACTCAATCTTCTTTTTTTTTTTTTTTTTCCAATAAAGAAGCAACAAAAGTAAATACATGTTTAGTAGTTATCTAATTTTAACATCTCTGAATTGCTTCAAAATTTTCTTGTAAAATTTTGTCAGTTCAAAATGATCATCAGCTATGGAGGAAACTGAGCTATATAGAATAACAACAATGATTTCAAAGCACAAATTTATTAGCCCATGAATTGATGGGCAAGTTATTTTCGGTCTATTGGTGAACAAGAGAGATCTAAAAGCTACAATTATTGATACTTCAAATTTAATTATGCATTTGGTGAAAGAGTTTTGAGAAGATTTCACAATCTGAAAACAAAGTTCAAATGTTTTTGAAGCAGATAGTTATAGAAGTCAAGTGTAGCCAATTTTAGGAAAGACAACAATTTTTTATAGTTGAAGTATGTAGACATAGGTGCACTATGTAAGCATATACAAAAGGGTAAAATAGCAAGGTAATCTTGGTGAACAAATATGGGTGCTTTTTTTCTTTTTTACTAATAAGATGGCTACTATTATTGGCACTCATTTGCAGCCATTTGCAAGTGACGCTCTGTAGGGAGTGATATTGAGAAGTAGCATTAGTCCTAAAAGAAGTGCATAAGCACCCATCTCTTTGCGCTTCAAGCAAAAGCAACCAACTCTTTTTTTCTTCAAGACTAACCTTCTTTTTTCATATAGATTAGATTAAAATCCAGCCAACCCCATGTAGTTGGGAATAGGCTTGGTTGAATTGATTTGTAGATCAGATTAAAATCCTAGCATATAAAGCAGGGATGAGGTAGTAATGGGTTACTTTTTGGAAGTAATACATAGCACACAACTTTGCCTAATGTTCCCTTCCACCAAAACTCACACACCCTAACCACAAAGTTTGGAGACAGGAACCTCCACCCTTAAACCAGGAGAAATGCCATTAGGCCCAAGGGCCATTGCGTTTTTTCTTTTTTGATAACATTAGAAGTTTCGATTAAGCAACCATTACAATTTTTTATATGAAATTTGGTCAGTTTGAATCAACCCAGACTCCTAGAGGAAAGGTAGTTAAGGCTAGGTTGGAAACCAACTAGATGTGAGTGTGAGCGTGAGAGTACTTCTTAATTTTCACACACTCATGCCTCCTTAGAGTGAAGTTAAAAGAAACAGGACACGGACAAATCTCCTACAAAAGCATAAATTATGGACAGTTTTTATTGAAATTACAAACTAAATTTACAATAAAGGTGGTCTAATTGTCTTTATCAAAAATAAAGGTGGTCTAATTGTCTAAACAAAACAAATCTCTGCATTCAATCATGTCTGGTAATCTGAATGCTGATGGTTTATATTTAAAACGTTGCCTCTCAAGCATATAAGTATCGTCTCTATAAAAAATTTATATATAAAAAAAATAAAAAAAATAGTCCATGAAATCCTAATTCGATTTCATTGTAATTGAGCTATAATCAGAGTCCCGTAGACTCCTGCCTGTTTTGTCTTTGTGAAATTAGGTTAGGCCTTCAAGAATAGGTTCATCCACCACCAGCCCTTGAGACCTAGTGGTACCTAGGTAGGGTGGGCATGGGTGGTCTAGGGTTCGAGTCCCTTCAATGTAATATATAAAAAAAAAAGGATCATCCGTATAATATATTTTAATGTTTCTCTTTGAATGATGTCTCAGTTGCAGGTTTGGTTTCATTAGGACTTGTGTTTGATATGTCAACATATACAATTTCAGGCATTGAAGTTGAAAGCTGCCTTGGCAAGAATTAAAGTATCAAACATACACTTAAATTGTATATTTTTTCCAGGATTTTGTACACGAATCAATAAAATTTGTTCTAAAAGGTGAAAGTGAACATTTACAATCATAAGAAATGATATGGTTCACTCATATAAGCTTACATTAAAGTGTAAGCCATTATGCAGTCATCTATGATGGTGCATGGAAAAGGGGTGTTATTTTGGACAGACAAGGGTTAATTGGCTTGGTTTTAATGGGGACCCAATTGAAAATTGGTGCAGCGGCTGTTTCAGTTAGAGCCACCTCGGCCCTCAAGCCCAAGCTTGGGCTTGTCTATAGGCACTTAGGTGGGGCATTTTCTCACAACTCTTCCTACAATCACATTTATACTGATCCTTCTGTTTGTGAAACATTTTGCTGGAGCATGGTTCAAAGTCTTGGTCTCGGTCCTTGTCGTGTTTCGGTCTCACCTAACCCGTCGCGTCTCGGGCGAGATACAACTTTACACATGAAAAAATGTTTGAAAAAATTTAAAAAAATCATAAACAATTTGTAAAAAATATGATGATTACATTGGAACCATCAAATAAGAAAAATAATGAACTTAAGGCACATAATATGGTCAAAAACATAAAAATAGGCGCTAACACGCTAATATATTTTTTTCCAAAATATTATTTATGCATATTTATAAGATCATGATGATTAAAAAAATGTGTAACAATTTTCTAAATTTAAAAATTAGTATTTTTGAATTTTTTTTAAAAAAATTATCATTTATTAAAAAAAATTAGCATTTATAATTTTTTTTTTTTTTTAAAAAACATATATTTATAAGTTCATGATGATGGGAAAAAGAAAAAAAAATTGTGTATGTCTATAAACATATAGTTCTCAATAGCACTTAAAAAAAATAAAAAAATCAAAACAAAAACAAAAACAAAAATGTTCTCAAAGTCGCAATAGCACTTTAAAAAAGGAAAACAAAAACAAAAACAAATAAAATAAAAACAAACCTTACCTTAAGTCGGTGGTTCTCAAAGACTCGAACCAGTTGAGACTCGAACAAGGGTGAGACAGCAAGAGAGAAGAGAGAGATGCGAGAGAGAAGAGAGACTCGAATCCGCTCGAGTCACGCGATGGAGACCCGATCTGGAAGGCCTTGACTGCCGACCTGTGCCGTCGCCGCTACAGCCCACCTAAGACGAGAAAGATGCCGATGCCGCTGCCGCCCACCGGAGACAACCAGACTGGTGAACAGACTACCAGATCTAGATTCGAGCTACGGAGATGACCTCGAGGTAGGCTGTATGGTCTCCTATGCCCATCTGCATCTCCTTTTTTTAATTCAAGCTCACATGGGCAAACGTAACGTCTCGAACGATTTGGATGAGTAATCGTTCAAATCCAACCGAGACTTCGATTTCTCGCCCACATCGTTTCTTCTTGTCCGAGATCTCAAAAATTCTCGGCCAAGAAGGATACCACCGACGTATATGCTTGTAACGGCCCCAGTTCTCGTATCGGAGGGCGGTGAGACCAAATTATCTCGACGAGATCTCATCCGAGACAACCGAAACTTTGAACCATGTGCTGGAGAGGAAAACCGTTGTGTGGAAGTGTCACAAACTGCATGTGACTTTTTAAACCTTGGCCAGAAGTAGTTGTAAAGTGCACATATAGTGGGCACATCCTATGAAAAAGCACAGTTAATCAACACATCTCAAGAGAAATAGAAACTCATGGTCATTTCCCAAGATGGACAAGGGACCCAAATCTCTTTCGAAAAGAATTAATGGAAAGCAACACTTGTTCAAAGAGCTACGTCAGCAATTCTAACTAGTTAATTGATTAGTTTGGAAAAATTATTCCATGTAGCAGGTCTATACGCTTGCTAAGACACATCGCAGTCCCTGCATGCTATCACGTGAATCATGAGTACTGATATTATGCATCTTTTGGGCACATAAGCCTAGACTATGGAATAATTTCTCGTCAGTTTGGCTTGTGTGTGTTCATGTCCCATTTAGGAACTTTTCCACATACAAAAAACAAAACAAAATCTCCTACATAAATTACACTGGGAAAAAGATTAACTTTTCAAGATGAAGGGTATTTTGGAAAGGAAATTAATTATTGCTTTGACTTTTGAAAATGGGCAAACATTTTGGGACAATCTAAAATGGAAAATGTGGGCAAACAAATTGGGATGAAAGAAGTAGTTAACAAAACTAAAAGGGGAATCTCTCTCTCTCTCTCTCTCTCTTTGGGGTAAATAAAATGGGAATCTCCTAAGCCATTGGACCTCTTCTTCTTCTTCTTCTTCTCTAACACATAACATGTCAAGAGCGTCAATATTGAGTTCTATCGATGAGGTACACCTAAGTGTGTACTAAAAGTTCTAATACATTGGAGAGGATCCCAGCTCCACATACATAACACTTCAAGAATCTTCTTTGTCACTATCCTAACATTTGTTGTACTACTTTCTGCCCAGTCGGGAGGAGGAGGGCGAACGGAATAAGAAAGTTTATGATTTGTGAACAAAAATCAAAACACCACCACCACATCTAAAGTTCTTTAGGTATACTCTTAAGATCCTTCCTATTTTTTCCTCGAATAACGTAACTATCTATAGAAGCTAGTAAAGATGGTCCAAGAGCAAGAACAAGTGAGTGTGGTTTGGGTACAAAGGGTGGTCTGTCTACCAAGTGACTAGAGGCATCAAGAATACATTCCTCCGTAATAAATAATGTTGGGAAGTCTCACATTCCACATCAATTAAATATCAA
The DNA here is from genome assembly GCA_039720395.1 of Liquidambar formosana. Taxonomy (NCBI): domain Eukaryota; kingdom Viridiplantae; phylum Streptophyta; class Magnoliopsida; order Saxifragales; family Altingiaceae; genus Liquidambar; species Liquidambar formosana. The sequence goes on along the minus strand of CM077835.1, from coordinate 13,596,853 downwards.
GTTTAACATGACTGCATACACCTATTTGGGCCCTCCACCTAATAGTTCATGCTTTTAGGTTGAAAACTTAAAATTGTATTAGAGCATGTCGTTCTTAGGCCCATTTATATCTTGTTAGGCCTGCACATAAGAGAGAGTGTTAGAAAAATACCACATCTTACATTGTATAAATGTAACATTTGACACGGCTTCATATACTTGTTTGGGTCCTCCACCTAATAACTTAGGCTTTTAAGTTGGAAACTTAACATTGTATTGGAGCATGTCATTCTTGGGTCCATTTCATTTGTGAGTCATTGTCCATGTGACAGGTCTGTTCGTGTCTTGTTAAGCCTACAGCCCTACACGTGTGGGGGGAGTGTTGGGAAGTCCCATATCCCACATCGATTAAATATTGAGACACTTGTTTGGGCCCTCCACCTAAAAACTTAGGCTTTTAGGTTGGAAATGTAACAAAGAACACTACAAAAAGGGAAAAGTAAATGGCTAGGAAAAGGCATTTCATGTTTATCTTCTGGAAAACAATGGAAAATGCTTACGAGAGTATAAACAACAAGGAAAGAAATATTCTAGGGTTCAAAGTCAGTATAAGTCTAGTGACTCAAGCACCTTGTTAGCTTGGATATCCACAACGATCAATATTTGCTATGACTTATTGTTTATTTATTTATTTATTCCAAAATCCTCTTTCCTTTGGTTCTACAAAGGTTGGGCCAAATTGACTTGCTACCCATACCAAGGAGGCAAATTTCTTACCCAAAAGAAGCCTAATGTCTTAATGTACAGTTGCCATAGAAGAAAGCTTTCCCTCCCATTATCAGTAAATGTTGATGATCTAGTCATGAATTCTTCTATTTATATATTTTCTGAAACCAACATTACGTACAATGAACATGTCAAGGAGGCAGATTTCTTACCCAAAAGTCACCTAATGTCTTAGTGTGCATTGCACAATTTCCATGGGAGAAACTTTCCCTTCCATTATCAGTAAATGTTGATGATCTAATAATCATTTCTTATGTTTATTTATTTAAGACCAGCATTACGTAATGAACATGTCAAAAGCAAACATACAAGTATACAACATGGAGCATAATGGAAGTTCAAATGATTTTACCTCACCATCGAGGCATCGAGGATGAAACTCATGTCATAGATGCGAACAACGAAAAACATGCAACTAGTACCAAAGGTAAGCAAACAGAAAATAAAAATAATTACCTTATATTATCATCGACTTGTCTCTAATAGACTCTGTAGCTTCCTCAATCCCATTACATGCCTCAAAATCCTAGTCAATTATTTTCCAAGATACATACAACTATCATATAAATGGAATAAATATATGAAATATTTAACAAAAATCAAATAAAAATGTTAGTATAAAAATGTCATTATTATTATTTATTTAGGGGAATTACAGATTGGTCCAGCTACTGGGTAAATAATTACAGTTCAATAAAAATGATTACTAACTTCTTAGTAAATGACTGCTAACTTAACTAAGAATGACTACTAACTGTAATTATTTGCCCGTAGCTGGACCAATCTATAATCCCCCCTTATTATTATTTTTTTTAAAAGCTTTATGAGACATAATGCTTTCATTGCCTCAAAGGACCTCACTGAACTCTTTTTTCTTCAATTTATGTAACATTTGCACAATCTATAACAGTAATTAAACATGCAAAAGCAACAATTCTACTGGCATACAGCTATACAATAAGCTCAAAGGACGTACATGATAGAATTAAAGTTTTATTCTTTGATTAGAATGCAAGAGATCCCAAAAGCCCGGTGTTGCCTCAAGGTTTTCTCTTTAATTTGATGAGGGGTGACCCATGTAACTTTTTTCCAACTACGTTTGTCAACTATTTAAAGAATCTGTGATCACAAGATTGTCCAAGTTTGACATCATTGATCATGTAATTGCTACCTTATGGACTATATGGACTAGCTAGGATCGTAAGAAATGGCATATACTAAATTGTTCAAATAAAGTATAGTGCGCAATCATGAGTGTTCTTTGCTTCTGTTTTTGATCTCGTAGTCAGGAGTCATGGCTGTATTTTATTTATATTCTCCTTGTTTATTTCCTTAACACTCTATACTCATCTTATGCTTAGTTCACTGAGGTCCTTAATGTCTTACTTAGTCCTTCTATTATCAATTGCAACCTGATGCAATTTTGCATCAAGTGCACTCCAAAACTCTTACGCGCGACTCGTAGTAATCCAAACCACCGACCGTTGTATTAATTTTGATTCATATGTTGGTCATGCATGCCAAAAATCAAGTTGATCTAAAATTAAGAGTCGTTTCATTCAAAATGTCCATAAATGAGCAATTGTTATTGATTAAAAAATGCACGTTTTAGATCAAATAGCAATCAATCTCAAATCAACTTAATTTTTGGTATGGAACACTTGCATGAGAAGGCTATCTACTCCAACAATTGGATTCATAAAATACAAATAACTAGGTAGAGCTTTGGAGTGCACCAGATAATAGGACGGTATACATAAATATACATACAAAATTCAGGTTGAATTACTACAGAAATGTTGGTTTTGATTGTAACAACATGAAATGGTATATAGAGGACCAAGAGCTTTATCAATGATATATTTCGAACTTTCAACAAAGGGAGTCTGAGGGGTTATAAATGAGACACCTACATCCAAAAACCATACAACCATGAATAGAAGTTGCAATATACAAGTTACGTTTTTATTAACCAAAACTAGAACATCAAAATAAGGTACTCTTTTAGCAATAATTAGTAGCCCAACATACCTATGCATGTAAATCGATTGGCCCTTAGAAGCAAGAACCATTCTATCAAGGGTGCCGCTCCCTGCTTTCAGAACCACGGCTCCGCGCTCCCAAGTTAGAACCTTGTAAGAACCTAGATTTCTCTCTCTCGAGATTCTCGATTCTAAGTAAGACAGAACCTTGTGAATGGAGGGGAGAAGACATAACCCCTCCACCCCAAAACTAAACTCTTTTCAACTTTAACCAAAGTGAAAAATGTTTTTAATAATAATAGGATTTCTATTAAATCATATCAAATTAATGCTTAGTTGACTCAATTCTTTTCCTTAAGAAAAGAAAAACAAAAAAAGGTAAAACTGTAAAAGCATGCTCTCTCTTTCTCTACATTAGTGTGGCTTCTCAAAAAAACACTTTTTTGCTACCTTTTTCTAGAATTTCATCCCACAAAATATCATATTGAGGTAACTGTACTATATTTTCCACAGACGCTTCCTACACGCCCCAAACCTTTGACTCTTCTATGTTCCCCGCTTCCCTGCCCCCGCTCCTGCTCCCGCCCCAGCCTCCGGCCCCGCTTCGTGCTTCTATGGATTAGCCAATAAAAATTCTTTAAAAAAATGTATCAATAACCAAACAACCACACAAGAGATAACAGACCATTTGATTGATTGATGAATCCATAATTATCAAAACTAAAGCATTGAAGCATGCGCCTTGCTCCATTACTCCTCAAGTTGATACTATTTTAAACAAGACCTTTATGATAGAAACTACTTTAATTGGCGTTTAAACCGCATACACTACAAACAACATTACTAGCTATTTAGTGCAAAATCATCTAGTGAAGCTTGAGCAACCAAGAATAGAACCATAAGATTTGTAAATAGTAACTGCAAAACTCATACATAGATATCTTTTGACATGTAAATATTCTTAGTAGCAAGAATTTAGGTTCTTTTGAATGAAGAGAAAGAGAATCACTTAGATGATATGAATGTTAAATTAAAAAGTTGATGAATTTGAAATTATAAGTTAGTGTAGCATGAATTTATGTTCTATTGAATGATGAGAAAGAGAATCACTTAGATGAAATGAATGTTAAATTGAAAAGTTGATGAATCTGACAACCACAAGTGATTATAAGTTAGTAAGTACATTCGGCAATAATCATGCAAAGGCAACTTCCAATGTAGCCTTTCTCATTAGGTCAACAGTCAAAGAAAAAACTACCCAGTGATGAACGAACTAGTTCAGTAAAAATCAGACAGTTTGTAATCAGGGTGTATTTAACAAGATAGATTCTGAATCTGTGAACGCTTCTTCATTCATTTTTCATTCTCATCTTCCAGTTTGGGATCGTTTTTCGAACAAACATTGATTGTCCTTACAACATGCCTAGACTCCTTATATAAGTTAGTCAATGATTGGGAATGCTAGGCATGAAATAGCTTATCAGCCATCTAATGTGCAAATTGTTAGCTTCTTACCAGTCACTACATTGTCTCTATGGAAGGAAGAAATAGAAAAAATTTGAAGTGACAGACTTGGGTGTGCGCAGTGTTAAACTTACATCGTCAACTTGAAGGCTTTCTAGTGTCCCCATGAGACACAAATTTAGAGGGATTAGTATTGCCGATTTCCATGTAAATTGGATGCCCATGAATTACAAAGTCCTTTTGTTGTTTTCTTGCCAAAGGAAAGATTTATTACATTTTGGTGTATGTCCTTTACTTTATATTTCTTATTTAAAAATTATAGTTTACCTATCAAAAAAAAAAAAATGTTTAACAATCTCATATATTGTAATTTCTTTCATGAATCACTCTCATAGAAGCATTATAGTGTGTATACATACATATATATCTATAGAGAGAGAGAGAGAGACACACACACACACACACACACACAGAGGGAGATACCTGGAGGTCCTGGATAACCTTGTGTTGACTGGCCAAAACCGTGCTTACTGTGTGGAGCAGAAAGCATCCTTTCAAAACTTGAAGCACAGGTGCAACTTTAGCATCAGTTGAAGGACTAACAATCTTCATAGGTTCTACACTAAATATATAACTCAAATTCACAGTTAAATCATCCTGTCTCTCGTAACAAATTTTGAAACACAAGAATCACAATTAGATAGAAAAGGAAACCAACAATCATGATTTAAGTTCCAAGTCATATACAAATTATTCTGAAGTTTCACAAAAAATAGAAGAAGATTCAATTAGATCGAGTGGAATTAGGGCCTTTGAAGTGGAATTGGAAGCCCAATTCCAATTCCATGGTTTGGTTGCTTCACACAAAAACAGATTTAGAATTGGATTTAAATACCACAGACTACAATCTGCAAAACAAGTCTATAGTACAACTCAACTCAATTCAACAAAGCCTCAATCCCAACTATATGGGGTGCACTACATACTACATAGAATCTTTTTACACCATTCTGTACTACTAAGGGTCGTTTCCTTTGCTAAATAGAACACATCCTTTCACTTGTCCTTTTGAGACCTTTAAATTGAATTAACTCTCCTATATAGATGCATTCTTAGATCTTCGTTGCACTTGACCAAACTATGAGATGTATATTTGTACATTAGTTATAGTGGTAGTTTAATCTTTTTGGATTATGTTTATTTAAATTTAGCCTTATATTAACTTTGCAGTCTTACTTTTCTGTGAAATCATTTTTTGCACAAAGTTGGTATCAAAGCCCCCTAAGGGCTAAAGCATCATATTTCTTTGTCTTCTTTGCACTGAACTAGTGCATCCTGTGAAGTAGTCACATCGTACCAAATTCTTCCTCTTCCTTCACATGAAGTAGCCACGCAATAGTCTTCTTTCACTCCATCACAGCATATTTCTCTTGTCAAACACAGTCGAACAATCACAAATAGTGGATGAAGCATCATCTCTTCTTCTTATAGCAATCGAAGCTCTCTAACAACCACCCTATATCGAGCCACTAAGGTAAGGTACTACCATACCACAAATTAAGGAAACGTGGTAGGTCATAGTCCTACCAAATCATATATCAAGCCAACAAGGTATTTTAAGGTACTACTAGACCACAAATTGAGCCAATCAATTATTGAGGCAACATGGAAGGTTATGCTCCAACTAGACCTTATAAAGAGGATACACAATAATTCCAACATAACCACACATTGAGGCAAAAGTTATTCGACGCAACATGGTAAGTAATAATCCAACCAGGTATATAACAAGGCAACACAATAGTTTAAGGTCTACTTAAGAAATATACCAATGCAACCAATATTAGAGGAAACATGGTAAATTAGGGTTCTACCAGACCGTATAATGAGGCAAGACGGGTAGTATTAATTCCTATCAGACCATCCATCGAGGAAATCAATATTCGAGGCAACATAATAGTCTATGGTCCTACTAAACCATATACTGAGGGAAAACGATAGCTTAAGGTCCTACAAAACCATTCATCGAGAAAACCGATATTCAAAGCAACATAATAGTTTATGGTCCAATCAAAACGTCTACCAAAGAAACATGGAAGTTTAAGTTCCTACCATACCATCCATCGAAGCAACGAACAATTGAGGAAAATGGTAGTTTAAGTTCCTATTAAACCATTCATTGAAGCAACCGATAATCGAGGCAACGTGGTAGTTTAAGGTCTTACTAGACCATTGATCGAGGCAACCAATAAACAAGGCAACGTGGTAGTTTATGATCCAACTAGACTCTATACCAAGGCAACACGATAGTTTAAGGTCCTATCAGACCATCCATCAAGGTAACTGATAATCGAGGCAACGTGGTAGTTTACGGTCCTACCAGACTGTATACTGATGCAACGTGACAGTTTAAAGTCCTACCAGACAATCCATCAAGGCAACCGATAATCGAGGCAACATAATACTTTAAGGTATTACCAGACCATCCATCAAGCCAATCAATAATCGAGGCAACGTGAATTTTATGGTCCTACTAGACCATATACCGAAGCAACATGGTAGTTTAAGGTCCTACCAGACCATTTATCAAGGCAACTGATAATCGAGGCAACGTAGGTAGTTTTAAGTCCTACTAGACCATCCATCGGGGCAACCGATAATCAAGGCAATGTGGTAGTTTATGGTCCTACCAAACCGTATACCAAGGCAACATAGTAGTTTAACGTCTTATCAGACTATACCTTAACACAAACGAGAATTAAGGCAAAGTAGTAGTTTAAGGTCCTACCAAAACATCGAGACAACGTGGAAGCTTATGGTCCTACCAAACTGTATGACGAGGAAATACAATAGTTTAAGGTCTTACAAGACCATCCATCTAGGCAACAGGTAATCGAGGCAAAGTGTTAGTCTAAGGTCCTACCAGACCATTCTTTAAGGCAACCAATAATCGAGGCAACGTGGTAGTTTATAGTCCTACCTACTAGACCGTATATCGAGGCAACACGGTAGTTTAAGGTTTTACAGACCATCTATAGAGGCAATTGATAATCGAGGTGATAGTTTATAGTCCTACCAAATCGAATATCGAGGCAACGGGGTAGTTTAAGGTCGTACTGGACCATATATCGAGGCAACATGATAGTTTAAGGTCCAACCAGACCATTTATTAATGTAACCGAATATCGGGGCGATGTGGTAGTTTATGGTCCTACCATACTATATATGGAGGCAACATGCTAGTGTAAGATTCTACCAGACCATCCATCAAGATAATCGATAATCAAAGCAACGACGTAACGTGGTAATTTATGGTACTACCGAATAATATAGCAAGGCGACACAGGTAGTTTAAGATTCTACCAAACCATCCAAGGCAACATGGTAGTTTAAGATCCTACAAGCCGTATACTGAGCAAGGACTTAAAAATAGATATCGATAGATATATCGAGGATGCAAAAACACAGATATATCAATAATATCGATATCGATTTAAAGATATGACGGATATTATTTTTAAAAAAATTATACTAATTTAATATTTAAATGCTATATAACAAGATTAAATTCCATTTGTATATTAATATATTAAATATAACTTCTTACATAAAATGGATACGTACTATTAATAACGTAAACTAACTTTTATGTGTACATATGAGTGTTGGGTGGAATGTGAAATTATAAGTCAATATATGTAAAATTGATAAATCAAAAGAAAAAAATTAAATAGAACATAATTGAACTAGTTTCTTTGATAAGTTATTTACAATGCAGGGAGTAATAAGATCAATTTAAAATAAATTTGGGTTATATATGAAGATATATTATATTTATGGCAGGTTAAAAGCCTTTGTATTTTTCTTATCTAAGAACATAATTTTAAACCTACACTATGGCTCATGGAATAAGGCCCCTACATGTGAATATATTATATTTATTTTGATGAAGGTGAATATATTATACTTATTAGGGGGTCTAAGGATATAATTATGTGAAGTACTGAAGTGTCAACAAGATGCAGTCAGTTTTTGACTCTATAGGCTTTAATCCTATAGTCTATAGGATGTTAGGCTATAAAAGTATATAAATAAAATATATTATAAAAACACAAAGTACATATATAAAGTGTAAAAGCTTTACAGTACAAGCGAAACAGTGAGCTAGAAACAGTATGTTGAGCTTTGCAGGCTGTGAAAGAGCCTGCATATTTATTGCAAATAGGTTGCAGTGTTCACTATTTCTGTCACATAACAGGAGGATGCTTGTAGTAGGCAGCAGCTTTAGTTGCAAATAGAAGGTTGCAACCTTGCAGGTGTTATGAAATGTAATACTTTCTAGTATGGGGGTATATTTGTCTTTTCATGTTATTGATTTACTCTATATATAATAAAGTTGAGTGTGTATTAGGGATATGATTTACAACTCTAATACCATGTTTAACAACATGGTATCAAGCCAATTCAATAAGCCGACGAATGTCGCCACGCTGCTACTGCCTTCCAACGTTCGGCAAGGTCCGACGGTAACCCTAGCAGTCTCGTCCAACCATGGCGACCCTACCCTGACAGGTTTCTCACCCATTCGACCCCTTCATTGCACTCACAGGTTTCTCGAAGCCTTGGCAGATGTGATTCTCATGGTTTAGGCGACTTCGATCATCTCTCCAGCCACTATATTGTTGCTGGTCTTCTTAACCAGTCGCAAGACACTCTCTCTCTCTCTTCGACTAGCACCAGAAAGCACCAGAACTCTCTCTCCTTCAACTTCGACCTCTCTCTTCTGCGAAGTCGCAGGTAACAGCCCCTTTTTGATTACCTTCGACAGCCCCTAGGTTGCTGATACACCCTCGTCTGGTGTTGATGCAGCAACCACCCTCGTCTGGTGTTGATGGCAACCTAGGGCTTCATCTTCTTGCCTTCATTCTTTATTTGTGATGGCTGCCTGTGTTATTGTGTTATTCCAATTTTTTGTGACATGCTAGAGCTTGATGGCTTTGTTTGTGGAATTTTTTGGTGCGCTGTGGTATTATCAAGCCACCTAGATTGAAGTTTTATCTCTTTTCCAGCCTTTATTGTTGTTTATTCCACTTTATTTACACATATTTATTCAGGCCAGCACCTATTATTTGGTTAATCTTCTTGTGTTATGAAGTCCTAAGGAGAGTATGAACCCCAGTTTCTTTTTGTCCCTGGACGTGCTTCCCATTACAACCATCCGGTTGAATGTTAGTAACTATACTCATTGGGCTCAAGCTGTTGAGGTAGTTTATACTTGGGCGGAAGAAGTTAAGTTTTTGATTGATGATTCACCTATATCTATTAATAAACTCTATGCTGATTGAAGGGCTGAGGATGCCTAGATTCGGAGTAGTTTATGGAATAGTACGAAACCTAACATTAGTTGCAATATTATTTTTCTTGCCACTTGCAAAGCTTGTATGGGAACAAGCCTGAGGGATGTACTCCAGCACCAATAATCTCTCTCAGATTTATCCACCTCCATCAGGACTATTTTTCCATTGGTCTGGATGATCGATCTTTAGCCGAATACTATGCTAAGTTCAAAACTATTTGTGAGGAGCTTAATCTTTATCAACCTATTTCTGCTGATGTTAAGGTTATAGCAGCGACAATGTGAATGTATGCATGTGGCTTGATACTTATCTGGTCTTCTACTTTCATTTGATTCAGTTAAATCCCAAATACTGGGTAGTCGGGATCTTCCATCTCTTAGTGAGGTCTTTAGTCGACTTCGACAAACTTCTTTATTTGGTTTGAATCCCTTACAAGGGGTTAATGATATTAAGAAATCCGCTTTGGCTACTACCACTACTTGGGGATGTTGGCAGTTTTAGAGGTGGTTGTGGAGGCCATGGCCATGGCTCTCGAAAGTGTACTCATTGTGGTGGTGATAATCACACAGTTGATTTTTGCTATAAGCTCCATGGCCGACCTTCAGCTCATCAGGCTATGTTCTATGATGCCCCTTTAGTGGTTCCTTCTGTTCAGGATGGTACCTCTGTTGCTCTTCCTCCTTCCCGAGTTATCTCTATTCCTGAGTATCGCCACCTACTGTCCGCACAGTATAGCTCTACTACTGCTTCCTCCACTGCTACTCTTGCTCATACAGGTAATCCTACAGCCTTCCTAACCACTCATAGTTCATGGGTCATTAACTCTAGAACTACAGATCATATGACTAGTACCTCAGGTATGTTATCTAATCTAGACTCGTCCCTTTCCTTATCGAGTGTCACTTTAGCATATGGCTCCACCTCTCCTATTTCTGGACTTGGCACTGCTAATCTTTCTTCTACCTTGCCACTCTCTTCAGTTCTCTAATTGCCTAAATTTCCTTTTAGTCTTATGTCTGTTAGTAAGCTAACTCAGTCTTTGAACTGTTTTGTGACATTCTTTCCCACTCATTGTGTATTTCAGGATCTCAAGACCGAGAAGACGATTAGTGGCGGGCATGAGAGTGGTAGCCTCTATTATTTTACTTTAGAGAGTTCCTCCTCTTCTACAGCCCTTCAGTCCTCTGTGTCTCTAATGGAGCATCACTGCCGTCTAGGCAATCTTTCTCTTCAGAATCTCAAGCTATTGGTTCTCAAGTATCATCGCGTTGAGTCTTTGTCTTGTGAGGCGTGTCAATTGAGTAAGCACCATCGTGTGCCTTTTGTGTCTAGATTAGAGAGTTGGGTTTCCTGCCTTTTCCATTTAGTACATTCTATGATTCTAATGATTCTAATGTTTGGGGTCCCAATCGAGTCAAATCTTATTTGGGCTTTCAATACTTTGTTATTTTTGTGGATGATTTTTCTAGGATGACTTACCTCTAGCTCAAGAAGGAAAGATCAAAATTGTATGCCATTTGTTAAGCTTTTTATAATGAAATAAAGACTCAATTTGATGTTTCTCTTCGTATAATTCGATCTGATAATGCAAAAAAATATTTTGAGTTCACTTTATCTCACTTTTTTGTTGAACATAGCATTATTCACCAGTCTTCTTGTAGTTACACTCCTCAACAAAATGGGGTTGCTGAACGAAAAATACAACACTTATTAGAGACAACTCGAACCTTACTCCTTCATATGCATGTTCCTAAACTTTATTGAATTGATGCTGTTATTACGGTCTACTACTTTATCAATAGCATGCCTTCAACTATTCTTGCTCTCAAGACCCCTCATTCTACTTTGTTTTCTGCGGTTAATCCCTTTCCTTTGTCTCCTAGAGTTTTTGGTTGTGTGTGTTTTGTTCATGTATTGGGTCCGAGAGGCAATAAACTTGATCCACGATCTACCAAGTGTGTTTTTCTTGGCTATTCTCGGACCCAAAAAGGATACAAATGTTATTCTCTCTTGCTGAAGCGCCATTTTGTGTGTGCGGATGTCACTTTTCTCGAGTCTGTCCCTTATTTTTCTCCTCCATGTGTTCTCGAGTCGAGGTCTTCTTTTCCTTGCCTTCCCAGTTTACCACCTCCCTCATCTCTTCAGCATATCTCTCATGACAAACCATTGCAGGTATATACTCACCGATGTGCTCTGCCTCCCGCTCTTCTTAGGTGCCTGTTATTGGATTGTTATCCCTGGGAAGAGATCTACCACCTATTCCTCCCTTAGTTCCATTGCCTGATCCGGATTTTTTTACCTATCGCTTTGCATAAAGGTACCCGTTCCTGTACTGCTCATCCTATCTCCAATTTTGTTTCTTATACACATCTCTCTTCTTCTCTTCGTTCTTTTGTTACTTCTTTGTTTGCTAGACCTGTTCCTAAGTCTGTTCAGGAAGCATTGTCTTTAACTGGGTGGAGGACAGCTATGGAGGATGAGATGTTAGCTCTTCATCATAATCGGACTTGGGATCTTGCGCTATTACCTCAAGGGAAATCTGTTATCGGTTGTCGTTGGGTGTATGTCGTCAAATATTTGCCTGATGAATCTGTTGAGCGCCTCCAAGCTCGCCTTATGGCTAAAAGCTACACTCAGACTTATGGTGTGGATTATGCTGAGACCTTTTCCCTGTGGCCAAAATCGCTTCTATTCGTATTCTGATCTCTTTAGCATCTACCTTTGGGTGGCCCCTTTTACAGTTAGATGTTAAGAATGCCTTTTCGCATGGAAGCTCTAAGAAGAAGTGTATATGGAGCAACCACCTCGGGTTTGTTGCTCAGGGGGAGTTTGCGAAAGTGTATAGGCTTCAGTAAAGCTATTTATGGCTTAAAGCAATCTCCGAGGGCATGGTTTGGAAAATTCAATGAGGCAATTATAAAGTTTGGGGTGCACCGCTGTCAATTTGATCATTCTATGTTTTCTCTTACTACAGAAAGAGGGAAGATTCTATTGGTTGTCTATGTAGATGACATCATTATTACTAGGTGATGATCAACTGGGTATTACAAAGTTGAAGGCATTTCTACAGACTCAATTTCAAACCAAGGACCTAGGGAATTTACGTTATTTCTTGGGAATTGAAGTAGCTCGGTCCAAGGAAGGTATAAGTCTCTCATAGAGAAAGTATGATTTGGATATTCTTGAAGAAACTAGTTTGTTAGGGGGTAAACCTTGTGGAAACCCCTATGGATTCCAATGTGAAGTTGCATAGTGATTCTGGAGAACTGTTGTCTGACCCAAAGAGATATCGGCGTTTAGTAGGTAAATTAAATTACCTCACTATCAGTCGACCAGATATATCATTTGTTGTTAGTGTGGTTAGTCAGTTTATAGCAGCTCCTTGTGTTCCACATTGGGAAGCAGTAATCAGAGTAGTGTGATATCTTAAGACTCATCCAGGTCGTGGACTCCTCTATAAATCCAATGATCATTTAATGATAGAAGGATTTACTGATTCTGACTGGGCTGGATCACCATTTGATAGGAGGTTTGCAACTGGGTATTGCACGTTTCTAGGAGGTAATTTGATAACATGGAAAAGTAAAAAACAAAGTATAAGTTGCTAGATCTAGTGCAGAAGTTGAATATCGAAGCAATGACTCATATTCTTGTGAAATGTCATGGATTAAGCACCTTTTGGAAAAAATTGGGTTTGAGGTTCCATTACCTATGAAAATGTCATGTGACAATCAAGCAGCTCTTCATATAGCCTCGAATCCAGTATTTCATGAGAGGACTAAGCACATTAAGGTAGATTGTCATCTTGTTCAGTGAGAAGGTGAAGAATGGCTTAGTAGTGACCCCTCATCTTTCTACTCAAGATCAACTTGCAGACATGTTTACTAAGCCTTTGTCCAAGGCTTATTTGGAATTATTATGTAGCAAGTTGGGATATATGATACATACTGTCCAACTTGAGGGAGGAATGTCATGAAATGTAATATTTTCTAGTATGGGGGGTGTATTTATCTTTTCATGTTATTGATTTACTATATATATAATAAAGTTAAGTGTGTATTAGGGATATGATTTACAACCCTAATACCACGTTTAACAACAGCAGGCAAACTTTTTCTGCCACATAACTGATATTTCTTTGATATCTCTTCAATTTCTTGTTAGTATATTGAAAGTATTTTGCGATATAGAGCAGGTTTTTTTTAGAGATTTTAAAGATATATCGAAAATATCGTCAATATATACGATATTTTTGATATTTCGAGATATATTGGTTGATTTTTCTCCAAAATGATATGAAAGCTGAATATTGTATCCACATCCACCGATATGACAATATGACGACGAGATATCGTCGATTTTTTTGATATTTTAGACCATGATACTAAGGCAACATGGTAGTTTAAGGTTTTACCAAACCACCCATTGACGTAACAATAATCGAGGCAACGCGGCAATTTATGGTCCTACTAAACCGTATAACGAGGCAACAAAGTAGTTTAAGGTCTTGACAGACCATCCATCAAAGCAACCAATAATCGAGGCAAGGTGGTAGTTTAAGGACCAACTAGACTATCCACTAAGGAAAGCCATAATCGAGGCAACATGGTAGTTTATGGTCTTATTAGACCATATACCGAGGCAACACGGTAGTTTAATATTCTACCAAACCATCCATCGAGGCAATCGACAATCGAGGCAACATGGTAATTTAGTGTCTTACTAAACCTTATATCGAGGCAACGTGGTAATTAAGAATCTTATCAAAACTTATATCAAGGCAACATATTAGTTTAAGTTCCTGCTAGACCATCCATCGAGACAAGCGATAATCGTGGCAATGTGGCAGTTTAATGTCCTTACCAACATCAAGACAATCGATAATAGAGGCAACGAGTTAGTTTAAGGTCCTACCAGACCACATACCGAAGCAACACAGTAGTATAAGGTCCTACCAGACCATCCATCGAGGTAACCAACAATCAAGGCAACGTGATAGTTTATATTCCTACAAAATCATATACCTAGGCAATATAATAGTTTAAGGTCCTACTAGACTGTCCATCGAAGCAACCGATAACCGAGGCAAGAAGGTAATCTAAGGACCTACCCAACCATCCATTGAGGCAACCCATAACCGAAGCAACATGGTAATTTATGGTCCTACTAGACCGTATACAGAAGTAACATTATACTTTAAGATTCTACTAGCCCATCTACAGAGAAAATCAATAATCAGGGAAAACCAGTAGTTTATGGTCCTACCAGATTGCATACCCAGGCAATATGATTGTTTAGGGGCGTACCAGAACACATATAGAGGCAAATATGGTAATTTAAGGGTCGAACAAATCAACAATCGAGGCAACGTGGCAATTTATGGTTTCACCAGACCATATATCGAAGCAACGTAGTAGTTTAAAGTCCTACTAGGCCATCCATTGAAGGAACCGATAATTGAGACAACGTGGTAGTTTAAGGTTCTGTCAGACCACCAACTAAGGCAACCCATAATTGCGGCAACATGGGAGTTTAGGGTCCTAATGGACCGTATACAAGTAACAACATGTTACTTTAAGGACTTACCAAACCATCCATCGAGGTAACTAATAGTTAAGGCAAAGTGGTAGTTTATAGTCCTACCAGACTGCATAGCGAGACAACGTGATAGTTTAAGGTCACACCAGACCATATATTGATGTAACATGGTAGTTTAAGGTCCTAACAGACCATTAATCAAGCCAACTAATAATTGAGGCAGCGTTGTAGTTTATGGTCCTATTAGTCCGTAGACTGAGGCAACGAAGGTAGTTTAAGGTCCTACTCGACCACCCATCTTTAAGAACCTACCCGATAATCCATCGAGGTGACCCATAACCAAGGTAACATGGTAATTTATGGTCCTACCAGACCCTATATCGACGCAATGCAGCAGTGTAAGGTCCTACAAAGACTATCTGTTAAGGTAAGCGATAATTGAGTCAAAATGGTAGTTTATAGTCCTACCAGATCGTACATCGAGGCAACATGGTAGTTTAAAATCCTACCAGACCGCAAACTGAGGCAACATGGTAGTTTAAGGTCCTACTAGACCATCCATCGAAGGAACCGACGATCAAGGCAACATCGAAGTTTAAAGTTCTACTAGACTACCTATTGAAGCAACCTATAATCGAGACAATATGAAAGTTTATGGTTCTACTAGATCATATACCGAGGCAACAAGGTAGTTAGAGGTCCTATAAGACCATCCATCAAGGAAACCGATAATCGTGGCATCGTGGTAGTTTATGATCCTACCAGACCGTATATCGGGGCAACATGGTAGCTGAAGGTCCTACTAGACTATCTATCGAGATAACCGATTATCGAGGCAACGTGGTAGTTCATAGTCCAACTCAACTGTATATTGGCGCAATATAATAGTTTAAGGTCCAATCAGACCATTTATGAAGGCAATGTGGTAATTTATGGTCCTATCTGATAATATATTGAGACAATACAGTTGAAGGTCCTACTAGACCATCAATCAAGACCATCAATCAAGGCAACCGATAATCAAACCAACGTGGTACTTAATGGTCCCACCCGACCATATATCGAGGCTACACGGTAGTTTAAGATCCTACCAAACCGTCCATCGAGGCAACCGATAATCGAGGCAACGTGGAAGTTAAAGGTCCAACCCGACCGTATATCGAGGAAACACAGAAGTTTAAGGTCCAACCAAACCATCTATCAAGGAAATTGATAATCAAGGCAACGAGGTAGTTTAGGGTCATACTAGACCATATATTGACGCAACATGGTAGTTTAATGTCCTACCAAACCATCCATCGAAGCAACCGATAATGGAGTAAACGTGGTAGTTCATGGTCCTACCCGACCGTATATCAAGGCAACACGGTAGTTTAAGGTCCTACAAAATCGTATATCGAGGCAACATGGTATCTTAAAGTCCTACCAGAACATCCATCGAAGCAACCGATAATCGAAGCAACATGGTAGCTTAAGGTCAGACCCGACCGTATATCGAGGTAACACGGTAGTTTGAGGTCCTACCAGACCATCAAATGAAGCAACTAATAATCAAGGCAACGTGGTAGTCTAAGGTCAGTACCCGATCGTATATTGACGCAACACATAGTAGTTTAAGGTCCTATCAGACCATCCATTGAGGTAACCGATAATCGAAGCAACGTAGCAGTTTAGGATTGTACCCGACCACATATTGAGGCAACACGGTAGTTTAAAATCTTATCAGACCATCTAACAAGGTAACTGATAATCAAGGTAACGTTGTAGTTTAGGGTCGTACTCAACTGTATATCGAAGCAACACGGATAGTTTAAGGTCCTACTAAACCATCTATCGAGGCAACCAATAATCAATGCAACGTGGAAGTTAATGGTTCTACCCAACCGTATATCGAGGCAACACGGTAGCTTAAGGTCCTACCAACCATCAAACAAGGCAACTGAGAATCGAGGCAACGTAGTAGTTTAGGGTCATATCAGACTGTATATTGAGGCAACATTGAAGTTTAAGGTCCTACCAGACCATTCGTCGAAGCAACGGAAAATCGAGGTAACGTGGTAGTTTATAGTCCTACTCGACCATATATCGAGGCAACACAGTAGTATAAGATCCAACCAAACCATCCATCGAGGTAACCAATAATCGAGGCAACACAGTAGTTTTAGGTCCTACCAAACCATCAAACAAGGAAACCGATAATCGAGGCAACCGATAATCGAGGCAATGTGATAGTTTAGGGGCGTACCGAACCGAATATCAACGCAACATGGTAGTTTAAGGTCCTACCAAACCATCTATCGTGACAATCGATAATCGAGTCAACTGATAATCAAGCGAATGTGGCAGTTATGGTTTTACCCAACCGTATATCGAGACAACATAGTAGTTTAACGTCCTACTAGACCATCCATCAAAGCAAAGTAGTAGTTTTTGGTCCCACCCGATCGTATATCGAGGCAACATGGTAGTTAAAGGTCCTACCAAACCATCCATCGAGACAACCGATAATCGAAGCAACGTGGTCGTTTAGGGTTCTACCCGACCATATATCGAGGCAAGATGGTAGTTAAAGGTTCTACAATACAATCCATCAAGACAACCGATAATTGAGGCAACGTGATAATTTGTGGTCCTTCCCAACCGTATATCAAAGCAACATAATAATTTAAAGTCCTACCAAACCATCCAACGAGAAAACCAATAATCGAGGCAACGTAGAAATTCATAGTCCTACCAAACCATGTATTGAGACAACATGGTAGTTTAAGGTCTTACTAGACCATCCACCGACGCAACCGATAATCGAGGCAACGTAGTAGTTTAGGGTCATATTGTACCGTATATCGAGGTAATATAGTAGTTTAAGGTCCTACCAAACAATCTACGGAGGCAACTTGGTAGTTATAGTCCTATCAGACCGTATATCGAGGCAACATGATAGTTTAAGGTCTTACCAGACTATTCATTGAGGCAACCGATAATTGAGACAATATGGTAGTTTAAGGTCGTACCGGACCATATATCGAAGCAGTATAGTAGTTTAAGATCCTACCAGACCATTCATCGAGGCAGCCAATAATCGAGGCAACGTAATAGTTTATGGTCCTACCGAACTATATATCGAGGCAATATGATAGTTCAAGGTCTTACCAGACCATCCATTAAGACAACCGATAATCAAGGAAATATGGTAGTTTATAGTCGTACTAAACCGTATATCAAGGCAACGTGATAGTTTAAGGTTTTACCAGACCATCCATCGAGGCAACTGATAATCGAGGTAACTTGATAGTTTATAGTCCTACCAGACCGTATATCTAGGCAACCAGGTAGTTTAAGGTTTAAACAAACCATCCATCGAGACAACCGATAATCGAGGCAATGTGGTAGTTTATGGTCCTACCAGACTGTATATCGAGGCAACTTGGTAGTTTAAGGTCCTACCAGACCATCTATCGAGGCAACCGATAATCGAGGCAACTTGGTAGTTTATGGTCCAAGCAAACCGTATATCGAGGCAACATGGTAGTTTAAGGTCCTACCAAACCATCCATCGAGGCAACCGACTAATCGAAGCAACGTGATAGTTTATGGTCCTACTAGATCGTATATCGAGGCGATATGATAGTTTAAGGTCTTACCAGACCATCCATCGAGGCAACCGATAATCGAGGCAACATGATAGTTTATGATCCTACCAGATCGTATATCGAGGCAACATGGTAGTTTAAGGTCTTACCAGACCATCCATCAGAGGCAACCAATAATGAAGGCAACATAGTAGTTTATGGTCTTACCAGACCGTATATCGAGGCTGACTATGGTAGTTAAGGTCTTACCAGACTATCCATCAAGGCAATCGACAATCGAAGCAACGTAATAGTTTATAGGTCCTACTAGATCGTATATAGAGGCCACATAGTAGTTTAAAGGTCTTATCAAACCATCCATCGAGGCAACCGATAATCGAGGCAACGTGGTAGTTTATGGTCCTGCCAAACCGTATAGTCGAGGCAACGTGGTAGTTTAAGGTCTTGCCAGACCATCCGTTGAGCCAACTGATAATCGAGACAACGTGGTAGTTTATGGTCCCACCAGACCGTATATCAAGGCAACATGGTTGTTTAAGGTCTTACTAGACCATCCACCAAGGCAACCGATAATTGAGGCAACGTTATAGTTTATGATCCTACCAGACCGTATATCGAGGGGACATGGTAGTTTAAGTTCTTACCAAACCATCCATTGAGGAAATTAATAATCGAGGCAACGTGATAGTTTATGGTCTTATCAGACCGAATATCAAGGCCATATGGTAGTTTAAGGTCTTACTAGATCATCCATGAGGCAACCAATAATCGAGGCAACGTGGTAGTTTAAGGTCTCACCAGACCATCCATTGAGGCACCCGATAATAGAGGCAATGTCGTAGTTTATAGTCCTACTAGACCGTATATCGAGGGAACATAGTAGTTTAAGGTCCTACCAGACCATCTATCGAGGCAACTGATAATCGAAGCAACGTAGTAGTTTATGGTCCTACTAGACCGTATATCGAGTCAATATGGTAGTTTAAGGTCTTACCAGACCATCCATCGAAGCAACCGATAATTGAGACAACGTAGTAGTTTATGGTCCTACTAGACTATATATCGAGACAACATGGTTGTTTAAGGTCCTACCAGACCATCCACCAAGGCAACTAATAATCAAAGCAACGTGGTAGTTTATGATCCTACCAGACCGTATATCGAGGCGACATGATAGTTTAAGGTTTTACCAGACCATTTATCGAAGCAACCGATAATCGAGGCAACGTGGTAGTTTATGGTCCTACCAGACCGTATATCGAGGCAACATGGTAGTTTAAGGTCATACCAGACCATCTATTGAGGTAACCGATAATCGAGACAACGTGGTAGTTTATGGTCTTACCAGACCGTATATCGAGGCAACATGATAGTTTAAGGTCTTACCAGACCATCCATCGATCCATCGAGGCAACCAATAATCCAGGCAACGTGGTAGTTTATGATCCTATCAGACCGTATATCGAGGCAACATGGTAGTTTAAGGTCATACCAGACCATCTATCAAGGCAACCGCTAATTGAGACAACATGGTAGTTTATGGTCCTACCATACCATCTATTGAGACAATCAAAATTGAACATATATTTTACGATTACCTCTCACTTTTACTCTATAACAACACCACTAAAAATTAAAACACATAATTTGTGCACAAGTAACACATTATCGCTAAAATATTACTGGATTGCCAATATAAAAAATAAATTAAAAAAAATGAAAATTTTCACTTACAGGAAATAGGGTCATGAAATTTCACCACTTTTACTCAACAGTCTAACTTTGCATTGTCTCCTCTACATAAGACAGTTTTGTATTAATTCTAATCATAAAAACAAATACACAATCAAAAAGCAGAAAAAACAACTAAAGTACTATAAAATAGTCCAATTACTCTATGAAGCTGAAAACTTGGAAATATAATCATAGACCCAACAAAAGCAAAAGTGGATACCATTTGACAACAATTCAACAAGGAACCTCATATATAGATGGAAAATGCATAATGAGTCCAAAAACATTCCAGATACAAACCAATAAAAAAATTAAAAAAAAAAGTGCTGCAGATTTATATCCGAGCTTGAAATTTCTCTGTAAGAATATCAAATTACCAAACTAATGATGAAATGATTTCCCTATTAGAAATGCATTTCTCACTAAAAATTTTAATCAAGTCTAATATTCCCATGAGGTAGATTTAATGTCATTAGCAATCTAATGGTAACTAACCCAGACTTGAATATAAGGAAAAATGGGCTTAGAGACAAAAAAGTTGTATTACTAGTTGAAATACAGGTATCCCTTAGATTTGGTGAAGAAGGTTTACTGAAAATATAGACAGTGACCACTGATTGCACAATCATAATCTTAGTAACTGTACATTATCGTAGTCCACTGCTTTTGAACATCAATATTCTAATTGCTTTAAGAAATACAGCACTAAACATCTCTTCATGTACTAACCACTTATATGATAAATACACAGCAACTACAATTTGGGGAATGAAGATCTACCAAGCACGAGCCGCTTTATAGAAATGCTTTGCAAGCAAATCAACACCTTCTGTAGCTGTGGGCTTCAAACACATAACATGCATGCTTGGGTGGCCTAAAATAAGTTTTTTCGATGAATCATAGCATATAACTATTGACTTTAACTTTTTCTAAATGTGCATCTTCATCTTAGTAACCATCCTTTTGAGAGCTGCTAGAGACAAATTCAGATTTTCCTTTTCTACCAACCCTCCCATGAGCATGTAAGGAGCAAATTCAAGGTCTATTGCAGATCAATGGGGAATAAACGTGTCCAACTGCCATTCAAAAAAGGAAAGAGAGAAATAGAGTGGGGGAAAAAAAAAACAGAAAAGAAAAAAAAAAAGCTTGAATGATATATTTTTTAAGAAAAAAAAAATGGAAAACAAGACCAAGTTTAAAGGAAAACCATATTTTGCTAACTGAAGCATAAACTTAAAAAATCTAGAAATTTTTTTTTCCAACTGGTTGCTGAAAGAAGGTAGAAAAAACAAATATATTATAATAAATATGGGGCTTCTTATTCTGTGAAACCTGAAAACAATAACCTCCACGCAACTAAGCCTTATGCAACTATTAAGCTTAATTGAGGTGAGATTTTAGTTTTCAGAAATCCAACTAACACAACATAATTCAACATTTTCTTTCCAACCCCTTAGTTTCCTTAGCAACCAAACAGAATGTTAAAGAAAAATCTCAAAAAAAAAAAAAAACAAAAAAAAAAAAACAAATCACATAATAAATGGGTATTGTCCAAAAAAGCATAACCTGTATACATTGTCACAATTTCAAATCCATGCTATGGAAAACAGAACACATTGAAGGTGTTTCTCATATGGCATAAATGAACAAACCCCAATTTACAAGAAAACAGAACCCCAAAAATCTACAATAACATGGGAAAACAAACCCTAACCTCCACTTGGTTGCAGAGAAAATGGAAGAAAATAAAAGAAATTGAACTCTTAACTCTTGAGTCATACATTGTTTTGGTTTCAAAAAAAAAAAATTAAATTAAAACTCAATTTAACTAAACCAAATAGTTGTTAGGTTTCAAAATAAAATAAAAAATGAAATAAAATTGAGAAGAGAAACCCTCACTTACAAGAAAATCAAAATCAATGAAATCAATACAAAGTGGGGAAAAGAAACCCTAGGTTATAGGAAAAAAATTGAATCTAAGAAATCCACAGATATACAAAACATAAAGAACAATCTATGTACAGATGCGTACGTTCTTGCACAAATTCATCCTCTGAAGGCTATGATCGAAACAAAAAAATGGGGATGATGTGCTAGTTAAAGCGAGCTTTCAGTTTCCAGAAACCAGAATGACACAAAACGAAATTCAAATATGTATTTTATTTCCTTCCCCTCAATTTCCTCTAAAACCAACCAGAGAGTGAATGAAAAATTCTGGAAAATATGGATATTGTACAAAAATCATAATATGCACATGCTTTCGTGGAAAGTTATTTCAAGAAACAAATAATAAAAAGAAGAGGGGAAACCCTAGCTTACAGAAAATCTAACTGAATGAAATCAACATAAGAGGGCAAAAGAAACCCCAATTTGCAGGAAAAACAGAGTCCAAGAAATCAATTGATATACAGAACATAAATAAAAATTAACACAAAACAAATAGCAAAAGGAAAGGGGATAAACCCTAGTTTACAGAAAAATCGAAACTAATGAAATCAAGATAAAGTGGGTAAAAGAAACCCTAATTTGCAGGAAAAACAACATCCAAGAAATCAATAGATGTTCCTACAAACATTATGTTATAAACTGAAACAATCACCACATGCACTCGCAACTATGATTCAAAAAAACTAAAATATTGAACACCATATTGAACACAACAACGATTCCACGGAGAGAGAGAAAGAGAGACGAGAGAGATAAGAGGGAGAGAGAGAGAGAGAGAGAGAGAGATGAGGGCTACCTGTCCACGACGGAGGACGGCGACGGCGGAGGGCGAGAACCCTAATCGCCAGAGAGAGGGGTTGACGCTGTGAATGGGTTTCCAGTAAACACGTTTTTCTTTTCTTCTGATTTCAGTAAACGGGCTTTTACATGTTAAGAAAAATAAAATAATATTGAAAGTGTGGTTACCAATAGGCTAACTGCATTTTAATATAAATTGACAGCGTTACTAGCAAAAGCCCTTTCAACAAATTGAGTACACCGTTAACAACGACGCTTTCATAATTTTTCCTTTTTGAGGTGGTCAAAACTATTTCACCTAAAGACTTGATTTAAGAAGACTAATGAAATCATCAAATGATGCTATGATTACACAAACTCTTTCTTACTTCTTACCCCCAAAAAAAAAAAAAAAAAAAGGGTTCCAAAAGCTCTTGTTATTTTTCCAAAAGAAAAAATATATATTGTTAGCCAGATGCAAGGAACTCAATAAATATTCATTGGTTGATTCTATTTACTTTATGGCTTTAGAACAATACAAAGTCATGGATAAGTAATTCGAAAACAATCAATTAAGAATTAGAAACACATTATCGTTGTTGTTCAAGCAACTCTTTTAATAGTTGAAAAGCATATGCACCACTAGCCCTTGTGGTCTAATAGTAGTACTTGGTTGGGTTAGGGTTTTGATAGTCTTCAGTTTAAACGTCAATTCCCTTCTAATGTAACCCACAAAAAAAAAAAAAAAAAAATCATATTCATTCAAAATTATTCATTTTCTAACATTAAAACAAAAATAACTTAGCATCTATCTAGTTAAAAATAATGGATTCTCACCTTGACTTTATAATGAGTGTCTAAATTATATGTTTTATATTTTTCTTATTTTTTAAGAAAGTGGTTAAATTATACCTCGCACACTTGGAATGGTAGGAATCTAAATGAGGGTACCCATGAAACCTAATTTTATAAAGTAACTTCAAATAACCATAACTTTTTAATGATACAAAACAAACATCTACACAAATTTAATTTTGCATGCTTTTTAGTGTTTCGTAGTTTTCGATGCCAAATAAGATCATTGGAAGGTCAAACATCAATCTTTAAAAAATGCATTTTATTTTTGGTAATTTTTGTTTCGGATTTATTTTAGTGTTTTTAATCCCGAATTTGAAAATTGGTGCAATAGGGGTTTTCGATTAGAGTTGCCTCAGCCCTTCAAGTTGTGAGCACCCATTCAAAGTCAGCTCAAGATTGCCCCATTCTAGCATATCAATCTCTTGCATGTTCTCTTCATTTATGGTAGGCAATGGTGTGGGTACTTCGCATGCATTTGGCTATGGAATTATCAAAACCTTCCCTATTTCCCTGTTTTGACCCCTGTTGACCCCCATGTGCTCCGGATGTCTGATTTTAACTTTTTTAAGCTTAAATTGGCTCAAACTTGCACCAAAAGTCATGAAATTAAACCAACATGGAATTTATATTATGAATCTTGGGCTCGTCCACTAGCCCTTAGATGGGCTGCATGTTTCTCAAAACCTTTCCACC
Organism: Liquidambar formosana; assembly: GCA_039720395.1. Classification (NCBI taxonomy): domain Eukaryota; kingdom Viridiplantae; phylum Streptophyta; class Magnoliopsida; order Saxifragales; family Altingiaceae; genus Liquidambar; species Liquidambar formosana. Next base: position 13,572,148 of record CM077835.1, on the reverse strand, counting down.
ATTCACATTTATCTTGATTTCCTTTTGTTAGTGAAAAAGCTTACGGGGGAGGAAGATTATTACTTCAAATGGCACCATTGCTCGGTGACTTTTGGAATTTTAATTAGAAATAGTGGTAATGCGTGTAATGTGTATTAAGTCGTAGAATGGCACGATAAGAAGCTCACCGGCTTGATGTCCACACAAAGTCTACACCACCACTGAGGGGTGGACCGAGTGCTCTTGAGTCCTTTTGCTAAGTAAGAGTTTTTAGGATTAGTCGGGTGCATAACCATAAAAGAATTAAATTTAAAAAAGGAAAAGAAAAGAAAAAAAAGGATTAGTTTGATGTATAAGCATCTCAAAACCTCTAGATATCAAAAAATAAAATAAAATAAAAAACTGTTGCAAAATCACTCTCATGAATCACAACTCGAAAATGTACATTACTTTCCATATGAACCTTAAATTTAAATCTTTATATGCATAATTTTGATCAAATAGGGGCTGTTCCATTCCATCGTATGAAAAATGGGAAAAACCTATGGTGGCCTTAGAAGTCACAATGCTCAAAGTGAAAAATACAAAATGTAAAAATACAAGTTTGCCTTTATTCCCCCCCCCCCCCCCCCCACCACCCTTTTTCAATAAAGAAGCAACGAAGGTAAATACATGTTCACAACTTCTCTAAATTGCTTTAAAATTTTCTTGTTCAAAATGATTATCAACTATGGAGGAAAGTGAGCTATATGCCTATGTAGAACAACAACAATGATTTCAAAGCAATGCCCCATATTAGTGGGTGTCACACATTTCTCCCATATTTAAAAGCACCCCCAAAAAAAAAAAAAAAATCAAAGTAATTTATATGGTCAATAATGTTTAGAGGCCAGAAAATTTCCCTACTACTTTTGAAGTTTATTTTGAAACGGAGAGACCACGCACAAAATGCAAGCCCAAAACACAAATTTATTAAGCCCATGAAATGATGGGTAAGTGATTGTTGGTGTATTGATGAACAAGAGAGAATTAAAAGGTGCAATTATTGATACTTTGAATTTAATTGTTCATCTGGTGAAAGAGTTTGAGAATGATTTCACATTTTGAAAACAAAGTTGAAATGTTTTTGAAGCAAATAGTTAAAGAAGCCGAGTGTAGCCAAGTTTAGGAAAGATAACATTGAAATAAAGCATTTGGAAAATAGCAAGAGAATGAAAGGACAAAAATTAAGTTATCAAATTGGTGGCATAGCTATGAAATAAGTGATTACTCAAGAGTGTGAAAAGAGTGATGAGAGAGAGGGAGAGAGAGTGTGTGTGTCTGTGTGTTTCCCCTGTAGCTAAAGATTCAAAATTTCATGCTCAAATACATAAGAAATTACATAGAGAGGATCATTAAAGTTAATTCCACCTGCACCAGCATGGACTTGCAGTGAGCCACAAAAATAATAATAACAACATAAATTGTAAGGGCTAGATTCCTATAGCAATTACTCTTTTTTTTTTAAAAAAATTTATTTATTTATTTATTTTTTAGGGTCAGAGTGTCTGGGCTAAATCCATTTCTGGACGATCTTAAGGGCGTACTCCCCCATATCGTTTTGGTGTATTCAGGAATTAATTTTTTGAGTGCTCCCCAGAGAAATCAAATTCAGGTTAATAGAATAGAGGGGCGCTCCTCTTACCAACTGAACTAACTCCTCTGGGTTAACCACAAGTACCTTCGCATACACTTCCAATTGCTGGAACGATCGCTAAAACACTACTACAAGTAAATGATTAATGCAAACAATAGACCTCCACGTGGGATAATGACATCCCAAGTAGTGGAGCAAAATTCTAGACAAGGATTTGGGTAAATATATGACCCCACAAAAGGACCAACATAGGTATTAGCCCTGAATACATGTGGTAGCAATTGTACAAAGTTGTTCCAAAGTAGAATGAACATGAAAGAGGTTTCTCTCTTAAGTTGCAAAACATGTTGAGCAGAATTTGAGGCAGAAGAAAACCGTCCATGACCAAACTGCCATAATTTTAAGTCCCCCAAAAGGTAGTGCCACTGGTAATTGCTTATGAATGTCATAAAACCATTAGGGTTTTTCCTCCAATTGACAAGTTAAGTAGTTAAGCCGCCAGTAATATATATTTGCTAATGGGTGGTGCTATATGAGGCACTTTTTCGTACAGCACCTTGTGCAACACCCACCCCACATCAGCAAAAGATTTCCCCAATTTATTTTCATTTTTCACGAGAACAAGTCCCCGATTTTTGTCATGAGAGGGATCAAGTACCCCAAAGAAAGAATTACAAGCATGATGAGTGAGGTAAAGGGAAGCATATCAAGGTGTTTTTATTTATTTATTTATTTATTCATAAAAGAGTGGTAATCCCACAAATACACATGCAAGTGTTTTGGAGATCAAAACCAAGATCACTTCCAAATTTGTCCTAAAAAATTGTTGTTGTATCCATCATGGGTAAATTAATTTGTAGATTAGTCAAGACGTTCAAAGTATAGAGGGTTGGATTTTTCTCTCGTACTTTTGATGCTTCCCTTGACCTTACCTCCATTTTTCTTTGAATTTGATTGAGGGAATTGGAAATTGATAAGAATCTCACAGTGCATAGAATCAACCGTCAATGTCCCATTGTTTGATCCAATATTTCTGCAGATTACCATATAGAAGCCTCCTGTCTCAGCATCATATATTCCCTTACCAGAAATCTCTGCTCACCTATTCAAAATCGAAGATGTATCGAACACAAAAAACCAACCTCCCAATTTTACATTAGGTAGCATCGTGAAGCCTATCTTGGTGTTGATACATGATTGGTATTTACAAAAATAACATAATTCATCCAAATATATGATAACTAACATTTTCAACTTTTATGACACAAGTAAGAAATCTCAATATTTACAGAAATTACATTATCCATTTAAATGTCTAATGTGATTCGGAAGAGACATTGCAATGATTTTTTCTTAGGAGGTTACTTTGAGAGGGTGGGTTGTTTGTAATTACCCAAAATAAAATAAAATAAAATGAAGAAGATAAAATAAAAAGAAAAGGGAGAAGAGGAAAAACAGAGGAAAATACAAAACATATCCAAACGCACCCTCTCTCTCTTCCCTCGTGTCCGCGTGTGCGTGTGCGTGTGCGTGTGCGTGTGCGTGCGCTCACCAATTCTACGTGCCTGGAACGTTTGTCTATTTTGTGCAACAAAACCGCAGGGTTTTAGGGTTTAGAGAGCCGTTTTCATAGAAACACAGCAAAGAATGGTGGAACCAAAGCAGAAAAGCGTGCCAGTTCTGCCATGGATGAGAAGTCCTATTGATGTCAGTCTCTTTGAAGAATGCCCTCTCAATCTCCTTCCTTGTCTTGACAGCAGGTGCTTCATTTTTCAGTTCTCACACTCATTTTTTTTTGCCATCAATCGAACTATTGTTTAACCCAATATAGTGTCCATGGCCAGTTCTTATTATATTTGCACTCCTTTTAATGTCTTTCAATGTCGTCGAATCTCGTAGTGTATCCTCGGCAATCGATTGAGTTCAGAATTTTCCATAACATATCGGCCATGTTTGTTTAGCTGGAATGGAATGGATGGAATGGAATCTCATTCCAATTCGTTCCAAACAGCATGTTTGGATGAGGTAATTTGAATGGGAATGGAATCAAATAGTGTGTTTAAACAACCATTTCAAATCCCTTTTCATTCCAAACTACTTCAAGCATGGAATCAGATTCCATTCCATTCCAGCTAAACAAACATGGCCATAGTGACATATATGTATGTATATTGCAAAGAACTCGAGGCATTTCATCACAATTTAACATGGGCAAGGTGGAAGCCTCCAACATTGTTTGAATTCGGTATTTAATTAGTAGAATATATGTTGGTGTAGTGAGATTATTAATGGTTGTGAAGAAATTCCATCATGATCAAGGTGATAAATGTGGGGAATTAATAAATTTGTAATCCTATTCAAGAACCGTGTATTGAACTAGTGGTCTCTGGTTAGTTAAGTTAAGATTACATTTTTAGTCAATTGTTAATTTCTTTTGCATTAGGTTGGAGGAGGCCTTGCAGAATATGGGTATTTCTTCACTCTTCCCAGTGCAAGTTGCAGTTTGGCAAGAGACAATTGGACCTGGTGCTTTTGAGCGAGACCTTTGTATAAATTCACCAACCGGAAGTGGGAAAACTCTAGCTTATGCTTTGCCAATAGTGCAAATGCTGTCGACTCGATCTGTTAAATGTCTACGTGCTTTAGTGGTGTTGCCAACTCGTGATTTAGCCTTGCAGGTCACACACCCTCTGATGTATATTAATTTGACTCTTCTGTTGCACTGCTTGCGATTTTACTTATGGCAGTAACTGATTGCTTAGTTATCCACTGTTTTAAGTAAAGTACATGCATCCCTGATGTTTATTAGTGTGGTAATTAATCATGCGCAATATGCAACTACTATCTCATTTAGCAATCTTTTATTTTTGGTGAGTAAGCTAGATTTAGACATTTAAATTCATGATTAGAATGCTATTTCTCATAGATTGAGTTATGCATTGGTGTAAGGCCTTTCTTTCCTTTTTATTTATTTTTATATTTTTTATCACAGAAAAAAGAAATATTTCTCATTAATAAAATGAAAAAAAGGTACAACGGGGGACAAGAAGTGCACCATAGATAGAAGAAGAAAAAACGAAAAAAGCACTAACTAACACAAACCCACTTTCAATCACATTTAATAATCAATAATGGAATTCCTTGAAAAGATTTTGAAGCTGAAACCCAAAAAGAAGCTACAAAATAAACTCTATCCCACGGCCTGTCGAAACGTTCTTCTTTGTCAATAAAAATCTTGGCATTTCTCTCCAACTAAATAACCCAGAAAAGTGCCAACATAGCACACCTCCACAAAGTAACTCCTTTCTTATCACTCCCAAAGCCCACAAAATGGCAAAATCAATCTCAAACATATGTGAAGAAGAACTCAGGGGCGCCCAAAACTCACCAATTATTTAAAACAATCTCTACCATACCATAACTGCCACTGGGCTATGTTAAAAAAAAAAAAAATGATCTACTGTCTCAGCCTCCTGTCTATACATTTTTTTTGATAAGGTAAATATGTATTGATGATCAAAAAGGAGCCTCTTGTCTATACATAATACACCACTAAGGAAGATAACAAAAGGAAAGTCTTCTCCTTTGAAGCATATCATTTGTATTAATTCTCTTGTGAGCTAAAAGCCCAAGAAAACACCTGAACCTTAAGGGGCACTTTTGCTTTCCAAATCAACATAGAAGGAGGGAAAATAAGAACAGTTGAGTCACCCACCAACACCCCACAAAAGATTTGCAAGAAAAGATAACTGAAGAATGAGCTCTCTCGCTTCTCCTATTAGGGACAGAATTTCTTAAGCAAACACCCTCAAGCAAAGATAATAATTAATAAAGATAAAAGCTCAGAAAATTCTCTATCACTTGGGTTATGGAAAAAACTTAAAATCCAAAGAATGAGGAAAAGAAGAAGAAGAAGCCATAAAAGAGATAGATACATCATGAGCCAATGAAAAATTATACAACTGAGAGGGGGTGGGGGTGTGAATAAGGATGATGCAAACTTATGGTTACTTTTTCAATATAATGAAAATGAAATATGCTCAAATATGGTTACTTTGGAGGGCTGTTTGTAGTTCTTAGAGCCTTTGCTTTTGTTTCCTTTTTAGAGTTTTTTGTACTTTCTTTTTTTTCTTGTAGGACTTCTTGTCCTCTTTTGTATTACTTCTTCTATCAATAAATTTTTTGTTGGTTATCAAAAAAAAAAAAAAAAAAAAAGGGAAGAAGAAGAAGAAGAAAGCACATATATGCAAATACAATATTATGACAAAATATGAGCAGAAAATACATAGAGCAAGTAGAGAAAGAGATCAAATGCAATGTTTTTACGAGGTTCAGCTCTCCCAGCCCACATCCTCACCTCAAGAGCTACTCTTGAGGGTTCCTCAATCCACTATGAGCTCTCTTTCATGCTAGAGCAGCAAATCTTTACATCCACAAGAGTCTTCATCAACTCTGGTAATAAGACACTCCTAGTTCCTTTTCTAGGGTTTCACCAAACCCTTGATTACACAAGTTGTAATAAAAGATTTTGTGTGTATATATTCCTTTCTTAATAGAGTAGATACATAGCCTTGGATGCTCACTCAACTAATGGTTGATAATCAATAATGCTCACTTTGAGAAATTAGGGCTTGAGAGTAAATGCTAATGAATGAAGTTTTTTTGATACCAATGAATGCTCATAAATGAGTTTACACACTCATATATATAGCCGTTGGCTCCATTTTACCATTCAAGGGCATTAAATGCTGTGAAAAGATGTTTGGTGGGCATTTAATGCAAAAATCCTATCCGTTATCTGTTAGGACAAGGGTTTTAGTGGACTGATTCTCATTTAAGTCATCGAAAATTGTGTGCTATATAATTCATTTGAATTGCACCTAAATTCAGTCATCCAACAGTCCAATTTCTGTCTTGTCAAAGATGTTTCAGACTTCTCAAATAGGTTGTCTGGAATTAACAGTATGCATGTAATATAGACTGGTTTTGGGCTAGGTTTCAGCAGTCTGATTCCTATTTCAGTCGACTTAAATCCATTCAGTCGTCTGATTTAATTGACTGAAAAATACAGTAGCTATGTGAACTTGAGGTCTGATTTCAATTGACTGAAACTCATTTCAGTCGTCTGACTTGAATTTCGACCGTCTGATTCAGGAAATCAGAAGTCTGAAATCTCCTTTTTAAGTGCAAAATATGGGGATAGAATCCCAGCTACTTTTGAGGGTTCTATGGTCCATTATGTGATCCTTTAATGATCTAAATTATGAGGTGCGATGACCCTTTATTAGTGAGTGAGCAATATTAAAGATCAATCTCACATTAATATCCTAACACTCTCACAAATTGTAACTTGTTGATCTTCGCTTGAGAGTAGGATTTCTTCTTGTCCATGAATGCTCTTTTTGATGCCAAGTGTTTCCCATTTGAAGCTTGTTAGTCCTGATTTGATATTTTTGATTCTTTATGTCCTGGCTATGTTAAAACTTTAATGAAACATTGGAAACTTAAGCATCAGGGTTTTTTTATCATCAAAATCTAGTTGGTTTTGAAACCTTGGGGCTAACATATTTCATGAAGAGAAATGAGCATGTGGAGATGGGGGTACTTCCTGAAAAGATTTGGAAAGGTAAGATTGAAAATTAGTTATTAACAGAAAAAGATATTAAGATGATGCATTTTAGAAATTCGTTTTATACCTTTTTCCTTTTCTTTTCATTTGGTGGACATCACACGAGTGTTGCACCTTTAGTTTGTGATCTCTAGCTTTCCTTGATTTATGATGATTATTTCTATTATTTAAATATCTTGTTTACTTGTTTATTTGTACTTACATGATAAGATTCCAAGTCTTCTAAAAAATCCCCTACTTAAAATGTTTTCAGCATCTTTCCTTTGCTTTCATAGGATTATTTTTGTTAAACTGTTGCATGTGGGTTTTCTATTACTGAGATGGATGTTAAAGTCTTGATTAAATAGTGTCTAGGTTATCCACAAAGAGGCTTTAAAACCCTAGAGGCCATGCTACCTCAGAAAGTAGATTGACTTAATTTTATGACATACAAGTATGATTAATTCGACTGCTATGGAAATCAAATAGGTTTGATTTTATTTCCATGTGCTTTCAGGGCGCCCTATTGTATGATATCTAGTTTTATTTTTATTTATTTTTTTGTTTGGCTCAGGTTAAGGAGGTCTTTGCTGCAATTGCACCTGCAGTGGGCTTATCCGTTGGTTTGGCAGTTGGTCAATCTTCAATTGCTGATGAAATTTCTGAGCTTATTAGGAAACCTAAGCTTCAGGCAGGCATCTCTTATGACCCAGAAGATCTTATGCCACGGTTACAAAGCTCGGTGGACATATTGGTGGCAACCCCTGGGAGGCTGATGGACCATATCAATACCACCAAGGGTTTTACACTTGAGCATCTCTGCTATCTTGTAAGCAGTAGATCGTGTCACTTACATGTTTTATAGATATATTGGAATACTGAAATTCCAATGTATTTTATGTTTATATTACACTCATATGCAATGGAAATCTCTGACAAGCTCTGTCATTTTATGTAATGATGGTCTCAAAATATGTATAACTCCAATAATTGGCCTGGGCATTGTTTATATACTGAAAGTTGTAAAGATATTCATTGTTGTTAGATAGGTCTAATTTGGTATGGTTTGAATTTTTTTTACAACTTTTGAATTGAGTTTAATTCACACATGCAAGGTCTTCCATCAAAATGGGTTTCTGCTATTGTTTAGTTGTTATAATTATGGAGATAATTAAGACATAAATCTGGATTTATTTCTCTGTTCTGCTACGTTAACCTAGTCTTACGATGTACAATGTAACTGTGTTCATTGGTTTGGACCTTCTAGTAGATAAGCCACCAGTTGTCTTGGTGCTTTCTGAACAACACATTTATGTGTTAATTGATTACCTAAACCAAAGACTGAAGCTAATCCAATTTATGTTTCTTGGGCATAACTGATTGTAGGATGGTTCATTAACTTGAAGATCAAATTTGGCAATTAAAATAATGAATTTCATAATTTCATGTAGTTTAGGACAAAGGGCTGGCTCAACATATTTTGAATTTCTCTCTCCCTCTCTCTCTCTCTATATGTGTGTGTGTGTGTGTGTGTGTTTATGCTGATAAGATAAAGATTTCAGGTTGTTGATGAAACAGATCGCTTACTCAGGGAGGCATACCAGTCCTGGCTACCTACTGTACTTCAATTGACTTGCTCTAATGATGAGAGCCTCTTTCCTTGTGCCAAAACTTGCCTGCCTTATACAGTTGGTTCCTTAAAAACCATAAGGAGATAGTGAGTTCCATTTTCATTTACTTCCCTTTATTCATGTTAATTTATGTGAATTCTTTTTTATTGAGTTGCTAGGTCTGAAAAACATGGTTATAAGTGTAACATGATGCTATCAGTGTTGGATGATCTGAAAAACTCTCGGGATATAATTGTGCTTCATTTAAGACTTATTGTGTATGAATTGTTTTCAGTTATGTCTTAGTTTACATCACTAATGTGTATTGAATACATTTTGCCGCCTGAACTGTTAATGTTAAAGGTGGTTTTGAACTTCTATTCCCTATTATGTGTAAGGACATATTTGTTCAATACTATGATACAACTATATAAGCGATTGTTCAAATGTGTGCTTTTCAGTTTTCTAGCTTTATTTTCATTTTTTGGTTATTTCTCAATGCATTCTCCATAATGTCATCCTGAAAAGGCATTATGGAGAGTCAAATTGTCTTGAGATTTCTCTTATTGATGCTATTTCAATATTTTATTGAATTATTTCCTATAAAGTAGTCAATCTTGCCTTTGAATGTAATTAAATTTTTGCTGCAGTGGTGTTGAAAGGGGGTTTAAGGGTAAATCTTATCCTAGGCTTGTGAAGATGGTTTTGTCAGCCACACTAACCCAAGATCCAAGCAAACTTGTTCAGCTTGATCTTCATCACCCTTTGTTATTGACAAGTGGGCAAAGGCGTTATATGCTCCCAGAAAAACTAGAATCCTACAAACTGGTAAGCCCTCATAGCTGTACGTTTAAGCTTATACTTTGTTAGCATGTTCTTGGTCTGTTTCAAATTTTAATGGGCTACTATTAGCATGCCCTCTCCATTGTATTTTATGCTATTTTTCAAGGTGGCTGAATAATTTTCCTGACGTGCAAAACAAACATTGACACAACAGGGGCACCAAATTCACAAAAGGCAACTTCCATTAGAAGTTTTGTGACCATATTATTTTCTTCTCACAAATCTTTTTCTTTATCCTTTAAAGTTACTTTGATTTATTCTTCGCTCATTGGTTTTGTGCTTTACTTATTAGGACATTATGAAGTGTTGATCTAAATTTTAGCATCTGTTTTGGCCTCCTAAAAAAAAAAAAAAATATAGATTATCTGTATAACAAGTTCTAAGTTTTGAATTTTGAAACTTTAAAAAATTGTAAAATGGCTTGACATCATGTTGTAATTTTAGGATTTCTGAAATTTTCTGATACATAAAACCTTGATTGGATGTATTGTTTTTTTTAAGCTTCTGAAGAAATCCTACAACTGATTCAGCAATGTGTTAAATCTCTGATTGGGTCGCTATCATAGTTTCAATGGAACAATATTCGAAAGTTTGTTGTCGACCGAAAATTGCGTGAAATTTCAAAATTAGGATTTTAATAAATAGATTTAAAATGAAGAAATAACCTCAAAGTCAAATTCATTCTTGTGATCATCAGAGTAAGATTATTTATTTTATTTGATAAGGTAAAGATATGTATTGAAATAAAAAGAAAGGGCTAAAACCCTCATTCATGAGACATATACAAGAGAAGAACCTGAGGCTTTAAAACTGAAATAGAAAAGAGCCAAGCAAAATAGACACCCCCTACCACCTAATAAATACATTGGGCTTAGGGAGTCTACAAAAAGAGAAAAGGGGGAATTACACCCATTTAAATAACTACAAGAGCTCGAATAAAGTGTTTTGACCAAAAAGGTTTTGAGCTCCACCATAGATTTCTCCATTCCTTCAAAGGTTTTCAAGTTATATTCTTTCCAAGTGCACCAAGAGAGAGAATGAGGAACCATTCTCCAAACTATCTTAGGTTCTTTCCGATGCTCTTTAATCCACTGACTCACAAACAAGTCGTGCATAGAAGATGGCAAAATCCACCTAACTCTGAAAAGGTAAAATAAGTTCTCATAAGCTTCTAGCCACCCCACAATGAATAAAAAGGTGGTCCACCGTTTCTTCCTCCTCTTTGCACATTACACATCTATTTGGAATCTCCCACTTCATTCTAGCCATAGTCGATAGTTCCCGTAAGCTTTTAGCTGCATCTAAATTTTAAAATAGTGATTTTCACTTAAAATTTTGACAATGGTGTTGTCAATAAGATTACTAATGTTACATTTATTGCTCTTATTCCTAAGGCGAATGAGGCTGAGAGTGTTAAGGATTTTAGGCTGATTAGCCTTACCACTAGTTTATATAAGATTATTGCTAAAGTTCTTTCAAGGAGATTAAGGGATGCCCTTCGAGATACTATTTCTCTCTCTTAAGGGGCTTTTGTGAAAGAGGGAGAAATTTTGTCTGCAGTGTTGGTGGCTAATGAGGCGATTGAGTAGTGTAGGAAGTCTTTAACAGAGAACTTAGTTTAACATGGATTTTGAGAAAGCTTAGGATTATGTGGACCTAGGTTTCTTGGTTTTGTGTTGGAAAGGAAAGGTTTTGATGATAGGTGGAGAAATTGGATCTTTGGTTGCTTAGTTACTATCATTTAGGGACTGCCTAAAGGTAGGATAGGTGCCTGTCTGGGAGTTAAGATAGGGGGATCCCTTCTCTCATTTTATTTGTACTCTTGTGGTGGATATTCTTAATTGATTCTTTATCAGAGCAAAGGGGAGAAGTTTGATTGAGGGGTTTTTAGTGGAAGAGATAGGATCAGAGTTTGTCCTTTACAGTTTGCAGATGGCACTATTCTCTTTAGTTCGGGTAATGAGAAAAGATTAGGCCATCTTATTGTTATTCGGTCTTATGGTGGGTTTAAATCAAATCTTTATTGCAGGGATTAATTTTGACAAAAAAATAGGATTTCTAGTCTCTAAGATTTGGATTCTGAATGCCCCTTCTAAAGTGTCTTTCTTCTCTTGGGTTGCGAGTTGGGGCAAGTGTCTAACTATTGACAATTTGCAAAAAAGTGGCTTTCAAATGTCTAATTGGTGTGTTTTATGTAAGAGGGATTTGGAGACAGTGGAACATCTTATTCATTGCCCGGTGGCTAGAGAAGTGTGAAATTTTTGCTTGGGTTTATTTAGGGATGCACTGGGCTATGCCTACAAGGGTTATTCAGGTTGTTGTATCATGGCATGGTAGGAGACTGGGAGCTCTAACAAATAGGAATGCTACCATTGCTAATATTTTGAATACTTCTACCCTTGGTCACTCTTGGAATCTTGGTTTCTCTAAAAAATTCGAATGATCATGAAGTTGATGAACTCTCTTCCTTTCTTCCTCTTTTAAATGAAGTCTATTTTTCCCTGCCCCTAGTTGATAATAGATGCTGGGTGTTTGAAGCTAACAGTTGTTTTTGTCGTAAATCATTCTTTCATTCTTTGATCGATAATTCATTTGCTCACTTCACTTTTCATTTTAACTCTTAAGTTGATTTGGGACTCCAAAGCACCTCTAAAGTCAATGCTTTAGCTTAGATTGTGGTCCATGGTAAGATGACTACTTTTGATATGCTTCAAAAGAGGAGACCTTGCAAAGCCTTTCCCCTAGCATTTGAGTGATGTGTTGTATGAATGGAGAATCGATTGATCATTTGTACTTGCATTTTCCTCTTGCTATGGTCATGTGGGATAATTTGTTTATCTTGGTTGGTATTGTGGGACCTTAGCTTTTCCCCGTTTTATTCTCTCTTTGAATGTAACTTTTTGGGGTTGGGAGGGAAGAGAGGCAAGGTTTTGTGGAAGTGTGTGATGGTGGCTATTCTTTGGAGTATATATGGAAGGAAAGCAATATTCACATTTTTGAAGACAAGAGTTAGTGTCACCTCTTTGTGGGATAACATTAGGATTTGGGCTTCTTTGTGGCCTTCCACCTTAAGGAGTTTAAGGGTATTCCTCCTCTTACTTTTCAATTGGAAAGATGTGTGCATGTTGAGACCCTTGCACTTGAGCGAGGTGTTCAGGTGGACTCTTCTAGTCTTCCCTCTCTTGGGAAGATCAAGTTTAATTTTGACAAGTGCTTGCTTGGTAACTGAGGTGTTACAGGTGTGGGTGGAGTTTTAAGAAATCATGAAGATGAGTTTATTGTTCTTCTTGTTGGCCTTAGATGCTAAGAGTCAAAATTTTAGAGACATCTTGGTGGAGGGGGATTCTCTACTGTTATCGTGGACTAATAATAAGGTGGAAGGTAGGTTGGAACTTGGAAGTATGCACATTGCTTGAGAGAGATTTATGACTTAGCTAGGCTATATTGGGATCCCTTTCTCTTGGGTTTATAGATCGGTTAATGGAGAAAGAACTTCTTTGCTAAAAGAGGGGCTGCTACTTTACAAACCGTTAGAACATCAGGAAGACTAGAATTGTATTAAGCAAAACTCTAAATGGTTTAACTAAATTACAATTCTAAACACTTAATGAAACTAAATATTATGAAGTATTTACTGAATTTGATATAACCAAATTTGGCCTCAATCAAATCTAACCAAATCATGACTAATGATAGGGTGTAGCATGGCTGGATCATTCAATCATTGGCTCCATGTGAGAGATGCTTTTGCTCGAAGCTTCACAAGTGTATGTTAAAGGACACTCTATCTAAGCGTCTAGTGCCGTCTACAGAGGTTGTAAAAAGAATTATGTGAACTATTGAATGTTTAGGATTAGTAAATTGTTCATTTATTGGACGTAGTCTCTCTCTCTCTAGTTAGAACTATGCAATTGGATTATTCCCATAGTTGATGTGGTGTAGCACGTACCCCATTCTCTCGCACAATCGTTGACAACCTCCATATTCAACACAAACCTTTATGGGGCACTTCTACCCCCCTAGATGCTTCTATTTTCCTTTTTGGTGTTGGTTTTGGGGCTTACTATCTATGATGGTTTTTGAGGTTTTCTGTGTATTCCTTCGAGCAAAGGACTTCTCATCCTTCTTGTACTTTTCCTTCTGATCTAGTGAATTCCACCCCCCCCCCCCCCCCCCCCCCCCCCAAAAAAAAGGAAAAAAAGAAAAAGAAAGTGTTTTTCACTTAAGAGGTGGTAGGGCTAGGTTAGAACCTTGAAATCTTTTTGAATTTCCATTTCAATTTTGAGGTAATTAGAATCTTCGTCATTAGGAAATCCTATAAAGTTTCCTCATGATGAAATCTTTTCAATATTTGCCCAGGTCTTTAAATTTCCAGTATTTTAATGAAATTTCAGAACCTCAATATTTTGTTTCCAACATCACTTAGTATTGAAATTGATGTCAATTCTGAAATTAAAAACTTAGAATCTCTTGAAATTCTATGTTTGTCCTAAAATTCTATGCTTTTTGTTTAATTCCTACGTTCGCTTGATACAGTGGCTGGATTCATTCAATCATTGGCTCCATGTGAGAGATGCTTTTGCTTGAAGCTTCACAAGTGTATGTTAAAGGACACTCTATCTAAGCGTCTAGTGCCATCTACAGAGGTTGTAAAAAAAATTATGTGAACTATTGAATGTTTAGGATTAGTAAATTGTTCATTTATTGGACGTAGTCTCTCTCTCGCTCTCTCTCTCTCTCTCTCTCTCTCTCTCTCTCTCTCTCTATAGTTAGAACTATGCAATTGGATTTTTCTTGGGAACCTCTGAGCTCTCATATTTCTTAAAGGCGGGAGGAGGGGGGCTGCTTTGGGGAGTGCCTAAGATATTAATTTTCCTTCATGATGTGTGCACATGTTTGCTTTGTGACTTATGTAAGAGGATATGTAGTGGGTGAAATTTCTTTCTAGGACAAGTATGCAAAGTGCTGATTTTAAAGTAGATTGATATTATCTGCTCGAGTTATTCAAAATACCTTCATCTGATAGATTTTCAAACTGATGTTTACTGAGCCAATTATTATTTTCCTTATTTTTTATTTTCTGGACCTTTGTACAGATTTGTGAATCAAAGCTCAAACCCCTATATTTGGTTGCTCTTCTACAAAATTTAGGAAGGGAGAAGTGCATTGTATTTACATCATCCGTAGACTCAACACATCGGCTATGCACCTTACTGAATTTTTTTGGTGACTTGCAAATCAAGATCAAGGAGTACTCAAGCCTTCAACGTCAATCTGTAAGAAGGTAATATTTCGTTTTATATATACAAATTCTAAAATGTGCACTCCAAGTTATGGACTTTATAGAAAACATGAAAACTTGTTGCGCACGTGAATGAGGGTGGGCTCAGATGATATAAAGCAGTATAGCCTACTACTAAGGCCAGGTTGGATCCTTTTTAACCGTCTTATCTGTCTCCTTCTTATGAATGGTTGAATACCAATAATTTTCTTTTGAGTTCATAAAAGGTCTGTGGTTTGAAAATTAGTTAATTCAGTGGATTTTGACCGCAAGCAAATTCTGTTCTCGGCTATGACAAATCTCAGTTGCCACAGGCCTAACATTATAAAGCTTCTGTTAGCACTCAACCAAAAACAACCCAAAATGAATTAAATTAGCATTCATAGAAACCCAAAATGAATTAACTTAGCATTTGTAGAAATTTTCTTTCCTGTGTGCGTCACTTAGTCGATGTATAATAACCAAAAATAGAGTATTAATATCTCTATCTCATAGAGGGGAAATGCCTATGATTTAGTGACACCAAAAACCTAAATTTGTTGCAAAGAGGCTGTTTGAGAGCCTCTCTTTTGCCATGGACTAAGCTTGCCTATGGAAAAAAGGAAAATAGGATTGAGAAAAATGATAAGACATTTTTTATGGGGAGGGAGTGGTGATGGGACGAGAGACCATTTGGTTAGTTGGGATGTGGTATCTTGGTCAGTTGGTCTAGGCTTAACGGGGGCTGTTGGCAACATTTATTGCTAGAAACATTGGTAACATTGGGTTGATAAGAAAATGGTTATGGAGATTTCCAATGAAAGGGATTCTTTATGGTACACTGTTATCAGAATAAAATATGAGATTCAAGAAGATGTTTGGGATTCACAGATTAGCACTAGAGTTTCATTTTGAAGTGCATGGAAGTTTATCTCCCAAGGTCTGTCTCGTTTCTCGTCTCATACGTCTTTGGTGGTGGGTATTGGTTAATGGTGGACTGGTTGGTAATGGTGAGAAGATTCGTTTTTGGAAAGCTGTTGGAGAGGGGTATCCCTTTTTCTATTCATTTCCCACGTTTGTATAAGTTTTCTTTTGCTCATGGTGTTTCCATTTTGGGCATGGTTTCTTCTTTTTCCACACCTCTTGGGTGGGATTTAAAATTCTTTATGAATTTTAGTAGTAGGGAGGTGTTAACAAATTTACTTCATAAAAATAAAAAATAAAAAAAGTTTGTATGCTTAACAAAGATGGGCAAAAATTTGCACTATTAAGCCTCATGTTGTGCCAGAGGGATTTGAATATGTTTCATCAAGGCTTTCTTGAGAAAAAGATAAAAAACCATGAGATTCATGATGATGATAACGTTGTTAGATTTTAAAGAATTTATTCAAACATGGTTCCATAATGAAATTGAAGATCAAACGTTAAATGTTGTTGACCAAGTAGGAGAAGATTTTATAGAAAAACGAAGATTTGTCGAGTAAGGAACTTGTAAATTTTCAGGGAGAGCTTAAACCACGAGTTCAAGTTGTTAGTTCGACTGATATTCCACTGAGCTGTGGAGTACGGCCAATTGATTATATTGGAATTGAAAATTTTAATGTGGTTTTAAATCCTTGTTTGGTTGATTTTTTCAATTAATCAAAGACTTCAGTGAAAATAATTTTGGTTGCACAATTCAAGAGGAATAAATTTCTAGAGAAATTGAAGCAGCTAAGTATTCAAATATTTATATATATTAATTTGGAAAGGAAGATTTCAAGATGAAAAAAAGGGAAATCAAGGACAAGTTCTGTTCAAGTGGAGGGGTTTGATGTAGGACAAGGAACTCGGGAAAAACAGGACCATTGGATGATTATTATTATTATTTTTTGTAATTTTTCGTTTTTAGTAGTTTTGGCGTTTATTTTGGTGAGTTTAGGTGTTTATTTACTCATTTTAGTATTCTTTAGTCCTTATAGGGTACCATATTTGGTAGGGTCAATTTTAGAATGTTTCTACTTATTATTAGGGTCTTATGGAGCCTACAAATAGGCCCCATCAGTCAATAGGATAATTGACATAGCAGAAACACATAGAAAACAAAGGAAGAAGGCTAATCCCTTAACCCATAAGGAGAAGGAGAGAAAAATATCAAAGAATATTTATTATTTTATTAATCGTCTAATAATCATGCTTAGGATAATTGACATAGTAGAAATGCACAAAAAAACAAAGGAAGAAGGCTAATCCCTTAACCCATAAGGAGAAGAAGAGAAAAATGCCAAAGAATATTTATTATTTTATTAATCAATTGTCTAATAATCATGATTAGGATAATTGACATAGTAGAAATGCACAAAAAAAAGCCAAAGGAAGAAGGCAAATCCCCTAACCCATAAGAAGAGAAAAATCTCGAGAATATTTATTAGTCAATTGTTTAAATAATCATGGTTTCACACTTTGGGCAATTATAAACCTTTTAAAATTGACCTTCCCTAATATGGGATTCTATTAAACCCTAAAAACTACCAAAATTTGATTAATTAAACCCTAAAAACTACTAAAAATAAGCAAATAAATCCCTAAACTAAAGGCGAAAACTAAAAGAAACAATAATAAATAAAAATTTTCCAACAGTCATGATTTGCCTAGATTCCTTGTCCTACATCAGACCCCACCATATGAGGAAAATTTGCCCTCGAGTTTACCTCAAAGTTTTGGTGTCTTCCACTTTAGCAAAGTAAATATGTTGAATATTTTAGTTGCATCAATTTCTTTCTATGTTTGCTCCGAAAATTGGATAACCTTAAATACTTTGTTATGGTATTTAATTGATTGACAAGATCAACCAAATAAGGATTCAAAACCCTTAAAGTTTTAAATTCCAATAAAATCAATTCATTATACATTTATACTCCATTGCTCAATGGAAACTAACAACCTGAACTTGCAATTTGAGCTCACACTGAAATTTGGCGATTCCTTGACGAATCTTTATTTTCAGTGAGATCTTTTACAACTTGGTTGACAACATTCAACTTTTGATCTTCAAATTCTTCATGGCCTCGTGTTTGGATAAAAATTCTTAAAAATCAACAACTTTGTCATCATCATAAATCCCATCATGTTGATCTTTTCATCTAGAATGCTTTACTGAACATATTCAATTGCTCTGGTACAACTTGAGAATTAATATCTGATTTTTCAAGTAGTGAAATTTTTTACCCATCTTTCCGCATACAAACATTGTTTTTCAGAAGCGTAAATTGCTTTCCTTTCATCAATCCTTGATTTTTTTAATTATTTATTATTATTATTATTATTTATTTATTTTAAAGAATGTGGCAACACTCCTTTGGGTTCATCGGAACCATAGAACACCAGACATCATCATGGTGTCTTTTCACATTGGTATATGAGATAAAAAAATTTATTATCAGAATTTTTGGTACTAATCATCCATATCTAGGAATTTCTGAACCAACTTTTGATTTATGTGATTGTCGGCTAAGTTTCTGTCAATCACAAATTTTTCAAATTTTTTTTTGAAATCTATCAATTTTGCATGAAGTTTTGAATTCATTAAATTTGAACTTTTGCCATTGAAATTATCCACATAGGCTTGTTGCCCATGCCAGCTGGTGACTTGCGTTGAAATGCATCTTCACCTCAAATCTCTTTGTTTTCCTGGTTCCTAATGGGTTTATTCTCATGCATGAACTCCATGAACTCAGCCCTTGTACGAGCCTGATTCCCATCGCCAAGAAGGTTGTTTCCATAATCGTCGCTTGCCAGTAGAGTAGGTCAATCCATGCTCCAATGCCAATTGATGAAATGGAATCACAAGAAAACAAATGAAGAAGGAAAATCCCTCAACTTGAATAATAATAATTCACCGAGACCCCTTGAATACACAAGGAGAAGGAGAGAAAATTTTCTCAGAATTTTTATTAATCAATAGTCTAATAATAGTGGTTTTATACTTTATGGCCTCTTTGTAGGCTCATAAAACCCTAATAACAATTAGAAACCTTCTAAAATTGATTGTACCTAATATGGTTCCCTAAAAAAAGTATTAAAAACAATAATATGAACCCCTAAACTACTAAAAAATTATAATAACAATCAACATCCAGAAATCGTGATTTACCAGGAGTTCCTTGTCCTGCATCAAATTGATATGGGATTTTGTGCTTGAATTATACCTCGCATAATAGAGGAATGTTAGAAATTGTTGGAAAAGAAATTTTCATGGACATTATAATAGTTATAGGATCAACGAGAAAATTTTCTGGTTGATAACTATAAGAGAAATCTAATAGTTATATTACGTTTCTTGAAAAATGGAATATAATAGACATATCTAATTAGGTATTAAAATATCAAACCTGTTACTCTCTGCTGCTGGAAACATCAACCTAGTACAAGGGTTGGGCTGGTTC
Source organism: Liquidambar formosana (assembly GCA_039720395.1). Classification (NCBI taxonomy): domain Eukaryota; kingdom Viridiplantae; phylum Streptophyta; class Magnoliopsida; order Saxifragales; family Altingiaceae; genus Liquidambar; species Liquidambar formosana. The sequence continues at coordinate 13,552,788 of CM077835.1, read as the reverse complement.
AGTCCCAGGGACATACATTATGTAGAAATTTTTTTAGTAAGCAAACAAGTTTGAGTTGTTAATCTGCATAAATTTGCGAGAACTTGTTCAAGTTTAACAAGTCTCATGGACCTATGACCAAGTTGAGTTAATAGGTGTTTCATTGAAGCCCCAAATTGGCCACACTGCTTGGTCACCAGTTCATTGGCTTCACTAACCGGGTTGGATAACAATATGTAGTGATGTATTGCTGAAATTCATAAATTGATCTTCCCCTTTCACAAAAGTGCCTCGAGATTGGAATTGATATCATTTATCAATAAATTTAACCTTCAAGTATGTGCATCGAGACAGCCTTGTAGAATTGTAGAAGTACCCTATCAAGCTGATTGGTATAGGGTCCTTGACATTTGAAGATTTTTGAACCTTTGATTAAGGCAAGTTTTATTAAAATGTTTTATTTGTTTTTTATTTTAGGCAGATATAGACATATTTGTTACTTTGAAAGAGTGATTCTGTAAAAGCCTTCATCTTAGAAATTTTGTAAAACTTCCATGCACCATGATGAAGCCTTGGGAATAGGTGCCTTGCTGCAGTTAAGATTGAAAACAACATATTATACTTCATTGACATTGTTAGCTCACTTAACCAAGATGTTCTTTCCTTTGAAATAGGGCTCCATGACCTCCACTCAAGTCCATCCTCCAAGGTCCATAACACCTTCGATCCTTGACAAGATCATACTCTGTTTAAACATAAGATTCATTAACATCTTCGATTCTTGACCTTTTTTATAAAAAAAAATAACAATTTGTTTGAATTTTTGTATCTGTATATAGAACCTTTTTTTTTCTTCAGCCAAAGTTTCTTTCATACCCAACTTATGTTTAATTTGTTCAAAAGCTTGTCCAATCTCTCTGTTCATCTCTAATTGGCTTTCTCTTTTCTCTTTCGAAGGGTATCCTTTTGCTGAATTATAAATTTCGATTTTGTTAGACCCGATCTTTCATAAACTTGAATTTTCAAATCTGTCCATTAATTCCTAAATACTGATTTAAAAGTATGGTGAGAAAGCCACATCCTTTTAAGTTTGAAGAAATATGGTTCTAGGGATAGGGTTAGAGGCGTATGGGGTGATGGTCCAAGGAAAGTGTAGGAAAAGGCCTGTTGGATTGCATAGGAAACTTTTCTGATGAAAAAATCTAGTTAAAATGCACAAGAAAAAGGAGAGAGAGAGAGAGAGAGAGAGAGAGAAGAATTCTCTTGCAAGTAAGATGATTTGAAGGAGGAAAGCCTAAGGATTATGCTAATGTGGTTACAAGAGTTTTGGTGTGTGTATATGTATGTGCACAGCCACACGCTCACGTGTGCCCATGCACACTTGTGCGCATTGACACAGGTATCTAGTAACATTGAACACCCCACCTCTCTTACCGAAAAAGAAAAAAGGCACCAAGGAAAATCAATTGATTTGCATAACCTTGTTCCATTGATTCCCCTCGAGTCCTCTGGATACTAGGACTGGAAACTGGTCTGAGTAATCAAAGATAGTTATCGAAACGAAGATCTGAAGTTGAGTGAGAATCAGGAGGAGCCCACTAACTTGTGTAGATAATCCAAAACCATAGCGTCCCAAAGTACAACGATGCCACTAAAAGTTCCCATTGCTAGGAGCCACACATGGGGGAGGGGTGGTGGTTTGCAATTTCTTGGACTTTGAGGATTAAATTTTAGTGAACTAAACTTCTACAGGAGGAAATAAGTTACATTTCTTGGAGGACAATATTTGGATTGGTTCAAGGAAGTATTTCCTAACGACCTTAAAATTAAATTAAAGGTCTCTGATACAACATACAAGAGGAGCCATAATTTATGCTCCATTGCAGGTTCCGTAGTAATTTCTTTCTTTGAGAATTTTATATTCGTTTGCCTCAAGTGCCTATATAAATAAAGGAAACTGACAAGATTATGTCACTCCCAAATAATTGTTGAAGATAACACCCATATCATGAGCTCAATATCTTGAGGTTGGGGGTCAGGTTGACACGAGCCTCCAACCGTTGAGGCTTCCACTATTGCAATGCCTGCTATTAAATAATATCCTGTCTTTTAAAGCATACGTACTAGGAGAATGGCAACTTGGAAGAAAAGAATGCTGCTCTCTTGGCAGAGAAGCATTCAGGGTTTCTTTTGAAATCTATGGGACTGGGACTTATCAGCAGTGCGATTGGATCTGATTCTCCATTGTTAGAGAGAACACCAAGTCCATAGAGGAGACTGATTGATGCTAGATAACAAATTACTCCCTCTGCCCCATAAAGATAGGTCTTCTTTCTTTTTTGGCTGTCCCAAAATGTTTGTCACATTGAAAAGTCATATTATAATTTTTTTTTTACTTTCCCATACCATCCTTTATAATACCAAGAATTACTTTGTATACATAACCAATGCATTGATAGTAGAGAAGGGTATTTTTGGAAAGAAAAAGTTGAATGGATGACAAATCAATGCATTAATTGATGTTCTTAATCTGCATGCTTTTTCAAAAAGGCCTATCTTTGTGGGACAGAGGGAGTAGATGCTAACCTGAACTGTTGATGGAGAACACAACAGGGGAGAAGTGAAGAAATTGTAGAGAGATTAAGTGAATTACCTAGCAGTCATCTCTCTCTCTCTCTCTAATTTTTCCAAGTGGAAGTTTTTTCTTTTTGGACATTGACCTTGGTGTTTATTCTGATCTATTGGATGGCTACTTAGCTCCCAGCCAACAAAAAATGAAAAAAGGATGGCTACTTTGCAGGCAATAAGGAAGTCATATAGCAAAATTGAGGGGATTATGTCCAATATTTGGTTGATTGAGGGGATTCCATAAATACAATGCAATGTTCTTGACGCGGTATCTATTCTTCTGCATTAATAATGAATCCTTCGTCTTCCTTCTTTTTTTATTATTTTTTATTTTTCTCATTGAAATTTCACCTAATCATTCCAATTTTTCATCCTAGAACATCTCTCACGGAGTAATGAATAGTTGGATGCATCCATGTGCATTATCCATGCAAATTCATCTGCCATTGCTACACTATCTATTCTTGGAAATCTTAGTATTTTCTCTTAAAATGTTTTTCTCAACAATGTTGCCTAGAAAATGGATTCCTATGGTAATTGGAATGGGAACAAAAGAATGACACTTTCCTTTGAACTTGTTAAATAAAGATTGAAACCCATTTTAATTGTTGGAATGTGATAAATTGATTCAAAACACATGAAGGTACTCTCTTTTAACCTATGAAAGAGAAAGGTCTTGCATTGAATGTTGGCCCTGGATTTTGGAATTACTCTCAACTGTTAGAAATCAACTCAATAAAACCAAGATAATCTAATGTGAATAATATAATGTTGATATGAGATCTTGCGTTCTTGCTTTTGTTTGTTGATGATAACTAGTTAAATATTTGAGAGAGAAGAAGATAAAATTTTCTTGATTGTGAAATAAATGCTTTGGTCCCCCCCCCCCCCTTTTCTTAAAAAAAATATAAAAAATATCTTTTAAATAGTTGCTTTCATGATTTTGGGATTGTGTAATATAAACTGAAGATTAATAGGGTAATTTTTCTTGTGAAAGGAAAATGCTTTTGGGATTTTGGAAATACTAAAATACCCTAAAATTGTAAAATTACTAAAATTTTAATTTTTTCCTTTTCGAGAGTAAACTTTTAATGGGCTTATCCACATCAATACCATTGCTCTTTTTGGAATCTTTAGGTTCTTTGCATTTTAGGAACATGTCCCAGTTTTGGCTTCTCATTTCTGACTGATGGCCTTAATCTCACAATCAAGACAGGTTGGCTGGTCTTGTGAAACCATTTACTGGAAGTTCATTTTTCTGTGGTTATTCATAATTCATTTAACAGGATTTGATTGTAATGAAAATGGAATTCTGGATTGCAGCAAGACATTGAAGGCATTTCGAGAAGGGAAGATACAAGTTCTTGTTTCCTCTGATGCGTTGACCCGTGGAATGGATGTTGAAGGAGTGAGAAACATCATTAACTATGATATGCCAGGCATACATAAAGACATACATTCATCGGGCTGGTCGAACTGCAAGAGCAGGCCAGACTGGGCGATGCTTCACATTGCTGCGTAACGATGACGTATGTTTTCCTTTTGATTCCTCCTACTCTTTGTTACTTTCTATTCTTACTTTCTATGCCTCTTGATCAATATCTCCGTCTTGGACTGTGATGATATTTGTTGGGGGTTGAATGAGTTCCCTCTCTTGGTGAGTTCTACCTATTCCTAGGTCTAGGGCTGCAAGTTGGGTGTGACTGAGCTCCCTGAGCTCAGCCTGCAGAACAGATTCTTGGTATAAGTCCAGACCAGTTTGATCTCAACCCATGCGTCTTCAACCGAAGGTAAGACCATTGATGGAATGAGATTCAAACCGAGCTTGTGCAGTTCAAGCCAATCTATCCATCAAAAGAGTTGTGCCTAAAAAATGTACATTCCCTTTGTTAAGATGCTGATCTGTACCCAATTCTTAGGGGGTTATAAATTTACGATCTAAACAGCTAACCTCCATTAGCCATTGGCTTTATAATATAATAATATAGAACATACAGCCTAAAACGTAGAATGTATATATGTACATGCATTCATATTAATGGATGATTTGTGCTGAGCAAGGCAGGATTTATAGGCGAGCCTGAATGCAATGCAGTGATAAAATCTGAGCCTGAGCTCACCCCTGCCTGCCAGATATGGACTGAACAGGCCTAGTTTGGGCCATTTCGGCTCAATTTGCTGCCCAACCTATGTTTGGGATCACTTTATTGAATTATTTTATCATCTATGACATGTTCTCCTCAAACCAAAACAATGATTCAATGGTTGTGATTGTGTACTCAGCTTTTTACTAGTATTGATCTCAAGAACAATTAAGCAGTGGGTCATATTTGGATGTACATAACCTCCAGATTTTCCGTACATAACCCCATTTCATAAAGTAGCACTAATATTTTTCAAGTGAAAGAAATGGAAAAATAAAACAGTTTTAGCAGTCTTCATTTTATTCTTTAATATTCAACTCGTGTAGGAAATTAAGCAAATTATCTACTCACTTGTATTAGGTTAAGCGTTTCAAGAAGCTGTTACAGAAAGCTGACCAGAACTCTTGTCCTGTGCACTCTGTTCCTTTGGATTCAATTGAGCCACTTCGCCCTGTTTACATATCTGGTAATTTCTTGGCTTTTCTTTGTGTACAGTAAGCTAAATGACAGGATTATTTGATAGGTAACGGTGTTGGAATTACTCATGGGTGCAATTGGCTTTATCAGGAAAAAAAAAAAAAAAAAAAAGGGAGGGGAAAAAAGGGTGCAATTGTTCTCACCTGGAGGATCTTGAAGATCAGAAAACCAATTTATTTAATCTTCATGATTTTAAACTTTTTCTCTAGATCATTCGCCACATTAGTTTTAATTAATTTCCACTCTGGATAATGATCTCTCTCTCTCTTTCTCTCTATATATATATGTGTGTGTGTGTGTTTATACACTAATAGTAACCCTCACAAATGCATGGTAAATTTAGATTTATTTATTTTATTTTAACCATACTTAATTTTCTGTAAAAAATAATAATAATAATAAAAAAAAAATCTAACATACATTTGATAATTATAAGAATTTGAGTTGTAGTGGGAGATAAATAGTGGATAATGTAATAATTTAAATTTGAAGAACCATAATTTGATTTGGAATTCTGATTTAAATTAATTTCTTGAACCAATGTGAAAGTGCCATCTCAATTTAAATGTGGTGCCATAGTTAATGAGAGAGGTAAGGCCAAAGAAGCATGCCACATCAGCGTACTGCTCTTTATATATGGTATAGATATGTTTGTCAAAAAAGAAAAGAAAAAGTATAGATATGTATTAATTTTGTGCAATGTTTATTTATCAAGGAGGAAAAACCAAGTTTGAAACTGAGGTTAAAAAATGCATTGATATACTGAACTTGATTTAGACAAGGAGATCTAATAGTCTTCATCAAAAATGAAAAATGGAAAAAAGAGGAGATCTAATAGTCTATAGCAGGTCATTATTATGTAGTATGGACCATGTCTAATAACTTCAGTTTTCTATTAGTTTGAAGGCATTATATGCTGTACTGACACTGAGCATTGTCATTCTTCTCACTGTATCAGCTCTGGAGAAGCTCAAAGAGACTGTTGAATCTGAAACGTCCAGAAAGCGCAAAATTAACTTCAAGTCTGCAAGAGGAGGCAAAGGAAAGGAAAGAATCCATTCAAAGGAATAGTTTTTTATCTTTGAAGCAGGGAGTCCTGCCTACGACAGTCCAATTTTGCAGTGTATAGGAGGCGAGTTCCAGTGTTTTTCAGCCATATAGCTGTTGTAGTTTCATTATTTTTTCTTTTCTTGCATTGCCATTGCTACATTTAATTATTATTATCATAGTTAATATTTTTTGTCACCAGTGGCTTAAAAATTTTCAGCCTTGATACTAATTATTCTTAGAAAATGTTGTTATGCATAAAAAATAACCCTGTTCATATTTCAAAATTACTGATGTAAAAGGTGAGAATAAATCGGACAACAGGAAATGCCTATGAAGGCATTTATGTGAACACTAGGTTGGGATAGAAACAAAATTATCATAAACCAGAATAACTGACTTGTCATTGATGCCGTATGATATATCAACTGGGAGCATGTAATGACCAAGTAAAATGGTTGCATCAATTTTTTGGATGATTGATGTCTCAATTGTGGTCTCATTAACAGAATGTTTTATTACATGGGACTAACACTTGTTGCTCCACTTTGTAGAAAATGAATGATGAGCCCAAAGAATATTTGATTCTTGTGGCACTCATATCTGCTAACCCAGTGTCAGATTTTCAAATTTAGCCTATACCCTGTCAGACGTCATTTGGATGGTAAAGGGTGACCATCGTTTAAGATTCTGGATAAATGGGCATGATGGAGAACTATGCAAGACCAGTGTGAGATATGAGATTTGTTGGTGGAAGTGCCTCAAGAAAATAATTGGAGGGTTTGCCAGGGTCATTGGGCTCTGCTTTGGCTGTTCGAGGAGCAAGATGAACTTGTGCCTAGTTCAGTCAGATTGCAGGCAAATTTGATCGTGCTCAGCTTCTGATGCCAAGAGGCTAACTTCTTATGCTCACCCTATATTCTATGTGGTTCACTTGTTTGGTAGTTTTAGTTCTGTATGTTGATATCATTGTTGAATGTTGATTTATTCTTTTATTTTGTGCTTAGCGATGATATTCACTCGATTATATCCACTTTGTTGAGCCATTTGAAATGAATAGCTAGGCAATCTCCATTTCTCTTCTCAAGGTGATCTCAAGTGAACAATCCTTGCTGTATTGAGTCAAATTATATAATTGATTCGCAGCTCTATAGGATCATGTTCTAAGATGCTTGTTCTCAATGGTTTTAATCAGTCTTAAAACTGTCACAAGCCATGCCTTCTGTAATCATTACATTACCCTATTTTTGATTGAGGAAGGGAGTTTGATTCCGGACATTGTTTCTCTTTATAGGCATTTTCAGGCGATGCAGCTGAATAAATATGTTATAGCATTTTATTGAAACCCTTGTTTGAAAACTCCAAGAGCTGTTTTGTATATCTGCAATCCATCGAGATCAGTCCATCTGGTCGGGCATCAAAAGCACTAAAAACACATTACAGAATATGTAGCTACTACGCCCACAAGCAATTACAGTTAAATAGAGGTTCCACTATGATCAGCACTGGTTGCAAAGCCTACCAAATAAGCCTCTGGTGACCTTGCACTCGTGTTGAATCTCAAAATGAGAATGGCAATGGAACAGATTAAACAAGGAAAGCTCATAGGGGCTCATAGGCTTCATGATATGGGGTAGAATTCTCCCTCCCGAAAACCCTTTAGCCACCCTACCCTAATTGATGCAGGAACTGATTCCAGGTTCTCTACACAACCACTAGAGACTTTATGACCAGCAGGTTAACCAACACCTCCAACTGGAGTCTGAGTGTACAAAACTTTTTGGACATCAGTTTTTTTTTTTTTTTTTTTTTTTTTGGGGTGTCAAAGAGGGGATTGGTGGTTAAAGGTTGAGGTTGCTGTGGAAGAGCATACCTAGTATTACCGCATTTTAATGTCATTGAATGGGAGGCTATTAATCACAGGAAGAATTTTTGTCATTTTATTTTATTTTTCAATTTGGTGATGCGCTTAGGAAGATTATTATGGCTGGGGTTATAAATTCTCAAATCATATACCGTGATAGCTCCTCTTTTTTTATTTTACCATTAAATTATACGCTTATATATACTATATTTTCACTGCAAAAATAGGATAAGATAGACCCCATGATACTTTTGGGTTTGGCCATGGCTTATTTGAGAGGTGATCTATCCCTTAAGATGTTCTTCAATGTCGGCAACGCAGACAAAACCATGCCAAAGAACTAAATAGCTGTGGATTATTCACACAAAATTTTACAACATAAAGAAAATTACAACATATATAGTTTCTCATTCCATTATAGGATTGGCTGACACAAATATATAGGCAGTCTCAGCCAGTCTTGGTCTGCAACTCAATTCCCCCCGGACTCCCTTAGTCAAAAAGAGCGAAACAAGAGTAAATTGATCGACTATTCAAGAAGTGCAACTTCTTCCATTACTCATGAACAAGCTTTTTAAGAACAGCATTTAGTGACCAAGAATCGAAAGCGATCTTTGAACTTCTTTAAGGAAGCAGTTAGAATTAGTAGCAGTGGAGGTAGTAGCTCTAGCAATTGTCGAGGAAGAGGCAGAAGAAGAAGAAGAAGATAAACCCTTCGAAGAGAGAGAGAGATAATCGTTTGCACTAACATCTCTCTCCTCTTCATTAATTGTTTCCATCATCTTGGTGGCTCTACGCCTCATGACACTAATGAATTGCGGTGGTGCAACCTCTGTGGTGAACCTCGCGATCCGTGAGCTTGCCATTTGATTAAAATCTAAACAAGATGAAGAGTTGATGGGAAAAGGCAAGAGAGAAAAGGAAAGGGGTAGTAGTGTTTCTTGAAGAAGGCTTGGCTTGGGGTTGAGCATGGAAAAAAACCCACTTCACATGGGGTATATATAAGGGTATGTTTAGGCTTAAATTGCGTCACTAGTCTTAATCAAAGAGGCTTAAATCAAATTTTATCTGTTTGTGCCGCCTCTTGCTTTTGATATTAATGGGTCGAGGGCTAGATGGTTGCCATTGTGGGACCATAATATAGTATGTGTCAACTGATGGGTGGGAAAATGGGATATCTATCCAAGATACGATGGATAAGGTTTTGTTTGCATCGAAAGCTTACAGTTTCACTTTTCAAGCTCAACCAGAACCAGCGGGTAGCACTTGCTACGTGTCAGTTTTATACATCGTACACAATGAAATATTTTATCACTTTAAAATTAAGACTTGAATTTTGTTTGCTTTTTGTTGATACCCTCTTCTTTTATTTTTTTTCTTTTCATTTTAATATTAGATTAAAAGGTGATATTTTTTTAAAAAGTGAAAATATAAATGTATTAATTGCTTCTTCTATTTGTATCATTATTATTCTTACATCATTTGGGCACACAAAAAGCCAAGAACAATGGTCTGATTGGTTAACTGGAAAATTCATTTTTTCACACCGGTAGAAGTAATCTTAATCTTATATCAGTATTGTTACTTTTTTGTTTTGCTAAAATAGGAGTTATTTGTCAAATTTGAAAACTTTGCTAGTTGAAGATAAGTTTAGTTAGTTTTGATTTCACATTATTTGGTAAGCCTCTTATTTATACTAATCAGTTTGGCTTTATTCTCAAAATTCAGTACAAACATATATTTTTTTTTTCAAACCAACTATGAAATTGATTTAGTTAAAAATAAGATAACAGTTATAGATCAGATTTAGTTTGATCAATCGAAGTTCCAAACAAGCTCATAGGTAATGATTTTGATAGGTTTGAAATGATTTTGGGGGTCGCTAGCAGGTAGAGTGAAATGGGAAGGAAAGCAAAAAAATATGTCCATGACAAATTGATAATAGACTCTTTCGTGATGGGCATGCCAATATTTGAACCTAAGACTCCAAAGAGAAGTCTTAGAATCTCAACCAACTAGGCTGAAAAATAGCGTGGCTGGCGACTCTTTTGGTTAATGCTTGAAACCTAGCATAAACTATCCTCGTTAATGGAAAATAAACACAAATTTTTAGTTCATACAAGCAATTTTAGTTTTTGTGCTTGTTATTCAACCCTTATTGTGAACGAACATAGCCTTGCAAACATTGTTAAGGTGCCATGGCTAGTTTGTGTTTTTTATTTTGTTTTCCCCCTCTTTTTTGAGTCTTTTTTTGTTCCCCACCCCCCACCCCTCAAAAAAAGAATTGGACCCTGAACCCACTTGATCCTTTTAAATACTTTTACGCTATGTTTAGATAAGAAATTTTTAAGTGAAATTTGTTTTTGAGATGGAATTTGTAAAATTTTTATAAGGAATCTTTATAAAAATTTTACAAATTCCATCTCAAAAGAAAATTCCATTTAAAAATTTATATCCAAACATAGCGTTAATCATTGCAGAAGGATAGTCCTGGCCACGTTAATCTATGATGTGGTTGTTAAGTTGCAAATGGTAAGTTGAATTTGTATTGGGACATTGTGATCGAATAAAGGTGAACAAACCTCCCCTCATGGCTACATGGTATCTCTATCCCTTGTAAAGTGAGATCGAGGTCTCATGTTCAACTCTTCAATATCTTGATATAGGGGTGATATATATGAAAGAAGTTTCATGTAAAAAAGAAGTCGAACATAAATTGCAATGACAAATTTTGAGATGTTTATTTTTCTATTTTTGGATATCGTAAATATTAAGGGAAAAGAAAAGAAAATGCTAAAAGAAATGTATTTGGACATTAACCAAACATTTGTGGAATCAAATGGGTAAATTTTGATGAAATTAGATTGAATCAAAGTGAATTTCATAAAAATTCATTTACAAATTCAAGAGGTACCTAGCTCGAACTTTGCTTTAAGCACGATATAAATCCAAGACTCTAAGCCCCAGCTCAGCCCACAGAAAAGTCAGAGTAGGGCAGCCAGAAATTACAACCCATTTAAATAATTGAGAGAGAGAGAGAGAGGGAGAGAGAGGAAATAAGGACCATTACTTGATCTCGATAGGTAGGAGGAAAAAAGAGGAAATAAGGACCATTACTTGATCTCGATAGGTAGGAGGAAATAAGGACCATTACTTGATCTCCATAGGTAGGATTTAGTCTTGACCTGGATACAGTCTTAACCTTTATTTTTCACCTTTCTCAAGGCATGAACCTGCATTTTTGCTCATAATAGCCAAGGAAACTCTAAATATTGCACTACACTCTGGCCTCTAGACAATTCCTTTTACTTGATTTAAGGACGCTCTACCCAACAAATACTACCTAGAGACCATTGAGAGACCATATGTTGAGATTAAAGTTACAGATGGCTAAACTTCGGGCTGGACCAATTTGTATGGACATAGCCTAGGATGATCCAATCTCAACCTGAACCCAACTTTGGATGTTAAATTAGAGCAGGGTGTTAGTCCGAATTACAATAATCCGAATTAAGGCCACAAAAAAATATTTAGCTTATTGCAAAACCAATGATGGACACAAACATGCAAATACATGTCTATAAAAACTTATCATGATCAGATTCTTTCTTCTTCTTCTTTCTTCTTCTTCTTTATTTATTTATTTATTTAAAGTTTTGGGTATAATTTGAGGGGTTCAAACTCTTAACCTATTCAGATCCTACCTTTTACCCATCCTTTCTTACCACTAGGTTGGCCTAGTGGCTTTTTCATAACCAAATTCAAATATGTGTTGGTAGACCCTCATATTTTTGGGGGAATTTTAGATTGGTCGGGTTATGGGAAAATAATTACAATTCAATACAAATTATTACTAACTTCTTAGTAAATGACTACTAACTTAACTAAAAATGATTATTAATTATAATTATTTTCCCATAAGCCCGACCAATCTAAAAATCTCCCTATTTTTAATTACAAAAATAACGAGGATTCATCATACTAGCCTAACAAAACTAGAATATTCATAGAAAAGGACTATGCATGCCGAAAGAGAGATAAAGTTTGATCTGTTACATAGTGTATATGGTCCTACGAATCACATGCAGCAATGTATTACATAATGTAGAAAACGTTGACACCACCACAAATACAGATGATGCTACATTACAATCATATCATTGTCATGGCTCCATCCACAAGCTAAACCTGTCTTAGCTAAGGCACCCATTTCTACCTCTCCCTCTCCACACCGGCCACACGCACAGTAACCTCTTATCCATGGCATTTAACAGTCACAACCAAAAGCAATTTAAGGACCACACTCATTCCAAAATTAAAAAAATGCTTTTCGTCTTAATGAACCCTTTAAGACCTTTCTTGCTGCTTTCTACTTTATTTTCTCACATGTTGCATTCACCGACTGAAATTGACAACAGGCCCTCAAAAGCTGACTGACCATCAGACGTCTGGATAAGGATTGGAAGACTAAAGCAATAAAATGTTTGTATTCAAGAGTGTAGATCTAGTGTGGTAGGAAGCATGAATCACTTCAAATGCATGTGTTTCTTTATCAAACCAAATTGCAGGGAAATTGTATGGTAGTTTTGGCAGTACCGCATCCAAGTGACAAACGATCATATTATGTGATAACTTCATCACATTTTAATTTGTGGTAATGTCATCAATGGGTTATAGCCGATGTGATCAGGTTATCTAAAAATGTGAGCGGAGTATCATGCATATAATTTCTCCCAAATTGCATCTAGCTTCCATTGCGCATTCCAAGAGCCAATTTTGAATCAATTCTATTGTCTTCTATTCTATTGAAATCAATCCTATTCTATTTAGCTTTGGTTCCAAACGAAGTATTAAAGTAAAGTGTGCTGGAAATTGTCTTTCTATATATCGTGTTTAATGTCTAATCTTTCATACAGGAAGTCTGAAATCCAAGTGAGAGAGAAGGGTTAATTAGTATAGTTAGATAACCAATGCAAAATAAGAGCAATAAGAATCCTCCACAAAAAGGGAATTCATTAATGGGCAAACCCATAAAGTTGGGATTATGGTTTTATAGGGTTTAAATTGAGTTGATTATTTTTTGTTTGGCTAAGTAATTGAGTTGAGTACTTAGTTTATGTTTGGTATACTGGATAAGTCGGATAAGATAAACATATCATTTTCATTTACTTCGTGCTATTTTCAAATAAGGGATATACCATCCATATATCCTCCATATGCTGGATATAATAAATCCGTTAAGGGAGGCTGTATATTTTATTCTAAACTACTATCTCATTTAAAAGAATAAGATGATAGAAAAAATGTCTAAAAGACAATCTTCCCCATTTCAAATAAAACAACTAAAAACTTTTTTTTCATCTTATTCAACCTTTTAAACCAGTGTACCAAACCAAACATAGCTTTAGCGACATATCATCATATCTCACCTGCATCCATGTTGGTTATTAGTACTTTCTATTAATAAATAGGCCTTGAGTACGTTATCCGAGATTGACACATTTAAAAAAATAGGTCAAGTTGTTAAATAAGTCTTGGTTTAGGTTTAGGTTCATATATCGACAACCTTTAAATATATGTAATCGTCTCATTGCACCAATGGCGTACCTTTCAACATAGTGAAATTTCTGTCCTTACTGGACGGACTGGGGGAGGTTCGAGGATCTATCCTCACGAAGGACAGAGAATGGGGTTGTATAGATCAATTATATTGTTTATCCATCACCTATTTCACCAACAAGGGGACACTCTAATTGCAATATTATTCACAACCACCACACTGCCGCCAACACTCGCATGCAACATTATGCATTAAGCATGCTCACCACGTGCATCGTGTCAAATAGGGTACTCATTAAAGGCAAAAGGTCTAATGAGTAAACTACCAAAGGATTTTCCTAGCATAATGATTTCCTGAAAGAAAATATGAAACCATGATAAAAGGGTGATTTGATTTGTCTGGGGCATAGAAAAAGTGTAAAGAGAGAAATAGAGTGACTGAAAGCCGCCCCCTCGAAAGCCCCCTTGCCAGTTGCAAGACGGAGATGGTAAGGCCTAGTGGATCGAGATTTGAAATCAAAACGAGTAATTCCAAACTTTGCATTGAATTCATAAAGCTAAGGCAACCCCTCCCAACTGCTAAAACCAAAACGAGTAATTCCAAACTTTGTATTGAATTCATAAAGCTAAGGCAACCCCTCCCAATTGCTAAGGTGTGTCCCTACACGGCTATTTAATACCTCCCCTTTGGACTATTGCTCAAAATTGGACGGAATTAAACCATGCACCCCAGAAGAAAGCTGGCAGTAAGCTGGTATCACCCTTTTAGACTGCGTGTAGTTTGCGGGAATGGAGGGAAGGACTATTGCCGAATTTACTCTTAATTTTTCTTGGAATCTATATTTGAAAATAAAATATTATGTGAAGTAGATATCTTATAACATGTGAGTATATATATATACTAGAACCTTAAGGAATTAGCCTAGTATCAAGTTGAATTTTCATAAGCACCTTAAGAAGCATATATAGGTTACATGCCCAAAATCCCATGAAAACATTTGATCCCCATAAGAGCTATTCTTAGGGACCAAAAGATTCGTTAGTTGTCAGATGCATATGGGACGAGAGAACTACACGTGCTTGAGGGATTAATTGGAATTCGAAGCTCTAGACACCATTGTCATAATTTTATTTTTAAAAAATAAAAAAATAAAATCACGTGAGTATAAGAAATGCAAGTTTCGAGTAAGTATTCTACTTTCTATCCCCAAGAAATAAATTTAAAAGAAAGAACATGGGTCAAGTAACGTCTCCTCCCTACTCCACAGCCTATAATCACCACCACCCATCATTACCCACTTATTACGAAGGGCGAAGCTAGCTTGATAGGAGGTGGAGCATTTGTCCCATTTGAAAATTTCAAAAAAAAAAAAAAAAGCTTAAAATTTTAAAATCATTTCCCAATGTAATACCAAATAAAGGTAATGCTGTGGCTGACGAATGTGCTAATATCGGATTAAAATTCAACAGTTTTCAGTGGTGGTAGTCTGCCCCCAAGGAAATTATGCTTTTCCTTCATCATGACTCTTGTGGTCTGCCTTCTTACAAATTTAGATATTAGAGGTTATTTATTTCTTTTTCTTTTGTGAGTTTTGGCATATGACCAAAGCTTTTAATTTTTTCTTTTTTATCTTATCTTGTACTCTTCTTTCTTTTATTAATAAATTTTGGGTGAATAGCACATGATTTAGAACTCCCAAGATGCCAACCTAGTTGGGATGCTGGCTATTTTATGATGTTTAAAACTCCTTAATTTTATTCATAAGAAAAAAAGAAAAAAAAAAAAAACCAAGTAAAGAAAAGTAGTAATCATTTTAAAATACATATTGGCATAGTGGAAGTAGCAAAAGAAGAGTACTTGTCACGCCCCGACTCGGAGAGTCGACACGTGGACAAAAGTCAAAGTAAAAAGGTGTACACGTGGATAAGTCAGAGTATAAAAGTTGCGGAAGACTTAGTCAAATCCACGTGTATTTTTTTTTATTAATATTTTTAATAATAATGGTGCCAGCTCATCAATAATACCCAAATAATTAATATGAAATGTTATGCTCACACATCATGCCCATAATAATATATGGTCCCAAAATAATGCCAACATCCCTGGCACATAGGTTGGATTCAAACTATTCAAGGTTCATTAAGTAATAATGGTAATAACAATAATAATAATAGAAATGTCCATACATCAAAATAACATAGTCTCTATGTAATGCACGTGCATCTATCCTCATCCATGACTATGTTAGTATGCCACCTTCAAGTTCCAACCTCAGATTATGCCACTAGGCATCCGCCATCGGCAAACCCTCACTCATCACCTGATCATCTGAAATAATAATAGGATGAGCTGCAAAGCCCAATAGGAAATATGTGTGGATTCTATACAATTAATATATGTGCAGATACATGGTATATGAATTATAATCATTTAATAACTCAAAATCAAATACCAGTCACAATTAAATACTTTGTGTGGGTTTTGAGTTAATTTCCCAAAATTCTCATAGTATCTCCAATTCCCAAGACTATGGGATCAAACCATGCATCAACCGTCGCTAATCACAGGTTACGTCGTCACGTCAACCCCCGGCTCAGCCAAGCACGAAAATAACCAACACCTACGCGGTGTTCTTCCTCGAGGGCTTCAGGGTCTTTCACCCAAGGGCACTTTACCCTGCTTGCTATTCGCGGAGTATTCTCAACGCGGGACACCACTTCATTGTGATGCCCCCACCCGTTTGATGCATACCAAGACCCAAGGTCCATATATCCAAAGCATTTTCCATCATTCAAATAAATATCCGAGTGTCCAAAAGTATCCATAAACATGTTTGATAAATTTCTAGAATTTCAGTAACATTTCTAAAGCATTTCCAAGTAACCAACATTTATAAAGTATTTTTCCAAGATCCAAGTATCATGAAAATTCCACATATTTAACAGATATTTCACAATAACATTTAAATGAGTATATAACCATGTATCTTTAAGGAACAATATAAAACAGTCGTATCAAATGATATATTGAAGGATTCCATAAATTTTGAACAAGTAATAAAAATATTTGGTTATAAATCAGTGGGAAAATCCAAAAATATCATTAAGGCATTTAAAATCACATTTATAGAACAACACCATATTAAATGTAAAGAAGCCACATTTCCTACCTCAATTGCGAGCAATACCAACCCAAAACCACGTGATAGACACTGACAATGCGAATGCAGCGTTAATGCTCCCTAGGGTCCTCCCGAGGACCGATAAAATCTGATAATTATGCATACGTAATCTTTAGGTAAATTTAAAAATAAATATAACGCACTCAAAAATTACTATTGGCCTTCTAACAGTAAACTATGGTCCCAAAATCATCAAAATAATTTTTAAAACACTTTCTATAATTTCTGGGAATTTTCTGTAATTTTTGGAATTTTCTGATATTTTCTGGAATTTTTAATAAATATTAATTTGGCCAAAAAGTCAAACTACAGTCAAACTTGGTCAAAATGATCAACTAAGGGTCCCACATGGTAGGACCCTCCAAGACGAGTCCAACGGTCAAATTTGGGGTTCATATGATTATCATATGGCTTTTAAATGCGTGAGAACACGGTAAGGTACACAGATGCACCCACACAGGATCATAGACCTACGGGGTCCTCTTCAACCTCCCGCGGGTTGAATTGTGTAACCGGGTTACACCGTGCGTTCAACGGGCCAACTTCGACGATTAATATCTCTCTTGTTTCTTAATCGTTTTTAGTGATTCAAGTGTCGAATCGAAGCTCATGCGGAGTACTACGTGCGACTATAAATTGTTCATTCAGAATCCTATAAAATCATATTCGTTTTTAAGCCTAAAGTTTCGGGTTTTCATGATCCAAAATTCTAAAATTTCTAAAACTTCAACCTACAGTCAATTTCTCTAAAATTTGACACTACCATGGTGTTCCTTGATCCCAAAACATAAAATATGATCATCCTTTCTAAGAATAACATAAGAAAATAAAATTGCATATACATATATATATATATATATACACATTACGTGATATATATATATATATATATATATATGAAATCAACATAGAGGAGGTGAGGATTTTACCTCACTGAGAGAGTTCCACGAACTCAGCCAAAAACCTCTACCAGACCACTCTGTTTTTTTTCTCCTCTGTTCTTCCTCAATTTCTCTCTCTCTGTTGCTCTTTCTCTAACTCTCTGTCTCGATCCCTCTATACATATAAATATAACCAAAGCAGATGCCAGTGGTAGGTGCAGCTAATGATTCCTCTATACATATATATATATATATATCCAAAGCAAACGCAAGTGGTGGGTGCGGCTATGGGTGCGGCTAATGATCCCTCTATACATATATATATATATCTGAAGCAAATGCAAGTGGTGGGTTCAGCTAATGATCCCTCTATATATATAAATAATTCAGGTCATCACAGTACTGTCTTCTTGTAAAATAAGAACAAAAAAAATAGAATAAACTCTCTCAAATTTTATTGATAAAAAATTGAATTAAATGGCCAACAGGCCTACAACCTAATATATAGAAAACCTAATTTTTGCAAAACAAGAAATAATAAAATAGGGAAACTAGATAATAAAGAATTGCCATAAATTATCAAAAATGGCATTACCGTTTTTAGACTTTGTATCCTACTTGAAGGCTCCATAAAACCCTAAAAATACTTGGAAACCTTCTAAAATTAACCCTAACTAATATACTAACCTATAATGACTCAATTTTGACTACTAGAACCATAATAACTATTAAAAATAAGCAAATAAAACATAAACTAAATTTAAAATGAAAATTAAAAAAATTAATAATAATGAAAATTAGACCCAAGTGATTTGCTCAGGTTCTTTGTCCTACATCACATATACAATCAATTTGTAATAAATTGATAAGAAATAACTTTCATATTGTATTACTTTAAAAAGTTATTACTAAAACTTAATAAATTATAAAAAAAATTGCCTCACCTAAGTTGGTTTCTTTGCTCCACCCTTTCTTATTACCAAATCATCCATCACCACTCACCACCACCCATCCATCAATCAGCCATCACATATCCATCACTTGTCAACACTACTGCCACAAACATCCATGATCTACCCATGCTTCATAACGCTTTTACTCAGCACGATCTTCACTACCAATCTACCATCTCACCACAACCATTCACATTGCACATTTGCGCCACTATTACCACGTACCTATGCTGTGGCTGGCGGCCAAGCCAAACACCCATGTCCTTGGCAAGTGGCAACCACAATGTCACCACCATTCACTACACTATTAGTAACACTAAACATTCCCATCGCGTGCGTCGGGTCCAGACGGGTAGTCATTTTTCTTCGTTTCAGTCAAACTAGGTCGCTAGGGTACCCATTAAAAGCAAAAAAAGTCTGATAAAGTTAATTGCCATAGGATTTATCCTAAATGATTTCTTGAAAATATGTAGACCGGCCAAAAGATAAGGCTTGATGTGTCGGGGGCATGCAGAAAAAGGCCAAGAAAGAAATAAAAGTGTGATCTAGGAATGTGACCGAAGTTGCCCTCGCCAGTAGGACTACAGACCAAATGGAAAGAGACCTCATGAATGGTTTCAAACTTTACATTTAATTCATAAAGTAAGTCAAGCCCTCCTTTTTAAGTATTCCCTACACTACGGCTCAATACTCTTGTCTCATCTGGATGGCAGCGGGTGGCATGATAATTTAATAATATTCTCCTCACTTATTGAGGGAGCAATTTTAGGATTAAACTTATAAGAAAATATTGATATGTGTTTGTTGATATTGATGGGTTTGAAATAAGGATAAATTTTTTAGATTATCCCAAAAAAAAAAAAAAAAAAATTTCCACTATCATATCTCATTCGTCTCCGTTTCTTATTCCTTCCTAAAAATGCCCTCAATTTTGATATACAAATAATTGCTTTCAATAACTCCAATTTCAATAACTCAATTTGTTGTGCAATCTAGTTGCATGAAATAATTTTTTATTGTAGTTCAAGATGGAGTTTTCCCTAATCTTAATCCATATAAATCTGTATATATATTTACTAGCAAAGGAATGAGGTAACATTACTATATTAATAAAGAGAAGGGATCCATTTACACCTGGTATAAAACTTTTTACTCTTACACCCCTCAATATCTTTTTGTAGGAATAATATTTCACTAATCCAACCGTTAGATTAGGTTTTCTATTTATACGTGTCATGCGTGCAGAATTTCAAGCAAAACCGATATCAAGAAGTGTTTGATCTGTAAACTCACATTTAATTTTTTATTTTATATAAATAAAACTACAATTTGAGACATTTTATAAATGACATAGCTTCTAATATCCAATTTATTTGAAACTTGGTATGCATGACGTGCATGAATAGAGAACATAATCTAATAGTTGGATTAACGAAATATTATTCTTATAAAAAGATATTGAGGGGTGTAAGAATAAAAAGTTTTACACCAGGTGTAGACCGATCCCTCCCCATTAATAAATGTAAGTTTATTCATAAATTTATTTATTTGGTTGGATGTGAGGAGGAAATTAAGGGTTGCGATGGTGATGATGATGATGAGCCCTTACCAACTACCATGCCATTAGTTAAAATTAATAGTGATCAACGGCTCCAATTCAGTGGCATGTCAAATCTCAATAAGGGTACAGGATTTACCAAGGCCTTGATTTTGACTCAACCTGTGCATGTGTGTGGATGCATGTGTTTACTCTGATTGTTCTTTTGCTTGGCACCAAAAAAAATAAAATAAAAATAAAAAAGGATATTAATGGCGTGATTGTCATTTTATGATATCCAAAGGCCTTTCTTCTTGTTCTCACTTCTATAAATACCAAACGCAGCATGTTAAATTGGCCACCCCAGTCCCTTGCCTCTTCCTTCCTTTCATAAAAACCTATAGCATAGATGGCCACTATTGAGTTTGCTCCTCCGATCATCCCAGTCACCGCCCTGCCAACTCTCCGGCCACCCAACTCCCAATACTCCCACACCCCACGCCGGACTCCATTCTCTGCAATTGCACCCTCTTGCCTTCTCACGGTGTCTAGGCTCCAGATTCGCGTAACCTTGGAAACAATTTATGAAGAAGAAACTGCAGATGGATACGTCGACACGTCTGAGAGTACTTCCTCAACATCATTCTTCTCAACACAATCGACCTGTTTCTTAGAAGTACAGAAGCCTCTATCGTCATATAGTCATAACTGCCAGTGTGCATAGCCTTTACCGTCATCTATCTTGTACCCCACAACGCTAATGCAAATAACAAAGGATCACGGCTTGGACAACTGGATGTTCTGAGTTCGAATCTTTACCGCTTACTATTAGATGTGCATAGCATGGGACTAGTTTAGCCTCAAACCGCAGCAGTAGTAGACTTGAGATAGCCATGTAGCCAGAAGATCTGAAATAATCCATAAGTGTTTTATATATTGAATCAATCATGGTTGATCTTGGGTTGAATTTTTACTTATTTCTCTGTTGTCTAACTAATTATGTTAATCCTATGCTTTTAAGCAAGCCAAGAACTAATCAGAAAGTAATATTTCATAAGCTTTTCTTTACACTTGCGCATGATAATGAACTGCTTGACGTTCTACATCAAACAGATTCCAACATACAATAAATTAAAAAAGATAATAAATAAATAAATCAGTGACTTTGATTTTGATTTTTTAAAACTTTCTGTCACGTACCAACGGTAAAAAATGTGTAATAGTCAGAATGATAATTGTCACAATGGTCATTTTTATATTCAAAGATAACCATTAGGTTGCAATTTATCACAATCTTTATAGGCCGGGCAGATCTTATTATTACGTCATCCAATTTGATAATTAATCATACGTTTCTGATTGGATGTGATATCAACCTTCGATCTGTTAGTGTGCACCTAATTAGTAATTACTCATACATTAATAAACAATTATCTAAAATCAATGGCCCCTAGTTTTATTCGATTGCGCCTTGCTAGATTGCTCAAGTGCAATGTCAAGTGCACCATCAAAGCGCCGCATTAAGAAGAAATTATCCATATGTTTGGACAAGAAATAGTTCCCATAATTTTTTTCCCCAAATTATTAAAGGCTTTTTTTTTTTGGGTATATTTTCACATGATGACTTTACTTACTAATTCAATGATGACTAATGAGCTCTTTTAATTTATATGCCGGCCGTTTAAAAGATCATGCACCAGTTAATAGCCACAGGTAAGAAATTTAGATGGTAATAGAATCTAGATGTGCCGCAGCTACTAGGCCATCTGATTTTTTATGACGTCAAAATCGTGGGTATTATTTTAGTTATATCCTCCATATGCTGGATATAATAAATCCGTTAAAAGAGGTGGTATATTTTTATCTTAAAATACTATCTCATTTAAAAAAATTAGATGATAAAAAAAATGTCTAGAAGACAATCTTCCCCATTTCAAATAAAACAACCAAAGACTTTTTTTCCCTCCTATCCAACCTTTTAAACCAGTGTACCAAACCAGACAGCTTTAGCAACATATCATCATATCTCACCCCATCCACGTTAGGCATGCATATAGGGTTCGAGTTTGGTCGGAACCGGAGTTTAAATAACAAAAATTAAAAATCCAGCTAACATGACCGTTGGTCATTAGCGCTTTCCATTAATAAATAGGCCTTGAGTATGTTATCTCAGATTGACACATTTGAGAACACTAGTTGGTGCACACGTGCGTTGCACGTGAATTTTTTTGAGTTAAATTATTTTTTTTCAATAATGATAATAATTTTTTAAATTTAACAATTTTATCGTGCCTTTGCATAAGATGAAAGCACTTTGATCGCTCAATCTTTTACTTCTTTTGATATGATTACTATTTTTTTTTCCATTATTTTTCCCAAATCATAGTGCTTAAAATTATCTTTGAAACTTCATTATACATAAGTTCTTTGAAGGTTTTGTGAAACTTTCAATGCTGAAACAAAAGGCTCTCTCTTTCACTATGTCTCTTTCTCCAATTAGAACACATTTATGCCATAGTTGAAAGATTTAATGGCAAATTATTAGTACATTAGTCTTACAAAAATCAAAACCAAGACTTACGCGGCTTTGCAAACCCTACGGACATGCCATCTTTTTTTTTTTTTTTTTTTTTTTTTAATAATGTACTACAATCTACACCCCTCCCGTAAATTCATGCCACAGAAACTAACTCAAGTTCCTAATAAGGCTTACACTACCACCTTTAAAAAATCTAGTATTTATGGGATTGGGAGGTTCTCATTTTATTTATGAGTAAAGTAGTTTTTGATATATATGTATTGGAAAAACATAGGAGATAACAGATACTCCACGCAAGATCGAAACTAAGACTTATGCAAATCCAAAACTTCTATTGGTCTTTGATTAAAATAATAATATTCCTAATATGTACATGTTTAGGATTTTTTTTTTCTTTTAAAAATCTGGTATTTATGGGATCAGGATGTTCTCATTTTATTTATGAGAAAAATAGTTTTTGATGATTTTTTTATTTGGGAAACGATAGGAGAACACACATAGCTTACGGATTTGGATTTGCTGCAGTTTGCCAAACAAACTGCAGCATCCAGTAGGCGTAGATTGGTTGCCACGTGGCTAAAGCTTCAACGAACGGCTGAGATAAAAGTTGGGATCTGCTGCCTTTAACACTTAACGCCGTTTGGGATTTGGATGGAAATGGACCAACAAAACGCTGCGTTTTGTTGTTTTGGTTTAGAGCCAAAACTAAACGAAAATCGATCCAGCATTTCAAAATCCAAATCCATCCCTTTCCTCTCTCTCTCTCTTTCCTCTTCCTCCCGTCTCGGAGAAAACCCATGCCATTTCTCCTTCTCGTCAGACTATTCCCCCTCGTCTTCGGCGACATGGCACGGACCAGATCTGGTCCGCACGGAACCAACACTAGCACCAAATCGAAATCCATCGCTCTCCTATCTCTCTCTTCTACCTCTCGGAGAAAACCCATTTCTCCTTGGCGTTCTCGTCGTGTTCCCGTTGTCCAGCAGCAGCATACTCTCGCACGGCACGACACACTTCAAAACCAAACAAAACTCACTGGTTCTCCATTTCAAAATCGTGAAATCCCAAACTCTCCTCTATCTCTCTCTCCTCTTCCACTCGGAGAAAACCCATTTCTCCCTTGGCGTTCCCGTCGCGTTCCCGCCGGCCAGCAACAGCAGAGTCCCACGCAGCACGGCACAGACCAGATCTGACCCGGCGAGGACCTCCTTCCCGTCGCGTTCTTCCAGTGGTGAGGTAAGTAGTTTTTTTTTTTTTTTTTTTTTTTTTTTTATAAATTTTTTTTCTTCGCTAGTTTTGCTTCAATATTTTCTCTAGCTTGAATATTAATTTCATATTATTATCTGATGATAACAACATGCCTGCCGACGCTGACGCTGACGCCGACGCCGACGCCGACGCTGACCGTCTCTATTTCTGACGCCGACGATCAAACCCTGATGCCCAAACCCAAGCATGATATTCTTTTTCAGGTTTCAAATTGATTTTAGGGTCTTTTTTCTTTGTAATCATATTTATAGGATTTAGGGTAATTCTCACAAGGAAAAAAAAATTGAATTTAGGGCTGGCAATCTCTACCCCTAACCCTAATAAATTGATTTTAGTGTTTTTGGTGTGTGTGTGTATTGTTGTTGTTGTTGTTGTTGTTTCTTCTTGCTCACATAAAAAATCTGATGCTCATCGAGGTCTAAGAAAGTGGAAGTTAAACCACAATCTCAAAACATTAAACGGAAAAATTCAAGAGAAATAGTGCAGGGAAGAGAAGCCCAAAGAATAGTTTAAAGGAGTATTTTTTAATCTCTACTCCTAACCCTAGCAAATTGATTTTTTTTTTTTTTTTTTTTGGTAATGCTTATAAAAACGTAATGCTCAAAATAAAATTGATTTTCGGGATTTAGTTGTAATGGTCATAAAATAAATTTTAGGGTTTTATTTGTAATGCTCATAAAATTGATGTGTTCGACTATATTTACCTTATCAAAAAAAAAAAAAAAAAATTGATGTGTTTGACATTTTCACCCTGTAAAGAATTCTGAAGGTTGTAACTTGTAAGGATTTATTTTTATTTTTGTTCCTTTTACTCACGTAAATTTGATTTCAGGTCTTTTTTTTCCCTTTTTTCTGGTTCTGGGTTCCTTCCTCCTCTCATGTGTGTTGTAGATTTAATATTTATGATGGCTCTTCTCCTTTTTTAAAAATTTTTCCATCTTAGTTTATAATATTTATAGAAAAAAAAAATCAATCCGCTAACCAAATTGATTGTAGTATCTATGAATTTGAAAACTTCAATTCAAATTTTCAAGGGATATCTACTAGTGATTTTATAATTTGTTTTCTCTATTTGCAGGTTTGATCTCACAAGACAATGAAATGTGGTTGGAGGCGTCTGATGGGTGGCATAATCTAATAGAGGGCAATTATCGTGCAACACGTTAACTTGGGAGTTGCATGTTTTCTAGAATCATAGTTGGAATTGTAAATTGGAATCATATCAGTTAGAATTTTGGTTTAGGCATTTTTCCTAGAGAGGTTTATTGGCATTTGTTAAAGCACAATGAGCATGTTTGTTAGAATTTGAAGCTTATTGGACAAGTTTAGTGCAACCCTTCCTCATTTACTTATTTATTTTGTTGGGAGGAAGAAACAAATGAAGTTTGTATTGAAATATTTATTTTAATTTTAATTTTTTGGTTCTATCTTGAAATATATTCTACTAGCACTAGTTGTCTTTGATTTAGTTAGTGTGAATGGCAATTTCTCCCTTCAATGAAATGGCAATGTGTTTAGGTGGATAAAGATTTGCATGTTTGTCTTTGCATGGTTGTCCCTTCTATGAGCATGTCTGCCCACCTTTCTCTGCAAAGGGTGATATGTGCAATTAGTGCAAAATGGCTGTGTACATCATGAGTCGAGTCACGAGGGAAATTCACGGGATTCTAGAATTTGCTCTTCTTACCATCCAAGAATAATTTTTCCAGTGTTTAAATTAGGATTTCTCAACCCAATCATGATTAGCGGTAAGATGTTTTTCAATCAATCGCCCCTGGAATGGAGGATGCTTGTTATTAGTTAAGGCCTCTTATAAGGCAAATCAATATTTAAAACCGTAATGTAAGTAGTGCTACTCCTTTATTTACATCCTTGGATTATTCCTTTTAAGAAAATGCCTGAGGCTGCCAATTGTGAGGTTTTTTCATTTTAATGCCAATAGGTTTTCTTACAACACAACTGTGTCTCTTGGCTATTCACAAGGCCTTAGGTTACCAATTGCAAGATTTGAAGTAAATTGCTAGGAATAAAAAAACCGCAAAACAAGCAAGACTCCATCACATCTTGTGTTAAGGCAAAAGCTCCGAACTTTGTTGGTCACTTTTATTACGTATAAAATATTTTCCATGATTGTCCATCAATTGAACATAAATAAAATATGTAACGAGTGAATCTGTATAAGAACAAATCTGTAATTTTGTATCACTAAGAAAAAAAAAAAAGCAAAAAAGAAGGAAGAACAAAATCTGTTACGAATGCCTTAAAACTCTTCAACTCAAAGACAAGATAATTTAACCCAATAAGAGGGGCTATGGATTGATGGACATGGTTCCTAACAACCATTCTGTTAGTAATCACCCCGAACTCTTTCAAAAGGTTTCAAAACAATTGAGGTTTTAATAAATCAACCCCCAGAAAAATTCCTACTACAATTCCAAGTTACACATTTGAACTGCACAATACATAAATCAGCTGCCAAAAAATTGCAACTGCAATTCTAAATCTGTTGCACTAAAATTGCCTTTCACAAAATTATGTCATCCATCCACTTCTCCAACTATGTTTCCTTGTCTTGTGAGAAAAAAGAAACATCAAATCCTGTAAATAGAGACAATACACAACTGTAGTTAAATAATGGGTCAATCTAAATTAAAGTTTCATCCAATAAAATATACTCCTTTAAACTATTCTTTTGGCTTCTCTTCCTTGCACTATTTCTCTTGAATTTTTCCAATTAATGCTTTGAGATTGTGGTTTAACTTCCACTTTCCCAGACCTTGATGAGCATCAGATTTTTTATGTGAGCAAAGAAACAACAACAACACACACACACACACACACACCAAAAACACTAAAATCAATTTATTAGGGTTAGGGGTAGAGATTACCAGCCCTAAATTCAAAATTTTTTTCTTTGTGAGAATCATCTAAATCCTATAAATATGATTACAAAGAAAAAAGACCCTAAAATCAATTTGAAGACCTGAAAAAGAATATCATACTTGGGTTTGGGCGTCGGGGTTTGATCGTCGGCGTCAGAAATAGAGACGATCAGCGTCGGCGTCGGCAGGCATGTTGTTATCATCAGATAATAATATGAAATTAATATTCAAGCTAGAGAAAATATTGAAGCAAAACTACCGAAGAAAAAAAATTTAAAAAAAAAAAAAAAAACTACTACTTACCTCACCACTGGAAGAACGCGACGGGAAGGAGGTCCTCGCCGGGTCAGATCTGGTTCGTGCTGTGCCGCGCTGGACTCTGCTGCTGCTGGCTGGCGGGAACGCGACGGGAACACCAAGGGAGAAATGGGTTTTCTCCAAGTGGAAGAGGAGAGAAAGACAAAGGAGAGTTTGGGATTTCACGATTTTGAAATGGAGAACTAGTGAGTTTTGTTTGGTTTTGAAGCGTGTCATGCCGCGCGGGAGTCTACTGCTGCTGGCCGATGGGAACACGACGGGAACGCCAAGGAGAAATGGGTTTTCTCCCAAAGGTAGAAGAGAGAGATAGGAGAGCGATGGATTTCGATTTAGTGCTAGTGTTGGTTCCGTGGGGACTAGATCTAGTCCGTGCCATGTCGCCGAAGACGAGGGGGAATAGTCCGACGGGAAGGAGAAAAGGGATAGGTTTTCTCCGAGACGGGAGGAAGAAGAGAGAGAGAGAGAGGAGAGGGATGGATTTCGATTTTGAAATGCTGGATCGATTTTCGTTTGGTTTTGGCTCTAAACCAAAACAACAAAACGCAGCGTTTTGTTGGTCCATTTCCATCCAAATCCCAAACGGCGTTAAGCGTTAAAGGCAGCAGATCCCAACTTTCATCTCAGCCGTTCGTTGAAGCTTTAGCCACGTGGAAGCCAATCTACGCCTACTGCACGCTGCAGTTTGTTTGGCAAACTGCAGCAAATCCCAATCCCATAGCTTACGTAAGGTCTGAAACCAAAGAATTCTGCAAACCTTAAAGCGACAGATTAATAAACTCAAAAACCATTGATTTTTCATTAAAAAAATAATAGTTCCTCCATCTCATAAAGATAGGCTACGTTTAATAAAACACAGAGTTTGAAAAAATGTAATCATTATATTGACTTTCATTGATTAAGTTCCATCTTTCCAAAAATACCCTTATCTTCTTTGTATTAGGTTTTGTGTTGAAAGTAAATATTAAAATAACGAAGGGTATAAGAAATTTAAAAAAATATATGATTTGATTTTTTAAAATTGCCAAATATTTTGGGACAAAAAAAAGTTAAAAATTTGGCGTACCTTATTGGGACGAAGGGAGTACTCGTTTTTATGTATTGCCTTGGCAAATTGGCATCATGACTTTACTCCATTATGTTAAATTTTTCTGACAGTTGCTAGCTAATTGAATCTGGATGGCTGTAATGAGCATATGACTTTTTGGTAATAGCCTCCAAATATAATGCCAAATAAAGTTTGTTTGCCAACTTATTAAATATTAGCTGTCAACATGGTACGAATTGACTACCAATATCTTCTGTTTAGTACTACATTTGGAAGTGATAACTAAAACGTCATTCAGCTGGTTCTCTTTTCTGCCCTGCCCCTCACGTCCCATCATCTGTTTTTTCCTAGTAACTTTTTCTCACATCAGAAGTTCAGAACCATTTTCTATCTCTTTTTTTCTCTCTCTTCCCCACGTTATCACAGATCTAGATTAGATCAGGTGATCATAGCTCTGTTATCACTTACCCCCCTCTCCCCCCCCTCTCTCTCTCTCTCTCTCTCTCTGCGTTATCTCCATTTGCTACAATAATCCATTTGCGTAAACCCATTGTCTCTGTCTCTCTCGCACACACCCTTATCAGACGATGTGTTTCTTTCTCTAGCTAGTTCCTCACTCATTCTCTGTCTCTCTTTCCTTTTTTTCTTTTACCTCATTCTCTATGTATTTGTTTTGATTACAAATTTGCAATCCATTCTCTCTTTCTCTCATCTCTATTTCTTTATCCGTTTCTCACCCATTTTTATTCTCTCTCTCTCTCTTACCATCTGGCCGTGAATCGTATGTTTGGGTCTATACTTTCGATGATTGTCAATTGGTTTCCTTAATGGTCTGCCTATATGGTTTGGATCCTCGTCGGTTGGTTTTCTTAATGGTCTTTGGGTTGACAATTGCAAGATCTATGGGTCTTGATCGCCACCGATCAATGTCACACCAATAGATGTCATCAATCTATGGGTTTTTATCCAAGGTATGTCCTGTACATTTTTCTCAAATTACCATTATTTAAAATAATAAAAAAAAAACTATGATTTGATTTCGATATATCTATATATATATATATTTTTTTTTTTTTTCTTTGTTGATACGTGGCAGATCACTACTTGTGATTTTATTTTTTTGGGCTTGTGCATTTTTAAAAAAAAAAATGATTTTGAACTTTTTTTGGGGGGGGGGGGGGGGTTGTGATCTAAGTTATTTTGTTTTCTTTTTGTTCTTTTTGGTTTTGTTTTGTTTTGTTTCGTACTTTGTGTAAAACCCCGAATTTTTCTTAGGTGTAATTAATTAACAAAAAAAAATTGATTGCCTTTAGATAGATTTAAATGTATGAGTTAATTTAGGATTAATCTCAAACACGTTCAACTTTGTAGCCAAATTAACAAAGTGATTGTTTTCTAATCAATGAATGATAGTTTTCATATCCTAATCAAACACTAACTTTGAAGGTAATCCTAACTAGGTTAGGATTAACTTGCACCCTATATAAGAAACCTTTAGGGAGGATTTATATGCTTTTGACTGAAAACAATATAAAGAGAGAAAAAAGAAAAGAAAGCAAGAGAGAAGTAAAAAAGAAAAGAACTGATGCTGTTTTGTACGAATTGACTGCCAACTTCGTATCTGCTTACAGGTAACGTACCATCTGTTGACTGGCAACTTTACTGTGTTACCAAGATTTTCTTCTCTAATCTAATCCTCCGTTTCTATCACTTTTGCAACCACTAAACCACCATCACCACCACTCAAAAACCCCTCCATAGCTGGTGCACAAAATCATCCAACTACCAAAAATCTCTTTCTTTGGGTTTGGGTGACAAGGAAAAGCCAAAAATGATGGTTTCCACCACTTCCACCGCCACTTTGCATGTCCACCACCACAAATTTTCTCAAACCCTACCGTACGCCCTTCAACAAACATCTCTCCCACAGATTTAGGGACTGATTTTGAGGGAAAATCAGTGGGTGAACTTTTGCTTTTGCCTTGGGTAACATAGGAAGTTAATACAAAAATCTGCTGCTGTTTTACAACATTCTGACTGTCACCTTCACATCTTTTGACAGTCAACTTCTCTCGGATTGACTGGTAACTTTGCTGTGTTAAAAAATAATTTAAACCTATCAATTTATAATTTAACATGAGTCTATTTTAATGCTACGTTAGTGTATATATTAATTATATTAAATATAGTAAGCATTATAAGGCCATGAGAATTAGACGTTGAACCCTTAACGGACCACTTAGCTGGAGAGACTTTTTAGTTTAAGTATAATTTATTGATAAAGAATATTATTGATTTTAAGTTCTAAGTAGCGTTGGGCTTCTTAGGAGTTTGATCGCTTGGATTGTTGAAGGTTTGGCTTGAGGTAAGGGAATTTGTATAATGTATCGCCCTCTTTGATTAAATAAAAATAAATCTGATTTTTATTCCTCTTTTGTGAGCCAATGATTTATGAACAATTGTTTTTAAAATTGTTTCACTATTAAAGTGGTTATTTCTTATGTACTATGAGTCAAGCAAAATAGTCATTTATTGAAATTGTTTACATACGTGTTTTGAATCTGTTTTATTGTTGAAAAATATTTGCCAAATGTTTATTGTATAAATGTGAACTTTGGTTAGATTATTGGTCCGTCCCAGCAGGAGATTCTAATACTGTTGGAAAATTGGTCCGTGCCAGCAGGGGATTCTAATACTGTTGGTCATCAGTACTGATGTAGTGTAAAGTCCCACGATGATGGGTGTCTATTGAATGTAAATCTAGCCAGAGGAAGTACTTGTATGAACTAATGTTTTATTGATTTGTATTATCGATCAATGATTTTAAAGTGATTTATCGAATAAATTGTTATGGAAAGTGTTGTAGTGTCATTGTTTATTGAATTGAAAGTAAGAGAATTACTTCTAAAAGTTTATATGCCTATCGAATTGAAAAAAATGATTTATTTTAAAACTCTATCGTTTTGTTACTCATGTTTTTTTAAATCAATCTTGCGAATATGCTTAACATCTTCCTGTATATATTGTGTAATGTTTCTTGCTGAGCTTATGCTCACCCCTTATTTTTTTTCCCCACAGATGAATGGCTTGATGTGAGTGGCTTCCGCGTACGAAGAGTTAGGGTGTCGATGGCTTAATCTGCTAGTTTAATTACAACTTTTATTTTAGTAGTTAGAAGAATTAGTTTATTATTTTAGTGGATATTGTAGTAGATTATTGGAGATGATAATTTACTTTGATGGATATGGATTTATCTAGTTATTTCAATTAATTGTCGAGACTTTAGTTATGCTATGGCTTGAATTTTATTGTGGATGGACTATTAGAGACAACCTTATTACAGCTTGATATTGTTAAGTAGTTTGGCCTTTGTGTGGCGTATACCTTTGTGACTTGTGACAATCATGTCGCCAAATCAAGTCTTTTGGGTTTGGGGGTGTGACATTTTGGGTTTGCAGGTAGCTATTGCAAAGTTTCATGAACCTCACGATTTGATAGGGACTTTTTTTTGTGGTTCATTAGACCTTCCCTTTTTATTTTCTTTTTTTCTTGTGCATTCGTTAATGGTTTTGTTTGGGGGGGGGGGGGGGGGGGGGTTGGGTTTTGTTTTGTTTTTGTTCAAGCCTACTTCTTTTTAAATTTTCCTTCAATTGAGTTGTTTTTTATTATCTTCTTTTTCTTGGTAATTTGACTTGATTATTTTCAAAAATCAGAGATTATATATGAATTCTCAACAAAATATGAAAATTATGCAACAGCAATAATTTAAAAGTTCAATAATGCAATTCACGTGTTTTCTGGTATTCAAATTCTTAGAAAATAGTCAAAGATTATATGTGCTATTTCAAACTTTACTTATGCAATTCAAGTTTTTTTTTTTTTTTTTTTTGGCCTCTTAATTTGGGTTTTCATTTGTTTTTGTTCAAATATGCGTCTTTTTATTTTCATTCAGCTGATTCGTCTTTAATTCTCTTCTTTTTCTTGCTAATTTTGCAATTCAAATAGAGATTTAAAAGTCTAATCATGTAATGCAAGCAGAGATTTAAATGTTTATGCAGGCAGCGATTTAAATATTTAAACATAATTTGCATATATGAGTCAAGTTTATTGAAAACTATATACTAGACAAAGCACCAAAAGAAAGGAGACGCAATGAAGGCACATAGAAGACGCAAAAGAAGGAAGCGGTAGTTGTTCTTTCCTGTGTTAGGGTTTTATGATTTTTATAATGTGTTCTTATTTGTATTTATATGTTAACATTGTTAGGGTTTTACGAATTATAGTTTCCGTTTCTTTAGAATTCCTATTTGGGTTTGGTTTGTTATTTAATTATTATACGAATTATAGTTTCCTTAGAATTCTTATTAAGATATGGTATTTTATATTGCTATATTTCCTATATATGCAGAAAGGTAATTGTGTATTTAAAAATTAAAATAAAGGTGTATTAGTCAATTAAAATTTTTTTCTCACATTCATCTTTTTATAGGTAGTATAGATATAGAATAGATAGATAGGTCAAGTTGCTAAGTTTAAGTCTAGGTTTAGGTTTAGGTTTAGGTTCAGGTTCATATCGAATCGTCTCATTGCGCCAATGGCGTACCTTTCAAGCTAGTGAAATTTCTCTCTCCTTACTCGACGGACCGGGGAGGTTCGAGGATCCATCCTTACGAAGGATAGAGAATGGGGTTGTATAGATGAATTATACTGTTTATCCATCACCTATTTCACCTACAAAAGGACACTCTAATTGCAATATAATTCACAACCACCACACTGCCGCCAACGCTCACATGCAACATTATGCATGAAGCATGCTCACCACGTGCATCGTGTCAAATAGGGTACTCATTAAAGGCAAAAGGTCCAATGAGTAAACTACCAAAGGATTTTCCTAGCATAATGATTTCCTGAAAGAAAATATGAAATCATGATAAAAGGGTGATTTGATTTGTCTGGGGCATAGAAAAAGTGTGAAGAGAGAAATAGAGTGACTGAAAGCCGCCCCCTTGAAAGCCCCCCTTGCCAGTTGCAAGACGGAGATGGTAAGGCCTAGTGGGTCGAGATTTGAAAAAACGAGTAATTCCAAACTTTGCATTGAATTCATAAAGCCAAGGCAACCCCTCCCAATCGCTAAAACCAAAACGAGTAATTCCAAACTTTGCATTGAATTCATAAAGCTAAGGCAACCCCTCCCAATTGCTAAGGTGTGTCCCTACACGGCTATTTAGTTGCAGGGAAATTCTATGGTAGTTTTGGCAGTACCGTATCCAAGTGACAAAGGATCATATTATGTGATAACTTCATCACATTTTAATTTGTGGTAATGTCATCAATGGGTTATAGCCGATGTGATCAGGTTATCTAAAAATGTGAGCGGAGTATCATGCATATAATTTCTCCCAAATTGCATCTAGCTTCCATTGTGCATTCCAAGAACCAATTTTGAATCAATTCTATTGTCTTCTATTCTATTGAAATCAATCCTATTCTATTTAGCTTTGGTTCCAAACGAAGTATTAAAGTAAAGTGTGCTGGAAATTGTCTTTCTATATATCGTGTTTAATGTCTAATCTTTCATACAGGAAGTCTGAAATCCAAGTGAGAGAGAAGGGTTAATTAGTATAGTTAGATAACCAATGCAAAATAAGAGCAATAAGAATCCTCCACAAAAAGGGAATTTATTAATGGGCAAACCTATGAAGTTGGGATTATGGTTATATAGGGTTTAAATTGAGTTGATTATTTTTTGTTTGGCTAAGTAATTGAGTTGAGTACTTAGTTTATGTTTGGTATACTGGATAAGTCGGATAAGATAAACATATCATTTTCATTTACTTCGTGCTATTTTCAAATAAGGGATATACTATCCGTATATCCTCCATATGCTGGATATAATAAAACCGTTAAGCGAGGCTGTATATTTTATTCTAAACTACTATCTCATTTAAAAGAATAAAATGATAGAAAAAATGTCTAAAAGACAATCTTCTCCATTTCAAATAAAACAACTAAAAACTTTTTTTTCATCTTATCCAACCTTTTCAACCAGTGTACCATACCAAACATAGCGTTAGCGACATATCATCATATCTCACCCGCATCCATGTTGGTTATTAGTACTTTCTATTAATAAATAGGCCTTGAGTACGTTATCCGAGATTGACACATTTAAAAAAATAGGTCAAGTTGTTAAATAAGTCTTGGTTTAGGTTTAGGTTCATATATCGACAACCTTTAAATATATGTAATATATCGTCTCATTGCACCAATGGCATACCTTTCAACATAGTGAAATTTCTGTCCTTACTGGACGGACCGGGGGAGGTTCGAGGATCTATCCTCACGAAGGACAGAGAATGGGGTTGTATAGATCAATTATATTTTTTATCCATCACCTATTTCACCAACAAGGGGACACTCTAATTGCAATATTATTCACAACCACCACACTGCCGCCAGCACTCGCATGCAACATTATGCATGAAGCATGCTCACCACGTGCATCGTGTCAAATAGGGTACTCATTAAAGGCAAAAGGTCTAATGTGTAAACTACCAAAGGATTTTCCTAGCATAATGATTTCCTGAAAGAAAATATGAAACCATGATAAAAGGGTGATTTGATTTGTCTGGGGCATAGAAAAAGTGTAAAGAGAGAAATAGAGTGACTGAAAGCCGCACCCTCGAAAGCCCCCCTTGCCAGTTGCAAGACAGAGATGGTAAGGCCTAGTGGATCGAGATTTGAAATCAAAACGAGTAATTCCTAACTTTGCATTGAATTCATAAAGCTAAGGCAACCCCTCCCAATTGCTAAAACCAAAACGAGTAATTCCAAACTTTGTATTGAATTCATAAAGCTAAGGCAACCCCTCCCAATTGCTAAGGTGTGTCCCTACACGGCTATTTAATACCTCCCCTTTGGACTATTGCTCAAAATTGGACGGAATTAAACCATGCACCCCAGAAGAAAGCTGGCAGTAAGCTGGTATCACCCTTTTAGACTGCGTGTAGTTTGCGGGAATGGAGGGAAGGACTATTGCCGAATTTACTCTTAATTTTTCTTGGAATCTATATTTGAAAATAAAATATTATGTGAAGTAAATATCTTATAACATGTGAGTATATATATACTGGAACCTTAAGGAATTAGCCTAGTATCAAGTTGAATTTTCATAAGCACCTTAAGAAGCATATATAGGTTACATGCCCAAAATCCCATGAAAACATTTGATCCCCATAAGAGCTATTCTTAGGGACCGAAAGATTCGTTAGTTGTCAGATGCATATGGGACGAGAGAACTACACGTGCTTGAGGGATTAATTGGAATCCGAAGCCCTAGACACCATTGTCATAATTTTATTTTTAAAAAATAAAAAAATAAAATCACGTGAGTATAAGAAATGCAAGTTTCGAGTAAGTAATCTACTTTCTATCCCCAAGAAATAAATTTAAAAGAAAGAACATGGGTCAAGTAACGTCTCCTCCCTACTCCACGGCCTATAATCACCACCACCCATCATTACCCACTTATTACGAAGGGCGAAGCTAGCCTGATAGGAGGTGGAGCGTTTGTTCCATTTGAAAATTTCAAAAAAAAAAAAAAAAGCTTAAAATTTTAAAATCATTTCCCAATGTAATACCAAATAAAGGTAATGCTGTGGTTGACGAATGTGCTAATATCGGATTAAAATTCAACAGTTTTCAGTGGTGGTAGTCTGCCCCCAAGGAAATTATGCTTTTCCTTCATCATGACTCTTGTGGTCTGCCTTCTTACAAATTTAGATCTTAGAGGTTATTTATTTCTTTTTCTTTTGTGAGTTTTGGCATATGACCAAAGCTTTTAATTTTTTCTTTTTTATCTTATCTTGTACTCTTCTTTCTTTTATTAATAAATTTTGGGTGAATAGCACATGATTTAGAACTCCCAAGATGCCAAACTAGTTGGGATGCTGGTTGTTTTATGATGTTTGAAATTCCTTAATTTTATTCATATATAAGGAAAAAAAAAAAAAAAAAAAAACCAAGTAAAGAAAATTAGTAATCATTTTAAAATACATATTGGCATAGTGGAAGTAGCAAAAGAAGAGTACTGTCTTCTTGTAAAATAAGAACAAAAAAAATAGAATAAACTCTCTCAAATTTTATTGATAAAAAATTGAATTAAATGGCCAACAGGCCTACAACCTAATATATAGAAAACCTAATTTTTGCAAAACAAGAAATAATAAAATAGGGAAACTAGATAATAAAGAATTGCCATAAATGATCAAAAATGGCATTACCGTTTTTAGACTTTGTATCCTACTTGAAGGCTCCATAAAACCCTAAAAATACTTGGAAACCTTCTAAAATTAATCCTAACTAATATACTAACCTATAATGACTCAATTTTGACTACTAGAACCATAATAACTATTAAAAATAAGCAAATAAAACATAAACTAAATTTAAAATGAAAATTAAAAAAATTAATAATAATGAAAATTAGACCCAAGTGATTTGCTCAGGTTCTTTGTCCTACATCACATATACAATTAATTTGTAATAAATTGATAAGAAATAACTTTCATATTGTATTACTTTAAAAAGTTATTACTAAAACTTAATAAATTATAAAAAAAATTGCCTCACCTAAGTTGGTTTCTTTGCTCCACCCTTTCTTATTACCAAATCATCCATCACCACTCACCACCACCCATCCATCAATCAGCCATCACATATCCATCACTTGTCAACACTACTGCCACAAACATCCATGATCTACCCATGCTTCATAACGCTTT
Organism: Liquidambar formosana; assembly: GCA_039720395.1. Taxonomy (NCBI): domain Eukaryota; kingdom Viridiplantae; phylum Streptophyta; class Magnoliopsida; order Saxifragales; family Altingiaceae; genus Liquidambar; species Liquidambar formosana. The sequence continues at coordinate 13,515,698 of CM077835.1, read as the reverse complement.
TACTCAGCACGATCTTCACTACCAATCTACCATCTCACCACAACCATTCACATTGCACATTTGCGCCACTATTACCACGTACCTATGCTGTGGCTGGCGGCCAAGCCAAACACCCATGTCCTTGGCAAGTGGCAACCACAATGTCACCACCATTCACTACACTAGTAACACTAAACATTCCCATCGCGTGCGTCGGGTCAAGACGGGTAGTCATTTTTCTTCGTTTCAGTCAAACTAGGTCGCTAGGGTACCCATTAAAAGCAAAAAAAGTCTGATAAAGTTAATTGCCATAGGATTTATCCTAAATGATTTCTTGAAAATATGTAGACCGGCCAAAAGATAAGGCTTGATGTGTCGGGGGCATGCAGAAAAAGGCCAAGAAAGAAATAAAAGTGTGATCTAGGAATGTGACTGAAGTTGCCCTCGCCAGTAGGACTACAGACCAAATGGAAAGAGACCTCATGAATGGTTTCAAACTTTGCATTTAATTCATAAAGTAAGTCAAGCCCTCCTTTTTAAGTATTCCCTACACTACGGCTCAATGCTCTTGTCTCATCTGGATGGCAGCGGGTGGCATGATAATTTAATAATATTCTCTTTACTTATTGAGGGAGGAATTTTAGGATCAAATTTATAAGAAAACATTGATATGTGTTTGTTGATATTGATGGGTTCGAAATAAGGATAAATTTTTTAGATTATCCCAAAAAAAAAAAAAAAAATTTCCACTATCATATCTCATTCGTCTCCGTTTCTTAATCCTTCATAAAAATGCCCCCAATTTTGATATACAAATAATTGCTTTCAATAACTCCAATTTCACTAACTCAATTTGTTATGCAATCTAGTTGCATGAAATAATTTTTTATTGTAGTTCAAGATGGAGTTTTCCCCAATCTTAATCCATATAAATCTGTATATATATTTACTAGCAAAGGAATGAGGTAACATTACTATATTAATAAAGAGAAGGGATCCATTTACACCTGGTATAAAACTTTTTACTCTTACACTCCTCAATATTTTTTTGTAGGAATAATATTTCGCTAATCCAACCTTTAGATTAGGTTTTCTATTTATACATGTCATGCGTGTAGAATTTCAAGCAAAACCGATATCAGGAAGTGTTTGATCTGTAAACTCACATTTAATTTTTTATTTTATATAAATAAAAGTACAATTTGAGGCATTTTATAAATGACATAGCTTCTAATATCCAATTTATTTGAAACTTGGAATACATGACGTGCATCAATAGAGAACATAATCTAATAGTTGGATTAACGAAATATTATTCTTATAAAAAGATATTGAGGGGTGTAAGAATAAAAAGTTTTACACTAGGTGTAGACCGATCCCTCCCCAGGTTGGATGTGAGGAGGAAATTAAGGGTTGTGATGGTGATGATGATGATGAGCCCTTACCAACTACCATGCCATTAGTTAAAATTAATAGTGATCAACGGCTCCAATTCAGTGGCATGTCAAATCTCAATAAGGATACAGGATTTACCAAGGCCTTGATTTCGACTCAACCAGTGCATGTGTGTGGATGCATGTGTTTACTCTGATTGTTCTTTTGCTTGGCACCAAAAAAAATAAAATAAAAATAAAAAAGGATATTAATGGCGTGATTGTCATTTTATGATATCCAAAGGCCTTTCTTCTTGTTCTCACTTCTATAAATACCAAACGCAGCATGTTAAATTGGCCACCCCAGTCCCTTGCCTCTTCCTTCCTTTCATAAAAACCTATAGCATAGATGGCCACTATTGAGTTTGCTCCTCCGATCATCCCAGTCACCGCCCTGCCAACTCTCCGGCCACCCAACTCCCAATACTCCCACACCCCACGCCGGACTCCATTCTCTGCAATTGCACCCTCTTGCCTTCTCACGGTGTCTAGGCTCCAGATTCGCGTAACCTTGGAAACAATTTATGAAGAAGAAACTGCAGATGGATACGTCGACACGTCTGAGAGTACTTCCTCAACATCATTCTTCTCAACACAATCGACCTGTTTCTTAGAAGTACAGAAGCCTCTATCGTCATATAGTCATAACTGCCAGTGTGCATAGCCTTTACCGTCATCTATCTTGTACCCCACAACGCTAATGCAAATAACAAAGGATCACGGCTTGGACAACTGGATGTTCTGAGTTCGAATCTTTACCGCTTACTATTAGATGTGCATAGCATGGGACTAGTTTAGCCTCAAACCGCAGCAGTAGTAGACTTGAGATAGCCATGTAGCCAGAAGATCTGAAATAATCCATAAGTGTTTTATATATTGAATCAATCATGGTTGATCTTGGGTTGAATTTTTACTTATTTCTCTGTTGTCTAACTAATTATGTTAATCCTATGCTTTTAAGCAAGCCAAGAACTAATCAGAAAGTAATATTTCATAAGCTTTTCTTTACACTTGCGCATGATAATGAACTGCTTGACGTTCTACATCAAACAGATTCCAACATACAATAAATTAAAAAAGATAATAAATAAATAAATCAGTGACTTTGATTTTGATTTTTTAAAACTTTCTGTCACGTACCAACGGTAAAAAATGTGTAATAGTCAGAATGATAATTGTCACAATGGTCATTTTTATATTCAAAGATAACCATTAGGTTGCAATTTATCACAATCTTTATAGGCCGGGCAGATCTTATTATTACGTCATCCAATTTGATAATTAATCATACGTTTCTGATTGGATGTGATATCAACCTTCGATCTGTTAGTGTGCACCTAATTAGTAATTACTCATACATTAATAAACAATTATCTAAAATCAATGGCCCCTAGTTTTATTCGATTGCGCCTTGCTAGATTGCTCAAGTGCAATGTCAAGTGCACCATCAAAGCGCCGCATTAAGAAGAAATTATCCATATGTTTGGACAAGAAATAGTTCCCATAATTTTTTTCCCCAAATTATTAAAGGCTTTTTTTTTTTGGGTATATTTTCACATGATGACTTTACTTACTAATTCAATGATGACTAATGAGCTCTTTTAATTTATATGCCGGCCGTTTAAAAGATCATGCACCAGTTAATAGCCACAGGTAAGAAATTTAGATGGTAATAGAATCTAGATGTGCCGCAGCTACTAGGCCATCTGATTTTTTATGACGTCAAAATCGTGGGTATTATTTTAGTTATATCCTCCATATGCTGGATATAATAAATCCGTTAAAAGAGGTGGTATATTTTTATCTTAAAATACTATCTCATTTAAAAAAATTAGATGATAAAAAAAATGTCTAGAAGACAATCTTCCCCATTTCAAATAAAACAACCAAAGACTTTTTTTCCCTCCTATCCAACCTTTTAAACCAGTGTACCAAACCAGACAGCTTTAGCAACATATCATCATATCTCACCCCATCCACGTTAGGCATGCATATAGGGTTCGAGTTTGGTCGGAACCGGAGTTTAAATAACAAAAATTAAAAATCCAGCTAACATGACCGTTGGTCATTAGCGCTTTCCATTAATAAATAGGCCTTGAGTATGTTATCTCAGATTGACACATTTGAGAACACTAGTTGGTGCACACGTGCGTTGCACGTGAATTTTTTTGAGTTAAATTATTTTTTTTCAATAATGATAATAATTTTTAAATTTAACAATTTTATCGTGCCTTTGCATAAGATGAAAGCACTTTGATCGCTCAATCTTTTACTTCTTTTGATATGATTACTATTTTTTTTTCCATTATTTTTCCCAAATCATAGTGCTTAAAATTATCTTTGAAACTTCATTATACATAAGTTCTTTGAAGGTTTTGTGAAACTTTCAATGCTGAAACAAAAGGCTCTCTCTTTCACTATGTCTCTTTCTCCAATTAGAACACATTTATGCCATAGTTGAAAGATTTAATGGCAAATTATTAGTACATTAGTCTTACAAAAATCAAAACCAAGACTTACGCGGCTTTGCAAACCCTACGGACATGCCATCTTTTTTTTTTTTTTTTTTTTTTTTAATAATGTACTACAATCTACACCCCTCCCGTAAATTCATGCCACAGAAACTAACTCAAGTTCCTAATAAGGCTTACACTACCACCTTTAAAAAATCTAGTATTTATGGGATTGGGAGGTTCTCATTTTATTTATGAGTAAAGTAGTTTTTGATATATATGTATTGGAAAAACATAGGAGATAACAGATACTCCACGCAAGATCGAAACTAAGACTTACGCAAATCCAGAACTTCTATTGGTCTTTGATTAAAATAATAATATTCCTAATATGTACATGTTTAGGATTTTTTTTTTCTTTTAAAAATCTGGTATTTATGGGATCAGGATGTTCTCATTTTATTTATGAGAAAAATAGTTTTTGATGATTTTTTTATTTGGGAAATGATAGGAGAACACACATAGCTTACGGATTTGGATTTGCTGCAGTTTGCCAAACAAACTGCAGCATTCAGTAGGCGTAGATTGGTTGCCACGTGGCTAAAGCTTCAACGAACGGCTGAGATGAAAGTTGGGATCTGCTGCCTTTAACGCTTAACGCCGTTTGGGATTTGGATGGAAATGGACCAACAAAACGCTGCGTTTTGTTGTTTTGGTTTAGAGCCAAAACTAAGTGAAAATCGATCCAGCATTTCAAAATCCAAATCCATCCCTTTCCTCTCTCTCTCTCTCTCCTCTTCCTCCCGTCTCGGAGAAAACCCATGCCATTTCTCCTTCCCGTCAGACTATTCCCTCTCGTCTCCGGCGACATGGCACGGACCAGATCTGGTCCCCACGGAACCAACACTAGCACCAAATCGAAATCCATCGCTCTCCTATCTCTCTCTTCTACCTCTCGGAGAAAACCCATTTCTCCTTGGCGTTCTCGTCGTGTTCCCGTCGTCCAGCAGCAGCATACTCCGACACGTCACGACACACTTCAAAACCAAACAAAACTCATTGGTTCTCCATTTTAAAATCGTGAAATCCCAAACTCTCCTCTATCTCTCTCTCCTCTTCCACTCGGAGAAAACCCATTTCTCCCTTGGCGTTCCCGTCGCGTTCCTGCCGGCCAGCAGCAGCAGAGTCCCACGCAGCACGGCACGGACCAAATCTGACCCGGCAAGGACCTCCTTCCCGTCGCGTTCTTCCAGTGGTGAGGTAAGTAGTTTTTTTTTTTTTTTTTTTTAAATTTTTTTTCTTCGCTAGTTTTACTTCAATATTTTCTCTAGCTTGAATATTAATTTCATATTATTATCTGATGATAACAACATGCCTGTCGACACCGACGCCGACGCCGACGCTGACCGTCTCTATTTCTGACGCCGACGATCAAACCCTGATGCCCAAACCCAAGTATGATATTCTTTTTCAAGTCTTCAAATTGATTTTAGGGTCTTTTTTCTTTGTAATCATATTTATAGGATTTAGGGTAATTCTCACAAGGAAAAAAAAATTGAATTTAGGGCTGGCAATCTCTACCCCTAACCCTAATAAATTGATTTTAGTGTTTTTGGTGTGTGTGTGTATTGTTGTTGTTGTTGTTGTTGTTTCTTTTTGCTCACATAAAAAATCTTATGCTCATCGAGGTCTAAGAAAGTGAAAGTTAAACCACAATCTCAAAACATTAATCGGAAAAATTCAAGAGAAATAGTGCAGGGAAGAGAAGCCCAAAGAATAGTTTAAAGGAGTATTTTTTAATCTCTACTCCTAACCCTAGCAAATTGATTTTTTTTATTTATTTTTTTTTTTTTTGGTAATGCTTATAAAAACGTAATGCTCAAAATAAAATTGATTTTCGGGATTTAGTTGTAATGGTCATAAAATAAATTTTAGGGTTTTATTTGTAATGCTCATAAAATTGATGTGTTCGACTATATTTACCTTATCAAAAAAAAAAAAAAAAATATTGATGTGTTTGACATTTTCACCCTGTAAAGAATTCTGCAGGTTGTAACTTGTAAGGATTTATTTTTATTTTTGTTCCTCTTACTCATGTAAATTTGATTTTAGGTCTTTTTTTTCCCTTTTTTCTGGTTCTGGGTTCCTTCCTCCTCTCATGTGTGTTGTAGATTTAATATTTATGATGGCTCTTCTCCTTTTTAAAAAATTTTTCCATCTTAGTTTATAATATTATAGAAAAAAAAAAATCAATCCGCTGACCAAATTGATTGTAGTATCTATGAATTTGAAAACTTCAATTCAAATTTTCAAGGGATATCTACTAGTGATTTTATAATTTGTTTTCTCTATTTGCAGGTTTGATCTCACAAGACAATGAAATGTGGTTGGAGGCGTCTGATGGGTGGCATAATCTAATAGAGGGCAATTTTCGTGCAACACGTTAACTTGGGAGTTGCATGTTTTCTAGAATCATAGTTGGAATTGTAAATTGGAATCATATCAGTTAGAATTTTGGTTTAGGCATTTTTCCTAGAGAGGTTTATTGGCATTTGTTAAAGCACAATGAGCATGTTTGTTAGAATTTGAAGCTTATTGGACAAGTTTAGTGCAACCCTTCCTAATTTACTTATTTATTTTGTTGGGAGGAAGAAACAAATGAAGTTTGTATTGAAATATTTATTTTAATTTTAATTTTTTGGTTCTATCTTGAAATATATTCTACTAGCACTAGTTGTCTTTGATTTAGTTAGTGTGAATGGCAATTTCTCCCTTCAATGAAATGGCAATGTGTTTAGGTGGATAAAGATTTGCATGTTTGTCTTTGCATGGTTGTCCCTTCTATGAGCATGTCTGCCCACCTTTCTCTGCAAAGGGTGATATGTCCAATTAGTGCAAAATGGCTGTGTACATCATGAGTCGAGTCACGAGGGAAATTCACGGGATTCTAGAATTTGCTCTTCTTACCATCCAAGAATAATTTTGCCAGTGTTTAAATTAGGATTTCTCAACCCAATCATGATTAGCGGTAAGATGTTTTTGAATCAATCGCCCCTGGAATGGAGGATGCTTGTTATTAGTTAAGGCCTCTTATAAGGCAAATCAATATTTAAAACCGTAATGTAAGTAGAGCTACTCCTTTATTTACATCCTTGGATTATTCCTTTTAAAAAAATGCCTGAGGCTGCCAATTGTGAGGTTTTTTCATTTTAATGCCAATAGGTTTTCCTACAACACAACTGTGTCTCTTGGCTATTCACAAGGCCTTAGGTTACCAATTGCAAGATTTGAAGTAAATTGCTAGGAATAAAAAAACCGCAAAACAAGCAAGACTCCATCACATCTTGTGTTAAGGCAATAGCTCCGAACTTTGTTGGTCACTTTTATTACGTATAAAATATTTTCCATGATTGTCCATCAATTGAACATAAATAAAATATGTAACGAGTGAATCTGTATAAGAACAAATCTGTAATTTTGTATCACTAAGAAAAAAAAAAAAGCAAAAAAGAAGGAAGAACAAAATCTGTTACGAATGCCTTAAAACTCTTCAACTCAAAGACAAGATAATTTAACCCAATAAGAGGGGCTATGGATTGATGGACATGGTTCCTAACAACCATTCTGTTAGCAATCACCCCGAACTCTTTCAAAAGGTTTCAAAACAATTGAGGTTTTAATAAATCAACCCCCAGAAAAATTCCTACTACAATTCCAAGTTACACATTTGAACTGCACAATACATAAATTAGCTGCCAAAAAATTGCAACTGCAATTCTAAATCTGTTGCACTAAAATTGCCTTTCACAAAATTATGTCATCCATCCACTTCTCCAACTATGTTTCCTTGTCTTGTGAGAAAAAAGAAAAATCAAATCCTGTAAATAGAGACAATACACAACTGTAGTTAAATAATGGGTCAATCTAAATTAAAGTTTCATCCAATAAAATATACTCCTTTAAACTATTCTTTTGGCTTCTCTTCCTTGCACTATTTCTCTTGAATTTTTCCAATTAATGCTTTGAGATTGTGGTTTAACTTCCACTTTCCCAGACCTTGATGAGCATCAGATTTTTTATGTGAGCAAGAAGAAACAACAACAACACTGTTGTCCCAAGTGAATAACCCTAGAGGGGGTGTGAATAGGGTTATAGGCCAATTAAAAAAAATTATAGCAATCTAAACTCAGATTATTGCAAGCAAGATAAAATGTAAGACAATACAATAATGAAGAGATTAAGGGAAAGAGAATGCAAACGATATAACGAGGTTCGGCCTCCCGCCTACGTCCTCGCCTCAAGAGCGCGTTTGAGGATTCACCAATCCACTATCACTCTCCTTCAAGGTGGAGCAGCAAACTTTTACAACTTGAGTGTTCTTCACCAACACTTAGCCAAATGCACTCGTCTCAAGTGCTTACAAGTAAGGGTATTCACAACCCTTTTGATACAAAGTATTTGGAGATGATTTTGTGCTCAAAGAATGCTCTCTCAAATAGTAAATACACAGAAATTGAAAGCACACTTCAGCTATTGATTGATTTCAATAAATGCTCACAAGAGGAATTAGGGCTTGTAATTGATTTTCTTGTTTTTGCTCAATGAATGCTCATAAATGAGCTCAAGCCTTGTATTTATACTCAAGGGGTCCATACTAGCCGTTCTGGAACAATAAATGCCGGGAAAAGAAGTTTGGTGGGCAATAAATGCTTCAAATGTCCATTAAAAAACTAGCCGTTATAACTTTCCTGAGGATTTCAGCCGGCTGAAAAATCTTTCAGCCGTCTGAAATATCCCTTTCAACCGTCTGAGTGAAGCTACTGAATATTCCAGAGAGGGTGTAAAAAAGGAACAAGAGTTCATGTTTCTCAGCCGTCTCAAACCTGTCTTTCAGCCGTCTGAAATGTTCTTTCAGCCATCTGATTAAGGCTGCTGAAAATTTCAGAGAGGTTAACATTTGGCATATGAGCAAGTCTGCTCCTTCAGCCGTCTGATCATAATTTCAGCCGGCTTAAAGTGACATTTCAGCCGGCTCAAGGAGCCGTCTGAAAGTTCCAGAGAACAGATATTTTCAAGGGATGCTTTTTCAGCCTGCTGAGACCTTTCAGCCTGCTGAAACAACATTTTCAGCCGGCTGAAACATTGTTTCAGCCGTCTGAAAATCCCTGTTTTCAGACAAAATTAAACTTTTTGACCATTTGAAAAGTAAATCATTTTTAGGCCTTTAAGATCATTGAATTTTCGATGTTTTAAGCCCTTTCAACTGGTGAGCAAGAATTGAAATTAATCTTACAAGGTTTTCCTAGAATTGTCACAAATTGACTTGTGATAAAGCTTGATTGCTCTTGAACAATTGATGGATCCATTGCGCTGCTTACTCAGCATCTTTGCTTGTTTGTTTGTGCATTTTGATCCTTAATGCTTGAGTCATTGAGTGGCTTTGATACCTGTCTAGATTCATCACTTAACTGCTCATTAGTCCTTAAACATCTTATTATGTATTGTTATCATCAAAACCTCGGGGATTAAACCATTTAGGCCAACAAACACACACACACACACACACCAAAAACACTAAAATCAATTTATTAGGGTTAGGGGTAGAGATTACCAGCCCTAAATTCAAATTTTTTTTCCTTGTGAGAATCATCTAAATCCTATAAATATGATTACAAAGAAAAAAGACCCTAAAATCAATTTGAAGACCTGAAAAAGAATATCATACTTGGGTTTGGGCGTCGGGGTTTGATCGTCGGCGTCAGAAATAGAGACGATCAGCGTCGGCGTCGGCAGGCATGTTGTTATCATCAGATAATAATATGAAATTAATATTCAAGCTAGAGAAAATATTGAAGCAAAACTACCGAAGAAAAAAAATTTATAAAAAAAAAAAAAAAAAAAAAAAAAACTACTTACCTCACCACTGGAAGAACGCGATGGGAAGGAGGTCCTCGCCGGGTCAGATCTGGTCCGTGCCGTGCCGCGCTGGACTCTGCTGCTGCTGGCTGGCGGGAACGCGACGGGAACACCAAGGGAGAAATGGGTTTTCTCCAAGTGGAAGAGGAGAGAAAGACAAAGGAGAGTTTGGGATTTCACGATTTTGAAATGGAGAACTAGTGAGTTTTGTTTGGTTTTGAAGCGTGTCGTGCCGCGCGGGAGTCTACTGCTGCTGGCCGATGGGAACACGACGGGAACGCTAAGGAGAAATGGGTTTTCTCCCAAAGGTATAAGAGAGAGATAGGAGAGCGATGGATTTCGATTTAGTGCTAGTGTTGGTTCTGTGGGGACCAGATCTAGTCCGTGCCATGTCGCCGAAGATGAGGGGGAATAGTCCGACGGGAAGGAGAAAAGGGATGGGTTTTCTCCGAGACGGGAGGAAGAGGAGAGAGAGAGAGAGAGAGAGGAGAGGGATGGATTTCGATTTTGAAATGCTGGATCGATTTTCGTTTGGTTTGGCTCTAAACCAAAACAACAAAACGCAGCGTTTTGTTGGTCCATTTCCATCCAAATCCCAAACGGCGTTAAGCGTTAAAGGCAGCAGATCCCAACTACGCCTACTGGACGCTGCAGTTTGTTTGGCAAACTGCAGCAAATCCCAATCCCATAGCTTACGTAAGGTCTGAAACCAAAGAATTCTGCAAACCTTAAAGCGACAGATTAATAAACTCAAAAACCATTGATTTTTCATTAAAAAAATAATAGTTCCTCCATCTCATAAAGATAGGCTACGTTTAATAAAACACAGAGTTTAAAAAAATGTAATCATTATATTGACTTTCATTGATTAAGTTCCATCTTTCCAAAAATACCCTTATCTTCTTTGTATTAGGTTTTGTGTTGAAAGTAAATATTAAAATAACGACGGGTATAAGAAATTTAAAAAAATATATGATTTGATTTTTTAAAATGGCCAAATATTTTGGGACAAAAAAAAGTTAAAAATTTGGCGTACCTTATTGAGACGAAGGGAGTACTCGTTTTTATGTATTGCCTTGGCAAATTGGCATCATGACTTTACTCCATTATGTTAAATTTTTCTGACAGTTGCTAGCTAGTTGAATCTGGATGGCTGTAATGAGCATATGACTTTTTGGTAATAGCCTCCAAATATAATGCCAAATAAAGTTTGTTTGCCAACTTATTAAATATTAGCTGTCAACATGGTACGAATTGACTACCAATATCTTCTGTTTAGTACTACATTTGGAAGTGATAACTAAAACGTCATTCAGCTGGTTCTCTTTTCTGCCCTGCCCCTCACGTCCCATCATCTGTTTTTTTCCAGTAACTTTTTCTCACATCAGAAGTTCAGAACCATTTTCTATCTCTTTTTTTCTCTCTCTTCCCCACGTTATCACGGATCTAGATTAGATCAGGTGATCATAGCTCTGTTATCACTTACCCCCCCTCTCCATCTCTCTCTCTCTCTCTCTGCGTCATCTCCATTTGCTACAATAATCCATTTGCGTAAACCCATTGTCTCTGTCTCTCTCGCACACACCCTTATCAGACGATGTGTTTCTTTCTCTAGCTAGTTTCTCACTCATTCTCTGTCTCTCTTTCCTTTTTTTCTTTTACCTCATTCTCTATGTATTTGTTTTGATTACAAATTTGCAATCCATTCTCTCTTTCTCTCATCTCTATTTCTTTATCCGTTTCTCACCCATTTTTATACTCTCTCTCTCTCTCTCTCTCTCTCTCTTACCATCTGGCCGTGAATCGTATGTTTGGGTCTATACTTTCGATGATTGTCAATTGGTTTCCTTAATGGTCTGCCTATATGGTTCGGATCCTCGTCGGTTGGTTTTCTTAATGGTCTTTGGGTTGACAATTGCAAGATCTATGGGTCTTGATCGCCACCGATCAATGTCACACCAATAGATGTCATCAATCTATGGGTTTTTATCCAAGGTATGTCCTGTACATTTTTCTCAAATTACCATTATTTAAAATAATTAAAAAAAAACTAGGATTTGATTTCGATATATCTATATATATATATATATATATATTTTCTTCGTTGATACGTGGCAGATCACTACTTGTGATTTTATTTTTTTGGGCTTGTGCATTTTTTTAAAAAAAATGATTTTGAACTTTTTTTGGGGGGGGGGGGGGGGGGGGTTGTGATCTAAGTTATTTTGTTTTCTTTTTGTTCTTTTTGGTTTTGTTTTGTTTTGTTTCGTACTTTGTGTAAAACCCCGAATTTTTCTTAGGTGTAATTAATTAACAAAAAAAAATTGATTGCCTTTAGATAGATTTAAATGTATGAGTTAATTTAGGATTAATCTCAAACACGTTCAACTTTGTAGCCAAATTAACAAAGTGATTGTTTTCTAATCAATGAATGATAGTTTTCATATCCTAATCAAACACTAACTTTGAAGGTAATCCTAACTAGGTTAGGATTAACTTGCACCCTATATAAGAAACCTTTAGGGAGGATTTATATGCTTTTGACTGAAAACAATATAAAGAGAGAAAAAAGAAAAGAAAGCAAGAGAGAAGTAAAAAAGAAAAGAACTGATGCTGTTTTGTACGAATTGACTGCCAACTTCGTATCTGCTTACAGGTAACGTACCATCTGTTGACTGGCAACTTTACTGTGTTACCAAGATTTTCTTCTCTAATCTAATCCTCCGTTTCTATCACTTTTGCAACCACTAAACCATCATCACCACCACTCAAAAACCCCTCCATAGCTGCTGCACAAAATCATCCAACTACCAAAAATCTCTTTCTTTGGGTTTGGGTGACAAGGAAAAGCCAAAAATGATGGTTTCTACCACTTCCACTGCCACTTCCCATGTCCACCACCACAAATTTTCTCAAACCCTACCATACGCCCTTCCACAAACATCTCTCCCACAGATTTAGGGACTGATTTTGAGGGAAAATCAGTGGGTGAACTTCTGCTTTTGCCTTGGGTAACATAGGAAGTTAATACAAAAATCTGCTGCTGTTTTACTACATTCTGACTGTCACCTTCACATCTTTTGACAGTCAACTTCTCTCGGATTGACTGGTAACTTTTCTGTGTTAAAAAATAATTTAAACCTATCAATTTATAATTTAACATGAGTCTATTTTAATGCTACGTTAGTGTATATATTAATTATATTAAATATAGTAAGCATTATAAGGCCATGAGAATTAGACGTTGAACCCTTAACGGACCACTTAGCTGGAGAGACTTTTTAGTTTAAGTATAATTTATTGATAAAGAATATTATTGATTTTAAGTTCTAAGTAGCGTTGAGCTTCTTAAGAGTTTGATCGCTTGGATTGTTGAAGGTTTGGCTTGAGGTAAGGGAATTTGTATAATGTATCGCCCTCTTTGATTAAATAAAAATAAATCTGATTTTTATTCCTCTTTTGTGAGCCAATGATTTATGAACAATTGTTTTTAAAATTGTTTCACTATTAAAGTAGTTATTTCTTATGTACTATGGGTCAAGCAAAATAGTCATTTATTGAAATTGTTTACATACGTGTTTTGAATCTGTTTTATTGTTGAAAAATATTTGCCAAATGTTTATTGTATAAATGTGAACTCTGGTTAGATTATTGGCCAGTCCCAGCAGGAGATTCTAATACTGTTGGAAAATTGATCCGTACCAGCAGTGGATTCTAATACTGTTGGTCATCAGTACTGATGTAGTGTAAAATCCCACGATGATGGGCGTCTATTGAATGTAAATCTAGCTAGAGGAAGTACTTGTATGAACTAATGTTTTATTGATTTGTATTATCGATCAATGATTTTAAAGTGATTTATCGAATAAATTGTTATGGAAAGTGTTGTAGTGTCATTGTTTATTGAATTGAAAGTAAGAGAATTACTTCTAAAAGTTTATATGCCTATCGAATTGAAAAAAATGATTTATTTTAAAACTCTATCGTTTTGTTACTTATGTTTTTTTAAATCAATCTTGCGAATATGCTTAACATTTTCCTGTATATATTGTGTAATGTTTCTTGCTGAGCTTATGCTCACCCCTTATTTTTTTTCCCCACAGATGAATGGCTTAATGTGAGTGGCTTCCGCGTACGAAGAGTTAGGGTGTCGATGGCTTAATCTGCTAGTTTAATTACAACTTTTATTTTAGTAGTTAGAAGAATTAGTTTATTATTTTAGTGGATATTGTAGTAGATTATTGGAGATGATAATTTACTTTGATGGATATGGATTTATCTAATTATTTCAATTAATTGTCGAGACTTTAGTTATGCTATGGCTTGAATTTTATTATGGATGGACTATTAGAGACAACCTTATTACAGCTTGATATTGTTAAGTAGTTTGGCCTTTGTGTGGCGTATACCTTTGTGACTTGTGACAATCATGTCGCCAAATCAAGTCTTTTGGGTTTGGGGGTGTGACATTTTGGGTTTGCAGGTAGATATTGCAAAGTTTCATGAACCTCACGATTTGATAGGGACTTTTTTTTGTGGTTCATTAGACCTTCCCTTTTTATTTTCTTTTTTTCTTGTGCATTCGTTAATGGTTTTTTTTTTGGGGGGGGGGGGGGGGGGGTTGGGTTTTGTTTTGTTTTTGTTCAAGCCTACTTCTTTTTAAATTTTCCTTCAATTGAGTTGTTTTTTATTATCTTCTTTTTCTTGGTAATTTGACTTGATTATTTTCAAAAATCAGAGATTATATATGAATTCTCAACAAAATATGAAAATTATGCAACAGCAATAATTTAAAAGTTCAATAATGCAATTCACGTGTTTTCTGGTATTCAAATTCTTAGAAAATAGTCAAAGATTATATGGGCTATTTCAAACTTATGCAATTCAAGTTTTTTTTTTTTTTTTGGCCTCTTAATTTGGGTTTTCATTTGTTTTTGTTCAAACATGCGTCTTTTTATTTTCATTCAGCTGATTCGTCTTTAATTTTCTTCTTTTTCTTGCTAATTTTGCAATTCAAATAGAGATTTAAAAGTCTAATCATGTAATGCAAGCAGAGATTTAAATGTTTATGCAGGCAGCGATTTAAATATTTAAACATAATTTGCATATATGAGTCAAGTTTATTGAAAACTATATACCAGACAAAGCACCAAAAGAAAGGAGACGCAATGAAAGCACATAGAAGACACAAAAGAAGGAAGCGGTAGTTGTTCTTTCCTGTGTTAGGGTTTTATGATTTTTATAATGTGTACTTATTTGTGTTTATATGTTAACATTGTTAGGGTTTTACGAATTATAGTTTCCGTTTCTTTAGAATTCCTATTTGGGTTTGGTTTGTTATTTAATTATTATACGAATTATAGTTTCCTTAGAATTCTTATTAAGATATGGTGTTTTATATTGCTATATTTCCTATATATGCAGAAAGGTAATTGTGTATTTAAAAATTAAAATAAGGGTGTATTAGTCAATTAAAAATTTTTTCTCACATTCATCTTTTTATAAGTAGTATAGATATAGAATAGATAGATAGGTCAAGTTGCTAAGTTTAAGTCTAGGTTTAGGTTTAGGTTCAGGTTCAGGTTCATATCGAATCGTCTCATTGCGCCAATGGCGTACCTTTCAAGCTAGTGAAATTTCTCTCTCCTTACTCGACGGACCGGGGGAGGTTCGAGGATCCATCCTTACGAAGGATAGAGAATGGGGTTGTATAGATGAATTATACTGTTTATCCATCACCTATTTCACCTACAAAAGGACACTCTAATTGCAATATAATTCACAACCACCACACTGCCGCCAACGCTCACATGCAACATTATGCATGAAGCATGCTCACCACGTGCATCGTGTCAAATAGGGTACTCATTAAAGGCAAAAGGTCCAATGAGTAAACTACCAAAGGATTTTCCTAGCATAATGATTTCCTGAAAGAAAATATGAAATCATGATAAAAGGGTGATTTGATTCGTCTGGGGCATAGAAAAAGTGTGAAGAGAGAGTGACTGAAAGCCGCCCCCTTGAAGGCCCCCCTTGCCAGTTGCAAGACGGAGATGGTAAGACCTAGTGGGTCGAGATTTGAAAAAAACGAGTAATTCCAAACTTTGCATTGAATTCATAAAGCCAAGGCAACCCCTCCCAATTGCTAAAACCAAAACGAGTAATTCCAAACTTTGCATTGAATTCATAAAGCTAAGGCAACCCCTCCCAATTGCTAAGGTGGGTCCCTACACGGCTATTTAGTTGCAGGGAAATTCTATGGTAGTTTTGGCAGTACCATATCCAAGTGACAAAGGATCATATTATGTGATAACTTCATCACATTTTAATTTGTGGTAATGTCATCAATGGGTTATAGCCGATGTGATCAGGTTATCTAAAAATTTGAGCGGAGTATCATGCATATAATTTCTCCCAAATTGCATCTAGCTTCCATTGCGCATTCCAAGAACCAATTTTGAATCAATTCTATTGTCTTCTATTCTATTGAAATCAATCCTATTCTATTTAGCTTTGGTTCCAAACGAAGTATTAAAGTAAAGTGTGCTGGAAATTGTCTTTCTATATATCGTGTTTAATGTCTAATCTTTCATACAGGAAGTCTGAAATCCAAGTGAGAGAGAAGAGTTAATTAGTATAGTTAGATAACCAATGCAAAATAAGAGCAATAAGAATCCTCCACAAAAAGGGAATTTATTAATGGGCAAACCCATAAAGTTGGGATTATGGTTTTATAGGGTTTAAATTGAGTTGATTATTTTTTGTTTGGCTAAGTAATTGAGTTGAGTACTTAGTTTATGTTTGGTATACTGGATAAGTCGGATAAGATAAACATATCATTTTCATTTACTTCGTGCTATTTTCGAATAAGGGATATACTATCCGTATATCCTCCATATGCTAGATATAATAAATCCGTTAAGGGAGGTAGTATATTTTTATTTTAAAATACTATCTCATTTAAAAGAATAAGATGATAGAAAAAATGTCTAAAAGACAATCTTCCCTATTTCAAATAAAAGAACTAAAAACTTTTTTGTCATCTTATCCAATCTTTTAACCTAGTGTACCAAACCAAACATAGCTTTAGCGACATATCATCATATCTAACCCCATCCATGTTGGTTATTAGTACTTTCAATTAATAAATAGGCCTTGAGTACGTTATCCGAGATTGACACATTTGAAAAAATAGGTCTAAGTTGTTAATTAAGTCTGGGTTTAGGTTCATATATCGACAACCTTTAAATATATGTAATCGTCTCATTGCACCAATGGCGTACCTTTCAACATAGTGAAATTTCTGTCCTTACTAGACGGACCGGGGGAGGTTCGAGGATCTAACCTCACGAAGGACAGAGAATGGGGTTGTATAGATCAATTATATTGTTTATCCATCACCTATTTCACCAACAAGAGGACACTCTAATTGCAATATTATTATTCACAACCTCCACAATGCCGCCAACACTCGCATGCAACATTATGCATGAAGCATGCTCACCACGTGCATCGTGTCAAATAGGGTACTCATTAAAGGCAAAAGGTCTAATGTGTAAACTACCAAAGGATTTTCCTAGCATAATGATTTCCTGAAAGAAAATATGAAACCATGATGTATAAAAGGGTGATTTGATTTGTCTGGGGCATACAAAAAGTGTAAAGAGAGAAATAGAGTGACTGAAAGCCGCCCCTTGCCAGCTGCAAGACTGAGACAGTAAGGCCTAGTGGGTCGAGATTTGAGGGGTCGAGATTTGAGACCAAAACGAGTAGTTTCAAACTTTGCATTGAATTCATAAAGCTAAGGCAACCCCTCCCAGTTCCTAAGGTGTGTCCCTACACGGCTATTTAATACCTCCCCTTTGGACTATTGCTCACAATTGGACGGAAGTCACGGAATTAAACCATGCACCCCACAAGAAAGCTGGCAATAAGCTGGTATCACCCTTTTAGACTGCGCGTAGTTTGCGGGAATGGAGGGAAGGACTATTGCCGAATTTACTCTTGATTTTTCTTGGAATCTGTACTTGAAAATAAAATATTATGTGAAATAGATATCTTACAAGACGTGAGAATATATATATATACTCGAACCTTAACCTTAAGGAATTAGTCTAGTAGCAAGTTGAATTTTCTTAAGCACCTTAAAAAGCATATATAGGTTACGTGCTCAAAATCCGATGAAAATATTTGATCCCCATAAGGCCTATTCTTAGGGACCGAAAGATTCGTTAATTGTCAGATGCATATGGAACGAGATAACTGCACGTGCTTGAGGTATTAATTGGAATCCAAAGCCCTAGATACCATTGTCATAATTTTATTTTTAAAAAATAAAAAAATAAAATCACGTGAGTATCAGAAACGCAAATTTTGAGTAAGTAATCTACTTTCTACCCCCAAGAAATAAATTGAGAAGAAAGAACATGGGTCAAGTAACGTCTCCTCCGTACTCCACCACCCATCATTACCCACTTATTACAAAGGGCGAAGCTAGCCTGATAGGAGATGAGGCGTTTGTCCCATTTGAAAATTAAGAAAATTCTTAAAATTCTAAAATCATTTCCCAATGTAATACCAAATAAAGAAAATTAGTAATCATTTTAAAATACATATTGGCATAGTACTGGAAGTATCAAAAGAAGAGCACCGTCTTCTTGTACAATAAGAACAAAAAAAATAGAATAAACTCTCTCAAATTTTATTGATCAAAAATTGAATTAAATAGCCAAGAAGCCTACAACCTAATATATAGAAAACTTAGTTCTTGCAAAACAAGAAATAATAAAATAGGAAAACTAGGTAATAAAGAATTGCCAAAAATTATCAAAAATGGCAATCCCGTTTTTGGACTTTGTATCCTATTTGAAGGCTCCATAAAACCCTAAAAATACTTAGAAACCTTCTAAAATTAACCCCAACTAATATACTAACCTATAATAACTCAATTTTGACTACTAGAACCTTAATAACTATTAAAAATAAGCAAATAAAACATAAACTAAACTTAAAACAAAAATTAAAAAAATTAATAATAATGAAAATTAGACTCAAGTGATTTACTCAGGTTCTTTGTCCTACATCACATATACAATCAATTTGTAATAAATTGATAAAAAAAATATCTTTTATATTTCATTAATTTAAAAAGTTGTTATTAAAACTTAATAAATTATAAAAAAATTGCCTCACCTAAGTTAGTTTCTTTGCTTCACCCTTTCTTATTACCAAACCACCCATCACCACTCACCACCACCCATCCATCAATCAGTCATCGCATATCCATCACTTGTCAACACTACTGCCACAAACATCCATGATCTACCCATGCATCATAACCCTTTTACTCAGCTTGATCTTCACTACCAATCTACCATCTCACCACAACCATTCGCATTGCACGTTTGCGCCACTATTACCACGTACCTATGCTATGGCTGGCGGCCAAGCCAAACACCCATGTCCTTTGCAAGTAGCAACCACAATGTCACCACCATTCACTACACTAGTAACACTAAACATTCCCATCACGTGCGTTGGGTCAAGAAGGGTAGTCATTTTTCTTCTTTTCTGTCAAACTAGGCCGCTAGGGTACCCATTAAAAGCAAAAAAATCTGATTAAGTTAATTGCCATAGGATTTATCCTAAATGATTTCTTGAAACTATGTAGACCGGACAAAGGATAAGGCTTGATGTGTCGGGGGCATGCAGAAAAGGGTGAAGAAAGAAATAAAAGTGTGATCTTGGAGTGTGACCGAAGTTGCCCTCGCCAGTAGGACTAAAGACCAAATGGAAAGAGACCCCACGAATGGTTCCAAACTTTGCATTTAATTCATAAAGTAAGTCAAGCCCTCCTTTTTAAATATTCCCTACACTACGGCTCAATACTGTTGTCTCATCTTGCTGACGGCGGATGGCATGATAATTTAATAATATTTTTTTTACTTATTGGGAGAGTAATTTTAGAATCAAACCAATAAGAAAACATTGATATATGTTTGTTGATATTGATGGGTTTGAAATAAGGATAGATTCTTTAGATTATCCCAAAAAAAAAAAAATAATAATAATAATAATAATTTCCACTATTATATCTCATTCGTCTCCATTTCTTAATCCTTCCTAAAAATACCCTCAATTTTGATATACAAATAATTGCTTTAAATAACTCCAATTTCACTAACTCAATTTGTTGTGCAATCTAGTTGCATGAAATAATTTTCTATTGTAGTTCAAGATGGAGTTTTCCCTAATCTTAATCCATATAAATTTGTATATATATTTACTAGCAAAGGAATGAGATAACATTATTAATAAATGGAAGGGATCCATTGACACCTCGTGTAAAGCTTTTTACTCTTATACCCTTCAATATCTTTTTGTATGAATAATATTTCTCTAAACCAACCGTTAGATTAGGTTTTCTATTCATACACGTCATACATGCCGAATTTCAAGCAAAACTGATATCAGGAAGTGTTTAATCTATAAACTCACATTTTTATATGTAGATTAAAATATAATTTGACGCACTTTATGAATGACATAGCTCCTAATATCCAATTTATTTGAAATTTAGTATGCATGACGTGTATGAATAGAGAACCTAATCTAACAGTTGGATTAGTGAAATATTATTTCTATAAAAAGATATTGAGGGGTGTAAGAATAAAAAGTTTTACACCGGGTGTAAACGGATCTCTCCCCATTAATAAATGTAAGTTTATTCATAAATTTATTTATTTGGTTGGATGTAAGGAGAAAATTAAGGGTTGTGATGATCATGATCGATGATGAGCCCTTACCAATTACCATGCCATTAGTTAAAATTGATAGTGATCAATGGCTCCAGTTCAGTGGCATGTCAAGTTTCAATAAGCTAGGGCACAGGATTTGCGGAGGCCTTGATTTTGCCTCAACCTGTGTGTGTGTGTGGGGGTACATGTGTTTACTCTTATTGTTCTTTTGCTTGGCACCAAAAAATAAAAATAAAAATAAAAAAGAGATTAATGGTGTGATGTTGTCATTTTATGATATCCAAAGGCCTTTCTTCTTGTTTCTCACTTCTATAAATACCAAACGCAGCATTTTAAATTGGCCACCCCACTCCCTAGCCTCTTCCTTTCATAAAAACCTATAGCATAGATGGCCACTATTGAGTTTGCTCCTCCGATCATCCCAGTCACCACCCTGCCAACTCTCCGGCCACCCAACTCCCAATACTCCCACACCCCACGCCGGACTCCATTCTCTGCAATTGCACCCTCTCGCCTTCTCACGGTATCTAGGCTCCAGATTCGCGTAACCTTGGAAACAATTTATGAAGAAGAAACTACAGATGGATACGTCGACACGTCTGAGAGTACTTCCTCAACATCATTCTTCTCAACACAATCGGCCTGTTTCTTAGAAGTACAGAAGCCTCTATCGTCATATAGTCATAACTGCCAGTGTGCATAGCCTTTACCGTCATCAATCTTGTACCCAACAACGCTAATGCAAATAACAAAGGATCACGGCTTAGACAACTGGATGTTTTGAGTTCGAATCTTTACCCCTTATTATTAGATGTGTATAGCATGGGACTAGTTTAGCCTCGAACTGTAACAGTAGTAGACTTGTGATAGCCATGTTTGGCGGAAAAAAAAAAAAAATCCTAGTAGCTAGAAGATCTGAAATAATCCATAAAGTATTTTATATATTGTCAATCATGGTTTATGTTGGGCAGATCTTATTATTACGTCATCCAATTTGATAATTAATCATACGTTTCTGATTGGATATATGTGACAACCTTCCGTTAGTGTGCACCTTATTACTCATACATTAATAAACGATTATCTAAAATCAATGGCCCCTAGTTTTATTCGATTGCGCCTAGCTAGAATGCTCAAGTGCAATGTCAAGTGCACCATCAAAGCACCGCATTAAGACAAGAAATAGTTCCTATAAGTTTTTTCCCCAAATTATTGAAGACTTTTTTTTTTTTTCCTTTTTTTTTTGCTTTTTGGGTATAATGAGAGGGGTTTGAACTTATAACCTATCCTATCATACTCTTACATTTTACCCTACCCTCCCTCCCTCCCTCCCTCCCCACTAGACCAGCCCTAATGACCGGCTTATCTTAATAGATAGTTAACTGCCATTTAAAAGATCATGCACCAGTTAATAGCCCCAGGTAAGAATTTAGACGATAATTGAATCTAGATGTGCCGCAGCTAAATGACTTTAGGCCATCTGATTTTGTATAACTTCAAAATGGTGGGTATTATTTTTTTATTTAATCTTTTTTTTTTCTTTTTTCTTTTTTTGTTTTGTGTGTGTGCCTACGCCAACAAAGGATATCCAAAACCTACTCTTACCATGTTTTGAGTCCCGACCAATTCCCCCACGATGCATAATCAATCTGTAAATCCGTGCGTCAAATTATGAGGAAGTAGATATATATCAACTTGAACTCGGATCTTAGATTCATAAGTTGTGATCCTTTACTATTTGAGCCACCTTCGCAAAGAAAAATGATGGAAATTGCTCACAAAGACAAAGAGAAGAAATATAAGTTAACCAAGAGTTCAATGGTTTATCACAAAAATGCACTCAAAAAGGGCATTTTTGTGAAAGTGTCGAAAAAAAGTCATAGCTGAAAATACGTTCCCTCTTTCTTTTTTTTTCTTTTTTCCCTTATATTGCAATCTAATACATAATTTTTTACTCCACTTCTCAATCCTCAATGAATCACATTTTTGTAATACTTATTGAGCACTTTTCACGCATGGAATAAATGCCGAATATCCATTGATGAAAGAGAGATCTAGCCATAAGATGGGCACCATAGAGCACGACATTACCCAAGGTCCCTCAACAAGAAGCTAGTGGGAAACATGTCACGAGATTTATCTTTGGTGACATGCCATGAAGTCTGTCCAAATGGCCCTTCAAAGGATTAAGCTTGATAGGTACTTTTAGAGACCACATTAGCCCTCGTGGCTAGGTAATGCGAATATCACTCTAGGACGCTCCTTGGGCAGGTCCCTGACTGATTAAGGACCACATAAGCTCTCCAAGGCTGGCTGATGTTTCACACGTGTGCAGGTAAGGCAGGGGCTTGTCCCCCACGTAACGTACCAGGGTACAATTCTTTCACATGGCGCATGATGCATTATATATACCATGCATGTATGTGAACATGAGAAAGGTTTTTCAATTTATTTATGGGCTAGGCTATTGCCACCACATAAAATACTCTAAGCCCCCATTTAATTTACATTTTTAAGGTTTTTTGAAAAATATAAAGAAAATTTATGAAAACTAATTACATAGTCTACTAGAAAACATCATTCCGGGCAACTTTGTAGAAGAAATTTTTTCCAAAATTTGTCATTTAAGTAGACTTTTTGGCATTTTTTCATGAAAAATGAAACAGAGATTGTAAATGGCCAAAAAGTCTACTCAAATGATAGATTTTGGAAAAAATTTATTCTACAAAATTGTTCAAAATGATGTTTTCTAATGAACAATGTTATTAGATTTTGAAAAAACTTTTTATATTTTTCGTAAAACCTCAAAAAGTGTAAACTAATGGGGGGCTTTGAGTACTTTATGTGGTGGCAATAGCCTCACTCTTTATTTATTTTTATTTTTTTAAATGACTATAAACACAATTAGCTAAGACTAGATCGATTAGTACCATCTTTTTAAAGAATACCTAAAATCTCTTTAGAAAAATTAAATTCCAAAATTTGATCGTCCTTTATTTTACAATCAAAATTAGCTAAGAAACTGGCAACTTGGCTTTACTCCTTCCAAGATTTCAACCTAACTAAACTAATCCCCTAATGGTATATATATATATATATATATATATATATATATATATATATATATAAGACGCTTCATACTCACACAGACAACAATAACTAATTAAGTGAGGTCGACCTCTAATAGCTTATATGAGACTACTCACTCAAAGGGGTAAGCTATCTAACTCTTTTAACTATTTTAGCTAACCAAATCACTTTTTTCTTTCTTTAAGGGACTAGCTATATGATTAGTTATTTTAGCTATTGTCATTTTAACTAGTTAATTATATTTAGCTAGCGAATGTTCGCTAATTAAGCTATTTTTTTATAAAAAAAGTGACATTTGTCCTCTCTCTATCTTTGCATCATTCTATCTTTATCTCTGCGCCAAATGATTATAAAAAATATATTATTAATAATTTTTTTTGAAATAACTCAAAAATAACTAATACCCTCCGAGTACTCACCTGGATAGTTAGCTAGCTAGCTACTTTAAAAATTTGGTAGCAAAAGTAACAAAAAATTAACTAGTTCCTTTGGAGATGTTTTCAATATGTAGTAGTTATTTTATTTTATCATTTTTGTTTTTGGATGAGACGACAATCACGGGAAGACTAACCTCAAGAGGTGGATTAGTGATTCATAGGACTTAACGTCTCAAGAATTGAAAAGTTTTAGGTTTGACTTCTCACTCTCTCTCTCACAGTTAGCTACCAACCAAGTTTATTTTAAGCGTTCAGAGTGGACGATGACTTTACTTGTGTTCCAAGTAATTAGTTAGCTCAAAGGTTTGGATACTTATATTGATAAATAAATTTATTTAAAAAAAAAGGGTAAACAGGCTACCCTAATAAATTTATTAAAACCTCCACTTCCTAAAGCTTGATTCTTAAGACCTTTACTAACTAAGACCCGATCATTAGTCTTCAATTAAATCCTTATCATTTTGGGTTGAGAAACAGAAAGAGAACCAGGGTTAAAGGTTTCTGTGGTTGTAGCACATCAAATATGCCTCTCACTGTTGTAATCCGCAGGTTATGTAATATTGTAATGCACTGTGGGTGTCACAAATGCATTTGCTGCATTTTTGTAAAAGCGAAGAAACATAAGAAAACCAAAGAGCTCAATGGTTTATTACATAAATGCACACAAAAAGCGCATTTTTGTAAAAGCTAGTGTCGAAAAAAAAGTCATGGCTGAAAATATGTTCCTTCTTTTTTCCTTATATTGCAATCACTTTTTTTGTGAGACTTATTAATTTATTATGCACTTTTAATGCATGGAATAAATTAAATGCCGAATATCCCATAGGTGAGAGAGGATCTAGCTGTAAGATGGGCACCATTGAGCATGACATTAGTACCCAAGGTCCCTAACTAAAAGCCAATGGGAAACATGTCACGATATTTGTCTTTGGTAAAGGTTACATGCCATGATCGAAGTGTGTCCAAATAGTCCTCTAAAGGATTAAGCTTGATGGGTACTTTTGGAGACCACATTAGCCTCCTCATGGCTAGCCAATGCATAGCACTCCAGGACGCTCCTTGAGCAGGTCCCTGTACGGACTAATTAAGGACCACATAAGCTTTCCAAGGCTAGCTGATGTTTCACACTCCATTAGGGTCCTTGACTCCTTGTGCAGGTACGGCAGGGGTTTGTCCCCCAACATAACATACCAGCCATCTGGGTACAAGCCTTTCACATGGCGCATGTGTACCATTTTCGTGAACATGGGAATGATTGGTTTTTTTTATTTTTTTATTTTGGGTTAAAAATGAATATAAACACAATCAGCTAGGGCTAGATCGATCAGTAGCATTTTTTTAAAAAGGATATCTAAAACCTCTTTAGAAAAATTAAATTCCAACATTTTATTATCCTTTATTTTAGGATCAAATTTAGTTAAGAGATCAGCAACTTAGCTTTATTCCCGCCAAGATTTAACCCTAATTAAACTAATCCCCTAATGGTATATATAAGATGTTTCATCCTCATGCAGACAATGATAGTTAAGAGAGGTCAACCCCTAATGGCTTATATGAGACTACTAAATCAATATAGTGGTTATATTTTTTTTTTTTCTTTTGAGACCACAATCAAGGGTAAACCAATCTTAAGAGGTGGACCGGTGATTCATGGGTCAACTTAACGCTTTAAAAAGTAGAAAGTTTTAAGTTTGACTTTTCACTCCCTCTTAGGGCAACCACCAACCAGGTTTATCTTGGGTGTTTAGAATGGGCGGTAACTTTATTTGTGTTTTAGGAAATTAGATGACCAAAGGTTTGGAAACTCATATTGACGAAAAAAAAAAAAAGAAAAAAAAAAGGGGGGGAGGGGGGGGGATAAATGGGCGACCCTGAGGACTTGAAGAGTTATCAAGACTTGAGGAGTTATTTTATTTTAATTTATCTTTTTGTTTTTTGATAAAACAATAATCACGAGTAAACCAACCTCAAGAGGTAGATGGGTGATTCATGGGACTTAACGCCTCAAGAAGTGGAGAGTTTTAGGTTTGACTTCTCAGTACTCCCTCTCAAGGTCAACCACCAATCAGGTTTATCTTGGACGTTCAGAGTAGGCGGTGACTTTACCTGTGTTCCAAGGAATTAGTTAGATCAAAGGTTTGGATACTCATGCATATTGATGAGATTTTAAATTTAAAATAAAATTTAAAAAAAAAAAAGGTGAACATCCTGAGGAGTTATCAAGACTTGAACTTAAAACCCCCACTTCCTTAAGCTTGATCCTTGAGACCTTCACTTACAAAGACCCCCGATCGTTAGTCTTCAATTAAATCCTCATCATTTTAGGTTGAGAAACGGAAAAAGAAAAGGGTTAAGGGTTTCTCTGTGATTGTAGCACATCAAATATGCCTCTCACTGATGTAATCCGCAGGTTATGTAATACACTGTGGTTGTCACAAATGCATTTGCTGCAACCTATGGTATAGTGCAACCGTCAATTTATCTAATTTGGGCCGTTTCACACTACGAATTGGATCTGCTAACACACAAATGCAGCCTGGTTATAGTTTCTCAGATCTGCCCCAAGTAGAGCCACTAGTCTCCCTTGTGCAAATGGTGAACCTATTTGCGCTGGCTAGTTAATGGTTTTAGGGAACGGCTATTGCAACCCCCCATTCTTATAAGCCCACCCCTTTCCTTTTGGTTTTTAAGATTTCATGAAAAATATAAAAGGTTTTTGCAAAAACCAATCACTTGGTTCACTAGAAAACATCATTTTGAACAACTTTGCAGAAGAAAGTTTTTCCAAAATCTATCGTTTAGGTAGACTTTTTGGCAAAAAATGAAATAAAGGCTATAAATGGCTAAAAAGTATATTTAAACGATAGATTTAGGAAAAACTTTCTTCTACAAAGTTGTTCAAACTGATGTTCTCTAGTACACATCACGGCCGGTTTTCATAAAAACATTTTATATTTTGCATAAAACCTTAAAAACTTAAAGGATGGGGGGTGGAATAATAAGAATGGGGGTTTGCAATAGCCGTTCCCATGGTTTTATTTGGACCTCAGATTCTGCACCCTCTACGCCTTGCTAGTGATAGGCTGAGCTTCGTCTAACCTTAAACTCACCCAGCCCATGAATAAGATTGCTTGGGCTAGCCTAGTTTTACTTCCCCAGCCCATGAATCACATTGGGTTGGTTTGGCCAGTCCAGCCCCAATAGTGAATACAACCTACATGTCAGCGGGGATGGATCCAGAAATTATTCTCAGGTTGCACTTATTTTAAATTTTTTTTTTTTTTTTTTTTTGCTGAAAGTTAGATAGGGTGATTGAACAGAAGTGGTGTACATTTTGAGTAAATTTAACTAAAATTAATCAAAATTAACAATTTTTTCTTAATGGAGGCTAAAATACTTTAATAAATTTAAATAAAATTACTTATCCAAATTTTAAAATTTAAAAAAAAAAAATTTGAGTGGTTGCACATGCGCATGGATGCACCTTAGTGCATCCGCCCCCGTTATCAATCATTATCTAATCCGAGCACAATCCAACTTTAAAAAAAAATTAAGCTTTTTTTTTTTTTCTTTCCTTCTTTGACAATCAATGGAAACTATTATTTATCCTAATCACCCTTAATATCAATAAATAGATATTAATATTTTTTCAGAAGTTTATTGAACCTTGGATTACAATTAATAAGTGAGATAAATGTTACTAGGCTATTATGTCATCGGCAAAATTAAGCTTAAATTGAATAACTTCTGATTATATCTTGAATTAGGTTAGGCTTGAGCACGTTCTTTCTTGGGTTAATCCTAAGTTTGATTTCCTACTCCGAGCAAGTTAAACCTGATGTTTAAAAATAAAATAAAAATAAAATCTACCTTGATAAATAAGAAAAAGGTGCAGGTGAAAATTTATTTTTGGCTAATGATTTGTAATTCAGATAACATATAATAGTTCATTTTTTTGAATGTAGGGTTTCACAAAGGTTTAGATTTCAAATATCTCTTAAGGGGATGAGTTAATTTTTTGTGTAGTCCAAGGGTCCAAGTTTATCCTTTAAAAATAAAAATAAAAATAAAAAATTGCCAAACGAAAAAATCAATAACTTTGAGGATGATGTTTTCAAGAGTCAAGACAGCTAGAACTTACTAGAATGAATTTCGGTCCACTCCATTTGCTCCGTCTAACAATCAATCCTTGGAAAAAAACCCCCCACATTTTTTTTTTGGGTCCAAAACAACCCACATTACAGCGCGCGAGAAGTGATTAGCATGAAACAATCATGGTGCCCGTGACCCGTCCAGGTGGGCCCCTCTCTGAAGTTAACATCTGTCCCAAACCCATATAGTGCATGCACCCTCCACCACCAGTATAAGCCACATGGCTCTCTTCAACGGTCGATCTCATCCAATATCCACAACACCAAACCAATCATGGAACACGTGACACGTACATCCAGGTGGACCCCCTGTACGATTAACATCTGTCCAAATCTAAAGAAGTATTCCATGCATTCCCCTCCACGTGTCCTACCCACATGGCAGTCATGGAGTGGCTCGTATAATGGACAAACACACGAAGTCCATTTTTGGTGACGTTGGTGAATAATCTCTGGTTGGAATGGTTATTTTCAAGACCGCCCTTGCTCAAATCTATCTGTGGATTCTGTTTCACCCAAGACATTTTCAAACGTCGCTCACATGGAATTATGTACACCGTTGTTTTGGCCTAGATTTTCCAACCACTTTCCTAGGATTTTTCCTACTTTCTCGCACTGACCCATATAAGATTGCACTTGACCTTTGCATTTCTTTCTAAGAACCCATTAGAAAAATCTCAAAATCTCCTCCTAGAAAAATCCCCCACTTCTGTTCTTGGGTCTGATAAAAATGGCGCAGGAAAGGAGGTATATGCACAAGTGGGTTGAAGTGGCACCAGCGCGGCTCATATGTCCTCAAAAGCCTTCCAATTGCCCAAAGCTAGAGACCATTGTTGAGGAAGGGCATGATTCGGTGGTGGGTAATGTTCTGCAGAAGAGGGCGGTGTTTATTCTTCCTTTGTTTCTTTCTTTTCTGTCTTACTTTTTGTTGTATAGAAATGTTGTTTGATGTGGGGAATTTTTTAATGGGAGGGTTTTTTAATTTAGTGGTAGAAAAATTGGCAACGGGCAGGAGAAAGTGAAAAGATGTATGTATGTGGAAGGCCAAAAGATGAAGTGAGATTTGCTTGCTTTTATTATAAATAGTCTCTCTCTCTTATTATTATAAATATAAATACTCTCTCTCTCTCTCTCTCTCTCTCTCTCTCTCCACTGCCCCCTTTTTTTTTTTTCTTTTTTTTTTTTTTTTTTGAGTATTTCTATTACTATTCATGATCATCACCATGTAAAAAATTTTGTCACTCCCTTAGCTTTTAAGAAATTGTTGTATGTTCCAGGGATAATATGTTCCCTCTCACATTCATTTGTTATGTGCAACTCATTCGTACACCTACTTATATCATATCATGTGTCATAGTTAATTTTTAAAAATGTGAATGCGTGGATATAAACATGTGGGTATGTGAATACAAATATATGGACCCATATTCGCATTCATTTGGATATATAAACATATAAACAGAGACACGTGAACGCATATCTATAATAACATTATATGGGGATACATGTACATAATCAATTCTCATTTGTTTTATAAACATATAGCGTAATCTAAGTAGGTGTAAGTAAAGAAGAGCTGCTTCTCCGATGTGAGGAGCCAAGAATTATCCAAAGGGGAGGAAGGCACAATTCATCCGGCATATAGAATAAATTTTCGTGGGTGGATGCTTGATGAGGTCTAGGATTCAAGCCTCTTCATTCTAATACAAAATAAAAAATAAAAAAAAATTATGATCGAAGGGTTTGGATTTGATTCCCTTTAGGATAAGAAGGTTTTTTTATCTCACATCAACACGGCGCCAAGATTTTTAAGTACATTTAAGGCATCATTATCCCTACAAGAGCTTAGTCTTAGTCTTTTTAGAGGAAAATTTATTCTATATGTTGCACAAAATATTTTCTTTTTTTTTTTTTTTTTTTTTTTTCCTCGTGTTTGATTAGGTACGTGAATGTGAGAGGAGGGCACATTGTGACATGTCTTTTAAAAATACAAGTGTGAACCTAATCGATTCTTCTTCCCATGTGTGTTCCAATTTTCCTGAAGGTGAATTATTCCTGATGTTTTGGTATAGCCATGCTAACATCAGACAGGAAAAAGAATTGAAAAATGGAGATGGAGAATATATCATATAACAAATGTCATCCGGTAATTAAATGTATTAAAAAAAATTCAGCATTATTAGATGCTTCTACCCACTTAATGTTATTCAAATTAATTGCATGTCGCCAACATCACATAAAGGTTGGGCCTAGCTTCCATGCTTTCAATTATTTGGTTCCAATCAAATTCTTTGGACACTCATGCAAAGAAGACAATTTTTGGAATTGGATATTTCAACCTTTTAATGTAGATCTAGAAATGGGTCTAAGACTCAAGACTGGTGGAATTTGCATAAGTCCAATTAATACTATCCAACTTGATCTAACCCCTCAACACATTTATATTAAAAATAATATTCAAAGGCATCTGATTATATATTAGTATCTAAATTTTTAAAAAATAGTAGAAATACTCATATGATTAATGACTATTAATGATTAATTAGATTTTAATACAAATGGGTTCTTCAAGAGACAGACCACCCAAGCATTTCAAAGTAGACATGGTCGCCAATTTTTTTTTTTTTTTTCTGTTTTTATTATCAATTTATAAATTATTTTCTCAAAGAGTTAATCTACTAGCTAGTAACCTGGTAACGAGCAGCCTGTGCACTTCAATACTGCTGATTAAAATTGAAATTATATATTTAAGAGTCCGGCTAGCATCACAATTCGTCATTACTTTAAGTTAATTAACTTGTTGCTTAAAATTCATTTTTCTCCCCAAATAAGTTAAGATAAAAAAGAGGGAAAATTAGTCAAAAGTCCAATTCCCAGGTTTTATAAAGTGATAAGTCCCACCAAAACTCTTTTAAAGCCACAAGTCCAATTAAGTCCCCAAATGGTAACGTTGGGCAATTTATTGGTTTGTTATATTCCACGAATGCCAACCTTGCCTTTTCGCTTAATATGGTATTCTAGCAAGCTATTGACGTTTAAAATTAAACAAGATTCTCCTTGAGTTTATTCTCCATGATTTCAATAGCATTCAGTCTTTATGCTCATATTTATCTCCATTCACATCCATTTGGAAAATTAACATTTAACAAGATCCTTTATGCAAATCTTTCCTACGATTTTTGTGGAAATCATAGGGATTCCCATGTTTATCTCCTTTAAGATCTAAGTAGGAAAATGACTTATATTACTTTCTATTAATATTAACCCAATAGTATATCAATCAAATCCGCAGATTTGTACATTGATCTAAATCCCCAAAATAGTTACAACAAGCTTTGTGGTGATTTAGCATCCCTTAAAATAGTTACAATAAGCTCATGCATTCGTTGGAAACCCTAAATGAGCCCCATGTAACTATTACAAAACTGTATTAAACAGTTATAACTACAAAGGAACTATTACTAATTTTACATGTAACATTTCATAAAGTTCATGTAACTATTTTTGTACTGGAAAAATTCTCATTCATGTAATTGTTATTAAAACAAAAAACAATTACATGTAATTGTTATGAAAATAAAAAACAATCAAATGTAACTGCAATCAAAACAAAAAACAATTATATGTAACTATAACAATTACATGTAATTGTTACCAAAATAGTTACATCATTTTTCATTCATGTAACTAGTTTTTAACCCATAGAATATCTTCATGTAACTGCTCATAATTTTTGAAGATATTATAACCCAAATTAATTGTTTCCTTAATTTATGCTCACAATTTTTATAAAATTTTGAAAATATTATAACCCAAATTAATTGTTTCGTTAATTTATGCTCACTATTTTTGAAGATAATATAACAAAGATTCTCTCCTTAATTAATGAGATATTAAGGAGCCACAGACAATTTAGGTAATATACATGTTTCTTTGTGAGTACTTCGAAGACATTTTTGTAACATGGATATTTGGTGGACTCCATGCCGTATAAATTTTTCTTTTGGACTTTTGACTATACAAATCCCATTTTAAAGACTTGTGGCCAAATCCCCCTAAAAAAATAATAATAATAATTTATTTAGGTTATGAAGTTTTATGAGTAAAGAAAATTGGTTTAGATCAACAAGAGGACTGAGCCAGAAGAGAAAGCGCGCAGTTCCACTGCTATTTAAAATCAGTCCATGAATCACATGCCTTTGTTTATGGTCATGGTATTTAGGGCTATTAGACAAATCAAGTTTCCCTCAATCTGTACTGAAAAACAAAAATTAATGTACATATCCAGCTCACCCTTCCTAAGCTCCATTGAATAGGACTAACAACGGATAATGGCATAAATGAGCTCGGTTTGCAAAGAAACTTGTCGATCCGTAAAATGAGAAAAGCCCAAGCTCAATTTTTGATGTCATTAGTCATTGATCGACCAATTAAATGAGAAAAGCTCAAGCTTTCAATAGCTTATATAACAAGTGCGAGCTTGTACAACACCTTGTTACCTCCAATTTGATTTTTTGCAAGTGTCATTTCATAACCCCTTAAGAAACTTGCCTAAAGGAAAACATCTGATAGATGAGGAATAGAAAAAGAAGACAAGACATGGCAATATAAATCTCACTGAAGTAGAATGATTTTAATCAAGTACCTGTTGAATTTGGCTGATAAAAAATGGTCCGATTAGGATAGGATCCTGAACAAGCACTTGAGCTCATCCAAAATATTTGAAGTAAGCTTGAACACTTAAGGCTTGGTTTAGGAGTGAAGCACGTTCTTTCTCCAAGCTCTGTGAACAGCCCAATATCCTGTATGGCTCAGTTTCTGCGCAAATGGACCCCAAATTTTTTAACACTAAATAATGGGCTGGACAAATATTAAAGTAATCTACATGTTTTATTGTTCATTTAGCATTTGTGGCCCATGGGTTTGTAGTTTGTACTCTTATGTGTGTGTGGAGAGATAGAGAGAGACAGAGACAGAGAGAAAGAGTAAAGCTGTAATGAAACAATTAAAATGACATTACAGAGCAAGAAAATACATAGAAACATAGAAATTCGATGTACAAAAAGGAGTTTCAAAGGTGAAAAACTCGATCCCACCAACACAGCACTATGAGCAAATTGATTTTGATGCTTCAAGCACTCCCATGTCAAACCTTCTAATACAATTGGAAACTTATCACATCTCTCTCACCCACCCAAAAAAGGAAAAACTTACAAATCAAAGCTTATATCTGTATAACAAAAAATAGGAAACCAAAGAGATGACCACAGGAAGAAGAACCAACACCTTCTTTTGCAAGACTTCAAAGGGGTCACATCCTTCTTCAAAAATAGTCTCTAACTTGGGAGAATTGGAAGACCTTTGGGGAGATATGAGAAGGGCTGGTGCAACTTCAACCCAGTTGTGCATGTATCTCACCTGCTTGGCCATTTTGTATGTGAGGAAATTAAAGCTTGTCTTGATTTTTTCTTGTTTGTTTTCTTTTCAGAAAGGGTTGTGTTTAGAAGGGTTTTTGGCAAAGGAAAGACAGAAATGTGATGTGTGAGAGCGAGAGCGAGAGCGAGAGCGAGGGTTGAAAGAGGAAGTGAAGAGGGTTTACATGTTTTATAGAGGCAGAACCGTGTGAGAAATGAGGAATGGAGGTGGAAAGATCATAGAAGGTGGTTGGCAATTCGGACCATTAAGAGAGTCCACGTGAGTAAAATGGTTTGACCATGTCTTTGGATTTGGACAAGTGAAATTTTTTTTTTTTTTTTTTTATTATATACAAATAGGCCCCGCCCCAATAATTCTAAAATTTATGATATATATATATATATAGGATGATGATCAGGTAAGCACGTGCTGACGTAACTTACGTCAACACCCGCATTGGGAGTTGTACCTTGTGTATTAGTGGATTATGAAGTACATTGGTCCAATGCAAGGGGTACAACCCTCAATGCCTGGTGTTGATATAAGTTATATCAACACATGCTGACCTGATCAGGACTGTATATATATATATATATATATATATATATATATATATATATTTTATCAATATAATTTTAGAATTTAATTATTTATTGTGACTTTTATACACTAAATGCAGTATAATTAATGTTTATATGATAAGGAGGGGAACTCAACTATGAAGGGCTTTAGCAAGAGTGTTCCACCCCTTGTTTCGTATAACAATTAACAAGGTTATGCTATTCCAAAGATGGTATTGGTTGATTATTAAACTACAATTTTGGATTTTTACACATAATTTCATGTGTAGATTTCGATGGATCACATGGCTGGCTAAAAAAAAATTAGAAGAGAGATACTGAAGCTTTGAGCCTCTCTTTCTTCTTCTTCTTCTTCTTTTTTATTTTTATTTTTATTTTTATTTATTTTTATTTATTTTATTTTAAATTTATACTTAGATAATAAGCTAAGTTCCCACCACATACCTTGAATTGCTAGCAAGTTGAAGAATTGAAACCGATTCCTAAGAACATGATTTAATAATTGGATGATAATGCATATATTGAACTACCTTGGATTTGTAGATTGAAGAGGATCAGAGGACATAAATTTAAAAACAATATTTAGTGATTTTTGGTATGACTCGTATTTCAAGAAACCATTATTGGGTTAGATATTTAGCCTACGAGAGGATTTCCAAAGATACAATTAGTCAACATTTTGGCATTTGAGGGTTGTCTCTTCCTACGGGTTTGGATTCGGTGTTGAGTTGATAAAACTCAGCACCATGTTAAAGTAATCTACACCATTGAATGAAAGATTTGATGGTTTAAATTGAAAGTTAAAAATATGCTACTAAAATGACTAAAATGACCTCATTGGATAACTTTTTCAACTTTCAATTAAACCATTAAATCTCTCATTTAAGGGTGTAGATTACCTTCATACATGGTGTTGATGGTGCTGAGTTTTATCAATTTAGCACCGAATCTAATTGCCCCTTCCTAGCTAGCCTTGGCGTCAATTGCATGATTGGAAGGTAAAGCATCAACAGGAGGAGGGCCACGTGGAATCAAACTCGCGGGGAGAATTTGAACCAATGCAAGAGAGACAAGTGGCACATTTATATGATTGAGATGAAGCATAGTCACATAAATGGGTAGTCATCCATTGCCCCATGACTTGCTCTTGGGTCAATCATTCAACTCTAGCAAGATAAAAGAGTGGACGAAACTTTATTGTGTCCATTCATATTGGTAGATTGTGACCAGTCCTAATGAATAGTCACCATGTGTCACAGGACAGGTGGCATTCTAGCATGAATCCTAATCCCATAAATTATAGTACAAAATTTATCTTAATTAGCTGCACAAGACCTTCAAATTATAATCAGACAAAAAGAAAAATGCCTACTGCCATTTTTCACTGCAAGTATCAAAGCAACCGGACGATGTGCGTATTATGTGATGCCGTTAAACCAATTTAGGTGCGTAAACTAGGATTTTATAATTGATTTAGGAATTAAATTTACCAAAAATGGACTATAAATTTGACAGAATCTAAATAGATCGACTTGAGTTTGATGGAAGCATCGAGGTATCATAATTTAATGATTAAAGAGTTAACTTGTTCAATTTTGAAGTCGGGGAAGATTTTAAGGAGAGGGTTTCATGTAATTTATCTTTAGTAATTTTAAATAATAAAAAAAAAAATCATCAAAGAATTGAACCTTCAAGGCCAAAAACACCACTTGTTAACTATATATATACTTATATTTTATCTGTAAAAGTGGTTCATAGTTGCAGTAAAATTTCTTACAAGCTCAAACACATACACCCAAAATGAGAGGTGACCATGTAAGTTAAGCTTGAACCGAGCGCATTACCACAACAGGTATACTCTGACTTTCAGAGCCACGCTGAAACCTCTTACAAAATCAATTACTTAAAAGTATTATCATTAGTAATGTTATCTGGCAATGTGTATTAGTAAAATTAGACAATCTTGAAAATTATTTACTTTTCTATCACATGGGACTAGTTTAGGCCTAAATCTTGACGGGACTCACTTTTGGCACCCAAAAAAATATAAAAAATAAAAAATATATATTATTCTGCCACCAAATCTTACAAGTTATCTCAGGAGAAACTTGCTCACAGTAAAAAGGTTGAATGTCAGATTGTGTGGGCATTTAAACCCGTTAAAAAAATTATATATATATATATATATAGAGAGAGGGAGAGAGAGAGAGTCTCCTTCTTATGAGGTTAATCTAACCTAATTTTAGGTTAAGTTACCTTCCAAAACTCTATTTCTGTTTTGAAAAATAAAAATCAAAAATAGAGTTTTGGAAGGTGACCTAACCTAAGAATCAGCCCAAGAATCAACCTAGAAGTTTCTCTATTGTTTTTTTAAAAAATGGCCCTATTTTACCAAATAGGCAGCCCAATTCCAACATGAAAACCCCCAAAAAAAAAAAAAAAAAAAAAAACGTGAAGAGTAATGTTTAAATGACACTTTGTTGTAATGGATTTATTTCTTTTGGTATTATAGTTTTAGATTTTATTTGGCATCTATTTATTTATTTTTTATGTGTTGTAAAAGTAGATTTTACTCAATTATGAAGCAAGAATTATGTATTCTATCTCTATAAGTTTTTGTAATCATCTCTTGTCATTTTACTTTATAAAAGAAAATTTTTGTAATTTTATATGCAAACAAAATTTATGTTGGTACTTGGTAAAAAGAAATTTTTTTTTTGGATATTTAGAATTTTTTTTTTTTTTTTTGAAATACGTATAGAAAGAAGAGGGCCCATTTTAAGAGTTCATCTGGGGCCCCAAATGGCTCAAAACCGGCCCTATATATATATATATATATTTTTTTTTTTTTTTAATGAAGTAAAAAATATATTTATATATATCAGTAAATCTAATTGTATAATGGGAAAAAAGTAGCTAATGGTAAAGTCTATTGTAACATGAATTGAAATAATATTTTTATAACCCAAACAAGATAAAGCTTGATATGGAGAATATGTGCCCAAGTCATAAAAGACTTGGTAACAGACTTGAGCTCCAATTGTTGGGCGCAGGGTGTTTAGATTTCAGATATAGCAGTGGATGAATATGCAGATAATTCACGGTCAATGCTTGGCATATATGGTATTTTACCTCGGATTCTTCACATGAAGCAATAAGAAGACAAAGGAGAGGAATATACAAGAAGAACCAACAAAAATATAGGCCATCCCAAGAAAGTCATTCTTTCCTCCCGACCAGTTAGATGTTGAAAGAACAAGCTTTTTCTTCCCGCCAAAACTGTATGTATTGTAGTTGTTCATGAGGTGTACTACAACAACATCATCTTCATCTAAATCCTCTTCAATTTTTCCATACAGCTTCCGGAACCTGGGGAGAGCAGCAGTACGCATCCACACAATAAGATCCTCTTGATCACTTAGCTAATTGATCGATGCATCCGACCAACCAAAATCATACAAGAATAAAACAAAACAAAAAAACGGAAAATTTGTTAGGACTCAAATTTTAGCCAAACAAAATGTTGAACAAAAAACAAAGACGTATCAGTACAGGAAAAAGCTGTTCTCACCAAGGAGATATACCTTACAAGGTAAGTCTGACAAAAGCTCATGAAATATAATGTAATAAACTGGAAGGTCTGGCATTGATTTTGGTCCCAGGAGATACATGGGATCCATGGATTTTCAAAATTCAGTTTATACTTCTTAACTTCTAAGCTAGTGTTGGACCATGCACTTGCATGTCAATCCAAAAACAAAGGACACAAAATCTAGTACCAGTAATAAGTTGGTTTAAACACTTATTTGTTTACACTGTAGTAGTACCACTCACGAATACTGGACAGAATT
Source organism: Liquidambar formosana (assembly GCA_039720395.1). Lineage (NCBI taxonomy): Eukaryota > Viridiplantae > Streptophyta > Magnoliopsida > Saxifragales > Altingiaceae > Liquidambar > Liquidambar formosana. Next base: position 13,477,635 of record CM077835.1, on the reverse strand, counting down.
CCATCAAGGCACAGCTAAGTCTTGTGCAACAAAATGTAGGGAAACATCATTTTATTTAGCTTTGATGATATAAGATACTATTTCATTTGAATATTCTCACAAAATCACTACGGTCAGAATGCAAGTTTCATAATGAAATAGGGCTGCAAATAAGAAAAGAAATAATTGAATAGTTATTGCAGGGATAATGGTTAAAAATGTCATGTCAAGTTATAAATAACTACATAAGTACAACTCTATATAAGAATTTGGATATTTTACATCTCGAGAAAAACATGAAAGAAAGGTTGTTGAAATCCAGTTAATTACTCACAGGAATACTTAGATCGAGCCTTCCACCACCAAGAAAGGTCCCATTCTGGAAATTAAAGGGATACACTTGCTTCCCAAATTTGTGATCCCGGTCACTCTTCCATGCAATGTTCTTCTTGTTGACCTTCAATTCCAGTGTTCCACGAATAAAGGTGTAAGTGTCATTGAACAAGCTCCATGCAATCAACCCACAAGGGACAATCGGGAGGCCATTTCTGGACTCTTCAGGTTTACAGGAACTTGTGGCATTGTATTTCAATCCATGTAGAAGTTGCTGATCGCTTCTACTTTTGACATACCTGGAATATATCGGGGAAATGATGAATAACAGAGTGGACACAAGAAGCTGAGATTATATTCACAAAAATTCAAAGCTTAGACGCTTAATTTACAATGGAACAGAAGCAGTAAAGAAGATAATACTTTTAAAAGGGATCCTCAATGACAAGAAAGGACGAAACACAATTGAAACAGCGAGAGTACAAAAAGAAAGAAAAGTAAAGCAATGGACTCATCACCACATTAAAAATAGTGTTGAAAGAAACCTCACCGCCGGTGGTTCTGATAGTAATTATCAAGCTCATAGTAGATGTATATTGGAGCTTTCATGTGTTTGTGCACCTACAAAACAAGTTGCAAATACCTATAATTAAGCATGGTATAAAACCCACGCATATTAACAAGCATGCTTTCAAAGGACAGTCTTGTGCAGCAGATTGATCATTTACGTGTGGGAACATCATATAATGCATGCCCCATTCAAAAGTGATTTGCTATTTAATCCAGGTACAGCATAGAATTTGAGGTCTGTAAGATCTCTGATATTAGACCCTGCAAGTCTTCTTTAAATAAAACCTCATGTGCACCATAAGTCTTCTTTTAGACATGATATAAAATAAGACAAGCTGAAATTTGTAAGAAGTGCACAAACTATTGGAAGGTTTACAGTTTGAAGCCTCTATAGAAAAACTGAAAAAGGGAAACGTATACCTCTACTTTAGGTTTTGGTTTTAAACAGAGAATGGGGTTGGATATGTGCAAAGTCAGGTAGAATCACTCGTAATATATATTTACAATGTTGTACTTACAAATATAATATTACTAATATTTATTGAATATTTATGGAATTGTGAACTAAAGATATAGGTTTCTTAGGGAATTTCCTCGGTTGTCATCAAATCAAAGAAAGGATCTTTCTCAAAGAAAGTACAGCATTGATCCATTGAGTAAAATCTTAACTTTGGTACCTAACTGTTTGTTACTACTGTTAACCAAAATTATCAGTTAATGAGGAAGACAGTTATCCTCTCATTAAAAACTAGTCAACTTTAGCAACTAGGGTCCAATTCTCCCTTACTCAGCCAGATATTGCTTATACCACAAGTGTTGTTGTAAGTTCACTGACACCCATGATAACATAAGGAGGCAGCTAAAAGGACCATAATTATCTCACGTCCTTGTCTAGATTTTACAACTCAGGCATAGGCAGTTAAAGATTGAGGCTTTCAAGGATGTTACCAATTTTTCATCTACCTTAGATGAAGCAAGAGTGCCGAGGCAGAATATAGTTTCGCAGCTGATGACTCAAACTACTGCTTTTGCAGTTGGTTGTCATGCTTGGGGTCCAGTGAATTTTGTATTTGGCTAATAGAGCTTACTAATGTATTGCTCATAACAATGTTCAACACAAGCACAACAAAACATTGCCCATATGAGACCACCCCTTGCCAGAGAGATCAATATGCTATGAATGGTGCCCATATCAAAAATTGTAAAGCAATAATAAACTAAATACCCTCAAGCAGGAATTTACTTGTCAAGTAAACTCAAAAATCCTTTCTTTGTTGGATAAGGTAAAGTATCATGGTTTATGTAATCTGGATAAAGAGGTACCAGTTTATCAACACTAGTTGAAAGGATGTTTATCTCCTCTAGTTTAGCAGTTACATATGCTTTTTAGGTTATTGTTCTTTCCCTCTTTCAGGGTATAGTTTTACATGGAAGTACTATGAAAGTATGAATATGAGAGTAAGAAAGCTACCTTAGTTATCAGTAGTACAAAAAAAATAATAAAATAAATAAAATAAGAAATCCATTTACATGCAACCAAGAGAGAACATAAACTAGCATAGTATAAGAAATACGGTGAAAGTAAAGGGAAAGAAGTGTTTCTTGAGGACTAAATTTTCCAAAAACACAAATTCAAAGCACAAGAATTCGCATTGTGCATTATATAGTACATGAAAAAGTTTTAAAAATTTGTAAAATTAAACAATTAACGAACTGCAAAATCTGGTAGGAGTTGAGTGCTACTGAATACAAAAATAGTGTATTTCACATGTTATCCTCTTAATAAATTCTCTTTTCCTAGATTTCATCTACAAGAAAGGGCTATCTACAAGCTCTACTTGTAGTACTGTAACATAAAAATATAGGCCCTTTTAGACAGTAGAGTACAAATTCCACCAGTCCACCCAGATTCAACAGTCCTAATTACAGAATCCAAACTTTCCAATGAAATTATCACTATTTTCATGCACCAGATGGCAGGGATTATCAGGAAACTTAAGACTGAAAAATGCAAGATGTCAGAACTGTGACAGCTTGACAGAGAATAGACTAATGGAGGAGAAATCCAATAACCTGGAAAAAAAATAATAATACTACTTATAAAAGGCTGAATCTTAGAAAAACTTTTGAACGACCAATATACCCTTTAAAAAAAAAAAATACACATCTTTCCTTACTTTAATTGAAACACATAGTAAACATTCTTATCATTTGGTAACAAAAGAAAGTTAGATTTTAACTCAAACTCTTAACAAATTAAAATTAGATTCTTATTCAAATTCTTTTTCCTAGAACAACTATCAAATTGCATGATAATATATATGAACATAAACTCTTTAAATGTTCCGTTTTATGAAAAAGAAAAAAATTCTGAATGTATATCTAAAGAGGTTTTAATCTTTCAGTGACAATTTTGATATAAAAAAAATGTACTTTTGAATTTTAAAATTTATCTTTTATGAAAAAATATAAAATCTTTATGTATTTATTATTTTGTATAACTAATATTATTTAAAAATATTTACATGCAACGCACGTGTATTATATCTAGTAATAACAAATGAATCCAAAGATTCACAAATCAAAAATTCAAAATCTTTGGATAAGGACGTCCTTGAAAGCTTTATGAATCCCATAAACTCAACAAGGGCTTCAAAATTTAGTTGGTTAAGCACTGTTATACTAGAGATGAAATTAAAACCAACAGAAAACTATTACCTTTAAGAACCGGGAACAGTTTTTGGGAATTGAGCCATCCTTGATATATGCCAACTTATTGCTTTTAAATTCTTCTGGTATACATTCAGTATCATATCTGTCCACAATTTCCACGACCTACAGAAAATATCAAATAGATTATTAAGGGCAGATTGATGCTTCATGAAACCATGGGTGCTTTTGAGCGAAATAAAACAAAGAAATAGTTTCATATTAGTTTGAAAGCAACTAAAGTGGAGATTTACGCTATGTGAAGCCTGCAGAGAGACAAGCCCAACAGGAATAAAAACGACACCCGTCAAAAGGAATATAGTAATGACCTGTGAGGGAGAAAGTTAACATCATATAGAACACATCTAAATATGAGCGATGGCTTTCGGAAATTTCAGATAAAAAGAATTGCATGCAACTCACCCATGCTGGTGTCAGGACAGGTTTACAAGCTGGGAGATTCTGCTGACAGAACTCATCTAAAGCTGCCAAACCACCATAATGAGATCTTACATACCATCAAGAGAAGATTAGGCAAATTTATGTTTTGAATTTAAGAAGAGAACATAAGATAAGAAGGAAAATTAGCTAAATGGAAGCTAATGAAAGGAAAACTGAAGACTTCATTTACGTTAGACATGCTAAGAAACATGACCAGAAAGTGAGGGATAAAGAGATTAAATAAATAATCTGATAACTAAAAGAATTCTAGAGACAATTAGATTTATGATCTTATGAGGTTGGTATAAGATCTAGTGTCCGCTGTCAACCAACCAAATTAAGAGAGGAAATCCCAAGAAATTGCTTTTATGAAGACTACAATGGGGATTCTGAGGTCAAATGGTAATCCAATAAGGGTTTAGACATCTATAGAAGAAACTGATATTAGGTGAAAAGTCATATCATTCAATAAGAATTTGATTTTGGAATACTCAAGAGCATTATATGCATATAGCATAAGTACAATGATGCTTCCAAGGAATGGTTTCAAAACGGATGGGAAGCATAACATATGAAGAAGCTCAATATGAAGGAATTTTGCCTAAGTGCTAAAATTAACTTGTCATACTCATTTTCAAAAAATGTGTAGAAGCATTTCTTACACTAAAACATTATCCCAATAGAATTTTTAATGGGAACACATATTAAAAACAAATTCCTCAGTGATCCATATTAAGTTTCTCATAGGCTCAAAAACAGGTTTATGGTCAAGTAATTTCTTTACAGTGAAAAGAATTTCTGTAACTTTGACAGAGACGACTCACAAGAGATCAAAATTTCAGATGCCTGTTTGGTGTCACAAGGGAAATCTACTATAAAGTCTATCCTTCTAATCAAAAAAATTGAAGAATCTTTATAGGAAGTAGGAAAGATTTTCTGATGGTTACATATGACACAGTTCCTAAGGAGACATTGGTAGGTATTGAAAGAAATAGTGCATAATCCATTGATACCATATTACCATCAGGCGCATACTTAAAAAAGCAGTCACTAGTGCAAGAAGAACGGTGGGATGAATGAGTTTCCAATTGCATTATTATCTACATCACAGATTAAATGGCTCTGCATTTTGCCAAGGTCATAGATAAATCGGAGACTCATATACAGCATGGAAATTCCTCCAAATATGTTATTTGCGAACAAAAAAATGCCAATTAATCTACATCATGGATTAAATGGCTCTGCATTTTGCCAAGGTCATAGATAAATCGGAGACTCATATACAGGATGGAAATTCCTCCAAATATGTTATTTGCGAACAAAAAAATGTCAATTAATATGGCAATGGAGGGGGCCAATGCATAAACAAATTACTGGAGGATGTTTAGGAGTCCTAATGGAGAATGGTGCCTCATGCTCTCTTTTGGTGTCTTTGGAAAGAAAGGAACTTGAAAACGTTTGAGGATTTCGAAACATCTCCAATTGATATTAGGTCTCTTCTTGTTAAGACCATTTTTTGGTGGACGTGTAGTTAATTTTGATGACAGCAGCCCCATTCATTTCTTTTGTTGATACCCTTATTCTCCATTAGGAGTTTCTCTTCCTTTTTTGGCTAGTGACTGTATATCTCTTATGTACATGGGCTACGCTCTTCTTTTTTTAATACAAATTTACTTCATTAAAAAAAATGGGGTTTTAGATAGGTGAGACAACAATGAATGACACTAAAAGCTAAATAACTATCACCAAAACTGGAGTGGAAGTGATAGTTAACTGATAACCCAGATTCTTAAAGCAGTTATTTTTGTTAGTTCAATTTGTTTACTGAATGAAAGAGAAAGTGTGAAATGAACCCTACTTTGCACTGATTCATTACTAATACATTAGCATCCCCATTATACCCTACAAGAATAAGCTCACTTTTATCAAAATTTATTCTCAACCCAGAAACCGCTTCAAAGTATTAATGAATAGCCCTAAAATACCGAAAGTTTTCCTCTTCTGTAAAAAAAAAAAAGGGGTTATCGCCAAATAAAAGATCTGTAATAACATCCCCTAGACCAGTGCAGCCACCCTTGAAGCCCTAAAGAAAACCACTGCGAGCCTAGGCAACGTCTCCATTACCAAAGTAAAGAGAAGAGGCAATCATCCCGTAGTTCCAAGCCTCTAGAACTTCTGAAAAAAGCTGCTTGAAAAGCCATTATCTAAAACAAAGAAGGAAGCCAAACAGATACAAGACAACACCCATTTCCTCCATTTATCCCCACCCATCTTCTTTAACAAGTACGAAAGGAATTTCTGCCTATCCCCCAACCTCCCCCCCCCCCCCCCCCCCCAAAAAAAAAAAGCCTATAAAAAGAAGTAGAAAAGGAAATTCTAATTAGCATTATACAAGTCATTTCCACATCCAATTTACAAATAACCCTCGGAAGCCCCTTCTACAACCTTGAGTCCAAATTTCCAAATATTCATTGCAATGACAACCACATCAAGGAAATTTTTTATAAGGTAATTCTATTAATGAAAAAAACCAAACATGTCCACAGAGAGTATACAAAGGAAAGCAAAAAAAAAAATAAAACAAAACAAAACAAACAAGCAGTGCAACCTCACAGCTTCAAAAAATAAAGAAAATCTAAGGAAGTCATCCGGCCCTCAAATTCAAGACAACCCCAACAAAAATGGAAAACCACATCAAGGATTTGCCTACCTTTTGTTTAGAATGGAGTTTGCAAACGCATGTGTGAGAGGGTTGATATCAGAGAGGTCGTCTACATGAGGTGACACATGGGACTCAATTATCTAGGTCCAAGCAAGAGAAGAGCTACTTGAGAACAAAGCAACAGGAGATTGGGTAGTAGATTGGAAATTTCTTGAGAAGTGAATTTTAGCTCAAAGATTCCTCGTATTGAATAAACTTCCTTCCAGGAATAAATGTGGTTTCTTGCTCTCTTCAATGCTTCCAATTGGTCTCCTTAGAATGAGACCTTTTAGGCCTTACATAAAAGAAAACACAATGTGACTTCTCAGAGTAGTAGGTGAGTCTACAGAGCCTGATCCATACAGGTGACTCGAGCCCCATGGGTTGCAAATTGGTCGCATCTACCCCTTCAATGTCAGGGTTCTGCGTACAACGTATCTTTTAGATAGATTAGGGGTTGCAGTGTATGTTGTCTGCAACATGCAAGTACGTGTGAATGACACATTGTCCTCTTCCAACACTTAGATAGACCAAAGCAAAAGCATCTGCTCCCTAGTGACCTCAGACTATCCCCCACCTTAGCAAACCTCCACTCTTATTGCCAAACCAAAATATCGAGTTACCCAAAGGCAAGGTCATTGTTCAGTGACCTTGTGCTAGAGCACTGAGCTTGATATTGAGCTCCCTAGGTCCTGCTCCTAACCCAGGAAGGTGTCAAGCATCAAGGCACAATGTTAGGAGAAAATCGAAGGAAATTTCAGGGAGGTTTACATGCCTTGGAGGTCTCCACCAAAGAGATGGGCATCCACAAAGTGAGATACATTGCCTTGATGTCTCAAGCAAGGGAGAGATGACATATTACATGACACACTCAAGGTGCACACATCACGTGCTCATGGTAAGCATGTGACCTCAAGGGGGCCACATGTTGGACTCAAGGGGTGGTATGGCATGTGTTGACCAATTAAGTCAAACGTTAACTTTGGATAGGTGTCAACACATGATTAGTGTGCAAGTGTCATGCTCTGAGTATCACCACATGTCACTTCCTGATTGGTCGAGATTTTGTTATATAAACATCTTTTACAAAAGCATTTTGAACGGATATACTACATCAGCCCCCACCACTCTAAGTCTAGAAGCCAACAGTTTAGCAATGAGTTTATAAATACTCCCCACAAGGCTAATAAGAGGCCTAAAGTTTCTCAAATCCAACCCCCTCCCCCCCCCCCCTTTTTTTTTTGGAATCAATGGAATAAAAGCAACATTTAGGCTTCTTTCGAACCCATTAAAGCTCCCCCCCCCTTCTCTCTCTCTCTTCAAAACGCTCACTAAACACCTTCATCACATCATCCCACAAAATAACCCAACTCCTACTAGAAAAGGCCACAGTAAGCCTGGATCCACCTCTTTATTTTTGGCCGGGGGGGGGGGGGGAGTAAGGCCGCCCAGTCTGCCTAAGATGCCACCACTGTTTTATTATTGAGAGCACCCTATGCAGGGCACATTCTACATTTATACCAATAAAACAGTCAAGATCAATGATTTCGCAACTGAAATGACAATGGCTCATTTTTCCATCACAGTAACAAACATTGGTATAATACAGTCCCCCACATTAAAAATAAAAAATAAAAAAAATCAGTGTAACAGGGTCTTAGAAAATCAGCATAACATGATTTGCAGAAAAACTAGACAATCATTTAATTTTATCAATTCCATTGGTTTCTAATCCACGACATCCCAAAATTTTATGATTTGTTTTTCATATATCAACAGTCTTTCCTTTTCAGTATATACATGTGTTATTCATTACAACAAGGGATCATTTGTCTTCCATCCATATTGTTTTTCGAATCTCTCCTAATAAAAAAAATTGAACTATAAAAAATTGTGCCGATTAGAATAGAAATTAATGAAGGTATGAACTAAAAGCTTCAGAAAACAAAACAAAAGTTACCTTTTGATCGCCTTGGAAGGACTCGAATAGGTTGTTCTCCAATGCCAACTGCTGAGGTACTCCCCCCATCCACATCCATAAATTCTAAATCACTACTCCAACCAATGCTGCCTCACAAATTCACTAACCCTTGAACCAAACCCTTAAGCCTCGAAGACAACCATACCAAAAGGGAAATCACTATTACCTAACAATCTGCAACAGAAATGTAACCCTCTTTTATATACATATTCCTATTCAAAGCCAATCTCAAATTAATGACCTAGATTGCAAATTTTTACCCAAATTGACTTTTTGGTCACAGAGAAACTCAATTCCTTGAAAAGTTTCGTTTTCCATTGTTTTGGTTTTGAAAAGTGATATTAGCAGCTAAATTATCTCTCATAGAATAATTTGGCTGGGTCAAATTCACTCCATATCTCATTTCCGCAGCTTTTCCTAAATTTTCTGGGCAACCAAATAGAAGGTAAATAATTATGCCAACTCTATCAACTGGCAATTTAAAGTAAAGGGATTTGTTTTCACAGGTCCTAAATAAATAAATAAAATTCAACATTCCAAATTTTAATGTATCTTATTTTCCTGCATTTACTCAGCAACCAAACAGGGCATATAAAGAATCCTACCGAGAAAACCAACGGGAAAATTTCTTTCGATCCCTAGCTCCACCAGCTTCTGTAACGAATAAAAAACTGTAATTGTGGAAAGAAACTGTAGAATGCACAGAAATATGTATACACACACACATATATATATATATTGGGAAAGAGAAAAAGGTGCAGTTACCTGGAATGTGAGGGAGAGAAAGATTCGAAAATGAAGAAAACCAAGTAAGAGATTGCTTAGGTTGAGAGAAAGAAGGAATCTGTATGAGAGAAACTCTGCAGAATCCCAAGGCAGTACCTCTCTTTTCTATTTCTACATTACTACATATACATGTCAGATGCACGATATTAACGGAAATATCAGAAGCTTACATGTTTGTTTGTTTTTTTTTTCTTTTCTTTTTTTTTTGGCTTTTCCCATTTTTCATGTCTTTAACTGACATTATATACGGTGTTTGTTTTATTGTGAAAGGATTTTGGTGCTATGATCTCTTGTACATTGAATAGTGCACGATTACACGATTGGCAACCCATCAGTTGTACAATCACACACAGCACGACATTTTTACCGTATTAATGTTACAACACCACCTCCCAATTTTTGTGTTATCGGATCTTTTTAGTTAATTAGATTTACTCCTTTTGTTTCAAATTAACTGTCTCTTTTGAAAAAACACGATTTTTAAGAGAATCCTGTTAAATGATTTCACATCAATAAATATGTTTTGATATTCCAATTTTACCCTCAAGTGTGTAAAACATTAGGAAAAGATATACTCCCTCTGTTTCAATTTAAATGGCCCACTTTTCATTTTGAGATGTTTCAAAATAATTGTCACCTTTAAAAAGTCAATGATTCTTTTTATTAGATTTCCTTAACTACCCTTAAAAATGATTTTTCTCTCTTTTCAATGTTTTGTATACTTGAGGGCAAAAAATGAAATTTCAAAATTTAAATAATGATTTGAAAGCATTTAATAGACTACCTAAAAAAGGCGTAGTTTTTCAAAGGGGACAATTAAATTGAAACGGAGAGAGTAATACTTTTTTAAAGGTATTTTAGGAAATAAATAAAAAAGAACCAATGACATTTGAAATGTGACAATAATTTTGAATTATATCCCATAAAGGAAGGTAGACAAGGTCTATGTCTTAAGATGATTTGCAAATAATTATTCACACATGTTGGAAACAATATCAGTGCCCATAGGAAGTTAAAGTCTTAATTCAATATATCCTTTGGGTGGTTGACAAATTTGGCAGTGTCTTACTCCGACGTACCCTGATGCAAGCTAACAAAGCGGTTGATTATTTGGCTTACTTAGGTCATTACATTGGGAATTCTTGTAACTTGAGTAAATCACTTTTCTATCACATGGAGATTCTTAAAGAAGACGTTTATGGAGTTTGTAACTCATCCTAGATTGTACTCTTATTCAACTTAATAACGTTTGTATCTTTATTAAAAAAATAAAATAAAAGGACTTTAAGAGCTACTCATCTGGCACCATTGGATTCAAAGTAAAGTACTATAGTCCTTTGTATGGCTACCCACGTTTATGTAATTTGCACTAATTAATAATAAAGCTTTCCTTTTTCTACCCCCCAAAAAAAAAAAAAAAAAACAAAAATTCACTATAATCACCATTTTGAAACTCATCTTTACTGTAGCCATTGATAAAAAAAGGTGAGTTTCCTTTAGTATATTACTATAGTCACCACTTTCATATTGTTTTATTAAAACGTTTATAAAATAGTATCAACATTCAACGATCATCAAAGAGCAACCAAGTAGATTAATTTTTTGTATACAGTTGTCTAATAACAAGTTTGGCTATGCTTACTAGAAGAACGAATAATTGAAAAATTGGGTTAATTATAAAGAAAATTATAGGTCAGTTTCATAAAACCTCCCTAAACTTTAAAATTGAAAAATAATCTTTGAATTATCAAATTGTAACACTTTTCCCCTCGTCTATTTGACACTTGAAAATTTGACACAAATAGACTATGTAATCATCATGTGATGCCATTAAACCAATTAACGTCTAAACTAGCCTTTTATGATTAGTTTAGTAATTAATTTAACAAAAATAAACCATAAATTTGACCAAAACTTGATGAAAATAGGTAATAATTTTAATGGATTGGGGTATATCACAATTTAATAATTCAAAGAATTACTTGTTCACTTATAAAGTCTTGATGAGTTTTGTAATACTGCCCAGAGTTTAGGACTTGCATGATTTATTATTAAAAAAAAAATGTATTATTTAAACTTTAGAGTTGAATAAAAAGTTCTAATATATGAAACTATTCAATGGCTTAGCCAAACTAAATTTCATATGTAATGGAAAGATACCCTTTTTTTGGGAGGGGGGCTTGGGGAGTGGAGAGGGTGAAAGCATGTAGTACCTTTCTTAGGTCTTAAGTTCTGCCCATATAAGTTGCCCAACTGAGATGCATCACATATATACCCGGCCCCCAAAATGTTCGGTGGCTTCTAACTAACATGCTTCACACTCAACGGTCAAGACATTTTCTCAACCCTTTCCCTCTCAGATTCTTACAATTTCCCTCCATCCAAACACAACCGTTCAGCACACTCTCTTCTATCTTAGACCTCTGCACCAACCCACAACACCTCCAACAAATCCATGCAAGATTTATCCTCCATGGCCTTCACCAGAACCCATCACTCTCTTCCAAACTTATGGACTGCTATGCCACTCTTGGCCACCTCAATCTCTCCCACCAAGTCTTCGACTCCATCACCAACCCAAATTCAACTCTTTATAATGCAATTCTAACAACTCTTTCGAAGTTTGGAGAATACAAGAAGACCCTTTTGGTGTACCATGACATGGTCATGAAATCAATTTACCCAGACGAATATACTTACCCTCTGTTATTGAGGTCATGTTCTTGTTTGTTTGATGTTGAAAATGGAAAGAAGATTCACGGGCATGTGGTAAAACTGGGTTTTGATTCATATGATTTGGTGGGTGGTGCTTTGGTTGAAATGTATAGGAATTGTGGTGATTTGTGGAATGCCCAAGAAACGATCGAGAGAATGCCTGTTAGTGATTTGGCTTATTGGAATTATTTGATTTATGAGGCCTCTCGAGATGGTAATCCCAGGAAGAGTTTTCAGATTTTTGAGAGAATGAGAATGGAGAGACTTCAACCCAATTCTGTTACTGTAATTAACCTGTTGAGATCGAGTGTTGATTTGAACTTGTTAATAGCAGGAAAATCTGTTCACTCTCTGATCGTTGTGAGCAATTTGTGTGAAGATTTGTCTGTGAATACTGCAATTTTGACTATGTATTCTAAATTGGGTAGTTTAGAAGACGCAAGATTGTTATTTGAAAAAATGCCAGGGAAGGATTGTGTTGTGTGGAATGTGATGATATCAGCGTATTCTCAAAATGGGTACCCAGAGGAATCACTAAAACTGTTAATGTGTATGGGAAGATCAGGGGTTAGAGCTGATTTATTTACTGCTATTGCTGCTATATCTTCAATTGCGGAGTTGAAAACTCTAGATTGGGGCAAACAAATGCACTCCCATGTGGTGAGAAACGGTTCAGATTATCAAGTGTCAGTTCATAATTCTCTTATTGAAATGTATTGCAAATGTCATCACTTGGAATCTGCACGAAAGGTTTTTGATTTGGTGACAGACAAGACTGTGATTTCATGGAGCTCAATGATCAAAGGATACGTAAGCCATGATCAGTATTATGATGCTTTGTCTCTCTTCACCAAGATGAAACTAGAAGGAATGGTAGTCGATTCCATAACAGTAATGAATGTCTTGCCCGCTTGTGTTAATATAGGGGCATTGGAACAAGTGAAATATCTTCATGGGTATTCAATCAAATACAGTCTAAACTCTATACCTGTGAATACAGCACTTCTCATAAGCTACTCAAAATGTGGATGTATACAAATGGCACGAAAGCTTTTTGATGAAGAAGAAATCGATGGTAAGGATATTATCACATGGAACTCTATGATCAGTGCATATTCTAAGCATGGAGAGTGGTGTCAATGTTTTGATCTGTACAACCAAATGAAGCAATCAAAATCAAAACCAGATCGAGTAACGTTTCTGGCGCTATTGACAGCTTGCGTTAATTCAGGTTTTGTGAGAGAAGGGTGGGATTGTTTCAAGGAGATGGAAACCTATGGTTGCCAACCCAACCAGGAACACTATGCTTGTATGGTGGATCTTTTAGGGCGCACTGGGCATATCAATGAAGCCACTGACCTTATCAAAACTATGCCCTTTGAACCGGATGCTCGAGTGTGGGGCCCATTGTTAAGTGCTTGTAAGATGCATTCAGAAACAAGGCTTGCAGAGTATGCAGCTGAGAAGCTTCTTACCATGGAACCCAAAAATGCAGGAAACTATATTTTACTCTCCAACATATATGCTGCAGCCGGAAAGTGGGATGGAGTTGCCAAGATGAGGAACTTTCTTAGAGATAGAGGTCTGAAGAAAACCCCTGGCTGTAGCTGGCTAGAGATAAATGGACGGGTACATGAGTTTCGTGTTGCTGATCGATCTCATCCAAAATCAGATGATATATATACCATATTAGAAATAATAGAGTTTGAAATCAAGGAGGCTAGAGACATGAAGTAAGAGAACCCATCTTAAAAGCAGTTTTTGCTCTCTGGAGGGGTCCTGATCATTTTTCCCTCCTGTGGGTCTGCTGTCTGCAGATGTCATATAATCAGCCTTCACAACCTTGTACCAAATGGAAGCATTGCCTACAGGACTTGAGCTTGAGACAACCCAGGAAGCAGTAAACAAGTTGAGCCTTAGAATGGAGTTCTCTAACCTTTTAAGAAATCAAAGTTCACTTTTCAGTGAATTTTGTCCATGGCTCCTCTTATGCAGTTGCAATCCTTGTGTCAAGTTGAAGAGCAGGAATCAAATTTGAAATAGAGTCAGCACAGAAGAAACAGGTTGTGCTAGAACCGCTATAGCTAGAGACATTATATGACTAGCCAAAAGAGGTCAATCGAAGTACTGCTCTTAGGAAGGACTTAAACTGCATGGGGAACGTTGATCTTCTTATGATTTCCCTTTCTTCCCAACATTCCAAAGCATTCTCTCATTTTCAGGATTCATCCTGGGTAAAAATTTGAATTATCAAAGCGAGGGGTGTGACGAAACCTACTTCCCAATGGCATTTCTTGACAAAACCATAGAATTGCAACTCAAAATGTCTTATTTCCATTCTTTATAAGAAATGGCTAATTGCAACTTAAAATGTTTTGATCAAGGTTTCTTTACCACATTGGAGTTAAGGGGGGCTGAAATTTCAGAATCCTCTTAGTTTCAACCAAACATTGGTTGGCAGTGAATTTGATCTTCATTTGTTGTTATTACTTGGTTATTTGTTGATCCAAGTTCTGAATACCTGATTTGTCAGGCATTTCTCGATAATGACCTTTCTAAAAGACGCCAAACTGCAACTTCCCCACAACTTTCTGATGTTTCCCACATCAAAGGTTTAACTATACCTATCACTGATTTGCATTCTCATAGTTTGACCATCTTCTCCAGCAGATGTCTATGTTCAATTTGAGACATAATTGCCAGGAAACCTCCACTGCCAGGAAACCTCTGCTGTGTGATTCCTTTCTGTGGGCAGCAGTTTGCTTATACAATTGAAGACACATATGCCATGAAATTCATCTCCGTAGATTGGAAGTTTCCTGGAAAACCATTTTCCACTAAAGTGGTTCCATTTCCCCACACAGGTGAACAGGTGAAAGCAAATCTAATTACATAATTTCAAAGAAATGCATGATGACTTCGAAAACCTTCCTAGAAACACACAAGGAGAAAAAAATTGAAATGAAAAATGAAAAAGGGAGGAAGAAGTTGGGGAAGAGGGCTACTTGCAGCATCGAATATGCACAACATAATGTATCTTACATAAACCACTAGGGCTAGCCTAGTGGTAAGGGAGGGTAGGGAAAAAGGTAGGACTAGGGATAGGTTAGGAGTTCAATCCCCTCCAACGTACCAAAAAAAAAAAAAAAAAAGGATCTTACATAAATAGCTTAAAATTCAATTGCCTTCCAGTTTTGATTGTCCTTGCCTAGTGACCAATAGCCTTCCATGAGAGACTGTTTTCTGGTTCTAACATAAAGCTAGAATCTTAGAGCTAAGGGCTCATTACACAATTAAGTTCGCTGCATCAGTCCACGCATCTGCTTCCCTTTCTGAAAACCATGCATTGAGATCAATGTTTGTAACATAGAAGATTTCCAACTTGCTGCAAACTGGGATTCAGTGATCCTTGACCATGAAATTTGTCAAACCCTTTTTCCGAAAATGAAGGGTTCCTCACAGTAATGATCTTCGAGTGCTTTTATAACATAAAATTGCTAACATCCATAATACACCATCACCCATGGTTAAGCACCAAGTAGAAGAAAGTGCAAAAACAAAATCAAATCCAATCCTCACCACCATCCCATTTGTCCAAGTCTAGCAACTGTTACAGAGTAAATAATGCATCACTCACCAAATCCCCTGGCTGGTAATTTGTCACTCCTGTGTTGCAAAATGATCGGCGTTTTTCCGCTTGTGTTGAGAACATAATTATTGGAACTAGAGATTGACACTCAAGACTGAAACTTCCGCATCATTTATGTCTCACCATTAGGGCTGCAAATGAACTAAGCTGTTTGTGAACAACTCGTGAACAAGCTCGATAAAGGCTCGTTCGAGTTCGTTTGATTAATAAATGAGCCAAGCCTGAACTTGAATACGAGGCTCGTTTATTAAACGAGCCAAGCTTGAGCAGACCATAGCTCGGCTCGTTTATGTTTGTGAACAAGCTTGTTAAGGACTCGTGAATAGGCTCGTAAATAGGCTCGTTAAAAAGCTCGTAAAATAGCTTATTAGTAGGCTCATTAAGGGGCTTGTATAAATACCCTAATTTATTTTTGGTTTCTTTAAGCTAAGTGGACCAATTAACATGAAAGAGATAATACTTCCTTAGTAGTTATATCTTGTACTTATCCAAGGAAGATTTTTAAGGTCTGTGTACTTTTATCTTAATGTTTAAAACTCACATTCGCGAGATCAAACCAATCTTGAACATGAGCTCGAGCTCGAGCTCAAGCTCGGCTTGTTTAGTTAAACGAGCCGAGCCGAGCCAAGCCTGAGCTTTTCTAAATCTTAATGAGCCGAGTTTGAACACAATAAATTAAGCTCGTTTAAAACTCGGCTCGTTTATAAATAAACAAGCTTTTAACTGAGCCGAGCTTGAACACTCCAAAGCTCGGCTCAGCTCGGCTCGTTTGCAGCCTTACTCACCATATACATTTCCTTGAAATGTGACCCAAGAAGAACATGATAAATCTGGATTATGCGGTTGTGTCGTGAAGTACTTGAGCATGCAGAAGAATCCAGCAAGGATCAAAAGAGGCATAGCACCAAAATTTAGGAAAAGCTGTCACGAGAATGTCTGAAACACAGGTATATTTAACTCACATATTCAATCGATGCACCACCCTTTCCAAGACTTGTGGAAGCCTAAGTATGTAATACTCATCTATGACATCTGGATCTACGGCCCCAACTTTGACATAGCAAGATTCAGACATAAATTAGTAGAAGTCATTGTCCAGACATAAAGAGGACCCATGCACTAAGATCCAAAACGAAGCAAGGTGATTATACAAAGATAACATTCTTCTCATGAAGCACAAAATTTCAATTACCATTGTTTTATATAACGACTAACGAGAAACTCAGCAAGAAGAGCACTGAGTAGAAACACATTAACAAGGATATTGCTCAATTAAATGATACATGTATCATAAAAATTTATATGAACAGATCTTCAGATGTCAAAATTGAATCATTGGATCAACCAGGCCCAACAATTTGAGTAACATGACTCAGCAACAGAGAGAGATACCCTCATCAATCAGCATTTCATAGATGTCATCAATCTTCCATTGCTGCATCCTGCTCTTCTTTTGGAACACTGTTTCCAATCTGTGGTCGTCTGAAAGCTGCAAGGTGGAAAAGAAACAATAATAAGAACCGATGACCATTTATAGCAATCCAAGGCAAGATTACTTGCAACAAGAATCCTGATAGGTGTCCCAAACATGGAAATATCAAGAGAGACAATGAAAGGTTAACTATACCCATGCAACACTTCATGGATGTCATCAACACTTTATCTATAATGTAAGGTTAACATTGAACTGCTTCCACATTCTATAAATCTACCAGTTATCTTGACCTCAGAATTTTATATATTCGTAATGCTTGGCCTCAAAATTTTATATATTTGTAGCTTATTTTTGGGGGAAAATGGAATGATAATTACAAGAGTATATAAATAGTGTTTGAATAAAATTAATAAGGCCCCTTTTATAAGTGAAAATGGTCTATGAAGTTTTTCAAAAAAGGATAAACATGTTAATAAAAGAATTACAAATGGTTTGCGTAAAAATAATAACTGTTAGGGTAGCAATTTTAAATGAACAATGAGTTTGTATAAGATGGTTGTTCACTTCTAAATAACGAAGGAAAGAAGAGGGGGGGGGGGGGGGGGGGGGGGGGGGGGGGGGGGGGGGGGGGGGGGGGGGGGGGGGGGGGGTTCGTTTACAATTTTGAAATTTTGAGAAGTTTGTTTAATTGTAACCCTTGATTCACTCACTCTCTCTCTCTCTCTCTATGTGCATGTGCGTCTGCGATTGTTCTCTTACGAAATATTCCCTTTTCGTGTCCTGACATGTCAGAGAATGAAAAATATCAAAAAAATTATGTTAAGACACATAAGCAGCAGAATGTTCATCCATTGCCATGGCTCCCCCAAAGCCTAGGCCGTCAAGCTATTAACTAGAACAATTATTTTCAAAAAGTTCGGTGCCATTGCAAGCATATTCATAATAGTTAATAAATTGACATCACCCATGTAAAAACAGGAGTATGTACAACTGCTCAACAGGATTAACCAAGTTATCTGACCAGCAATTATAAAGCACCTAATCATGCATAAGATATCCACACATATTGTGATAAAAAAGCCAACATTTTAGTGATGGAACAGCAGGCAACAAAGTATTAACAAAAGGAAAAACAGAAACTTAACGAGCAGAATACTCACATTTAACAGAGGATCCAGCAAGACAAGTCAGCCTTGATTTTGTGTTAGCCTCAGCCAATGGATTTGGCTTCTCCTTAATAGCCATGCGAACATCCCAGACACGTATAACCCCATCTGACGAAGCAGATGCCACTATGTATGGATCATCTACAGCAGCATCACTCCTAGTAAGCACAACAATACCTTTCAAACGGGCAGAATGCGCATCCTCAATGCAATATGCAACCTTCCCACTGGATGTGTCCCATGCCGTAATACTCCGGTCCTCACCACCAGTAAATAGAAGTCCATTCTGTCACATGAGAACCAATAGTAAAAGGAATCAGTTGGAGGTTGGCATCTTGGAATTCAAGTTGCTGGTCCGAAGGAAATAACCCCATTAAAATTACTTTATCTCATGTTCTAAATGCTATACTAACTTTCCATCTCGACTTCAATGGCTAAGAAGCTGTAGAAATATCTAGCAAAAAATCATATCTGAAGAAATTAAAAAATCTGTGATATGGATCGATGATAAATTAATATTTGCTGTTTCCTTAAAACAAGAGAATGGGAGTAAAGACACAGGAAAGCTGGAAAATAATGAAAAAAATTACATAGAGATTACATTGAAGTGGCTTGGAAGCTGTAGAATTACAGATATTTTCCAAAGTGGAGACATGATAAGCTCAAAGTGCCATTAAAATTCTGGAATTTAATTAAAGTAAGGACCAAGATAGCAGCCTCTTTCTCTTAAATATAAGAATCTATCCATTACATATAGCCAAAGGGGTGTGTAATAGAAGATAGAATGGAAGCTAACAAAGTGATTAGATTGTACAGGTCATGATTTTTTAAACTGTCTAAAATTCTCGTGCGAAAACTAACCAGTTGGTTCTTTCCCAAAAAAAATACTTTTATTTTTATGAAGAACGAAGAGAAGATAAAATATACCAAAGACAGGGAAGCCAGAGAAGTAAAAACACCAACTCTAGAAATGAATCCCCAAGACTCTGTACGAAATTAATATATGCCTCCAGAACAAAGCCATCAAGAAATAGATCAACAGATCTCAGCCCTTGCAGCCGAAAGGAGAGGCAAAAACAAAGAACGATTTTGATTATCCTGTTTCTTACACTAAATTTTTGTTTTTTCATCAAAGTAATTTAAAATTAAACTCTTTAATTTCAAAGAAAATTCATACAGCGTAATTGTGGCATCATACGGAATGTGATAGCTTAGAGGAGGAAGTTAGTTCAGAAGCTTTTTCCTTTTTGCAGCTTTGTGGTCATCGAAAGAGGAGAATCAACACAAATTAACATGTTATATGCATCATCAAGCAGTTCTCTATGCTGCTTCTCACATAAACATCAACAGAAAGCTTAGAAAATAATTGCTAATCACATCATAACAATTCCCAGTCACTGGTCTAAATCCACCAGATATGGAACACCTATTTGATGCTTGTTGCTCATAATCTTGCTCAATAGAGATCATTGAGAATGTGATCAATTGTGTACACAAAAGTAATAAGATTGATAAAAGACCTTCCATCTTGAACCGAATTTGTTCCTCCATGGAACCAAATGTGACTGCTTAAAAGTTCCCTTATAAGTTTAAATGAAAGTGTAATAGCCGCAAGAGAGAGAGAGAGAGAGAGAGAGGAGATAGAGGAGCAGCATTAATAGATGAGTAAATTTGCACTAAAAATACAACCTTTTGTTCTGTTTGATTGCCTAGAACTCTTGAGAAACAAGAGAACACTTGGACGCATTCAAAAATTGCTTCAGCACCAACCCTTAAAAACATTCCAAATTTCAATTTCTTTCTTACATTTTCTCAGCAATCAAACAGAACATAAAAAGTTCTTCTTAGCCAAACTATAACAAATTTATAGAACCCATTTTAACAAAATTGAGACTGAAGACCCACAAAACCTACAATTGATAACACCCGACACCCAAATTCATAACACACACATGCAATGCGAAAGAAAATAATTCTAACCTCGCCCGGTGCAGCACAAAGAACGCGCTTCCGATTCTTCAACTCGAACACCAACCTCGCATCCTCAGCCTCATGCACCGACACCTTCTCCTCCATAGCCATAAAGAACTTATCCCCACCCAAACCATACTTCACCAAACTCGCCTCCTCTCCCAACCTACAGTAAAAGCTCCTCCTCCCTCTCACCAAATTCAACATCGCCAAGCACGAGTCCCTCCCCACGGTCAACGCTAACTTCCCCGAGGGGTGCACACAAAGATCGTTAACCCCCTTCCTGTGGGCCGAAACAGTCTTAAGGAGGACGAAGGGGTCAGCGTCATAGATGCAGACAGAGCCATCGTCGGCGGCAGTGAGTAGGTTGCGGGGGAAGGATAGGTTGGGAGGGGTGTAGAAGGAGAGAGAGGTGACAGTGGTAGAGTGGTCATTGAGACTGCCGACCTCGGTGGCGGCAGCGGCGGAGAGGTCGTAAAGCTTGACGGAGTCATCGGCGGCGGCGGAGGCGGCAGCGGCGCCAGAGACGGCGACGGACTTGATGGGGGAGAGGTGGGCGGGGTAGGAGAAGAGTTGGTTTAGGGTTAGGGTTTGTTCAGTGGTGGATTTTAGGGTTTTGAGTTTGAAGCCCCATATGAATCTCTCGTATGAACCTGCGATTATACTCATTTTCGCCTCTCTCTCTCTCTCTCTCTCTCGATCTATATATATATATATATGTGTGTGTGTGTGTGTGTGTGTGTGTGTGTGTGTGTGCACAGTGTATATGGGTATGTCTGTCTGTATGGTGTGATTGATGAAGGGGAGTTTGTGTGAGTGACGGAAGAGATGAAGCTTGGAAGTTCAAAAACCCTAGAATGGGTTTAAGGGAGAAATTGCGAATAACGAATACGCCACTGGGATTTTGGGGATGATGTGGGATGTTGAGCCGGGTAGAAACCATATAGTTTTTTTTTTTTTTTTTTGATAGAAAAACCATATAGTTATTAAAGCCTCAATTTAGGCCTAATTTCAGGGTGGGAAATGAGAACAGTCAAAAATTTATACCTAAAAAACTAGGGGTGTTAATGGTTCGGTTTGGTTCGGTTTTAGGGGAGATTTCAAACCAAACCATTATACTTCGGTTTTGTTCCTCCCAAACCAAAACCAAACCATATTGTAAAAAAACGAAACCAAACTATGATATTTCGGTTTGGTTCGGTTCGGTTTCGGTTTTAACCTATCAAGTAACAACAAATAATTGAAAATGAAAAAAATGATGTGCCAAACTCCAAATAAAAACATTTTTAATAAAAGCATTACATTAGCAACTAAAAAAAACAAACATTGTATTAAAATAGAAACATATTAACATATATTAATATGTTAATATCACACACAACATTAATAGCTAGTTTAATACATACCAATCTAAAAAAGGGAAAACAATAAGAAACTTAAAATCAACAAAAACAAGCCCATTACCTATTTTACCCTTATTAGAATTGGGAATTTACAAACTTTAAGTTTATATATATATATATATATAGATATATATATATATATTATATTTTTCGGTTTTTTCGGTTTTTCGGTTTGGTTTGGTTTTTTAAAACTAAAAACCAAAACCAAACCAATTAAGTTCGGTTTTCTAAAATTAAAACCATAACCGAACCTAATGACAAAAAAACCAAACCAAACCGCCCGGTTCGGTTTGGTTCGGTTTGGTTCTCGGTTTTAACCAAAACCATTAACACCCCTATAAAAAACAGTTGGAAATTTAGAATTGATGAAGGGACAAACACATTACCACCTAGTTAGTTAAAGTGTTTAGTGCTCAGATTTTCTCGCTCAATGCTTGAATTTGGATTTCTACAATCGTTCGGTGAAATTAAACCTACTTTTTAATGTTTAGAATTCGACATAGGTGCGGTAAAATCCCTTATAGATTAACAGTGGATTGCTAAAGGATAATACTCTTCGGTGGGTATGTGATTCACTTATTTGTATACCCATTTTTCTAGCCAAAAAAGAAGAGACAAACACATCATATATAATAGGAAAATTCTAGAAAATAATGATCATTGTTACAAATGAGAGTGAAAATTCAAAATTAAAAAAAAAATTCATGAATTTCTAAAATTGATCTTATTTAAGATAATAAATTTCTGCCGTCTACACTATGTACAATATACACTATAATTATTTACTTCTCATTTGGCTAACATGATTCGGTGTGAATATCATTTTCCTAATTACAATCATGTATGTTATTGATAAACCTATCAATTTGTCATTAATTAAGATCGATGGATTAAATATGTAACTACAATATTTTCTTGTACATTTGATTTATCAAATAAAAACTTTACAGATGACTTTTAAGTTACATGACATGTCTCCTTTAACGGTATTGGTTTCAAGCTTCGACTTCACATAGGTATATGAATTTTTGTGTGCTACTCCTCAAAATAGCAATGAAACAAGCTTTTACAGGGCCCCACCCCCTATTAAAAAGGGTATGGGATACAACTTAACATGATAAGGGCAAGTTTAGGGATTTTTTTTTAATAAAGAAAACCCATTAGAGTTTGAAAGGGATTGGGATTTTCTTTAAAAACGTATCTTGAACCCGTTACAATTAAAGACATAATTTTGAAAAGATTGTAACATGGAGTGGTGTTGATTTGATGTGAAAGTTTTCTAAAGAGAATACATCATGGTGACTATGACTTTCCGTTATTAATTTTATAAACAATTTATGAAATGTATTTAGTGGTGTACACAATTTATAAATTTATGTTGATAACCTTATGATAGTCCATTTTGTTTATTCTTTTTGGTGACAAATATATTTTTGTTAATTAACTTTTGAATTGAAAAATAAGAATTTAATATCAAACGTATGATTAGTTTGGAATATGGTTGAGACGAGATAATGCCCAATTAGAATGAGATTTTGAAGAAAGACTCTCAGTCTTAAACCCGTTACGTTGGCATATTTAACAACTCAATATTACAGAAAAAATAAAAAATAAAAAAACTTATTAATTTGTCCTACAGGGCGCTTAAGTGAATTATAGTAGTGATCGGACGTGACTGGAGTCCGGAGAGTGGAGTCCACCGTACCATAAATTAGAAACGAGTTGTGCCATTGGACCCAATACATCAGTCGCTGTTCCAAAACAATTCTGCTAATGGGTGAAGAAGAAGAAAAACCTCCGCCTCCACCTGAGCCTGAGCATCCTTCGACGGCACAAGACGATACTACGCCACCTCCTGCTCCACCTCTTCTTCCTCCTCCTCGATTTGATCCCAGCCGAAGTAACTTTCTCTCTCTGAATCTGTCTATGTCTCTCAGCTTCTTTTGATTTTTCAGTTGCCCTATATTTCTCTTTTTATTTGAGGGTTACATATACACACACTGTATATTAATTTCTGTGCATTGGAATTCCTGGCTTTTTTTTCTTTTTTCTTTTTTCTTTTTTTTTTTTCTTTTTTGGGTTCAATTCAACGCAGAAGCTTATTGATATCTAGGGTTTCAAATTGGGGTGCTAGGGTTTGATTGTTTAGATAAATTGTATCATTCTGTTTCATATGCATAATGATCTTATTATCTTTGTGTTATAGCTGCTCTCTCTCTCTCTCTCTCTCTGTCTCTCTTACACACACATACACATAGAATAACATATGTGTGTCAACTATTTAGGGCTTATTTGGACGTCCCGTGTAAATTGAATTATTTCATTGTGTTTTGTATATAAGTTTGTGAACAAATCCTTGATTCTGAATGCCAAAATTCAAGAGAATGATAGCCATCATCACGAATGATAGTGGAAATTCTACATAGAATCATTTCATGGATTTATAATATTGATCTTATAACATCAGCTAAGGTGATAACTCCAAAATTTTATAATGGTCCCATTAAAGGTGGGATTTGTGCCTTCAATACTATATAGAATACAATATAATCATATAATTTCCATTTGGACAAACAAAGAGGCCCTAATGGAATGGGTTCATCAAATTTCTTCTTTCATGAAAGGGCTCAGGTTTTTGAGCAATCAAAACCTTTTACAGCTAAATGTGGATTAAATATATGAGGAATTCAGTCATAGTGTTCAAATTCCATTGATGGTGCTCGGGCATTTTTCATTTTTTACATGATTTGTCTGTACCCAAACCTATTAATGAACCCCATGATATATGTTCTTTGTTTTTGTAAATCAACGAGTTTCCTTTCCCCTTGCTTAGTTGGTTCCCATCTCTAGACTTGTAGTTTTGTAAATGAGATGAATACATGCTTCTATGTTCTTTATCCTTTGTAGCTAGTTTTACACACCCATGCATTACTATTCAGACGGGTGACTGATGATTTGTATTTTCCGTAGCCAGCAGATTCTGTTAACCTTTTATATTGATAAGAAACATAGACAGCTAGGGGAAAGTTCAAAAATATTGTTAACAAGAATACAAAATAGCGAGAAAGGGGTAGAAATTATTTATGTTTGAGTCAGTTACATTACGTTTGTTTTATGATCATGTATGATTTATTGTATTTTTTAAATTGGAATGGACACAATCACTATCCCATGTGGTCTCACTCCAAGTAAATTTTCCTACTGAATGAGTTGTTTGGCCCAATTTTTCTTGAATGAAAGATTCAGGATTTTTATGTTTGTCAGAATTGCATACTTATACTGCACTGATTTTATATATCTCAAATTTCTTTCTTTTGTCCTTATGAAGTGATTGGCATCATCAGAAGGAAGGCCTTGATTAAAGAGTTAGCTGCTGCATACCATGCAGAATGCCTTGCATACTGTCAAGAACTTTTGGAACTTCAAAAAAAATGGGAAGAGGTTAGAAATTTTACCCTATTATTCCAGTTTTTTTCCATTGTAGCAAATAATTTATATATTACAGTATAAAATCTTGATATTTTATCAATCTTATATGAAACCTGGATGGTTGTCTTTAATATTTATTTTTTCTTTGATTATCTATCTGGCTGTTATCTATCTGGCTGTCTAATGGAGAAAGTAATTAGTGATCAAATGATTAGGTTCATCTTTGAAGGTAGGTTTTTACTCTTCCATGTTTCCCATGTGGACCCTATTTAAAAGCCGCATGTTCTATTGTTTGTAGTATTACTGTTACCTGAGATATATCATCCAATTGGCTGTGGGGATTTTAATTGGTTTTAAAGGGCCTTTTGGGGATTTGGGTTTGTGGCAATTAGTGAGCAATCTCAAAGCGGAACAAATATTGCGGATATGTGACAAATGACCATGAATGCTCCTAAAGGAGAACAATATATGCAATTCTGCACTGATGAATAGAAAGATTATAAGCATGTAGAGATATAGGAAAAGACTTCCGTTACTGTAGAAGGTTTGTGCAATTTCACTAAAATTTTCTGAAGACCAGTTTGATGTGGATACACAAGTGCGAGAATAGATTTCTGTATATATGTTTTGAAATATAGTGGTACAACGATTTTTTTGGCTGGAGCAAGCATGAAAATTTCCGAGGTGACACCCTGCCCCCGCACGTCACCTCGGAAATTACAGTGGAATATCATTGCTAATAAGTGGATAAAGAATTACATGGTAAATTCCCCATTGAAAAAGAAGATAAAAGCGGCATTCAAGGAAGAAAACAGCTAATGAAGAACTATTGTGAGTTGGATGAGTGTGAGGGAAAACTCATAGAACTGGTAGAAGCAATCAGAAGAAAGATTTATTTTTTGACATTATGCTACAGGGAGATGAAAGCTTTATTAGAATTTTCCAGCAACAATGAATTTGTTTGATTATGTGAAAAATTTAGCCTCTGTTTGAACATGTTCATATTTCTGTTGCTCATCTTCTTTGATACCTCTAATGGTCGAGCAGATTTAGTAAGTCAAGAAACCTTTTACCTGTGACTTAGACAAACCTGGTTATTAATGTTTCACCTTCACCTACCTTTGCATCTGCAACATGCAAGGAACTTGGTTCTGATTGTGAATGGATCGATGGATCGATGGATCATTCTTGTAATAATTTAAAATTATTGGATACATGCACGGTAGCTCAGTTGGCAAGCCTTAGGGATGTAATACCTCTACGTCTTGGTTTTGAGTCTTGGTCTTAAGCAATATCTTTGGCTTGTGGGAGATTGCAGTTATCCGGGGTTTACCCTGGTCCCAAAAACGGTCAACGGGGTGGGGTTGGGGGTTCCACATCATCAAAAAAGAATTATTGGATGATCATGATGATTTGATCACATTCTATTTCTGGCTGATTTTAATCCTTTTATCGTAGTGATGATATAGATTAGTTGGATTGTCCTCCTTTTGTAACTCCTTTCATCCTTCTGTTAATATATATATATATATATTTTGTTCCCGATCAAAAAATGTAGATCTGTTGGATTCTCCATTTATTTTTTTCTTATATGATCCATTATAACAGTTATTCGGGACACATTGTCGTTTAAAGGTTCATGGGTGTAAGTTGTGATCATTGGTTTACAGAATAATGAATAATTTTAATGAGTTCTTACTATTAGCAGGTCTTCAAAGCTTAACTAGTTCTTACTATTAGTGGGTCTTCAAAATGCGTGCAGCCATATATGGACATCAAAACTCCAGAGGATCCAAGGAAAGATACAATGAGGCCGTCCAAACGTCTAAAGAAATCCCGCTAGGCACCAACTTCAATGGAAGGTGTGCACCTTATTTTCATTTCTGTATAATGTATTTAATTAAGGTTAAAAAATCACGTACTTGTAAAATCGGTGAACCAATATTTTTTTTGGTTTCATGTGAGTCATGATTCCTAGTTTTACAGTTTGCTTGGGCCAGAAAGGGTATATAAATAACCATCGTTTCACCAAAAACAGGGGTGTGAGTAATTTTACCTTTTCAGCAAAATGGATTGTCGTACTCGATACTCCGTTTTTGTTGTAAAATTTGGTTGTAAACACAGCATCCTGTAAAATTGGAAACCAGAAGGGGACCTTTGATGTTTTTTCCGTTGTTTACTTTACTGCTTGTTCAGCATTTTCTGCCCTGGGATCCAGGCATTGGTATTTATTGTGTGGAAGTGTGCCTGTTTACAGATGCAATGATGCCTCATGTTTCATGGAAATCCCATCTACATAACAACCATATATCCGTCAAGCCACTTGATAATTAAAGACACGGGTAGACTCCAAATGGATAGTGTCTACATGAACTCTGTAATATTTGATAGTTTGGTCTAGTAGGCTTCAGCTGGACTTCAGATTATCGCAAGTAAATTGTGACAATTGTATCCTAGTTAGGTTGTATAATATTGGGGTGCAAGTGTGCCACTTGGCCTTTTTCTCTTTCTTTGTGTGTAATCCTATTCTATTCATTTTTGGACGTTCATCTGGAATTAGGAGCATCAAAATTTATGTCTCTCTCCAGTCATCAGTATACATTGGTACCATGATTCAAGAAGCCTGACTTCGTGCGGAGTTAGAAGCAGTTAGCGATTAGATTATTTTAATATCAATATGTCTGCAGGGTAGGGTGTGCATGCTAATGCACAGGATGAGAGTGGGTGATAACAAGAAGGGTATAACCCAAAAACACAGAAGGAAATTGGAAAGAAGGGAGACCAAAACACCTTTTCACTTGATGTATTTGTATGGATGTTTAACAAGAAAGCATTTTACTTTTTTGAATTCTTACTATTATTTGTTAAAACATATCATGCAGGCCATTAAGCACTCATTTGGTCGTTCAAATGAGAGCTGAACGATTATAGCATATTTACATGATATTAAAGGCACAAATCCGTCATCATGATAGAGTCATCACAATATTAGATGTTAAAGGATCAAGATTTATAAAATGCATCTATTTTAAATCTTGGCTCTAATTTGCGATGATGGTCACGCATTTATTTTGAATTTTTACTTTTATTTGTGATGATGGTCATCATTCTCTTAATTCTCTTTTATTCAAGACATGAATTTATGTCTTAAATATTGTGTAAAATACACTATAATTGTTTAATTTTTTGTTCCTACTCTCATCAACAATGAATTCATCATGCGACTGCAAAGCACATGGAGTGGGACAGTAAATTAGATTGTCCTTCGTCAATAGGTCCCAACAAGTAAAACCCATTTCGATCTTCCACCCTACTTGTCTATGGAAGAAATTACAGAAACTCTTCCATTTGTCGTTGGCAGAATATATATATAGGAACTACTTCACCTTGGTGGATGATTTGTTTTTTTTTTCTTCCACCACCTTTTAGAGGCGGTGGGTGCAGAGCAGGATTACCAAAAGTTCCAGGTGACGAGAAGCTTACATCTCGAATAACATGTGGAAGATCTAAACATGACCAAAGCACATTGTTGACGCTAATTTATTCCTCTGCTGGTGCTGCCCATCAAACTCGATGGTCTCAATGATTTATCGTCACATGTGCCAACGCAATTCGCTTCTTTGTTTACACAATTAAAAGGAAGAGACCAATAAGAGTAATAAGTCCACTACCCAGGAACTCGGCCAAAAAAAAAAAAGGTCCATCCATTACCCAGGCCGATGGTCAATTCAGTTGTTGCATTTCCTACCAGTTGACCTTGAGCACAGAGAAAATCTATTGATATAGATAACATGTTTTGTGCTACATGGTGTCCTTTCCTTTCTCGTAGGAGTGAAAAGTGCACTCGCATAAACCCATACTACCATTAATAATCTCTCACACGTTTTTTCACTAGTATCTTGGAGCAACCCGCAAAATAACACACTATATTTTAAGACTCAGAAATGTTTCTATGCTCTTAACATGATTATGAGATGTTCAAATCCGAGAAAATACAGACCTACCACATTCATGTCTCTTAAGAACCTTCTAAAGGTGTATTGTATACTTTCCACAGTGATGTTCTTTTCAAAACCCTGACTTCAGTTTCCTAATCCTATCTTTCAGAAGGAATGTGTAACAGTTTGAAGCAGACGTCTTACAAATTAGTTCCCCTTACCTGCACATAACACATATACAACGAATTAGCCACACCTAGTATCACAAAACAACAAATGAATGCTTTATAAGATATAAAACATGCTGAACATAGTAATGTCTTACCTAGGTCCAACTAAAAATTTCCATAACCTCTGCAATGGACAACTTTGAGCAGTTGGTGCAGAGTTTTTCCCTTCAACTATAGATGCCCATATCCTTTGCAATGGGCAACTTGGAGCAGTTGGTGCAGAATTTTGTCCTCCCCCTATAGATGCCCATATCCTTTGCAATGGGCAATGCATCCTTTGCAACGGGCAACTTTGAGCAGTTTGTGCAGACTTTTTTCCAACTATAGATGCCCATATCCTTTGTAATGGACAACTTTGAGCAGTTGGTGCAGAATTTTTTCCAAATATAGATGCCCATATCCTTTGTAATGGACAACTTGGTCCTTCCACAATTTTGGGACACGTCTCATGTACAATTTTGACAGATTCTGAGAGTCGATTCAGTAGGTTCATCAGGGCAATCACTTCGTTCCGTTGCAACTGCAGCTGAAGGCCAAAACAGCAAACTTCAATGCAAAATAAAAGGTATGTTGGTCACTCAAACTACATGTACAAATGGTGTATTCAGCACTAGCTGGTAAATGGATACACATAATGCAAACTATCCACATAGCCTATCTAGAAGAGGGAAAAAAATAATCTTAATTAATTCATATGAATTGAATGGGAACTTGAGTAGTTAATCCTTATGCTTTGGCAACTTGATTTTCCAAACAAAGAATATCGTGTGGAAAAAAACTATCTATATCGCCTATCCAAACAAGGCATCATTACATAAATACTTTTGATCAGGCAGGTAAATCTGTAGAATGGGAGACAACATCAAGGAAGAAACTAATCTTAATGTGGACATGGTCCTCTTTTCATGTGGTTAAGCACAGAAAATTCTGTTTGAATGGGCAGCTTGGATCGGCAGGTTAAAATTTGGATGGGGAAAACCATGTTGGGGTCACAATCAAAACCTATCCTATTGTGTGAAACATAGAACTATTTAATATTTTTCCTTTTTAGAATTATTATGACTTTTTGGATTAATATTACAAGATACATCTCACCGAATCGACTCTAGGATTTTTGGAGATGTTCTGAGTGACTCGAAAAACACTTCTATTGAAATATTATAGCGATATTCACTCATGGGAGCTAATTTGTTTAATAATCCAGTGACACAAAAATGAGAATAGCAGCACAATAAATTCAGTGACTTTAAATTTGAAGTTAATTATGGGACAAGGAACTTACAGTCTGACCCATGTGGTCCTGACCATCAACAGAGAAGAGGATTTTCAATGCAGTACCAAGACCAAGAACCTGAAGCTTTCCCCATAGTCGGCACTTCTCACATCCTACACAGTCCATCAATGCACTGCGATGCAAAGGGAAATAGCCACATCATTGTCAGAGAGGATAAGCCAATTTGACTAAAGTACTACAGTAATTAAGGGCAAGTGGGAAATGTGTAACGAAAAGTCACTGTAAACAATATCTCTAGAAATTGGAGTAATCTTCAATAGAAACAAAACAGGTTATACTTCAAACTATATTCTTTTATATTTGTACCAAACAATCTGTAAACAAATATGATTAAGTACTAACATTAAAAACGATTTTTATTTTTATTTTTTTATATTTTTATTTTTTAAAAAGAGTAAGAATGACCATCAACCAAGTTGATTTTGAGAAAAACCTGATGTTTTTGAACTGTGTTTGTACTTGCTGCTTCAGTTCAGGTCCACTTTGACCTTTCCATAACTTAGCTTCATCAAATGGGAGCGGGCATGCAGCTTGTAGTTTGGGATTATATAGTAGTTGCCTCATCAAGGACTGTGTTTTCAGGTCCTCACCAGGGTTACCAGTTTCATACTCAGCCTGCTCCAAGTAATCTGCCGCCTGATTTGCAATGGGGAGGGAATTGCCACCAATGAAAAAATATCCCGTCAAGAGAAACATAATTAATGTGCATTTATTCAGTATGTATTCCGGAAAACACAATTTGATGCTTGAAACAAGGAATTGGAGTTGTTACTCACTTTTGTTGCAGCTCGAAGAACAAAGAGAAAGGTGAAGTACAGGTTTCCAACCCGATCAGGGTATCTTAAAACCCGATCATGCATCAAGGTGATATTTTGACCCCACTGAAGAAATCAAGGAGGGGAAAAAAAAAAAAACAAAAGGAAACCGTGAGATCTTTCACTAAATTATTATACGCATGAATTAACAGAATCACAATATTTTGTACTCTATGATGGGAAAATCCTCTAGTCCTCCACCCAATAGTCCACTAATTAAATCACAGCCCAAGATCATTTCAGAAAAGCAACGTTGACAATCTTACCAAGCTAAGATTTGAACTACTAGTAATAATGGCTTGGAAAATCAAACATACACCAACCAAATATTCAGGCCCACTTTTAGTTCAAAAGGCAGCATAGCACTTAAGCAGTCTAAACCCATGGTTGTTAAGAACATATAGGGTATGGAACTATGGATGAAGGACACAATCTTGCAAACACCAGGTGTAATTTCCGTTATCAAAGATTAAAAAGTGTTGAAGAAACAAGCTAAAACCAGTACCAAGTTTGTGGCTTCATCAAGTAGATAATCAGCAGCTAAGTGGATTGAAATGGAGGAGTGAAGACCAGATATCAATTTGTACAATATTCTTTTCTCTTGGCAAAACTCTCCAGATGGATCTGCAAAGCAGGTCAAATGTCAACAAGAAATTGTCATAATAAGGGTAAGTAATTTGGAGGTGGATTTCTTCACTACAAAGGAGGCTTTTACTTTAAAAGCTTTTAGCAGGAATTCCATGGCCCCCTTAAGCTTTTCCTTGCAGTGCATTGTTGTTTTTAGTTTGTCTAGTGATGGGAAAAGATATTCACCTCCTTCTTGTACTTTGCAAATTCTATAATCAAAATTTCAGTACTTTACGGTTTACATTATATAAATTTAAACAAAGCTATTAGACCCTCTTATTATTATTACTATTATTATTTTTTGGTTTAAATCAGAGGGGAGTTGAACACCTAACCTATCCTATCCCCACCCCATCCAGTAACATTTGAGCTACGGCTCATTGGCATTAGACCCTCTTATTGCCTTACTTGAAGATACCCTCCGGGCGAGGGAGTATCAAGTCTTGACAATGACATACTGATAGTCTGATACCATGTAACAACTTTCCAAATTGAAACAATCCAGCCTAGAAGAAAAAAATTTCATATGTTAATTAGGAATTGCATGTGCACTGCTTGCTTCACATAAATTTGACATAAAAATGAACATGTTAATTAGAATTTCACTATATTTTTCACCAAAAAAAAAAAAAAAAAAAAAAAGGTTGACAAGAAGATTTAGGCTTACCATAGTGGGCTTCTAGAAAGAAAACAATTAAAGATTGTTGAATTATATATTACAGGACCTCAATCCTCAGTCCTGACTTGGAGATAATTGAATCGAGAATAGACCCAATCAGAATGTGATTGGAGCAGCCAACAATCATTGTTTTAGATTGGATTTATCACATCAAAATTTTATTTTTTGATATAAAATAAATTTATTCTTATTTTTCCTGATTAGAGATTCAAATAATATTTTTATTTTTCGTTTGCCACCAATCATTGTCTTAAAATGAGATTATCACTGCTAGAATTTTTAAATTTTTTCAAGATATAATGTATTCATTACATGAACACTATTATTATAATTAAATAATCAGGGTGCGATTCTCGCTGTTTTCTGGGTTTTATGGCTTGAAAGAAATGAGAGGATTTTTGAGGATAGGATTGAGGAAGTTGGTGGTTTATGGGATAGGGTTGTTTTCTTGGCTTCCTTTTGAGCTTCTGTGGCTAGGGAGTTTTCTGATGTTCCATTGTTTCTTATTATCTCTGATTGGAAGACTGTATGTGGCCTTTAGTGTTTTTCTCTTTTCTTTTTTCTTTCTTTCTCTTCATTTTTGTTTCTTTCTCTCTTAATAGGACTCCTTGTCCTATTTGTCATTTCTTTCTCTCTTCCTTTTAATAAATTTTTCTGTTGCCTATCAAAAAAAAATAATAATAATAATAATAAATAAATAAATAATCAGGGTGTGATTTATTCATGGAACAAATTTTGAACAATTAGAAACATGACATACACTTAAAGAAGGGATGTTACTAGTTCACCAATTATGTATGATATCTTAATTGTTTACAAAGAATTAGATTAAGGCTGCCACCAAAAATTTGATCAAAAGGGCTTAGGCATATTTTGTATGCTGTGTTATTCATATAATATAATGCAATTGAAACTGTTAAATAATTAAGTAAATCATAACATGAATATTTTCTGAACAGCAGAAAACATTTTTATATATAAACATCAATTGGAAATTTGCTCTTACAATTAAATAATAAAGAGAGAGAGAGAGATAAAAGGAAAAGAAAAAGAAACTCACATTTGGGACAATTCTCTGTGTAAATAGCATCCCATATCCTTCTAGCAGATGGACCAGTAAAGCCAGTATAGCGTTCAGGGTTCAGTTGAAGATTTACATATGTCATCTCAGCTGCAAATGAAAATGAGTCATCAGTTGCCACAATAATTCGTCTGGATTGAAGCACAACAAAGCCACAAAAAAATCTTATCGCGAGAGAAGAGAATGTGGAGCAAGAAATGTTATTGACAGAGACAATTGAAAGTGTTTGTGAATCTCATATTGCCTAAACCAAATTTTCCATGGATCCTAAGGGCATTGATAATGTTTAAATATTTGCAAAATTATTACTACAAAATCAATGCATGCAAGAAGTGACTTGAAAAGCATTAGATTCACAAAAACAAATGAATAAATGTCAGTGTAAAATGTTGGACTATGCAAAAAGAGTCAAGAGTAGCACCATTATCAGTCTCATCATCGCTTGTCCATGGATTGTCTATTTCTACCCAGCCTCTGAAAGCTTTAGTATCTAAAGTACGGTCAACAGCCGCTTGTGGCTTTCCCTCTTGACACACGAGATCATCTGATGAAAGGCCATTATGGAAGGGCTTCTTGAACGATTCAGGAAATTCATTTTCTGGGCATTCACAAACACTGCAATCCCGCAGACGACACATGCCGTCATCAGGCCAGAAAGGACAGTCACACCATAACTTAACCTACCACATACATAAATTAATCAGGCTCCATAAAAATCAGGTGCTAGTCAGCCAAGTGAAAGTAAGCATAATATCAATTCGAAGCACTACAGAAAAAAACATTATATAAAAGGAGGTTGGGCTAATGTCATATCCAGGAATTAATATGTAACCTCAAGCCTATCCATGCCTAGAGTTGGAATGTTGTTAAGAACATCCCAGGCAAAGAAACCGACAAAGTTGAATTTAGTTTTGTCTTAAGACCAGAACTAATGTAATATATGTATTTCATAGTAGCACTCTATGACTAAATCTATTTCAATAGGATTCCTAATGGTACAAAATACTAAGTACGTTGAATGGCATATTTAATCTATATAAACCAGTAACCTTAGAACATCCTTTGTAAGGGGAAGACAAATGTATTCCTCTACATGCCATAATTGCAACAAGAGTGGACAATGAGGAGAAAATGCCATCTTGGGCCCATAGACAGAGGAAATACACATTGATACCAATTTTCAGTGTTGAAAGGCTTAATTACAAGTTTGTTGTTGTTAGGTAAAAGCCAGACGTTTATATAGGTGAATTTTTTCTTTTCTTTGTTTTTTTAATCAGCATTTATATAGGTGAAATTTGGTACATAAGATGTTGAGTGTTTCTCAGACCTCTACACAAGATCAATATCTTGTCTCTTCAACCAGTATTTTAGTATAATGCCCAAATTAATTGTAGTATTGTACAATTTTTTATGGCAATGTAATACCTAAATGGTCTCTCGTATTGAAATAGAAAATCATGACAAGGTGCACAATAAATTAACAAAGTCCCACAATATTGAAAATCATGAAGAAATTTATATCTTTGATTTTTACTATACTCGATGACAAGTGTGCGCTGTCCACAGCTGGCATGATTGATGAAAGTCTATTATCAACATGAACTACCATGAAAGCGCATTGATACTATAGCATTTCTAAAATGGATCTCATCATATGTTATATTGTTGGCATTTCAACAAAGCCAATGACCAAACTATAAAATAAACGTAAGCAAAGGCACTCGTAATCTGCCACTATCAAGTAAAACAGCGAAAAGACAGCTAAACCAACCTACTTCGAGCAAGTAAATAATTGTAGCAGACCTTAAAATATCGGCAAAATGGCGTTTTAACAAGCTCTTGGAGCAATGGATGCAACACTTCCTCATTGAGATGGTCGACAGTCTCATAATCGCAACAACAGTCCTCCACTATCCCACTATATTTATGAATATCCTGCACAAATTTGGAAACAACCAGACCACGAAGCGATCAGCACCATGAAGAACAAGAATTGTATCAAATTCAAGTCCGAGTCATTACGACTCTAAACCCACCACCACCCCCCCGCCAAAAAATAATAATAATAATAATCAGATGATAAACAATACTAGTTCAATGAATTCAAGTAAATTGCAATAATAATTTAACCAAAAAAATGAAAAAAAATTATAAAATGTAGAATTTAATACTCGAAAGTTTGATTTCATCTCCCCAATTAACCAATACCATAATTCTAAATCATTTGATTAAAAATAACATAAAAACTCAATACTCATATGCAGTACGAGTTTGATTGGTGACAATAGGAAAGAAAATGAAACTTGTGAATCTTAAATCTATGCACTGTTTGGAACTCAAGAAAACAACCACCTGGCTTAGTTGAGTTTGAGATTTCCCATTTCTCAAAATACCAGAACAAGACACAAGATGCGAGCTTTTCTATTCCCTATCCGTTTTCTAGGCAACCAAACGGAAATATACCTGAGAACAGTTGCAAGGCTTGTTTGTGCGACCGGAGAGGGAGATCCTTGGAGCAGTTGTCCAAGCGACTGCAGCAGCGACGAGGACGGTGATCAGAGCACCGACCAACCAAGCCCGTCGGTTTGTGGGACTTTTCTCGGAAGCCTGGGGTTTCACCACCGCCATTTTTTGAGCAATGCCGACGTATGAAAAATAAATAAATCCCTAGAGATTGATCAGAATCGTAAAACCTCCGTTCGGTTGCTGAGAAAATTTAGGAAAAAGAAGAGGAAAACGAGTGGGATTTGGATTAGAGAAGAAAGGAAAGTATATATGGAAGAATTGGGGGAGTGGAAATGATGGGCGTTTGATGGTTTTGTTGATTTTAAATCAAACAAGGGATTTGATGGTTTTGGTCATGAATGTGTCCTCTTATTCATATTCACATACATGCTTTGGACTTTCAAAACGCAACAGTCGGCGTGGATTAGTATTCCAGAAGCAAAACCAACGTGCCTTCACACAGAAATTTCAAATTTCCTTCTCCGTGGCAAGACCCCAAGTTCCTCCTAACACAATGGGCTCATTGAGAAGTCTTTGAACCATCAAAACACAATGGGCTGTGTCGGTAGTTTGTTTTTCACTTTTCCATTTTTTTACCCTCATGCGACTCCTAAGATATTCCTCGTACCATTGAATAAATGACCATTCTAAGAGTTTCATAGGATTCAAAATTTGATGTCATTTTATATAATTATCCAACAATATTTTACTAAATTTTTTCACCAACTTTTTTACTAAATTTTACTAAATTTAGTAAAATATTAACTAGGGCATGTGAACTCCTTTAATTTGCGCAAAGGTAGGACCTTAGCTCATATTAGCTCAACTCGAGTTCCAAGCGTTTCAAGGACTAGCTTGGGTATGTAGTGATCACTATCCCCATAATTGTATTGATATCTCTCCTTCTCTTGTAAAAACAAGGTTGAGGCTTAGCATCTCGCCTTATAAAGAATATTATGGGGTAACGTTCCGTGTGTGGTAGGTAGGGCATCGAGTTTGTTTGTTTTGTTTGTTTATTTTAAAGATAAAATGGAAAAAGAGAAAACTAGAAAAGTCACGTAATCACTCATTGAGATAACTAAATAGAGTTAATAGAATAGCACATGAACCTAACAAAAAAATAACAAAAGAACAAGCACAAAAGTAACTTGGTATGGTATGTAGCATTGTCACATTTTGAGGCTAGCAATTCCTAATCGACCAATGAGTCCTTTCGAGGCCGCTCAAAATGAGCGAGCCAAGTTGGGTTTTCAACTTTAATAGTTGGTTATAAAAATAGATTAAGGCTGGGTTGGGATTTTAGACCAAATCACGACCAGTCCATTACTAGGGGTCGCAGGAAAAGATTTGATGCGGTAACAGTACCATGTTGTTTGTGATCGCACGGTTGATGTGTTGCCAACCGTACAATCATGCATTATTAACTATGTATGATTGCATGGTTGGCAATATACCAACCATTTGATCACACACAGTATGATGCTGTAATAGCATCAAATCCAAACCCCACCACTAGCCAAGTCACTCAGCACCCAAACGATCATTTAATTATGTAACAAATTGACAACCTGAAATACAATGCATTCCTATACCATCCCAAGCCCAAGGCTTGGTTTGAACGTTAAAATCTTCCGTACTCTTAAATGCTCTTCTTTGGATACCTACCACCAGCTATAAAAAAATTTGAAAAGTTAGGACAAATGTTCCGTTTTTTTGGATTTATTAATTTTTATATATATATATATATATATATTGGGGGGATTGAATCCACCTTGTCTACTATGTAATATTTACAAATTATCACTCAACAAAGACAATCGTAGTTTGTTAGCACTTGCGTAACTTGCATGCATGTGTTACCTATGTTACTAATTATCTAGAAGATGTAAGTCTTACTATCTTTGTTTTGTTTGGAAGCCCTAGTTAGGGCTAACTCTTCTTGGATTTGGAAAAGGATTTTTGTAAGTCATGATCAAATGCTTGGGGTGGAGAGTTGGTACTCTTTATTGGGTGAAAGTGTGGATTTGATACTTGGTTGCCTCACACGAAACTTGCAAAGTTGAGATCTCTTATTAATTCCCAATTAAGTTGTATTATATGTATCAATTCACGTTACTGATGAACGATGTAGCATTGATTTATTAAAAAATGAAAAAAAAAATTTATTAAATCATCTTATACCTTCTTATCTGTTACATCAGTCGGTGCAAAAAAAATTGGATACTGTGCCAATCGCATCTTCCTGCAGCTAAAAGGCCCAGGTCTTCTTAGTTAGTAGCATCTTCCTTTTTCTCCCGAGCAATGGTCAAAAAGAAGTGGGCTCTGGTAATTTCCTATAATGGCTATGGGCCATAGGCCAATAAGCATCGACAAAACCAAGAATGGACTGAACTTGACATGGTTTTTCTTGGGCTTTCGCAGCTCGGTGCCACCAAACTGTAT
Organism: Liquidambar formosana; assembly: GCA_039720395.1. Lineage (NCBI taxonomy): Eukaryota > Viridiplantae > Streptophyta > Magnoliopsida > Saxifragales > Altingiaceae > Liquidambar > Liquidambar formosana. The sequence continues at coordinate 13,438,756 of CM077835.1, read as the reverse complement.
TTGTGGTGATAGAGATCACCATATATAGATCAGCAGTGCCATTACTTTTCTTTTCAATAAAATATTAAGTCAAGCCCCATCACCCCTGTGAGGTTGGTTGAGCAGTCTAATTTAGGTGTGCTTAATTCTTAAAAGTTATCGTTTCAATTCCTCATAGAAATCACTGCTTGTGTGGATATAAGACGTCGTTGAAATCTCAATGAAAGTAAAGTTTAGGATACTCCTAATTAGTAATAATAATAATTCAAGCTCTATCAATAAATATACATATGTATGTATAGAGGGTTAATTATGTGGGGATATCTCGAATTATCTCATTCGATCATAGTCATCCGTTGATGATATGCACATGCGTGTTGATCAACAACGACTGTGATCAAACGGGATATCCCACACATGATCTGTATGTATATATGAATCATGTATGTACATAAATATACTTTGGGAAAAAAATGTACATGTATATATAAAAAAGCAGTCAAAGGGTCAGATATGAAGTTTGAAAAAGGGTGAAGGGACAAGAATATACTGGCCTGGTGGGATTGCTGTGAAGGGATCACAGGTTTTCTGTTTGTGGAAAATGATAAAATCATGGTCGTTGGTCAAAAGCTCGTTTCTTACCTATGATCTACAACGGATTTCGTAAATTAAAAAAATAAATGAGAAAAACTCTCACCATTGTAATCATTTGCATGCACAAGAGAACACAGCAAGGACAATTGGCTGCAAGGCCTACTGCCTGGGGCCTAATTTCGTCGTACCAACCTCCTAACTGTCCTCTCTCTGTCTCTCTCTCTCTCCCTTGATGGATCAGAAGCAAGGATAGCCATGTGCTGCTGTGAATATGGCATAACCAATTACAGGACCGAAAATCTAATAAGCCCGCCCGAAACCAAAAAATAAAAAAATAAAAAATCTTATAATTAATGCCAAGTTTGCCATATACATAATAGATATATCAACAAATCAATTGGTAGGAGCAACGTTTTTCCAGAGTAAATAGAATTATATAGGTGAACCAAAATAGTGGGGTGACATTATTGACCCCTAATTTGATGCACTAACCTAGCTTTGGACCAATTTTGTTTTACAACACCAATAGGGACTGGACTCGATTATGTTGCTTGCTGAATCGGATTGGTCGACACAATGGGTACGAGGCCACTAAAAACTAATTATATTTTCATTCTCTTTCCTTCACACAAGTTAAATTCGAATCTCGGAAGTGGGAACCATGCATATTTATTTACCTCAAGGGAGAAAATCATTTTATTATCCCAAAAAAAGGCGAGAAAATCATTTTCTATTTGTTGTTTTCGTTTATAATTATTGTTTTGAGTGTGGGTAGATGGTCTTCAATTTTTGAAGTTGTGGGCGAATTTCTTGCTTAAGTTCATATATATGAGTTATAATTTTTAAAATTTCAAATAGAATTTGGCAAAAAGTTAATTATAATTATTTATGCTTCCGGTTTTACTTTGCTTTAATTTAAAATTTTCGAAGTTTTTACCCATTCATGAAATTCTTTCTCAAAAATATAATTTGAATTTTTTATACAGTATAATTAGTAAATATACAGCTGTACTAATGTCTCCAATTTTTTTTACCCAAGTGTTGGCCAACCAAAATCTGAAGAGTTTGTCCAAATTCTGATTCTAATAGTCTTTAATTTCCACCATGTCTAAATCCTAATTTATTGAACTCTCTGGGTAAGTATAAAAATTTAAGCAACATTCAATCATGTAATTAGCCAAGTGAGCAAGTCTTTTAGAGGTTGTAAGACACATATAGACAAATCTCTAGCTTGCAAATGAGTCAAGTCCAGTCGAATATCAAATGCCCTTTTCAACTTGAATTCCAACAAAAATTAGGAAATGTGATATAATCCACCCACTTTGCTTATTCGTCGATGTGTCAATAGCAAGAATTTAATTAATCTAGAAAGTGGATGCCACCATCAACCCATGGATGAATCACCAAACTCAAAGACTAACTGGACAAAAACATTTTTCTTAAAAAAAAAAAAATTAAAAAAAAAATATTTTTCTTCCATAAATTTCACAACAAATTAAGTGACTGTTTCATTTGGGGGAGTCCAAAAGATATATAAATTCATTTGAATTTGAGAATAAAAATTGAAAACCTTTGGCCAAATTTGAGGTTGTACCTAAAATATTAAAAAGGGGGTATAAGGAAAGTAGTGGTACATTTTTTTACTTCTACTAATAGGAGGATAAATCTGCCTTTTTATTTGACCCCACTCAGGGCTTTTCCACCTAGAAAACCAAGAGGCACCAAACTAAGATTTATTCAGTAGCACACTCATATGCCCATCATTTTAAAGCACACATGGATTGGTAAACTCTAGAATTTGCATGGCATCTATATGCCCTAAAAAAAATGTACCAAACATGACGTCCCACCATTTCATTCTCCACTGTCCGTTCATCGATCGATCTTTTTATTTTTTTTTTTATTCTCCGGCCCGGGAATCCTCACCACCATGAAATCCGGCAACCCAAACCTCAAATTCATACGAATTCGTCTAATATCTTAATATTTAACGTACTGTTTGATTAGGATTTTGAAAGTAGTTTCTCGCTTTTAAGATTGCAAGCTGAGCTGCAAAATCAATACAATGTTTTTCGTTTTTAAAAGCAAGAAAAGTACTTGGGAAATTGCTAATTAATTACCAACCGATATATGCCTAGCCTAACGTTATGAAATGCATGCTTTCAGATTAATCACAGACGTTACAACTTCGCAACAGTTTCATTGAAATATTGAACCCTCAAGACAGTAAAGAAATATGAAAAGCCATTAATGACAGTCGACACAGATGACAATATTTTGGAAAATAAGCTTTGTATTCATCTTCAATCTCATTTTTCAGTGACATCATATCGATCCCTTTTTTTTTTCAGAGCCGGAAAACAAGAAACAATCTCCGGTCACTTTGTCACCACCTACTCTGTACATATATTTAATATCAGATAAGCATAAATTAAGAGACTTAAGAGTAAAATAGTTTAGAAGAAGACTTTCCGGCAATGGGTGTCAGAAAGTCCGGTCAGATGTGTCATTTTCCGGGCAAAAAACTCAGAGCCAAAGCGCACCGGCTTCCTTGAGGAGAGGTATCAACGTGCCATTGATATGGCATGCCATGACGGTCTCGATACCACCCAAGAACTTTCCCCCCACGAAGACCGCCGGGACTGCCTGCTTCCGTCCGCCGGCGAGCTGGAAGAGGACGGCCTGCATTTCGCGTCCGGCCTTGTGGTGGTCAAGCTCCACGATGGTGGGTCCGACGCCGAGGCCGAAGAGGAGGCTCTTGACCACGTGGCACATGCAGCAGCCGCTCATGCTGAACACCACCACCGCGTTGCTGGAGGCCAGCTGTCTGACGCTCTCGTACGTCGACGACGTCACCGGAGCTTCTCCGCCGTCCATTCGCATCCCTGATTCCTCCACCACCTGCATGCTTTCTCTCCGTAGAATTCTTCTACTGTGTCTGTATATATATGTATATGATGACAGAGTTATTTAGAAAAAGATAGAGAATATATTGAAGGGTCGTGGTCTGTTTTATGGGGGGTTTATGAAACCTTAGTCAAAGTAGTGAGGGAAGTGAAATAAAAAGAGAGAACTGAAGGGGTTTTCTTTAGGGTTTTGAACAAAAGAGAACAAAAACAGTGACATGCAGTAGCTTTAATGGTATATATGTAAAGTACTTTTTTGGTCGCCCAAAGAGATAGAGAGAGATACCCAGAGAAAATGGTCGAATGATCAATGAAAGCTTAAACGTCTCCTGGGGTCTGCACAGATATTTAAAGACTTAGAAAAATATCTATTTTTAAAAATATAAATATAAATAGATATATATATATATAGAGAGAGAGAGAGAGAGAGAGAGGAATATGAGAGCAGCTGGGAGGGACTTACTAGCAAGCTAGGGTTTCTGTAGCCGGCAAGTTCTGACGGCTTAGGCTCTCCTTCTACAACAGTACGGTCTGCTAATCATCCACCTTTAAGGCATGCCTTCTTTTGACGTGCAGACACTACTTAATACACCTACAGCTCATGAGAGAGAGAGAGAGAGAGAGAGAGAGAGAGTGTATAAGTGATGGCTGATGGTGGTGGTTTATTGGTCGGTTTTATACATACATTTCCAAGACATGATCCAAAAATAAGAAACCCCTTATGGCCTTGTAAACAACATGCCCCAGTCAAAATAAAAATGTACTGGAGACATATGTTTATAGTCACATAACTAACTGACCCCCCTTACAGTAGGACCCACAAAGCTCAGCGTCAAAGACCAGACTTTCTGTATTGTGCCTTGCATTTTGTAGAGGGTGCATTAGGTTTTCCCTAAAATCATGCATGGGTTCTGATTGCTTTTCCTCTTTTTCTTTTCCTTTTTTTTTTTTTTTGATATGAAGATGTGTTCTGATTTCTTGATTGAGTGTAAAACAACAAAATTTAGTGGTTAATTTTGCTCGATCTTAATCTCTGACCAATTGCAAATCTTAATAATGATGAAACTTTATACGGAATAGAAAAAATGCATACCACAAGTCCTACATCGAACGTTGAAAAAAGAGTGTAAAACAATAATATCTTAGTACCCATTTGGATAAGTTTTTATTTCTTATTTTTATACTATTAAAATAGGTAAAGAAATGATAATTTTTTATAATTTTTTATAGTGCAAAATGTTGATAATTACTTTTAAAAATTGAGGTAACATGACTTTCATACTTTCTTATCTCTTACAAGTAATTTCTAAAAAAATTTGCACTCAAACGGAACCTTAATAAATGATGAATTTGTTTGTATGCCCATCTCGCAAATGAATATTTTAGTTTGTTTATCTAACAAAAAATTTGCACATAGTGAAACAAAATAAATCCACTCCTAAAAAAACAATTATATGATAAAAAGTCTAGTTAGCATTATGACTTGTAAAGTAATCACAATTAGGTAGACTTATATGCATGTGGGTCATTTTTTTTTTTTTTTAAAAAAATTTTAAAATTTTTATTTTTATTCCAAATGGTCACAACCATGCATTTATAAAATCAGTTTTCTATAATAAAAAAATTAAAAAAATGAGATACACCTTTTCAATTAATTTATCAACAAATAATAAAGACAATGCCATCTAATTAATTTGCATAAAATTAAAATATTTTCATAGAATTACTTGATGATCTGATATTTCATTGCACAAATGCATTTTTGTGAAAAATAAAATATTAGATGGAAATTCGAATCCTTTCTAGTCATGGCTAACGTGGTGGCATAACATGGGGCATGAGAATCGAATGAGCCGTACGAGTCAGGGGCAGTACCAAAAAAAATCGCAGCAACAGAAAAAAATTCGAGCAGTGTCTCAACGTGATAGGCTGAGAGAATCGCATGGGACAGGTGTCAGACTCAGATACATTGGCTCTGCTCTTTTCGTTTACTGCTTTGCTTTTAACGCGTGAGCATCGTACGGAATTTTCAACGGCTAGGGTTTTGAATGCTGATTTCCCCAAAATGGAAAAAAAAAAAAAAAAAAGAGGGCCAAACCGACAAGCCGACAAGTAACGTCTTACACGCCGTCGTTTGACGGTCAGTCTGTCCTTCGCTTTCGTCTGTCTGTGCCCTTTGGGAAGGTAACGCCGTCAGTTCCCCCTCTTCCACCTGGGCATGCCAAAAGGTCCCTACTCCATTACCCCCGTATTCTGTAGTTTTGCAACATTGGCCCACCTGTTTCCACCATTTTGCAACAGTACCCTTGTGCCTTTTTACTTTGTTTCTATCACTGCTTTGGATGATTTGGACCTTTTCATTCCTTCTCCTCATGCTTGGAAAGGATGTAGGCAATCTGACTGTTTGATTATTTTTCAATTATATGACTGAAAAGTTAAATCCAAGTGACCTAGTCAACAACAAAAAAAAAAAAAAAAAAAGAAGAAAAAAAAAAAAAGAAGAAGCATGGTGGATAGTTAATGGAAATGATAAAAAAATTTATATTCATTCACGTACTTTATTTAGTGGTCAATGTACCTGTTATTGATAGACTTATATATAATTCATCCAAAAATAAACTCATTTTACTTGAAAACAACAATTGTAAATCAAGATATGACAAAATTTATTAGATCCGTTCCGTTGATATAGTATCATTTCTACTAAATAGAGAAAAATGTTACTCTTTCCAATTCCTTTCCCCCTCCCCCCAAGTCTCTTACATGGGCCCATATGAGTATGGTCCTACTCATGTGAAAGACAGTGAAAAAATTTTGAAAGAAAAGTTAGAAAGAGAAGCATTAATCTACTCCTCAGTTTTACCAAAAAAAATAGACAATTTTTACTACTTTTATTGTCCCATAATGTTTGTCCACATTGAAAAGTCAAACTATAATTTTTTTTGAATTTTTGTATACTATCATTTGTCATTTCAAGAATTAAGTACTATTAAGTTTAAACACAAAACCAAATCCCAAATAGAAAAATGATACTTTCAAAAAGAAAAAAAAGGTTGAAGCAGTGCCAGCTCAATACATTAATAGCTTGTCTTAATCTTTGTCTTTTATTAGAGATGGATGACCTATGTTTATAGGAAATGACTTAAATATCCATATGTCCAATCACCCTTTCAATTTTGGGGGACAAAGTGGTCTTTTAACTTTTAGGTCATTTGCAAGAATCAAGCCTTACACCTCACTCCACCTACGCCATATTTGCACCAGTGTACCACTAAGAGCGTCTCCAACCGTGAGCTATATGGTGTGCTATTGCTATATTATAGCATTTAGCACAGGCTGGGATGCTCCAATGGTGAGCTAAATGCATGTGCTAAATATAGCAATAGCTCACCCTTGTGCCAAATATAGCACAAGGATGAGCTATTGCTATATTTGCCACATCAATTTTCCCATCATTTCTCAACAACCAAACATCAACAATCAGCTTTCCCACCATTTTTCAACAACCAAACACCTCTAAAAATACAAATTTTCTCTTCCTCCATTTCTCTTTCGAAATTTTCTCAGTAACTGCGTGAAGACAACCGGTGTCCTCGACGATCAAGACGACGCTGTGTTCCGATAAGTCAACAACTGCGTCCACATTTTCTCTCCCCTTTTTCTCGTTCTTTCTTGACAACCAAACAGAGGGAGCCTCGATTTTATTTCAGTTAATGTGAAAAACCCTAGAAGTCGAGAAGGGGGCAATGAAGGAGAAGCAAAGGGAAGGGTGAGGGACATACCTGATGGCGTTTCCATCGGACAGCAGTGAGGGCATCAACTATTCCTTGCAGGTTGTCGAGCTAACACACCAGATCGAGGACTTCTGCCCCCACCGCCAACGAGCTCATCTTCCTATTTCCCACAAAAATCTTGAACATTGGTGTAAATCTAGTCAAATCTGGAATTGGGATGTATGGATCTGGAATTTGGGGCTGAGGGAGTGACCGTGAGGGTGAGGAGCGAGGGCGGCTGGCTGCATGAGGGTGAGGGGCTGAGGCCTGAGGGCTAACTGACTGATTTTGCTGAAAGTAAAAGTGATTAGAACTTAGAAGAGTCTAGAACTTAGTTTATTGTAAAATATATAATTATATATATATTTTGTAAAATATATGGTTAACATATGCAAATAATTAAGGGTGGTTGAAACTTGGAAGGCCTCTAGTTGGATAGGTTTTTTTTTTATTTTTTTATTTTGTTTTGGTTTTTCTTTTTAAATTTTTGTGGGTTGGAACAATGGAGGTTGGAAGATGGTAGTTGGTAGTTTATAAAAAATGGAGGGAATTGAGGTTGTGGCAAAAAATAGCACACTAGACATCATTTGCACCATTGGAGCAACTTGTGCTAAATTATAGCATTTGGCATTATAGCATGTGCTAAAATAGCAATAGCACACTTGATTTAGCTCACATGGTTGGAGATGCTCTAAGTAAAATGGTTCAACGGGTGACCCAAAAAGTAAAAAAAAAAAAGTAAAGAAGATGATAAAGAAGGTACAACTCATGTAAGGAAAGTGTATCTGGCATATTACCTAGAAAAAAAAAAAAAAAAAAAATCTACCCTGGAATATATAAAGACCAAAACCGAGGGCTCCTTGCATGGATCATTAGACGCATTAGTTGAATAGCTTTGTTAGCATTACCAACTTGTACTAAATTCCACCATCCATGATTCAATGGCAAAAGGCTCTAATGTCAAATCGGGGCATTGTTTTTGTATCATGATATACTGAAGGATATTGTTTGTATTATTATACTTTGGCAGCGATATAAGAGTAAAATTAAATATCTAATCAAGGCTAGTTTAATGGTGGGTTTTCAAAGAAAATCTTAGTCTTGCCGTGAATCCTAGTAGGTCTTTTTCTTTACAATAACCTCTTTTCTATATAGATCTTTTTAGAAAAATATTTCGTTATAAGTTATAACTGCACCAAACAGCCTTATACCCCTTAAAGGTCCCCCTCCTAATAGAGGTGGGGTCGGACTGGGCCATGCCCACATTAGCCCGTTTTATTGTCATCCTACCTACATTCTCATATTTTTCTAGATTTGAATTGCATTAACGCACTTTTGCCATGTTTGTTTAGCTGAAATGGAATATGATTTCATGTTTGAAATAGTTTGGAATGGAAATGAATTTGAAATAACTGTCCAAAAAAATTATTTAATTTCATTCTCATTTAAATTACCTAATCCAAAAACACATTTAGAATGAATTTAGAATGTAATTCTATCTAGCTAAACAAACATGGCCTTAATAGCTAAGCAACTCATGGATGTCATTCTGTCAAGATTCAAAAGGAGAAAAATAAACATAAGAGGCCTATTTCTACAACTAGGCCCAGGTATCAAATCTTGAGATAGGATTGTAATTTCGGGGCATTATGGTGCAGTACGTTTACTGTAGAACCAGAAGTGGCATGGTGGGCTTATTGCAATTGTTACCACTAAAGTCCATGCCCATAGCACGGTTTCTTGGCCATATTATGGTGCATGACACATGAACTCATGTCCATGAAAATATAGGGTCCATGTGTTAGACATGTGCCTGCCTTTTCCAAAAAATGGTGAAAGTATAAATGTGCCCAAAGGGCACACATCTGAAGCTGGCCTATTTTACATCTGAAGCTGGCCTATTTTACAGGACATAGCATTTTTATTTTTATTTTGGTACAATTGGAGGAGACCGAATCCCTCACCGGCTAACCTATCTTGGATCTAGCATTACTTGCATATGAAATATGCTTAAAAGACAAAATAACAATTTTATTTTTTATTTTTTTAGCTACAATTGGATACGTTTAAATCTCTAATCTATCTTAATCATACATCTTATCTTACACTTCCTCACCAACAGGCTAACTCTAGTAACTTAGAGACGAAATAATTTGATTTACTTCTCTTGGTTGTTCGCTTAGGTTGATGCGTCGATGAAAAATTAGTAACCTGATACAAAAATTGAATCCTTTTTGTTTTGAATGTAAGAAGAGCTTTGAAATCCATCTTAACTGGGGGTATTTATGTACTTTTACTTTGTTGGGTGGTGGTGGTGTTCTTTTTTCAAACACCCCATCCCCACCAAAAAAAGATCAAAAAAGAAAAAAGAGGAAGACAGAAGTCTTTGGATGCTATGGCTCCTAACATATATGCCACTCTATTTGGCCATTTTGAAGAGGATCCAATCGAATCACCTCCGGATTCGCTACCTGGGAAAGCAAAACCTAGCACCTGTTGGGATTTCAAGAGGATCGCGACACGTCATCAAATAAATGCAAATTTGGGTCGAATCATGCCAGAAGGGTTTAAATTTGGGTCAAATCAGGCCATGAATTGGGTCGTGTATGATCCGTGTTGGGTTGGGTATCATTGGATTGAAGTGATGCGAGAGAGAAAGAGAGAGAGAGATGGGGCATAAAACAGGTCACGTCAGAATTTGGGTCATGAATTGGGTTGGGTATGATCCATGTTGGGTTCGGTATCATTAGATTGAAGTTATTTGCGGGTTGGATGCGGGTATGCAAAGTAATTGGGTTGGGTTACACCCAACCCATCAATGGCACAAATTACATAACCCATTAATGACCCAACCCAACCCATTTATGCCTCAACCCAAACCCACCCAACCCGCCTAATTGCCATGCCTAAATGCAATCAACGACTGAAGTGATAAACGATGCCCAATGCGGTTATTTCAGCAAGCCATTTAATGAGTTAATGCTATGGTGCATCAAATGCCTCCATTAATGGATCAAGACAACTTAAGATACGTCGTTTTGATCTAAAAATAAATCCTATCACCTTTCTCTGTTCCTATCGAAGTAAAAGTTCCAAATAACCTAAAAAATCCTAAATCTGATGTATAGACTATAGACATATGGTAATACAATCTAAGTCTAGATATTGCCGTACACGAGAAATCCTAACCATAATATGCATCAAAATAAGTAAAAGAAATAATCATTTAGCTTGACTGTGAAGAATGAAGCAAATATATTATACTGACCGTGCCCCTTTGGTTTGTTGTGAAAGCTTATCATCCATCTAGTTTGTAGGGTTCAGAATCTTTCATTTGCCTCTCTAGTTTGTAGGGTTCAGAATCTTTTTTCTACACTTTAGGTTAAGTATGTATAGAAGAAATTAGGTTAGAATTATATTAGGAAAGTCTCTTCATCGATTTCCAAGTTTCGGGAACTCAAAATAGGCAAGAAAGCTTAATTTTCAGGCAAGAAACGAATTTGGACAATATGCGTACGCATTTTCAAGTTGAGTACGCATATTTAAGTTATGCATACTCATATTCAAGTTATGCATACACATATTTAAGTTATGCGCACACATACTTCAGATATGAATAGTCCAGAGCTGCAACTTGGGCAATTGAGAAGTCATCCCAGCAAGCTCAACCCTAAGTATAAGATCCTCAATCCAACCCGCTCTTCAGGTTGAGGTTCCCCAGCCCATGCTCAACCCACGCTTAGATTGGGCAAACTCAGGTTGGGCACGGATTACAAAGGTTGAACGGGGTTTGGTCGGGATGAACGGGTTTTAGGCCGGATTGAGCATGTTGGCCTATTTTTATTTTTTTTTATAGAAAACATTCTTTTAAAAAAATAAAAATAGAAAGCATCTAAATAAAAATGCATTATTGCATATGCACACAAATCTTAGTGATCCAAATTTTAATAATTGACTTAGAATTCATGTCACTTCAAAAAAATAATTTTTTCACAAAAAAAAAAAAAGAAAAAAAAAAGATGAAAGATGAAAGCATCAAAATAATTAAACAACACTCAAAGAATTTATAATTCAAAATATTAACATATATATAACTGAGTATAGTGAGTAGATAAGTAACCATGTTAAAAGACATTATTCAATATATTTAACATTATATATTATATAGGTCAGGTTTGGGATGGGTTGGGATGGGTTGGGTTGAAATTTTCAAACCCAAAATCAACCCAACTTATGTAAAACTATTGCCTTAAATTGTTCATTAATCGGGTTGGGGCGGCTCAATCCACCCAAGTTGTAGCCCTAAATTGAATACGTATAAGTAGCATAACTCGATTACTAGTAATTGAGTACACGCGATGCGTGTGTAATATATTTTTTTAAGTTTTTTAAACCACATATGTGTGTATGAAAGAATTACGAGAAAACAAGTTGTAGTGGATTTTTTAAAAATTGGTAAAATTACCAAATCGTCTTTTAACTTTATCAACTTTTAAGGGTGTTTCCAGTATTTTTAGGTGCAATTCAATTACAAAGGAAATTGACTTTATATATTACTCGTACTATAGATGATTCACGATACAAAACCCTAGAATCCGCTCCTCCTCGCCGTACCGGTCTCTACTTGTTCGCCGCTCCCTAGTTGAAGCTTAGCACTGGTTTTCTCCTCCTTCTCTCCCTCTCTTCGGATTATTCCTTTGTCTGTCAGATGAAGAATATGAATCCCAAAGATACAGGTGGGACAAAGGCTGCCGGGAACCTACTTTTCTCCCCTTCAGTTGTTGGAGACGGTGGTATAAGTTGGAGACTGAAAGCCCTAAGGCGTGCACAAGGGCAAGCAGATCGTGAAGGACGAAAGCTTGACGAGGTATGTTCCTTACCTTTTAGGTTAGAAAATCATTGCTCAATTTTTCCCAATTATTCATTTGTTTCGCGCTGAAATTTTACAGGTTGTTGGTGAACGTTGGGGTTCTCTTGGCCAACTTGCTGTATCTGTGGCATCTCGTGCGGCTGCCCCATCTCATGCTCATCTGCATGCAATAAAAAGCAGAAAGAGGGTGCTAACGGAGAGACGTCAAACGGTTGCTGACAATCATAATGAGAGGGATACTGAGAAGGTATGTAACAGATGTTGAAAGTGTTATTGTTGAAATTATAGCTTTAGGGCTTGTTTGGGTGTCCAATTCGAAATTAAACAATTCAAAGGTATTTTGCATTGTATTGAAGGCACAAGTCCATCAACTTAAATTGAAAAGTTCAAGAAAAAATTGGTTATCATCACAAATAAAAGTGGAAATTCAAAATAGCTGCATTTCATGAATTTCTAAGAATAGATCTAATAACATCGACTGTAGTGATGACTCTAAATTTTCAAGATATTCTAATTCAAAGTGATAGATTTATACCCTCCAATACTATGTAAAATATCTTAGAATTGTTTAATTTCGAATTAGACACTCAAACAGCCCCTTACAAAATACACCATAGAATTCTTATCAAATTTTATATGCCAGTGATTTAAATTAGTGATGGGTCTCTTCTGTATTAGTTCTGCTCCATTTTAACTATAAGGCCATTTAAATTCTAGCCTACCTAATTCCACAACTTGAGTTGAAAATAATCTAATTGAATGAGTCAAAAAGGTTAACACTACTACCTCTCTGCTTACATGTTATATTATTGTGATTATTAGATTGTTGGCGAAGACTACTACGAGCTTTGGCATTCTGAAATGCAAGTGCCTGAAGTTCAGGATTCTTTATCATGGGGGAAACGGAAATGTCAAAACATGTCTACGAAGGATGTTAGCCTTGTGTCTGCTGCAGTGTCCTGCTTAAATAAATTTGAAAATGATGGAAACTTTATGGGTGAATTTATTTGGCAGCAGAGTAATAATACTGGTGATTCTCTTTGTTCTTCATATGCATATCATGGGGGCAATGTGGAGTCAGAAGTGGATTTGTTAGGAAAAAGCAAACCCAGTGAAGGTGGTGCAATTGTTAAGCAGGCCTTTAGTGCAAACCAGTTGTCTGCTAAGGTTTTGCAGCTTCGTATGAAAGGAAAGCATGAAGAAGCTGAGGAACTGCTGGTGAGGCAAAATTTCCACTTTGATGAATATTTATATATTAAATATCCTTCTCTTTTCGTTCTATTCATATTCATATGTGTGTGTATGTGGGTATGTTTTCTTTGTTATTATTCTTTTTGTTTGGGGGCTTGTTGTGTGCATGTAGGAAGGTGTGAGTATTTGTAATTTTGGTATGGTGATTAATGGTTTTTAGAATTGAAATCTAAACTGTAGGATCGTATAATTCTTTATTTTTGTTGATCCTACCTTACCCATTTTGGTTCTGGATCTTTGGATTGTATTGTTTCTTGTTATTTTTTGACCCTGTCTTACCCATCTCTATTTTACTCCCTTAATGGAATGAGCATAAGTGGATCATTATTGTTAGTATCGGTTGAAAATAGGATTATTATGACAAAATTGTGGCTAAATTCTTATGTTCCTGAAAAATATTTGCATCTTTTCCGATATGTTTTACTATTTTTATGCCTACTCTCTTTGTGGCTTCTTTGATTTTTGGGAATTAAAGTAGTTTTTCTATTTTTTAATTATTGTTTATAGAACGTATAAGGCATGGAGTATTGACTTGATTAAAGTAGTGAGAAAGAAGAACTATGTTGATTTATTACTTAATATGATTGATCTTTTGATATTATATTGGTACCTTTTAGGGGTCACTTGTTTCCCTCCATGTTCATCTTTAAATAGCAAATAAATGTTATATTAATTTTAGATCTTACAATGTATAAGTGAGGATATAGAGAAAAGGATTCAAAAATTTGTTTTCCTGCACACAAACCTATAAGTTGCAGATTTTTGTCTCTAGGCCTTCCAGCCCTTCCCAAGCATTGATAAACCTTTAAGTTTCAAATTACCACTCGCAAGTTAGTGCTAAGTTTTAAAGATGCATCTGCACTTTTATGTGGGTGAGCTGAAACATATTATGATTTAAGTGTTCTCTTTCCAGTCCCTATTTTCTCAATGACCAATTTATTTTTCCCAATTTGTGGTTTAACATATGAATATATTATAATTTTTTTTCCCAGCTTGGTAGAGTAATGTAATCCTTGATCTGATATTAGGACCTGGATCCCATGAGCCTTTACCAATCTAATTTGGAGTCCTTGTCTCAATTACCGATCTATTATTGCCAATGATGATTACTTATTGTTCTTAACTTTTACATTGCCGACATGATATACAATGACACATTAATATTCTAGGACCTCTTTTTGTTTTTGTTTTTGTTTTTTTTTTTTTTTTTTTGGGGCTGCACATGGATTTTCTTTTAAGTTTGGGAAATTTAAGCACATTTTTAAAGAGTGTCGACATACCTGTTAATTCAGTTACTGAGATCTTGAACTTTTGCTTCCATGATTGCTTGTAATTATTTTCTTCTGCTTTGTTTTAATTAGAAAGAATCAGAGATCCTCAAGGCAAAGCAGGGGGCTGGGGACAAATCCATTAGACTGCAGAATGGGGAAGGCAAAAGCAGGTAATTTTTCTTGGGACAATGTTGATTTGTTTTACATCCTTAAAATTGTAGACAACATAGTATTTCGTACAATTCGTTGTTTTATTAGATAAAATTTAAACCAGCATAAATTTGGTTAACTTCCCATTTCCTTTTGGCATATTTGAAAAATGGCTCTCTGTTTTTGCTTTTTATTACCCCAATTTGATTACTTACTGCCTATGCTCTTTTCTGTTTTGCTATCTTTTTTTATTTTTATTTTTTATTTTCCATTTATTTATTCGTTAAACTAGTTGGTAGTCTTGCTAATTATTCTTCTCTCTATGTCCTTTCTAGTTATGTTATGCGGAACATGTCTCTTCAGCGAAAGGAGGAGGATGATGCTGATATGCATCTAGCTCAAAAGATTGTACAGAGCAAACGGCGTGGTATATTTGTTCAGACGGATGATGAATATGATTTCGATGATGGTCCAAAGAGAAAGAATTCGAAAAGGGGAGGGGCCAATGACCATACCTTAACTGAAAAGAACAATTTTGCAAAGCATATCTTGACTCAGCAGGAGCGTTGCCACTTTTGCTTTGAGAACCCAAATAGGCCAAGACACCTAGTTGTCTCAATAGCTAATTTCACGTATTTAACTTTACCAAAGTCGCCTGTTGTGCCAGGTCATTGCTGCATTTTACCGATGCAGGTGAGATACTTCTCTTATAGTGTTCAATTTTAATTTTTTTTATTTTAACATGAAATATTAGAAGCTTGCAGATTCATGTGCTTTTCAGTTGAACTTTGACTTACAGTCCCATGGAAATGAACCAAATTTTCATTTCTTACAGCATCTGAAGGCAGACTTCCATTTTAAATGGAGTACTTGGAGATCCATAAAAGTGATGATGAAAACTTCTTGATTTTTGATTTTTGAAATCCTGAAAAACTTCTTCTGCTCATAATACAATGTGGACTTGTTTAAATGCTTTGAAAAGTAAAATGAAAGGCAAAGTGATACGTAAAAGCATGATAGAATGATATCATGTCCATGGGTTGTCGAAACACCACTTCAATCACTATTATTATTATTATTTTCTTTTTTTCTTTTCTCATGATGATTTTTATTCTAATGTATAGTCTCTTTCATTTGCAGCATGAATCAGCCACAAGAACTATGGACAATAATGGATGGGATGAAATTCGCAACTTCAAGAAGTGCCTTATCATGATGTTTGCAACGCAAGGGAAAGATTTAGTGTTTCTTGAAACAGTGATGGGCTTGGCACAACAACGCCGCCATTGTTTGATCGAGTGCATTCCATTGCCCCGGGATATTGCAAAGCAGGCACCACTTTATTTCAAAAAGGTTAGGTTTGAGCATTTGTTTTCTGTTCTAATGAATCAATGATTTGCTTACTTTTTTACTGTTGAATTCCTCAATAGTTTCATTTTGGAATGAGTTGAAAAATTCTCTGTTCTTTCTTTTGTAAACCTTTTTCTTTTAAACTACAAGATGACATTAGGTTTGGGAAAGGGAACGCAAAAGGGTTTATATATGAGAGTTTCTTATGTGCAGCAGGATTTTTGTGTTTTGAACTTGGCCAACCACTTGTTCTAATACAACTGTGGACAAAAGTGGCCCAATATGATTTAGAAGGGAACCACAGAGGATAGTTTATTGTAGGGGGGAATTATGTACACTGGTGTTGAGCAAGATTTTCTCTGTTTTGTTGTAAACAATTGGTCAGAAGGGTTAAGTAACTTGTAAGGCTTTAGATCCATGTCGAAAAGCATGTTGGATTATACTATAGAATGATGTAACATGTCTTTTCTTAGTAAATAATTTATGAATAGTGATCACAATAACAAATTTAAGTGGAAGTTTAGAAAAATCTCCAGCCATTGTTGCTCAAGGATAGTTGTTCATGAAGCCCTTTTGTAGAGGAGAGAAAAGAACCAAAAGTGACAGTAAACTTGAAAGTTGATTTCTTCTTTCTACTTGTAGTATCTCCCAAAGAATAGGCCTTCTAGTCTAAACAAATCTCTTTACGTATGAGATTTGATGGAAATCACAGACATGTTAAATGCCAGACTAGGGACCCTATTCTTGTACCCAACAGACTCTATTATCACTAAAGTTGTGGGAAAAGTGAATGTTCCAACTAGAAGAATTGGCATTAGAGGAAGCAATCTCAGCAATGAGAGCAGATATTTTTGTTGACATTAGACCTAATGTGCATTTAACTTAGGCAATTAGCTCGCTCCCATTGCTCATGGGAAGTCCTCTTAATTGCATACTTGATTCTGTGGGTACAGTATGGATGGTTCATCCGCACAAAGTGCTAAATCGAGATCTGTACGCCCTAATGTAAGAGAATTTTCTCCTTTTAGTCCCAAAAATTCACATTTCAGCATTGAAATATGCTATGATTCATTACGAACAAGTGAAGTAGTAATTGTAAATAAACCATGCGAATTCACATTGTTGCTATGAAACATAGAACTTTATTATGAATTCAACGAATATTATAATTCAATAGCAAAATCTAAACCTTCTTGTGGGTCGAGGTCACATCATGCATTAGACTTGCTACGAATCTCATAGTAAGACTAATGACATCATGATAAAAGGAACCTATTACTGTGACCTTGGAATTTTATCCTCTTGTTGCCTAGTCCACTTTCTCATTCCAATTATTTTACAAAAAATAATTACCTTCCTATAGGTGACCACTTTTGAGAATGTAGTTGCAATTCATGATGACATCATCCTTGTATGATAATGTGAATATTGTAATTAATGTGTTTTTATGTACCTACTAGTTGTATATTTAAAAAACAAAAAAAAGAAAAAAGGAAAAAAAAAACTCATCATCAAAGCTTAAGATGCTTTGGCCACTCCTAAGATGTTTGGATGTCTTATCATCTTCAAATGACCTCATTTTCTCTAAGTGTATATAACATAATAAAACATTTGTTAATGGGTTGGATTCAATTCTAGGCGACAAACGTTTAGTCTTATAATACTTATTCTTTACATGTTAGTGGGTACATAAATAACTATGATGCAGAACAACCTCAAGAATACATAAGAGAGAAAAAAAGTAGAGAAAAAAATAAATAGAAAAAGCAAGAAAGACTCTAGAAAGAAGCTAAACTCCTGGGAATCGGCACCTAGGGGGGTTTTGGAGTCGGCACCAAACCTAGAAAACTCAATTCTTAATTCATCATAAAACTACCTTCTTTAATAGATAGGGAGCCTTTATATAGAGCCATTTACATCAAAGTGGTAAACTTGGGCCTCAAGTCTAGGAAATTTAAAATCAAATATTGTAAAACTTAACCCCTAAGTCTAAGAATTTGAAGGCAACAATTTATTATTCTAAAATAAAATAAGTAGCTTTGGTCTTCAAGTCAATAGGCCAAGCTGGGCCAGGCTGTTGTAGACTGTGCTTGATGACCCCATCAAACTAGCATGCCAAAATTATCATACTACAACACATTATTATTATAGAATAAAATAATATGAAAAAAAAATAGAGATTTCATGGCCTTTTACATTTGCTGCCATTAAAATTTTGGTATAAATACTGCAAATTCTATAATTGAAAAAATTAATAACAGATTACAACTGAAATCAAGTCCATAAGGACTTCGTTTTTTGGTCCACATGTCAATGTCACTATGAAAAAGCTTTAGAGTAGCACGTCACCTAAATGAACATACATGAGGACATTATCATTGCAAAATAATAAATTTTGTTTATATCCACAACCTGTTGAGATAATGTCATACAACATCATCACCTTTTCACATTAGGCCTTATATATTGTTACCATTCTCAGGTACTAGAAACACCTCTGGTGATTTTTGTTTAATGGTATTTGTTGATGAAACCCTTTTGTAGAAGAGAGAGGAGAGAAGAGAACCAAAGTGATGGAAAACATGAATGTCGATTTCTTTTTCTTTTTTGTCAAACCCTCCAAAGAGTAGGCCTTCTAGTCTCAACAAACTTCTCTATGTTTGAGATTTGATGCAAGTTACAGACGTCAAATGCTAGACTAGGGACCCTATTCTTGTACCCAATGTTTTTAAGTTCCACCCATCAATGAAATTATCAAATAATGGGGAAGTTAATGAGATATGCCTTATCAAGAATCTATCACTTCATTCACTTCTAGAATGATATCAATAGTGGGAAGTTACATGTACGTTATCCTATTATTCAAATTCTTATATTTTGAATATATAAATAACTGAAAAAAGATTTGGGTAAGTATGCCAAAAGGAATACACGTCTAACAGTCTTAACTTGTTTTAGTAATTTCTGTGGGCAGGTTTCTTCAAAAGATGCCATATCCATAGAAAATGTTTATAAGGCACTGTAGGTCTGCTGTTATAAGAGATCTAATAATATTGCAGTCTCTCCTTGTTTCTTTACTTTTTAATGTTCTCTGCTGAATTTGATACTTGGTTAAGGTGTCTAGAACCACCATTGATTTGTGCCAGTGACATGATTTTTTGTAAGAAGCTCAAGATCGTGTTGATCTCGTGCAACATTTAATTTACTAATATTTTATTATTATTATTATTATTATTATTATTATTATTATTATTTTTGCATTTTTGCATTTTTTTACTCTTTGGCATTTAGCTTAAGTTTGTTGCTCTGTACAATTTTCTAAGATAAGTTTTCTTTTCAGGCAATTGACGATGCTGAAGATGAGTGGAGCCAGCACAATGCAAAGAAGATAATTGATACAAGTGTTAAGGGGTTACGTGGTTCAATTCCTGTAGATTTCCCCTACTTTCATGTTGAGTTTGGTCTCAACAGAGGGTTTGTCCATGTGATTGAGGATGAGAAGCAATTCGAAACTAGCTTTGGCCTCAATGTGGTGAGAGGTCTGCTACCGGAGGAAGATATGTATTGCTGCCAAAGGTATGAGTCGGTGGGTGCACAAAAGCAAGCAGTCACGGGTTTTGCTCAAGACTGGGAGCCTTTTGACTGGACGAAACAACTGGGTATTCATACTATTTTGATGCTTTGAGAGCCCCTGCTGTTTTCTGCTCTGGTGCCTGCACATGTGTACATAAGAGAGAGGGGGGGAAATTTTTTTAAAATTTTGATATGGTGAAATTAGAGCGAGTGCCTAATATTGTTGGTGAGGTTAATTGTTTGTTGAATTTCATCTGTAATTTTGTCCGTTATTCTTCCTCTGTTGTGTATATGTATATATATTTCAATTTTTCATTTGATGAAAATTGCTATTCTCTGATTTCATAGCGATTTAATGTTGTGAAAACACTAGTGTTATCAATCTACATGTCCATTTTTAATATAAAAAAAAAATTCCGGACTGTTAAAATTTTTTTTTTTGGTTAGTCATTATTTTTTGGGTAAGTAAAATTAAATAAATAAATGGTCATGTTTTGACTTGTGAATTTTCGGTGAGGGAAAATCTGAAGCAGCGGTTAGGAGTCGAGGTATTGAATGCATGAGAAATTACTTCTGAGCCAGCCACTGTATTTCTAACCCAAGATCACAAGTTGGGTGTAAGCTGTAGGTGTCGGCTCTGGTGGCGGTAGCTCTGGTGTTTCAACATGGGTGCATTTTGTATATGGGTAGCAGAACTGTCATTGGTGCACTTTGTCTACAAAGACTTGCGGACTTGACCCCGAAACGGCTATTATACTGTGCCACTGGAATTCCAGAAATTGGAGTGGCTCTTCTTGGAATCGAATACCACATTTGACTGAAACATTAGCCTATTTAGAGTCATTTTAAAGTTCAGGTTGATGATCAATGCAGTTCTGAGAATATTTAGGGTGTTCTAGGTGTCATTTTCTGTTTGTCCCAATGAATATGGTGCAGTGGGAATTGGAGTGTAGTCAGCCTGTGAACTTGCTTGGTTTTGGCTTTCTTTTTCCCTTCCTTCTTTCTGTTTTGGTATAATGGATGCTTTGTTTTGAGTAGTGGTCTTGTTTCTAGAGGATGTGACTCAGGTTTTCTGGGGTGTTTGGCCGCTTTAAGAATGGGTTTTAGTCTGTAGGCCTATAGGCTGCTTGGGGTGGTCTTTCAGTTATGCTTGGATTGGTCTTTCTTTTCTGTAGAGGAGTTGCTTTGGTTATGCCTGGCTTGTGCAGATTTAATCCAATAGTTGGTTTTGAAAAATTTAAGTCGTAGGTAGATGATTCAAGTTGAAGATCTTGCTTCATCCACAAATGTCCTTAAATGTGTGATTGCTATATATTAAAAAATGTAAGTTAATTATGAATCGAATAACAATTAGTTTCGGATAAACTTGATTTTTGGTATGAATCACCTGTTAGGTAGTGTGGAGCTTGATTGTACCGTACATCTTGTCCTTGCTTTTCACGGATCCAACTTTATTTTTTGCATGAATCGCTGAATTTTTAATAAGGATATTTTAGTATTTTTCACACTTATAACCTGTAGTCCTAGTTCTATATATGTGTTATAGTGGGTGGGGGTGGTGGTGGGGGTGTCCATTTAAATTCTCTTGTATCTGGTTTTGCGAAAAATATAGTGAAAGTTGTAGCGACTCCATGGATGTAGGTAGAGTTTTGCCGAGCCACATAAATTTGTATTTCTTATGTGTTCTCGATTTTTATTTATGCTTTTATTATCGTATCTCGTGGATTATGGGTTTGAAAAAATTGCTAATATCGCCTACATGAGAAAGCTATCTAATTGTTATGTTCTTGAGGAAATAAATCAAGAAAAGACTAGAAGATTGTCAAGGAAGAGATCCTAGAAATATGTCAAAGAGAGCACATTAATAAAGCATATTAAGATAATATAATACAGAGTAAAGTCAAAGAATATTTTGATTTATTTGGCACCGTTTGGTTACACTTATTTTAAGATCTTTTTTGCTTTTGAAATCAAAAAGTTGTAAGAGCAAAAAACACTATTTGGTTAGAAGAACTAAAAAGGACTTTTAGTAGGCAAAAAGCAAAATATTTTATTTTAAGCAAAAACAATGAAGATTTGCTTCTAAAAGTAATTTTTATCTTTCGGACATGCTTAACCTTAACTCGAAAAATTTGCGATCAAGAGAGGTTGTACTTATCCTAGGCTTCCGTTTGGGTAACAATGATTCAGTAGAGTTTCCCATTATATCCAAAAGATCACTGGCGAAATCAATTTTACCAAACACGCTTTTGCTTTTGTTATTTCTACTTAAAAGCAAATACTTAAAAGCAAAAAGCAAGAAAGTAAAAAATGACTGTTTGGTGGCACTTTTTAAAAGATCTTTTTTTAAGTAGGAAAAGTTATTTTTTATTTTTTTGCCTTTTGCTTTGAGGTAGAAGTAATAAAAGTAAAAGCGTGTTTGGTAAAATTGATTTTACTGGTGATCTTTTGGATATAATGGGAAATTCTACCAAATCATCGTTGCTTAAATAAAAACCTAGGATAGGCACAACCATTTTTTATCGTAAATTTTTCGAGTTAGGGTTAAGCTCGTCCAAAAGATAAAAATGACTTTTAAAAGCAAATCTTCATTGCTTTTGCTTAAAATTAAATATTTTACTTTTTGTTTTCTAAAAGTTCTTTTTATTTCCTCTAACTAAATAATGCTTTTTGCTTTCAAAAACAAAAAAAGATATTAAAAAAATTGCAACCAAACAGTTTCTACTTAAAAAAAGATCTTTTAAAAAGTGCAACCAAACTTTGCCTTAATTTTTTATTTTAAAAAAGGATTATAAACATTCAAGTGTGTTAGTTATGAACATTGAACTACATGAAACGAAAACAACCAGAACTAATCGATGGAAGAAAATTTCCTCCCCAGACTGATGACGTATATATGCATCGATCAGTTCTTCACGTCCAAGCACATTCTCCAACAATCCCCACCGTCGATCATGTCCAAGAATTCTCTAGCCCTTCAGGCTCATAAAATTGAGCTCTTGCATATGAACACTCTGGATTGGACTAGACCGAACCGAATTAATTCAGGATATCAAAAATTAGACCGGAATCGAACTGGAAATTGTATTGGACTCAACTGTACCGGACTGGATCGGCAAAAAGGGTCTAATTCTTGGTTTATTTTTTAAAATTTTTTTTAAAGGTAATAACTTTTTTGAATAAGTATTATTATTTATTCAATAATACTTATATATGGAGTATAATATATTAATATAAACATATATATATATATATATATATATATATATATATATATTATTTTAGTAAGTTGGGAATTCAGTTTAGGCCGGTTCTGTAACCTCCTAAACTATGGACCAGAAGAATTCATCGGTTCTTAAAATTGTGGCCTGAGAACCGGACCAATTAGTGTTTGGCTCGGACCGGACCAGATCGAATTGCTCGAAACATTCCAATTCTTGCGTCTACCTGAACTAAGTTGCACTCTTAGCTATCACCTTTCTCTATTCCTATCGAACTAAGAGTTGCCAAATATCTATGTTGATTTGAGACACCATCTCAATTTCAGTGAAACCAAACGGTGTCAAAGATACGGCACAAAAACGTTGTTTCGCTGAACTTTGTTCCCATCAAACTAAGAGTTCAAAGAAACCAAATGTTTTGTGCCGGATTTTTAACGACGCCTGAATTTCATAGAAATTAAATGTTGTCTGAAATCTAACACAAACACTTGGTTTCAATGAACTCTTAGCCGGATGGGAATAGAAGAAGGGGATGGGATTTATTTTGGGATCAAAACGACGCCAGCTTATGCAGTTTTAGTCCCTCAACAGAGGTGTTTAACACAACATGGTGTTGACTCATCAAATGGCTTGATGAAACGACCATCTTTGGCGTCGTTTCACTTCGGCTGTTGATTGCATTTATTTGTCTACGTGTCGCGATCCTCTTGAAACCCCAACAAGTGCTAGGTTTTCCTTGCCCAGCAGCGAATCCAAACACGATCCAATCACCATATGACATGTCACTCTAGTCATACGGCTAACAATTTATGGGTGTTTATGAACCAAATCAAACTTCATTGGCATGATTCATTTCTTTTAATAATTTTTATTGTATTTTATTGTAAACTTTATCTTACTACCTATGACCACTAATATTTCACAAATTAATCACAACATTGTGAAATAGTAAACAACACGATAAAAAAGGTTTATATGAATGAATAATGAATTTGAAAATACGCTTTTAACGATTTTAAATTTCTTCGCAATTATTTTCAGGTTATTTCTCAAATTAAATTAAGCTTAGATTTTGTTCTCACAACCAAATTTAGGCTTAGTTCCGTTTTATTTTTATTTTTTATTTTTCTAAGATTTTATCGAAATTATGCTTTACTCAGTTTCCAAAATCTCTTGTTTTTTCCCCTGTAGACACCCCATTTTGTCCCTACATTTGATAATGATTTCCCGATGATGAAGTCCACAATGTTTGCCGTCTACTCGGGTCTCTTTCTACGCGCAACGCAAGCAAATGGGGATTCAAACGATTAAATTAGACAGCCGAGGAATGTGGTGCGTACGCATATTTATAATATGCGTACGCATGGTAGTTTCATGCGTACGCATGAATATCCATGCATACGCATAAAATGAATATGCGTACGCATGAGATTCTATTTTCATCATTCACTTCCCACTTCGACCGAAAGCTTTGTCGGGGAATGATTTGGCCTTGAATTGGCCCGACCGTTGAACAGAGGGAGCGTGGGGGGGTAAAAGAGGATGGGGTTTGAGGTCATGCATGACGACCTCACCCGGGTGATTTTTCCTATAAATAGCAGGAGCTCTTGGGAGCTCAGGGGGAGGACGGAGGGGGAACAGACGGACGGAGGGACAGACTGAGAAGGCAGAGAGGGAGGGGAGAGGTCGGACAGGAAGAAATATATAGAGAAATAATGAGGGGCAGCATTTTGAGTAACTGCTAGTTATTCTGAGGGTGAGGAAAATGTGGGAAAGGTGAGAGAAATAAACTGAGAGAAAAGAGAGGAAAATATAACAGAGAGTTAGACCAGTGAGACTGGGAAAAGCTTGTTTTGCGCAACAGGGGAGACGCTGCCGGGTTGACGGTGGACCTGAGGGAAGGATTTAATTTCAATTTGCTTTATTTTTAAGAGGTACGCAGTATTTATTTATTCATATAATTATGTAGGATGTTTAGAAGTTGATTTATTGTATACATTGTCCATTTTTGGCCAATAATGTTCTTCGGGAGGTCCAAATCCGCGGAGAAGATGATTTGGTGAAACCATGAGTACTCGCGAAATATCATGCGTACGCATAATTTTATTATGCATATGCATGGTATGTGCGTACGCATGGTGAGACCATGCGTACGCATGATAATACCATGCGTACGCATGGTAAGACCGCGAGTACTCGCGACAGTGCGTTTTCTCTTATTTTCATTCTGTTAAGGCTTCTATACTTTGTTATTAAATATTTATGCTTTGTTTATTTATTCTATGCCATTAATCCATCATTCGTGTGTGCCATTTATTTATTGTATGATTAACAGGTGATCCGGATTTTATTAAAATATTAAATATGGTCAATGAATACAAGAATGAGGGCCGGTTTATTACCGGGCATTGTTGGGTGCCTAACACCTTCCCAAC
This sequence comes from Liquidambar formosana, assembly GCA_039720395.1. Taxonomy (NCBI): domain Eukaryota; kingdom Viridiplantae; phylum Streptophyta; class Magnoliopsida; order Saxifragales; family Altingiaceae; genus Liquidambar; species Liquidambar formosana. The sequence continues at coordinate 13,413,383 of CM077835.1, read as the reverse complement.
ATGTACCTTAGCTACGAACCCATCTCTAGTCAATAAAATTGGTCCTGGACCCTTCCAGGTGGCGACTCTCACTTGCACGCTAATCCTAAATGGATTAGCACCATCAGAAAGCAGAAAAGCAGGTAAATACAGGTGAACTGGGGAAACGCGCGAGCGCGCATGGCGACGGTGAAAAAAGGTCGGTGCGACCACAGTGGCGACTCTGTTGGGGACTGAGCTCAACCTCAAAGTATTCATTGACCATAATTAATATTTTAATCTAATACGAAAAACCAAAAAAAAAAAAATGAATAAATGTTTTTTTTTTGAAAAAAAAAAATATATGATGTTGTTTTTTACAATAAAATACTGCACACACACACCGGCCTGTGTCTAAACCCCGATGGTAGTTGGGTGAGGGTTCCCAGATTCCACTCGATTCTTGGGTAATTCTTATCTGCTCCATCAGCCCACAGCTTGTGCCACTAGCCTGTGATAAGCTTGTGAGTACGTTAACGGATTGCTCTCGGGCATCCTAGCTTGGGTAACCCATTGAAGGCGGAGGATATAAGGAGACCCTTGGTTTGAACTGCACGTTAAAAACATGGGTAAATTTACTTTTTCTGTACAATCCTGTGTGAATGTGTGACATGCATCATTTTCATTTTTAAGACCGGGTATGGGGCAAGGCCCAAAATTGTATAAAGGTTTTTTAATCATTTCAAGGATTGGGAATGGGGCGAGGCCCAATATTGTTTAAAGTCTTTTAATTAAAACCCAAACAAAGAGTCAATCTTGCAATAAGTTCACACCTATTAGAGAATTATGAGACCACTGCATGTGCCTACTGTATAGGGATTACTGTTCATAGTCGTTGGAAACCTACTAGTTATAGCCTTTGGAGTGCACTCTTTCTAGCTTTTTGGGATCTGCTATTTCTAGCCGTTGTAGGTTTGTTCCTTAAGTATCCATTGTTATGCCTCTTAGATCTGCGTCCCTGTAACCATGACTTCTTCTGAGTGCCTTGTAGCTGTCATCTTGCACTTCATCCTTTTCATCTTAATGGTCAGTTTCTGTTTGTGTGAGGGGGTTCCAGTGGAGGTGGCAATTTCATTTGTGACATTTTTTATGGTGTCACTCGTGTTGATGTATTGCCTTTATTCTTAGATCTTTAGAGGTTTGTTTCCATGTAAGTGTGTTTTGTTGGTTTTAGCTATGTATTCCGATCAGTTTATGTGAATAAATGTTAGGTTTCCTTTGTGTTCATCGGTTTGTTTTTGTTGTACTCCCACAAAAAAAAAAAAAAAAAAAAGAGAGAGAGAGTATATACACAAAAAAAAAAAATAAAAAAAAAAAAAAGAGGGGGGTGTTGTACATCAAAAAGTCCAAAAACCAGAAATCAAAAAAAAAAAAAAGGAAAGAGAGAGAGAATTGCTACTTGTTAGCAGCATCCTGAGGAGAATTTGAAGGCCCTGCTTCAGATTGTTTCTGAAGCCTTTCAAGTTGTTCTCGAATCTGTTCCCCGAACCCTTCTAGCTGCACAACCCTGGGCACAAGGCCTGTAGCATAGGAATCTATCATTCTTTTCAGTTCGTCGTTCTCTCCTCTTAGGGACCTCATTGTCCGGTTAGATCGATGGAGTGTTCGCTGGAGGCGTTGGATATGGTCGTTCAACCTCTGAACTTCCATGCCCCTAGCATATAGGCGTCGAGTCAGGTTAGCGGCAACTGTGGTTGCCTGAACATTTAGGGCCAAGGCACTTCTCATGATATCCACATCCGACCTCGTACTCAGTAGCACCTCATCGCGAGGAGTGATAAGCTCTGCACCCACTACAGTTACGTTTGTAGGGTTGTACACCAAGGTGTCACTCACCATGACTGGTTGGTTACCGGTTGGGAATACCGGGCGCCAGATGTTTGTCTGTGCTTCTGGCGCCGGCAATGCTTCTGGCACAATGTTTAGGTCTAGGTGGTTTGGAGAGGAAGAGGAAGATGCCATGAGAGTGAAGAGTTTTTGAGTGTTGGATGATTGAAGGGAAACTGTGAGTCACTGGCAATCCAATCTTTGTTTTTTAGAAAGATTAGGGGTTAGAAAGAGGGTTTTTGACAATTAATGCGCTATTAGGGCACCCAGCGCGTCATCAGAGGATCCAACGATATTAGGGTTTGAGAGTTATTTTAATCCTCTCGAGATTTGCATTTGTCGGCCAGTATCACCGTTTTGATGACAAGTGGCTAAGACTCAATATGTCAGCCACAGTATCTGTGTCGGTAGGAATCTTGGGCAGTTGGGTGAGAGATAGGCTTCCATATTTGGGCCCAGGGACTTGGACGTACCAAGTACCCATGGGAACAAATTGAATGTTATTGGGCTATTAGCCCAATACTCGTCCGTCAATAAGAATAGGAGCCCAGGTTGATTTGAATTTCTGATAGGCTTAAAAAACTTATTGCAAGATTGGAACAAGTAATTGGGCCTTTAAGGCAAAGAAATTAAACAATGATGTGGCCTACTTTGAACTAACCGACCCACTCGGCATGTGGATTTGGATTTAACTATTGAATCTGGCCTGGGTAATAACCTTGAAGCCCAATGTTATTTGAGTTTAAGCCCATTTAGTGTGAGGATTGTACAAAGATTGTGTAAGGAACTCATGCCCAATAAAAAAAAAATATAAAAAATAAAAAATAAAAAAAGGGGGGCTGAGATCCAATTGAGAGTAGGATGAGTGCATTGTAAAGGGCTTAAATTCACAATGACATTGGATTTCTCTTGATTTATCTTATGCTAATTCTCTGAAGAATTAGTGGACATGACGAAAATTGGCATAAGATAAATGGATTCTTAAAATATTAATTATGTTGGGGTGGAACCTAAACAATTCTCGACTGGCAGAACACAATTGGTCGCTCAACAAAATCACAAGACCTCAGTACTGCTTGGGTTAGGTCGCCGACAACAAACAGATTAAGAAAAGATAGGGCCATGGCAGACTTTGCAATGATGGAAGTGTTGACCAGAATGGAGGCAACAATGGGAAAATTGGATGGGCGTTTGTCTGGGATAGAAAACCGCCTCCAAGTCTTGGAGAAAGAAAAAGAGAACGAAAAGCCAGAAGGAGAAACGACAAGTGAAGAGATACCTTCAGCAAAAAGAAAGGAGGAAGGGGCCTCAGGGGATAAAAAAAGTAAGGGAAAAGAAGAAAAAAAGGGAGTTGAAAGTGAAATGTGGGAGGAAGATGATTATGATGATTATTTAAAGAAGGAAAAAGAATAGGAAAAATGGGAGAAGTATACGGCAGGGCAGGAGGAGATGAAAGAGAAGGTGGAAAAGATGCATGCAGCAATGCGAAAATCTCAAGGTATGGATGATTTCATGTTTGTTGGGGGGTCGTCCTCTGATCCTTTAGCAAATTTGTCATCCAAATTCAAAATTGCTGACATGGAAAAGTTTGATGGGGGTGGAGATCCCAAACAGCACATTCGCCAATATATGAGCATTGTAAGAATGAAAGGGATGAACGAAGCCCAAGCTGTGGCTGCCTTTCCATTATCACTTGTCGGAGAAGCCTCTAAGTGGTACTATAGTCTGGATGATGCACAAGTTTCGTCTTGGGAAACCTTAATGAAGCTTTTCAAGGACCAGTATAATTACAATACCATGCTGGACACAACCTTGCGGGATCTTGAGATGACGGTACAAAAGTCTGGGGAGACATTCTCTGACTTCCTAATCAGATGGAGGAAAAAGGCAATCAAGATGGTGAACAGGCCCACAGAAAGAGATCAAGTCAATTTGATCATAAAAAATTTACAGCCTGTGTATTTCAACCGATTGTTAGCATCTCCTGTCATGAATTTTGAGCAGCTGTATGATTGTGGGACCCGTATCGAACAAGCCATAAGCAGTGGTCAGGTGGATAGGTATGAAGGGAAGGCGATGAAGAAAACTTACGGGGCTGGAGGAAATGGTAGCGGTTAGGGAGGAAACAGGGTTGCTAATCCGCTTCCAAACTCAAGTACAGTAGCTGCTATGAACCAAGGGGCTAGAAGAGAATTCGATGATCTGGGAATGTCTCTATCTAAAGCTTTCGCCAATTTGATGAGGAGAGGACATCTGCAAGCCTTAGCACCACGTCCTCTGCCTAATCCTCTCCCACCACGATATAATTTGAATGAATTTTGTCATTTCCATCAAATGGCAGGGCATAAGGCAGACAACTGTGCCAGGTTGAGGCATGAGATCCAGGACTTGATTGATAATAAGAAGATTCCCAAGCCGGGAGAAGGAGCCAAACCAAACATTCATCAGAACCCTTTACCAGAATACCAGAGGAATGTGGGGCTTATAGGACAAGGCACCGAGATACGGGATCCCTCCGATCTTATAAGGGAAATAATGGTATTAGATGTTGATGCTTGGAAGGACTGCGGTGAAGTCAATGTCAAGAAAAGGGATTTCTGGGGTTCTATGGATGATGAGGATGGAATTCTGCATTTAACTCAATCTGGGAGGCATTTCAAACCTTCTTACCTGGAGGGAGATCACCCAGGAAGAGAAGCTGAGCTAGAAAGGAACAATAAGAAGTCAGAAGAAGAAGATGATGAGGATCGTGTGCTGAAACAATTAAAGAAAACTCAGGCAAATATCTCTATATGGGGACTCTTGGTAGCATCCAAAAGGCATCGACAAGCTGTTCTGGAGGCCCTTGCCAGAAAAGAAGTACCTATGGAAATTTCACCAGAGCAAGTTGTAGCACTGATGGGTACAAACTCAGAAAGTGAAGCTGTATTGACATTCTCAACAGAAGATTTGCCAGCTGAAGGAGTAGCACATGCCAAGCCCTTGTATATCACCGTGGAGTGCAGAGGAAAGAAAATACCGGTGGTCCTAGTGGACAATGGATCTGCCTTAAATGTCTGCCCAATGCGCACTGCCTCCAAGTTAGGACTCGCTGAAGAGCAGCTTACGCCATCTGCCTTAACTGTGCGAGCCTATGATAATGGATGTCGCAAGATTGTGGGGACCTTCAAAGCCGCATGTATTGTGGGACCAGTCGAGTCCGAAGTAGAATTCTGCGTGATGGACATTGATACCAATTTCAACCTCCTATTGGGTAGAACATGGTTACACCCACTAGGAGCCGTACCCTCCACTGTTCATCAGAAGATTAAGCTCCCATGGAAAGAAGGGATTCTGATAATACACGGGGATGGTGAAATCACTGCTCCGGTCTGCGAGGTAAAGGAAGAAGAAGCTGAAATGGCTTGGAAGGGATTCGAGATTATACAGGTTATTGAAAAAGAAGGACCGTATGGGATAGAAATGATTCCACCAAATCTTGGGGAAGGTGTTGGTCATATTGCTGCTCACCTCATGAGAAAGATGAATTTTATGCCTGGGATGGGTTTGGGAAAGTATAATCAAGGAGTAGCTGAGTTCCCTAATTTCAAACCGCAGGATAACCGTCTTGGTGTGGGATACAATGGCGAAAATAACAGCTTACCGGTCAACAAGGGCACACTCAATGGGAACTTTGTTAAAGAAGGAGATGACTTTCCTTACTGTGGATTCCCAGAACCTTGGTTCGATCGTATGACCGAAAAAATGGTCCCAGGATTGGAAATCTTTTTCAAAGCAGTGCTGAAAATCGAGGAAGAAAAGATGACCGATGCGAAGAAGGAAGGGTCTAAGACTGAAGACTGGAAGGATCTTCTGGAAGGGGAAACGATGCAAGCACTACTGGAACCCAAGCAGACTGAGAGGATTAATGCCTTGATTGATGAAGATGCTGCTGACGACTCCGCCAATCTGATCACTTCTGCTGATGGAAGTACCAGCACATGGGAATGGAAAAAGGGGGTTGAAATTGTAACTAGCATCATAACTGAGAATAAGCTCAAACCCAAAAATGTGACCACCCCTTTTGTTGGAAATAACATCTTTAATTCCGCGTATTTCGATGTGTCTTTCTATGATGAAACTGCATTATCACAGGATATTGATTACATTGAAGAATTAATTAAAAAAAATCAAGAAAGGAAAGTAATACATATTCAAGAAGAAACTATTTTAATAGACTTAGGTATTAATGAGAATCATAAAGAAATACGAATTGGTTCCACCTTATCTGAAGAGGAGCGGGGCAAATTGACAGCTTTGTTGCATGAGTATAATGATGTGTTCGCCTGGTTTTATCAAGATATGCCTGGTATTGACCCCGAAATAGCACAGCATCACATACCAATAAAAGAAGACGCTAAGCCAGTGAAGCAGAAGTTTCGCCGCATGAAGCCTGAGTTGATGATAAAAATCAAAGATGAAGTCACTAAACTTCTCAAGGTGGGGTTCATTCAGACGATGACACGAACTGACTGGGTGGCCAATATTGTACCGGTTCCAAAGAAAGATGGGAAGATACGAATGTGTGTAGACTACAGGGATCTCAACAAGGCATGCCCGAAAGACGATTTCCCGTTGCCTCACATTGATGTCCTGGTGGATAATACAGCTAGAAGCGCAATGATGTCATTCATGGATGGGTTCTCAGGCTACAATCAGATTAAGATGGCTCCAGAAGATGTAAGCAAGAGAACCTTTGTGACAGAGTGGGGAATCTATGGCTACACAGTCATGCCTTTTGGCCTGAAGAATGCAGGAGCGACTTACCAGAGGATGGCTACAACACTCTTACACGACATGATGCACAAAGAGGTGGAAGCATATGTTGATGACATGATTGTGAAGTCAGGAACTAGAGAAGAACATTGGGCCAATCTGAAGAAGTTCTTTGATAGAATAAGGAGATATAAGCTGAGGTTGAACCCGCAAAAATGCACTTTTGGGGTAACGACTGGGAAGTTACTGGGTTACGTGGTGAGTAGCAGAGGTATTGAAATAGATCCGATAAAGATCAAAGCCATCCTTGAAATGGCGCCTCCAAAAACTGAGAAAGAGATCAGAGGATTCCTGGGGCGATTGCAGTATATCAGCCGTTTCATAGCCAAGATGACCACTACTTGTGAACCAATCTTCAAGTTGCTGAAGAAAGGAGAAAGCAAAGAATGGAATGACCAATGCCAGCGAGCTTTCGATGCAGTAAAAGAGTACCTTTTAAAACCACCAATTCTACAGCCTCCTAGGTTGGGAAGACCCTTATTGCTTTATTTATCAGTATTCGAGGAAGCATTGGGATGTATGTTGGCTCAGGATGATGGACAAGGAGGTGAGTATGCCATATACTACCTCAGCAAGAAGTTGCATGATTATGAAACACGTTATTCCCCAATTGAGAAATCGTGTTTCGCTCTTGTGTGGGCTGCAAAGAAGTTAAGACACATTCTGCTGAGTTATGAAGTTTGGGTGGTGGCTCGGATGGATCCACTGAAATACTTGTTTGAGAAGGTTGTGCTGAATGGGAGAATGTCGCGATGGGCAATAATCTTGGCAGGATATGAATTGAAATATGTCACTCGGAAGAACATAAAAGGGCGAGCAATAGCAGAACACTGTGCAGAGCATCCAGTCGTGGGGCAAACTCTTGATGACGATTTCCCGGATGAAAATGTTTTGACAATTGAAGAAGGAAGGATGTGGAAGATGTACTTCGATGGAGCCTCAAACCAATACAGGGATGGGGTCGGGGTATTACTAATTGCTCCAGATGGTTCGCAGATCCCAATGTCTGTAAGGTTGAATTTCGAGAATTCAAACAACACAGTAGAGTATGAAGCATGCGTCGCGGGAATAGAGGCTCTATTGGTTTTGGGGGTACGAGAAGTGGAAGTTTATGGTGATTCTGCCTTGGTAATATCCCAAGTTTAGAAGATATGGAGAACCAGAGAAGAACATCTCAAGCCGTACCAGGGGTATTTGGAGAAATTAGCTCGGAGGTTCGATAAAGTTACTTATACTCCACTCCCTAGGTCACACAATCAGTTTGCTGATGCTCTAGCAACTCTAGCATCCATGATCAATGTGCCAGAAGGAGCCCCAATAAAGCCGTTAAGTATAAACCAGAGGTCTCGACCTGCATATGAAGAGGCTGTAATGCTAATAGATGCAGAACCTGATGATGGGAAACCTTGGTACTACGATATCAAGAATGTGATTGAGAAAGGGGAATATCCAGAAGGCGCTAATCGGAAGGATCGAAGGGCATTACGCCTTATGGCCGCTCAGTATATCTTATGTGGAGGAGATTTGTATAGAAGGTCGTATGATGGGGTCCATTTAATGTGTGTGGATGAAGAAAAGGCCCGAGTTCTTATGGGAGAGGTGCACGAAGGTGTCTGTGGGCCTCACATGAGCGGCAAGATGCTAGCCCAGAGGATAGTTAGAATGGGGTATTTCTGGACAACCATGATAAGAGACTGCGTGGAGTACGTAAAGAGGTGTCATCAATGCCAGGTATATGCCAATTTGAATTACATGCCGCCAGTGGAATTGCATCAAAAGACCTCACCTTGGCCATTCTCCACCTGGGGCATCGACATAATTGGAGAAATTAAACCCAAGGCTACGGGTGGGCACAAGTATATTCTGGTTGCCATAGATTATTTCACCAAATGGGTAGAAGCTTCTGCTTATACGGAGTTGAAGTCGTCACATGCAGCTCGATTCATTGAACAGAACATTATATGTCGATATGGAGTGCCGCATGAAATAATCACAGATAATGGGTTACATTTCCAAAATGAGGTCAAAGTGCTACTCGAAGAGTATCAGATAAAGCATCACAAGTCTTCCCCGTATAGGCCTCAGACGAATGGAGCGGTAGAAGCTGCCAACAAGAACATCAAATCCATCCTGGAGAAGAGTACAGTCACATACAAAGACTGGGCGGAGAAACTACCATTTGCACTATGGGGATATCGTACATCTGTAAGAACGTCAACTGGTGCAACACCATACTCTTTGGTGTACGGGATGGAAGCTGTACTGCCAGTGGAGATGGAGGTTGGTTCGCTGAGGGTCATGGTGGAGAATCGGATACCAGAAGCAGAATGGGTGAAGAGCAGATATGAACAATTGGCATTAATTGACGAGAAGAGATTGCAGGCTCTGTATCATGTCCAGGGCTATCAGAAGAGAATCGCTAGAGCTTTCAACAAAAGGGTGAGGCCTAGAGGACTAAAGGAGGGAGATTTGGTGCTTAAACAAATGCAAGCGTAGATATTTGATCCAAGGGGCAAGTTCAGGCCCACTTGGATGGGCCCGTACATTATAAAGACGATTATGACAGGAGGGGCAGTTAAGTTGATTGATGGGGACGGTAATGAACTCATGCAACCAGTCAACATGGATCGATTACGGAAGTACTATGTATGAGGAGAAGCATATGAACTACGAGGACCTGATTTCCCAAGAAGAAAAAAAAAAAAAAAAAAAAACAAATCATGACATCGCAACGTTTAAATTGGGAATACGTAGGCAGCCCTGAATGGGTGCGGTCCATATTATGGAAGGAAAATGAGATGTTATAATCTGTGGAGGCAATGGTGGAACCAATCCGTAATTATCACGATTCTTGTTAAATACATGGGTCAATTAAAAGCGAATTCTTGAGAATGGATAACTAGTACATCCTGATCATTTTTATTTAAATTAAAAATGTAAGAAGGAAACGATGAAATGTGCAGTGAAATCTGAAGAAAGAGGCATTGGCATACGTTTCATTTTCACTTTCTTATCCTCTTTGAAGGCCCTTCTTCTCCAGTTGATTCTTTCCTCTTATGGGGAGACTTTGGTTCCACTTTCTTGGCATTTTCTAAATCCCTAGCCAGCCAGTCATAATAGGATGATGGTGGGCTCACTAATGTCGGAGCCCGAAGGTTGCCCATCCGGGACCTATTTTCCCATGATGATCGAACTCGCTCAACGGCTCGAGAGAAGATGGGGCAGGTGTATCCAGCATGATCTTTGATAAGAGCATATTGATTTTTCCCAAATTGACGTGCAATACGGGACGCAGGATAATATGAGATATCATGCAGGCCAATCAACATTACACTCCCGGGGAATACTAACTCGGTGGTCATTTGATCGATATGCCACCACGGGCAGTGCCAAAGGATGTGGTGACAAGACAAAGAGCCCAAAAATTCTTGCAGTTTCTCATGATTGGGAAAGGGTTCAGCTAGCTTGCGATAACGATAATGTTCTGGACGAAAAGGATATACTGTTGGCACTTCAACCAATTGGAGACGTTCATGCAGCCATATCTGATGGATGGGAAAAGTAAAAAAAAAAAAAAAAAGAAGACGAAGAAAAAAAAATTTTGTGTTGATTTGACGGATTAATGGTATGGGAATAACTGATTACCTGTAATAGAAGAGGGCTGCCACGCAGTAAAGAAGTCCCTTTTCGCACTGCATCGTCAAGGCCATTGAGGGTTTCTGCAAGAATCATCATGCATGGATTATGGGAAGGAATGTGCTATACCACATGAAGGAGAGCCAGGTCAACTGAGTGGAAGTCACTGATGAGAAGATACCCCGCTAATAAGCATAGGCAAAGAGCCCGGAATGCATAATTGTCTGGTAAAGGAAGAGCGGTAGAAAAGTGCTGCACAAGAGGCTCGAGTGTTATGGTAGAATTAATGCACCATGATCTGGCCTGCTCTACAGAAATGTTTAGAGCCCAGGCAAGGTCAGGAGAATAGAGCATGGCTTGAGAAGGAAACAAGGGATCATGGGAAACGGGGTAATTAAGAATTGCGCTAAATTCCTCTATGGTGGGGCAAATCTCTATGTTGTTAAAACGGAACACATGACGAAGAGGGTCCCAATATTTCATAGCTGTTGAGAGGAAACCTTCATTGATCCTCACTTGGCAGTAGTGGATTAAAGAAGAAAGATGAGTTGACTCAAGTAGATGGGCTGTTTGCCGGTGGACAGACAGAAGCCACCTTTTGATATTCAGGAGAGAGAAGGAGACTGCCATGATATTTTGAAAGGATGGGAGAGTAAATGGGAAGGATCACCTATTTATAGAAGGAAGAATGACGATGTTGGCTGAAATAGGGAGGTGCTTCATGCACCAAAAGTCATTTTTTATGATGAAAAGATGGGCTGTGTTGGTCAAAGCACCGAAAAATGAGGTTGGCATTCCCCATGCGTACGCACGGTTTCTCATGCGTACGCATATCTGTAATATGCGTACGCACCCTTCTTCGTGCGTACGCATCCCTATTCATGCGTACGCATACCTTGGTTATGCGTACGCACCCCAAGGCCAAATTCATCTTTTTTACTCGTTTCCTGCTTTGTGATATGTTTGGTCCTCAACCCACTCATTACCATCCACCTGATAAACTTTGTTGGGCTTATTTCTCGTTTAATGATGCAGATACAATAAATAAAGTAAAAAGGGGAGACAAAAGGGAGATATCACCACCGAAAGATGCAAACAAAAGGCAAGAACATCAATCATATGGATAAAAAGTACGAGGCACCCATGTGCCTAATTCAATCAAAAAGGAGGATAGGTGCACCCATGTACAGATCAAATGTGTAAGATAAGAAATAAACAAAAGAAAAAGAAATTGTTTAAGTTACACCCCAAATAATAAATTGTTTTAAGAAAGCAAAGCTAAAAGGGCCCTCCACGGCGTTCCCGCCCTCGAGTACTCCTGCTCCTAACACTAGGGGCATGAGATGAGCTCCCACCCTGCTGAGCGCTCGAAGCCTCATCACCACCACCTCCAGGTGGACCTCCAGGTGGACCACCAGGTGCCATTGGACCTCCATGCAGTCTCATAGAATAATCCGTCACCATAGCCTTCAGGCTTCCCACTAGCTGGATCATGTCTGCGGACTCAGCCACGTTGAGCTGCGATGGGAGGAAAATGCGAATAGTCATACATACATATGCACATATTTTGCAAATAAATTCATTATGCAGGAAAGAAAAAAAAAAAAAAAGAAGAAGAGCAGGTACGCACTCTGCGAGTGCCAGGAGCCATGGGATAGCCCAGAACGTTGTCCCGGCGCGGGATTTCATTCTCAATAAAATATCCAGCGGGCGACCATTCAGTCACACGCCAGCCAGGCAACACCGGATTAATCCCTTCATCCTCACCCTCATCAGCAGGAGGAGCAACCTAGGAAGAAATGCAATCAGCAAGAGTTCAGGTTGTACAGTAAATTGAGATAATGAAACGAAAAGGAATATATACCTGGGGCCCAAGGAGCCGGGGCATGAGAAACTCAGCTGCAAACATGTCATAATCTCCATCGGGAAGAAGACGAGCATCACAAAGTATACCTGCCTGCCAGACGCCCAAGTCCTCCTTACTGATATTGTATGGGTAGATCATGAAAGAAGGAGGAAGCATAGGCACCCGCTGCCATGCAAGGACCTCATCAGAAAGCTGCCACATGACCCTCTCCGGCAAGTAAACAGCTCGGGAAATAGGAGAATCGAGTATAGAGCAGGTCAGTGAAGCCCTCAATGCTGCATCATGCATGGCCTGGTCGCCAGTGAAGGGGACACCGGTCCATGGGCGGGGTGGAATCTGCAAGAAGAAAAGTCAGAAAATTGCAAGGAAATCAAGGTACTTGGTTAGAGAATTCTAAAGGATTATACCTTGTTCAAGGGCGCAGTGTCCAGGAATTCGCGTATACGGTTATACCCCGATATGGGACGACCATCATCCCCGGTGAAGTCGATGTAGCGGCGGGCCCAAAGCTGTGTTAAAAAATAAATAAATAAATAAATAAAAATAAATATGATGACGGGCATCAAAATATAATATGGAAGCAAGTAATAAACAAAGCAATGGAAGAAAGCTTACCGCCCATAATCGCCAACATCCCGTGATGGAAGAAATCTGGTCCCTACTCAACGAATCCATGGAGGTATACAGATAAGACAGGACTGCTTGACCCCAAGCAAACTGACTGCAAGTCTCCAAATCCTCCAAAGCTACTAGCCAGACAGTGGTCATAGATTGGGCAGAGTTTGGGAATAGAAAAGCACCAATCAAGTACAGGATGAAACTCCGCGCCATGATCTGTTGCTCCCGAGTAGTCCCCTGGGGTCCATACTGAAAGGCCTCCGCCACATCAGTGTAATGACAGTGGCCCGATGTGAAGCTCGTCCCTATCACCCGACGATGAAACTGTGCGACCTCCTCCCCGGAAGGATATGAGGATGGAATGGAGGAGCCCACCACCCTCAGCCCGGTCAATCTGAAGATGTCGTAAGGAGTGATGGTTAGCTCTCTACCAGCGATATGCATAGTGTGGGTAGAGTCCCACCATCTCTCACCGATGCAGTAGCAAAAGGATTTGCTCCCGTCATGTGTCAGGAGATCCACGACTGATCCAAAGCCGGCCTGAATGACGTACCCCTTGGTGTTGTCATTCAACCGCTTCCACCAAGCCCAGGCAGTGGAAGCATTCCCTCGAGTGGAGAGATCGCGACGCGCCTGCCGAGAGCCAAACAGGTAAATGACAGCACAGGTATGTGATAAGTAACAATAGGTGATGCTTCAAAAGTGCCAAAAGAAGGAAAACAGGAGAATAAGTTGGCACCACCCGAGTCATGCGTACGCATAATTTAATATGCGTACGCATGATAAGACTGTGCGTACGCATGAGTCTTCATGCGTACGCATATTATTTTATGCGTACGCTCCATGAGACCATGCGTACGCCTGGTTCGGTGCAGAGTTTTTTATTTATTTGTTTATCGTGTCTGTAAATGAAAGGTTTGATTTTTATGCCAATCTTGGGTTCAAAAATGAGTTTTTTCCTCCTACGTGCATATGTCAGATAGGGTCAAAGATTATTCTCCTGGTTTCATCAAAATATACTCTCAGTTTTGAATAGGGTGGATGTACAGTGGACTTTACACAGCAAAACAATTAAAAGATTTGATTTTTAAGGTTTATTTACAGATTAAAGGATAAAATAATGGTTTTGGTAATGCTTCCAATCCAGATTCCACAGATATCTCATGCATTATTTCAGATCCATATATTGACAAAAGCTTTATGAAAGAAAACAGGTACAAAGAGAGCGTACCTCGCCCACCCGACAACGCCGGGACAAGTGCTCCGCTGGACGGAAAGTAGGAGTGATGACCTCGCCAGAATGGATGGTAGGCAGCCACCTTTTGTTGACAGAATCATCCCCTTGGGAGTGAGAGGACTCATGCTGTCATTGTCTCTTGGGAGCCATGAGAAGAGCACAGTGGATGAAAGAAAGAGAAGAGTTTTGGAAGAAGGAGGAGTTGTAAAGAATGGGAATGAGAAAAGACGGCTGAAAAGAATGAGAAGGAGAAAGGGTTTCAAACCCTTTATAAGTACCGCCTCGAAAGGCGTGCGATGCTGAGGGGATTAAAACCATGCGTGCGCATGGAGATTCCAGGCGTACGCATATTTTAAAACGCGTACGCATGATTTGACCAGGTTTGACCATGCGTACGCATGGTAGTTTTGAAACTTGAAAAAGGAGCGCGACTTTTGGGATGCTAATTCCCCATAGCATGCGTACGCATGGTATTCTACGCGTACGCATATTGAGAATATGCGTACGCATGGTTTGACTGAGGTCGAAAATTTTGACTCAAGTTTGTCTGCGGAAAACTTGATTTGCCTTGAGAGGGCCCGTCCCTGATTTTTGGAAGGAATTGCTGCGGAATTCCGACATTGATGCCTGAGACTTTCTGCGGGAGTCTCGCTTTGCCTTGATTGGGCAGGCTTATAATTGGTTGACTGGGATGCTGCGAGACCAGTCAAACCTTGATGGAATGTTTTTTAACTAGAATTGCTGCGGGATTCTAGCATGTCTTAGAATTTATTGAAGAAATCTTCCCTAGGATTGATTTGACTTTGATCACACGAACTACGTGAGGGTCTGATCTCGGCGGAGTACGTAGGCAGCTGGATGCGTCCGGCACGACCCAATGCATTGCTTGATTACATACATAAGGACGAGGTATTTGTCACACTCTGGGGATTTTCTGCAGAAATCCCACTTTGATCATTTCGAACTACGTAAGGGTCTGATCTCTACTGAGTACGTAGGCAGCTAGATGCGTCTAGCACGACCCGACACATTGCATGAGTGCGTGTGATTTGCATGTGGACAAAATGTTCGTCTAGAGATTTTCTTTCGAATCCTCCCCACGAAGTGGCGAGAATTCGAAAGAGGGGCAACTGTAGACACCCCATTTTGTCCCTACATTTGATGATGATTTCCCGATGATGAGGTCCACAATGTTTGCCGTCTACTCGGGTCTCTTTCTACGCGCAAAGCAAGCAAATGGGGATTCAAACGATTAAATTAGACAGCCGAGGAATGTGGTGCGTACGCATATTTATAATATGCGTACGCATGGTAGTTTCATGCGTACGCATGAATATCCATGCGAACGCATAAAATGAATATGCGTACGCATGATATTCTATTTTCATCATTCACTTCCCACTTCGACCGAAAGCTTTGTCGGGGAATGATTTGGCCTTGAATTGGCCCGACCGTTGAACAGAGGGAGCGTGGGGGGGTCAAAGAGGATGGGGTTTGAGGTCATGCAAGACGACCTCACCCGGGTGATTTTTCCTATAAATAGCAGGAGCTCTTGGGAGCTCAGGGGGAGGACGGAGGGGGAACAGACGGACGGAGGGACGGACTGAGAAAGCAGAGAGGGAGGGGAGAGGTCGGACAGGAAGAAATATATAGAGAAATAATGAGGGGCAGCATTTTGAGTAACTGCTAGTTATTCTGAGGGTGAGGAAAATGTGGGAAAGGTGAGAGAAATAAACTGAGAGAAAAGAGAGGAAAATATAACAGAGAGTTAGACCAGTGAGACTGGGAAAAGCTTGTTTTGCGCAACAGGGGAGATGCTGCCGGGTTAACGGTGGACCTGAGGGAAGGATTTAATTTCAATTTGCTTTATTTTTAAGAGGTACGCAATATTTATTTATTCATATAATTATGTAGGATGTTTAGAAGTTGATTTATTGTATACACTGTCCATTTTTGGCCAATAATGTTCTTCGGGAGGTCCAAATCCGCAGAGAAGATGACTTGGTGAAACCATGAGTACTCGCGAAATATCATGCGTACGCATAATTTTATTATGCATATGCATGGTATGTGCGTACGCATGGTAAGACCGTGAGTACTCGCGACAGTGCGTTTTCTCTTATTTTCATTCTGTTAAGGCTTCTATACTTTGTTATTAAATATTTATGCTTTGTTTATTTATTCTATGCCATTAATCCATCATTCGTGTGTGCCATTTATTTATTGTATGATTAACAGGTGATCCGGATTTTATTAGAATATTAAATATGGTCAATGAATACAAGAATGAGGGCCGGTTTATTACCGGGCATTGTTGGGTGCCTAACACCTTCCCAACATGTACCTTAGCTACGAACCCATCTCTGGTCAATAAAATTGGTCCTGGACCCTTCCAGGTGGCGACTCTCACTTGCACGCTAATCCTAAATGGATTAGCACCATCAGAAAGCAGAAAAGCAGGTAAATACAGGTGAACTGGGGAAACGCGCGAGCGCGCGTGGCGGCGGTGAAAAAAGGTCGGTGCGACCACATCCCCCCCTAATATTATTTTGCTAATATTTGGCCTAGTTAGTAAATACTCGTACTATATTTGTATAATACATGTATAAGTAAAACTCCCGCTTGCCATACAAATTTCAAACATGATTAAAAATACTCTTTTTTTCTTCTTTTTTTTTTTAATTTAAATTTTTATAGCAAACGTTTACGTACTTAACGTATTCCATATTATGCTTATCTTAAAATACTCTTAATTGCATTGTTGACAATTTGACTCTTATTATAATCATTGACAATATGAGTATGGTCCTACTCATGTGAAAGACTTGAAAAAATTTTGAAAGAAAAATTAGAAAGAGAAGCATTAATCTACTCCTCAGTCTTACAAAAAATAGACAATTTTTATTACTTTTAGTGTCCCAAAATGTTTGTCCACATTGAAAAGTTGAACTATAATTCTTTTGAATTTTCTTGTACTATAATTTTGCAACAGGACCCTTGTGCCTTTTTTTACTTTGTTTCATGGGGAATTTTGAGGTATCATTACTTTGGATGATTTGGACCTTTTCATCCTTTCTCCTCATGTTTGGAAAGGATGTAGGCAATCTGACTGATTATTTTTCAATTATATGACTGAAAAGTTAAATCCAAGTGACCTAACCAACACAACAACAACAACAACAAAAAAAAAAAAAAAAAAAAAAAAAGGGCATGGTGGATAGTTAATGGAAATGATAAAGTTTTTATTTTCATTCACATACTTTATTTAGTGGTCAACGTGTTACTGATAAACTTATATATAATTCATCCAAAAATAAAGTCATTTTAATTGAAAACAACAATTGTAAATCAAGAGATGAATAAAATAAATTTGATAGATTTGTTTAGTTGATCGATATATATGGTATCATTTCTACTAAAAAGAGAAAAATGTTACTCTTTCAATTCCTTCCCCCCTCCCCCCAAATCTCTTACATGGTCCATTTGAGTATGGTCCTACTCATGTGAAGATTTGAAAAAATTTTGAAGGAAAAATTAGAAAGAGAAGCATTAATCTACTCCTCAGTCTTACAAAAAAATAGACAATTTTTACTACTTTTATTATCCCATAATGTTTGCCCACATTGAAAAGTCGAACTATAATTTTTTTGAGTTTTTTTATACTATCATTTGTCATTTCAAGAATTAAGTACTTTAAAGTTTAAACAGAAAACCAAATCCCAAATAGAAAAATGATACTTTTAGAAAGAAAAAATTGAAGCAGTGGCAGATCAATACATTAATAGCTTTTCTTAATCTTTGTGTTTTGTTAAAGATCGATGACCTATGTTTATGAGAAATGACTTAAATATCCGCATGTCCAATCACCCATTCAATTGTGGGGGACAAAGTGGTCTATTAACTTTTAGGTCATTTACAAGAATCAAACCCTACACCTCACTCCACCTACGCCATATCTGCACCAGTGTACCACTAAGTAAAATGGTTTAGGGGGTGACCCAAAAAATAAAAAGGAAAAGAGAAGAAGATGATAAAGAAGGTACAACTCATGTAAGGAAAGTGTATCTGGCATATTACCTAGAAAAAAAAAAAAAAAAAAAAAGAAAAAAAAAATTCCACCCTGGAGTATATAAAGACCAAAACCGAGGGCTCCTTGCATGGATGATTAGACCCACTAGTTGAATAGCTTTGTTAGCACTACCAACTTGCACTAAATTCCACCATCCATGATTCAATGGCAAAAAGTTCTAAATATCAAATCGGGGCATTGTTTTTGTATCATGATAAACTGAAGGATATTGTTTGTATTATTATACTTTGGCAGCGATATAAGAGTAAAATTAAATATCTAATCAAGGCTAGTTTAATGGTGGGTTTTTAAAAAAAAAATCCCAGTCTTGCCGTGAATCCTAGCAGGTCTTTTTCCTTTTTATATAGATATTGTTTGTATTATTATAAGTTGGCAGCGATATAAGGGTAAAATTAAATATCTAATGAGGGCTAGTTTAATGGTGGGTTTTTAAAGAAAATGTCAACCTTGCCGTAAATCCTAATAGATGTTTTTCTTTTTTCATATATTTTATGAATTCCCAAAAAAAAATCCCAAAAACCCGTCTATACCCCTTAAAGGTCCCCCTCTTAATATAGGGGGGGTTGGACTGGGCCATGCCCACATTAGACTGTTTTGTTGTCATCCCTACCTGCATTCTCACATTTTTCTAGATTTGGATTACATTAACGCACATTTGCCATGTTTATTTAATTGAAATGGAATACGTAGGAATGGAATGTGATTCCACGCTTAAAGTAGTTTGAAATGAAAATGAATTTAAAATGATTGTTCAAACACATTATTTAATTTCATTCACATTTAAATTACCTCATCCAAAAACATATTTCGAATGAATTGGAATCTAATTCTATTCTACCTAAACAAACATGACCTTAATAGCTTAGCAACTCATGGTTGTCATTATGTCAAGATTCAAAAAGAGAAAAATAAACATAAGAGGCCTATTTCTACAACTAGGCCCAGGTATCAAATCTTGAGATAGGATTCATTGTAATTTCGGGTCATTATGGTGCAGTACGTTTACTATAGAACCAGAAGTGGCATGGTGGGCTTGTTGCAATTGTTACCACTGAAGTCCATGCCCATAGCACGGTTTCTTAGTCATATTATGGTGCATGACACATGGACTCATGTCCATGAAAATATAGGGCCTATGTGTTAAACATGTGCCTGCCTATTCCAAAAAATGGTGTTTGAACGGCTATTGCAACCCCCCATTCTTATCACTCCACCCCCCATCCTCTAGGTTTTTAAGGTTTTATACAAAATATAAAAGGTTTTTATGAAATCTGGCCGTGATGTCCACTAGAAAACATCATTCTGAATAACTTTGTAAAAAAAAGTTTTTTCTAAATCTATCGTTTAAATAAACTTTTTAGCCATTTATAGCCTTTATTTCATTTTTTGCCAAAAAGTCTACCTAAATGATAGATTTTGGAAAAACTTTCTTCTGCAAAGTTGTTCAAAATGATGTTTTCTAATAGACTAAGTGACCAGTTTTTGCAAAAACCTTTTATATTTTTCATGAAATCTTAAAAACCAAAAAGAAAGGGGTGAGGTTATAAGAATGGGGGATTGCAATAGCTGTTCCCAAAGGACACACATTTGAAGCTGGGCCTATTTTACAGGAGCTAGCATTTTTATTTTTATTTTGGTACAATTGGAGGAGATCGAATCCCTAACTGGCTAACCTATCTTGAATCTCGCATTACTTGCATATGAAATATGCTTAAGAGACAGAATAGCAATTTTTTTTTTATAGCTACAATTGGACAGGTTCAAACCTCTAATCTATCCATACATTTTATCTTACACTTCCTCACCAATAGGCTAGCTCCAGTGGCTCAAAGACAAAATAATTTGATTTACTTTTCTTGGTTGGTCACTTAGGTTGATGCGTCTATGAAAAATTAGTAACCTGATACAAAAATTGAATCCTTTTTGTTTTGAATGTAAGAAGAGCTTTGAAATCCATCTTAACTGGGGGTATTTATGTACTTTTACTTTGTTGAGTGGTGGTGTTCTTTTTTCAAACACCCCATCCCCACCAAAAAAAAAAACAGACAGAATTCTTTGGATACTATGGCTCCTAATATATATGTCTGTATTTGGCAAGTTTGAATAGGATCCAATCACCTCCGGATTCGCCACCTGGGAAAGCAAAACCCAGCACCTGTTGGGATTTCAAGAGGATCGCGACACGTCATCAAATAAATGCAAATTTGGGTCGAATCATGCCAGAAAGGTTTAAATTTGGGTCAAATCATGTCATGAATTGGGTCGGGTATGATTTGTGTTGGGTTGGGTATCATTGGATTGAAGTGATGAGAGAGAGAGAGAAAAAAAACTGGGGCACAACATGGGTCAGGTCAGAATTTGGGTCATAAATTGGGTTGGGTTTGATCCATGTTGGGTTGGGTATCATTAGATTGAAGTGATTTGCGGGTTGGATGTGGGTATGCACAATAATTGGGTTGGGTGTAACCCAACCCATTAATGGCACAAATTACATAACCCATTAATGACCCAACCCAAACCCATTTATGCCTCAACCCAAACCCACCCAACCAGCCTAACTAGAGGCCTAAATGCAATCAACGACTGAAGTGATAAACGATGCCCAATGTGGTTATTTCAGCAAGCCATTTAATGAGTTAATGCCATGGTGCATCAAATGCCCCCATTAATGGATCAAAACAACTTAAGCTACGTCGTTTTGATCTAAAAATAAATCCTATCACCTTTCTCTGTTCCTGTCAAAGTAAGAGTTCCAAATAACCTAACAAACTCCTAAATCTAATGTATAGACTATAGACATATGGTAATATGATCTAAGTCTAGATATTGCCATGCACGAGAAATCCTAACCATAATATGCATCAAAATAAGTAAAAGAAATAATCATTTAGCTTGACTGTGATGAAGCAAATATATTATACTAACTGTGCCCCTTTGGTTTGTTGCGAAAGCTTATCATCCATCTTCTTTTCTAAGATCAATAAGCACGGCAAATCCGAAATTCTTTTGATAAGCACAAGGTGGGTGGTCTCTTTAAGGTCTTTCTCTTCAAAATTTCTTTCATTTGCCTCTCTAGTTTGTAGGGTTCAGAATCTTTTTTCTACACTTTAGGTTAAGTATGTATAGAAGAAATTAGGTTAGAATTATATTAGGAAAGTCCCTTCATCGATTCCCAAGTTTCGGGAACTCAAAATAGGCAAGAAAGCTTAATTTTCAGGCAAGAAACAAAGTTGGACAATATGCGTACGCATAATCAAGTTGAGTACGCATATTTAAGTTATGCATTCACGTATCCAGATTATGTGTGATCACATATTCAGGTTATGCGCACACATAATATGGATATGAATAGTCTAGAGCTGCAACTTGGGTGGTTGAGAGGTCGTCCCAGCAGGCTCAACCCTAAGTATAAGATCCTCAACCCAACCCGCTCTTTAGGTTGAGGTTCCTCAACCCATGCTTAACCCACGCTTGGGTTGGGCAGACTGAGATTGGGCACGGGTTACACAGGTTGAATGGGGTTTAACCGAGATGAACGGGGTTTAGGTCAGATTAAGCATGCTTGCCTATATTTTATATTTTTATTTTTTTATAGAAAACATTCTTTAAAAAAGAAAAAAGGAAAAAAGAAAGCATCTAAATGAAAATGCATTATTGCATATGCACACAAATTTTAGTCATCCAAATTTTAATAATTAACTTAGAATTCATGTCAATTCAAAAAAATAATTTTTTTCACAAAAAATAAAAAAAGAAACAAAAAAGATGAAAGCATCAAAATAATTAAACAACACTTAAAGAATTTAAAATTCAAAATATTAACAAATATATAACTGAGTATAGTGAGTAGATAAGTAACCATGTTAAGAGACATTATTCAATATATTTTACATTATATATTATATAGGTCAAGTTCAGGTTGGGGCGGGTTGAAATTTTCAAACCCAAAATCAACCCAACTTAAGCAAAACTATTGCCTAAAATTGTTCATTAATCAGGTTAAGGCGGCTCAATCCACCCGAGTTGTAGTCCTAAATTGAATACGTATAAGTAGCATAACTCAATTACTAGTAATTGAGCATACGCGATGCGTGTGCAATATATTTTTTCAAGTTTTTTAAATCATATGTGTGTAGGAGAGAATTAAGGAAAAAGAAGTTGTGACGGATTTTTTTAAAATTAGTAAAAGTTACTAAATTGCCTCTTAATTTTATTAAATTATAAAGGTATTTTAGTATTTTTAGGTGCAATCCAACTGCAAAAAGCAATAGACTTCATATATTACTGACTTTATATATTACAATAGATGATTCACGATACAAAACCCTAGCCCCCGCTCCTCCTAGCCATACCAGTCTCTTTGTTCGCCGCTCCGTAGTCGAAGCTTAGCACTGGTTTTCTCCTCCTTCTCTCCCTCTCTTCGGGTTATTCCTTTGTCTGTCAGATGAAGAATATGAATCCCAAAGATACAGGTGGGACAAAGGCTGCTGGGAACCTACTTTTCTCCCCTTCAGTTGTTGGAGATAGGGGTATAAGTTGGAGACTGAAAGCCCTAAGGCGTGCACAAGGGCAAGCAGATTGTGAAGGACTAAAGGTTGACGAGGTATGTTCCTTACCTTTTAGGTCTAAGAAATCATTGCTCAATTGGTCCCAATTATTCATTTGTTTCGCGCTGAAATTTTACAGGTTGTTGGTGAACGTTGTGGTTCTCTTGGCCAACTTGCTGTATCTGTGGCATCTCGTGCGGCTGCCCCATCTTATGCTCATCTGCATGCAATAAAAAACAGAAAGAGGGTGCTAACGGAGAGACGTCAAACGGTTGCTGACAATCATAATGAGAGGGATACTGAGAAGGTATGTAACAGATGTTGAGAGTGTTATTGTTGAAATTATAGCTTTAGGGCTTGTTTGGGTGTCCAATTCGAAATTAAACAATTCAAAGGTATTTTGCATTGTATTGAAAGCACAAATCCGTCAGATTAAATTGAAAAATTCAAGAAAAAATTGGTCATCATCACAAATAAAAGTGGAAATTCAAAATAGCTGCATTTCATGAATTTCTAAGAATAGATCTAATAACATCGACTGTAGTGATGACTCTAAATTTTCAAGATATTCTAATTCAAAGTGATAAATTTATACCCTCCAATACTATGTAAAATATCTTAGAATTGTTTAATTTCGAATTAGACACCCAAACAGCCCCTTACAAAATACACTATAGAATTCTTATCAAATTTTATATGCCAGTGATTTAAATTAGTGATGGGTCTCTTCTGTATTAGTTCTGCCCCATTTTAACTATAAGGCCATTTAAATTCTAGCCTACCTAATTCCACAACTTGAGTTGAGAATAATTTAATTGAATGAGTCAAAAAGGTTAACACTACTACCTCTCTACTTACATGTTATATTATTGTGATTATTAGATTATTGGCGAAGACTACTACGAGCTTTGGCATTCTGAAATGCAAGTGCCTGAAGTTCAGGATTCTTTATCATGGGGGAAACGGAAACGTCAAAACATGTCTATGAAGGATGTTAGCCTTGTGTCTGCTGCAGTGTCCAGCTTAAATAAATTTGAAAATGATGGAAACATTATGGGTGAATTTATTTGGCAGCAGAGTAATAATACTGATGATTCTCTTTGTTCTTCATATGCATATCATGGGGGCAATGTGGAGTCAAAAGTGGATTTATTAGGAAAAAGCAAACCCAGTGAAGGTGGTGCAATTGTTAAGCAGGCCTTTAGTGCAAACCAGTTGGCTGCTAAGGTTTTGCAGCTTCGTATGAAAGGAAAGCATGAAGAAGCTGAGGAACTGCTGGTGAGGCAAAATTTCCACTTTGATGAATATTTATATATTAAATATCCTTCTCTTTTCGTTCTATTCATATTCATATGTGTGTGTGTGTGGGTATGTTTTCTTTATTATTATTCTTTTTGTTTGGGGGCTTGTTGTGTGCATGTAGGAAGGTGTGAGTATTTGTAATTTTGGTATGGTGATTAATGGTTTTTAGAATTGAAATCTAAACTGTAGGATTGTATACTTCTTTATTTCTGTTGATTCTACCTTACCCATTTTGGTTCTGGATCTTTGGATTATATTGTTTCTTGTTATTTTTTGACCCCGTCTTACCCATCTCTATTTTACTCCCTCAATGGAATCAGCAGAAGTGGATCATTATAGTTAGTATCGGTTGAAAATAGGATTATTATGACAAAATTGTGACTAAATTCTTATGTTCCTGAAAATATTTGCATCTTTTCCCATATGTTTTACTATTTTTATGCCTACTCTCTTTGTGGCTTCTTTGATTTTTGGGAATTAAAGTAGTTTTTCTATTTTTTAATTATTGTTTATAGAACGTATAAGGCATGGAGTATTGACTTGATTAAAGTAGTGAGAAAGAAGAACTATGTTGATTTATTACTTAATGTGATTGATCTTTTGATGTTATATTGGTACCTTTTAGGGGTTGACTTGTTTCCCTCCATGTTCATCTTTAAATAGCAAATAAATGTTATATTAATTTTAGATCTTACAATGTATAAGTGAGGATATAGAGAAAAGGATTCAAAAATTTGTTTTCCTGCACACAAACCTATACGTTGCAGATTTTTGTCTCTAGGCCTTCCAGCCCTTCCCAAGCATTGATAAACCTTTAAGTTTCAAATAACCACTTGCAAGTTAGTGCTAAGTTTTAAAGGTGCATCTGCACTTTTATGTGGGTGAGCTGAAACATATTATGATTTAAGTGTTCTCTTTCCAATCCCTATTTTCTCAATGACCAATTTAGTTTTCCCAATTTGTGGTTTAACATATGAATATATTATAATTTTTTCCCAGCTTGGTAGAGTAATGAATCCTTGATCTGATCTTAGGACCTGATCCCACAAGCCTTTACCAATCTAATTTGGAGTCCTTGTCTCTATTACCAATCTATTATTGCCAATGATGATTACTTATTGTTCTTAACTTTTATATTGCTGGCATGATATACAATGACACATTAATATTCTAGGACCTCTTTTTGTTTTTGTTTTTGGTTTTTTTTTGGGGCCGCACATGGATTTTCTTTTAAGTTTGGGAATTTAAGCACATTTTTAAAGAGTGTCAACATACCTGTTAATTCAGTTACTGAGATCTTGAACTTTTGCTTCCATGATCGATTGTAATTATTTTCTTCTGCTTTGTTTTAATTAGAAAGAATCAGAGATCCTCAAGGCAAAGCAGGGGGCTGGGGACAAATCCATTAGACTGCAGAATGGGGAAGGCAAAAGCAGGTAATTTTTCTTGGGACAATGTTGATTTGTTTTACATCCTTAAAATTGTAGACAACATAGTATTTCGTACAATTCGTTGTTTTATTAGATAAAATTTAAACCAGCATAAATTTGGTTAACTTCCCATTTCCTTTTGGCATATTTGAAAAATGGCTCTCTGTTTTTGCTTTTTATTACCCCAATTTGATTACTCACTGCCTATGCTCTTTTCTGTTTTGCTATCTTTTTTTTTTATTTTTTATTTTTTATTTTCCATTTATTCATTCGTTAAACTAGTTGGTAGAGTGTTGCTAATTATTTTTCTTCTCTCTATGTCCTTTCTAGTTATGTTATGCGGAACATGTCTCTTCAGCAAAAGGAGGAGGATGATGCTGATATGCATCTAGCTCAAAAGATTGTACAGAACAAACGGCGTGGTATATTTGTTCTGATGGATGATGAATCTGATTTTGATGATGGTCCAAAGAGAAAGACTTCGAAAAAGGGAGGGGCCAATGACCATAACTTAACTGAAAAGAACAATTTTGCAAAGCGTATCTTGACTCAGCAGGAGCGTTGCCACTTTTGCTTTGAGAACCCAAATAGGCCAAGACACCGAGTTGTCTCAATAGCTAATTTCACGTATTTAACTTTACCAAAGTCGCCTGTTGTGCCAGGTCATTGCTGCATTTTACCGATGCAGGTGAGATACTTCCTTCTCTTATAGTGTTCAATTTTAATTTTTGTATTTTAACATGAAATATTAGAAGCTTGCAGATTCATGTGCTTTTCAGTTGAACTTTGACTTACAGTCCCATGGAAATGAACCAACTTTTCATTTCTTACAGCATCTGAAGGCAGACTTCCATTTTAAATGGAGTACTTGGAGATCCATAAAAGTGATGATGAAAACTTCTTGATTTTTGATTTTTGAAATCCTGAAAAACTTCTTCTGCTCATAATACAATGTGGACTTGTTTAAATGCTTTGAAAAGTAAAATGAAAAGCAAAGTGATACGTAAAAGCATGATAGAATGATATCATGTCCATGGGTTGTCGAAACACCACTTCAATCACTATTATTATTATTATTATTATTATTTTTTATTTTTTTAATTTCTCATGATGATTTTTATTCTAATGTATAGTCTCTTGCATTTGCAGCATGAATCAGCCACAAGAACTATGGACAACAATGCATGGGAAGAAATTCGCAACTTCAAGAAGTGCCTTATCATGATGTTTGCAACGCAAGGGAAAGATTTAGTGTTTCTTGAAACAGTGACGGGCTTGGCACAACAACGCCGCCATTGTTTGATTGAGTGCATTCCATTGCCCCGGGATATTGCAAAGCAGGCACCTCTTTATTTCA
Organism: Liquidambar formosana; assembly: GCA_039720395.1. Taxonomy (NCBI): domain Eukaryota; kingdom Viridiplantae; phylum Streptophyta; class Magnoliopsida; order Saxifragales; family Altingiaceae; genus Liquidambar; species Liquidambar formosana. Next base: position 13,386,639 of record CM077835.1, on the reverse strand, counting down.
AAAAGGTTAGGTTTGAGCATTTATTTTCTGTTCTAATGAATCAATGATTTGCTTACTTTTTTACTGCTGAATTAATGTCCTTAATAGCTTCATTGTGGAATGAGTTGAAAAATTCTCTGTTCTTTCTTTTGTGAACCTTTTTCTTTTAAACTACAAGATGACATTAGGTTTGGGAAAGGGAACGCAAAAGGGTTTATATATATATGAGAGTTTCTTATGTGCAGCAGGATTTTTGTGTTTGGAACTTGGCCAACTACTTGTTCTAATACAACTCTGGACAAAAGTGGCCCGATATGATTTAGAAGGGAACCACAGAGGATAGTTTATTGTAGGGGCAAATTTTGCACACTGGTGTTGAGCAAGATTTTCTCTGTTTTGTTGTAAACAATTGGTCAGAAGGGTTAAGTAACTTGTAAGGCTTTAGATCCATGTCGAAAACACATTGGATTATACTATAGAATGACGTAACATGTTTTTTCTTAGCAAATAATTTATGAACAGTGATCACAATAACAAATTTAAGTGAAAGTTTAGAAAAATCTCCAGCCATTGTTGCTCAAGGATAGTTGTTCATGAAGCCCTTTTGTAGAGGAGAGAAAAGAACCAAAAGTGACAGTAAACTTGAATGTTGATTTCTTCTTTCTAGTTGTAGTATCTCCCAAAGAATGGGCCTTCTAGTCTAAACAAAACTCTTTACGAGATTTGATGGAAATCACAGACATGTTAAATGCCAGACTAGGGACCCTATTCTTGTACCCAACAGATTCTCTTATCATTCAAGTTGTGGGAAAAGTGAATATTCCAACTAGAAGAATTGGCATCAGAGGAGGCAATCTCAGCAATGAGAGCAGATATTTTTATTGACATTAGACCTAATGTGCATTTAACTTTGGCGATTAGCTCGCTCCCATTGCTCATGGGAAGTCCTCTTAATTGCATACTTGATTCTGTGGGTACAGTATGGATGGTTCCTCCGCACGAAGTGCTAAATCGAGGTCTGTACACCCTAATGTAAGAGAATTTTCTCCTTTTAGTCCCAAAAATTCACCTTTCAGCATTGAAATATGCTATGATTCATTACGAACAAATGAAGTATTAATTGTAGATAAACCATGCGAACTCACATTATTGCTATGAAACATAGAACTTTATTATGAATTCAACGAATATTATAATTCAATAGCAAAATCTAAACCTTCTTGTGGGTCGAGGTCACATCATGCATTAGACTTCCTACGAATCTCATAGTAAGACTAATGACATCATGATAAAAGGAACCTATTCCTTTGACCTTGCAATTTTATCCTCTTGTTGCCTAGTCCACTTTCTCATTCCAATTATTTTACTAAAAATAATTACCTTCCTATAGGTGACCACTTTTGATAATGTAGTTGCAATTCATGATGACATCGTCCTTGTATGATCATGTGTATATTGTAATTAATGTGTTTTTATGTACCTACTAGTTGTATATTTAAAAAACAAAAAAAAGAAAAAAAAAAAACTCATCATCAAAGCTTAAGATGCTTTGGCCACTCCTAAGATATTTGGATGTCTTATCATCTTCAAATGACCTCATTTTCTCTAAAGAGTATATAACATAATAAAACATTTGTTCATGGGTTGGATTCAATTCTAGGCGACAAACGTTTAGTCTTATAATACTTATTTTTTACATGTTAGTGGGTACATAAATAACTGTGATGCAGAACAACCTCAAGAATACATAAGAGAGAAAAAAAGTAGAGAAAAAAAAATAGAAAAAGCAAGAAAGACTCTAGAAAGATGCTAAACCCCTGGGAATTGGCACCTAGGGGGGGGGGGTTTGGAGTTGGCACCAAACCTAGAAAACTCAATTCTTAATTCATCATAAAACTACCTTCTTTAATAGATAGGGAGCCTTTATATAGAGCCATTTACATCAAAGTGGTAAACTTGGGCCTCAAGTCTAGGAAATTTAAAAGCAAATATTGTAAAAACTTAATCCCTAAGTCTAAGAATTTGAAGGCAGCAATTTATTATTCTAAAATAAAATAAGTAGCTTTGGTCTTCAAGTCATTAGGCCAAGCTGGGCCAGGCTGTTATGGACTGTGCTTGATGTCCCCATCAAACTAGCATGCCAAAATTATCATACTGCAACACATTATTATTATAGAATAAAATAATAGGAAAAAAAAATAAAGATTTCATGGCCTTTTACATTTGCTGCCATTAAAATTTTGGTATAAATACTGCAAATTCTATAATTGAAAAAATTAATAACAGATTACAACTGAAATCAAGTCCATAATTACTTCATTTTTTTTGTCCACATAGCAATGTCACTATGAAAAAACTTTAGAGTAGCACGTCACCTAAATGAACATACACGAGGACATTATCATTGCAAAATAATAAATTTGTTTATATCCACAACCTGTTGAGATAATGTCATACAACATCATCACCTTTTCACATTAGGCTATATTGTTACCATTCTCAGGCTAGAAACACCTCTGGTGATTTTTGTTTAATGGTATTTGTTGATGAAACCCTTTTGTAGAAGAGAGAGGAGAGAAGAGAACCAAAGTGATGGAAAACATGAATGTCGATTTCTTTTTCTTTGTTGTCGAAACCTCCAAAGAGTAGGCCTTCTAGTCTCAACAAATTTCTCTATGTTTGAGATTTGATGCAAGTCACAGATGTCAAATGCTAGACTAGGGATCCTATTCTTGTACCCAATGTTTTTAAGTTCCACCCATCAATGAAATTATCAAATAATGGGGAAGTTAATGAGATATGCCTTATCGAGAATCTATCACTTCATTCACTTCTAGAATGATATCAATAGTGGGTAGTTACATTTACTTTATCCTGTTATTCAAATTCTTATATTTTGAATATATAAATAACTGAAAAAAGACGTGGGTAGTATGCCAAAAGGAATACACTTCTAACAGTCTTTACTTGTTTTAGTAATTTCTGTGGGCAGGTTTCTTCAAAAGATGCCATATCCATAGAAAATGTTTATAAGGCACTGTAGGTCTGCTGTTATAAGAGATCTAATAATATTGTAGTCTCTCCTTGTTGCTTTATTTTTTAATGTTCTCTGCCGAATTTGATACTTGGTTAAGGTGTCTAGACCCACCATTGATTTGTGCCAGTGACATGATTTTTTGCAAGAAGCTCAAGATCGTGTTGATCTCGTGCAACATTTAATTTACTAATATTTTATTATTATTATTATTATTTTTGCATTTTTTTACTCTTTTGGCATTTAGCTTAAGTTTGTTGCTATGTACAATTTTCTAAGATAAGTTTTCTTTTCAGGCAATTGACGATGCTGAAGATGAGTGGAGCCAACACAATGCAAAGAAGATAATTGATACAAGTGTCAGCGGGTTACGTGGTTCAATTCCTGTAGATTTCCCCTACTTTCATGTTGAGTTTGGTCTCAACAAAGGGTTTGTCCATGTGATTGAAGATGAGAAGCAATTCGAAACTAGCTTTGGCCTCAATGTTGTGAGAGGTCTGCTACCGGAGGAAGATATGTATTGCTGCCAAAGGTATGAGTCGGTGGGTGCACAAAAGCAAGCAGTCACGGGTTTTGCTCAAGACTGGGAGCCTTTTGACTGGACGAAACAACTGGGTATTCATACTATTTTGATGCTTTGAGAGCCCCTGCTGTTTTCTGGTGCCTGCGCATGTGTACATAAGAGAGAGAGGGGGAAATTTTTTTTAAATGTTGATATGGTGAAATTAGAGCCAGTGCCCAATATTGTTGGTGAGGTTAATTGTTTGTTGAATATCATCTGTAATTTTGTCCGTTATTCTTCTTCTGTTGTGTATATATATATTTTAATTTTTCATTTGATGAAAATTGCTATTTTCTCTGATTTCATGGCAATTTAATGTTGTGAAAACACTAGTGTTATCAATCTACATGTCCATTTTTAATATAAAAAAAAATTCCGGACTGTTAATTTATTTTTTGGGTTAGTCATTATTTTTTGGGTAAGTAAAAATAAATAAATAAATGGTCATGTTTTCACTTGTGAATTTTCGGTGAGGGAAAATCTGAAGCAGCGGTTAGGTGTCGAGATATTGAATGCATGAGAAGCTAGTTCTGAGCCAGCCACTGTATTTCTAACTCCAGATCACAAGTTGGGTGTAGGCTGTAGGTGTCAGCTCCGGTGGCGGTAGCTCTGATGTTTCAACATGAGTGCATTTTGTTTATGGGTAGCAGAGTTGTCGTTGGTGCATTCTGTCTACAAAGACTTATGGACTAGACCCCTGTACGGCTATTATACTGTGCCACTGGATTTCCAGAAATTGGAGTGGCTCGTCTTTGAATCGAATACCACATTTGAGTGAAATATTAGCCTATTTAGAGTCATTTTAAAGTTCAGGTTGATGATCAATGCAGTTCTGAGAATATTTAGAGTTTTCTAGGTGTCATTTTCTGTTTGTCCCAATGAATATGGTGAAGTGGGAATTGGGCTGTAGTCAGCCTGTGAACTTGCTTGGTTTTGGCTTTCTTTTTCCCTTCCTTCTTACTGTTTTGGTATAACGGATGCTTTGTTTTGAGTAGTGGTCTTGTTTCTAGAGGATGTGACTCAGGATTTCTGGGGTGTTTGGCCGCTTTAAGAATGGGTTTTAGTCTGTAGGCTTATAGGCTGCATGGGGTGGTCTTTCAGTTATGCTTGGACTGGTCTTTCTTTTCTGTAGAGGAGTTGCTTTGGTTATGCCTGGCTTGTGCAGATTTAATCCAATAGTTGGTTTTGCAAAATTTAAGTCATAGGTAGATGATTCGAGTTTAAGAGTTGCTTCATCCACAAATGTCCTTAAATGTGCGATTGTCGTATATTAAAAAATGTAAGTTAATTATGAATCGAATAACAATTAGTTTCGGATAAACTTGATTTTTGGTATGAATCGCTTGTTAGGTAGCGTGGAGCCTGATTGTACCATATATCTTGCCCCTGCTTTTCGCGGATCCAACTTTATTTTTTGTATGGATCGCTGAATTTTTAATAAGCTATAGGGTATTTTAGTATTTTTCACACTTATAACCTGTAGTCCTGGTTCTATATATGTGTTATAGTAGGTGTGGGTGGGGGTGGGGGTGGCCGTCTAAATTCTCTTGTATCTAGTTTTGCGAAAAATATAGTGAAAGTTGCAGCAACTCTGTGGATGCAGGCAGAGTTTTGCCGAACCACATAAATCTGTATTTCTTATGTGTTCTTGATTTGCGTTTATGCTTTTATTATTGTATCTCGTGGATTTTGGGTTAGGAAAAATTCCTAATATCGCCTTCATGAGAAAGCTATCTAATTGCTATGTTCTTGAGGAAGTAAATCAAGAAAAGACTAGAAGACTGTCAAAGAAGAGATCCTAGAAATATGTCAAAGAGAGCAACATTAAAAATGCAGATTAAGAGAATATAATATGGAGTAAAGTCAAAGAATATTTTGATTTATTTTGGCACCGTTGGGTTGCACTTATTTTAAGATCTTTTTTGCTTTTTTAAAGTAAAACGTTGTAAAAGCAAAAAGCACTGTTTGGTTAGAAGAACTAAAAATGACTTCTAGAAAGCAAAAAAGCAAAATATTTTATTTTAAGCAAAAACAATGAAGATTTGCTTCTAAAATTAATTTTTATCTTTCGAACGTGCTTGACCTCAACTCGAAAAATTTGCGATCAAGAGAGGTTATGCTTGTTCTAGGTTTCCATTTAGGCAACGATGATTCAATAGAGTTTCCCATTACATCCAAAAGATTATCGGAAAAATCAATTTTACTAAACGCGCTTTTGCTTTTGTTGCTTTTACTTAAAAGCAAAAAGCAAGAAAGTAAAAAATGACTTTTTATACTTAAAAAAAGATCTTTAAAAAAGTGCAACCAAATTGTGTGTTAGTTATGAACATTGAACTACATGAAACAAAAACAATTAGAATTGATCGATGGAAGAAAATTTCCTCACCAGAGGGGTTGAATAGAACACATTGGTGACATATATCTGCATATATAAGCCACTTATGTGTTTATATGGATGCTAGTGCGGCTATTTCACTTATGCAGAGTTTGGTGTCTAAGGCACATCCATTGAGCTCTATGATTTGTGATTGCAGGTGGCTCATGGATCGCTTCCAAAAGGCTCACCTTCAGTATAATTCTCGTGAAACCAACAAGTGTGTTAACATTATAGCACATAGAGGCTCTTGTTTTGATACTAGTTGTATTCAATGGCAGATCCAGGAATTTATGCTAGGAGGGGCGACTTTCTTTGGATGTAACTATTTTTTTGTTTTTTGTTTTTGTTTTTTTTATTTTATTTTATTTTTTTAACTCTATAAATTAAATAATCATTTGAAGTAGCCTTCTATATACAATAAAATTAACAAAAACAAATAAAATTTTTTGAACTTAATAATTAATGCAAAAACTTAAATATTCATTGATAATATATATATATATATATATATATATTTTGGATAAAGTAATATATGTATTAAACCAAAAAAGGGCATAACCTAAGGACATGAGATATATGCAAGCACTAACCAAGAGCTTTAGCTAAAACTTTAGGAACTCCACAAAAAAAATAAAAGAACACCTACTAGTATTAGTATATGTGACAACAAAACCACAAAAAAAGAGTCTTTACAAAAGACGACTTGAGGTCAAAATCGAAGTTTCCACCCCATCAAAAGTTTTTACGTTCCTACTTTATAATTGTCTCTGACGAGTTTTCATGTTTTGAAAGCACTAAATGATATTGATCAATGCTATATATCAAAAATATCTTTTTTAATATATACAATTAAACTATTATTCATCCATTCATACTGCCCTTGGAGAGTTGGAGTCTTGGGATCAGTTTACAACAAGTCAACAAGAGTGGGTTTTGAGACTTCAGACTTGAGTAAAACATGTCATAGGTTATATAAAGGGGAAAAAAAAAGGAAAGAGAGAGGAGTAGGGGGTACAATTATAAAATTAGAGGGGTCAAAAAAAAATTTTAGAGGGGTCAAATTTAGAAATATAGACATATATGTATAGTAAAAAAAAAAAAATTTGAATAGGTGAGGGGGGTCATCTGCCCCCTCTGGCACCCCCCTCCCTCCACCCCTGGTTGTATTGTTTTTGATAACCCTCCTTTTTGGATGGGTAACCAACTTGATGCTAATTGTAGGGGTGTTTCTTATACCAGGGATGTACAGAACTTTTCTAATTAATGCTATCTTGTTTCCTTTTTACCAAGAAAAAAAAAAAAGGACATATATATGCATCGATCAGTTCCTCACGTTCAAGCACATTCACCAACAATCCCTACTGTCAATCATGTCCAAGGACTCTCTCGCCTTTCAGGCTCATAAAATTGAGCTCTTGCATATGAACACTTTGGACGGGACCGAATTAATTCAAGACCTCAAAAATTGGGCCGGAATCGGATTGGAAATTGTATTGGACTGGACTGGATCAGATTGGATCGGAAAAAACGGTCTGATTCTTGGTTTTTTTTTTTTTTGGGTAAAAGGTAATAACTTTTTTGAATAAGTATTATTATTTATTCAATAATACTTATATATGAAGTATAATATATATATATATTAGTTCCATTCAAGTGGGCTGCAGTTGATGCAATGGTATGTATATATATATATATATTTTCGTAATTCGGGAATTTGGGCTGGTTCCGAAACCTCCTGAACCGTGGACCAGATCAATTCATCAGTTTTTAAAATTGTGGCTCGAGAACCAAACCAATTAGTATTTGGCTTGGATTGAACTAGATCGAATTGCTCGGAACAGTTCAGTTCTTGCATCTACCCAAACCAAGTTGCACTCCTACCTATCACCTTTCTCTATTCCTGTCGAACTAAGAGTTCCCAAATATCTATGTTGATTTGAGACACCATCTCAATTTCAGTGAAACCAAATGTTTTCAAAGATACGGCACAAAAATGTCGTTTCCTTGAACTTTGTTCCCATCGAACTAAGAGTTCAATGAAACCAAATTTTTTGTGCCGGACTTTTGACGACCCCTGAATTTCATAGATACTAAATGTTGTCTGAAATCTAACACAAACACTTGGTTTCAATGAACTCTTAGCCGGAAGGGAATAGAAGAAGGGGATGGGATTTATTTTGGGATCAAAACGACGCCAGCTTAAGCAGTTTTAGTCCCTCAACAGAGGTGTTTGACACAACGTGGTGTTGACTCATTAAATGGCTTGATGAAACGACCATCTTTGGCATCGTTTCACTTCGGCTGTTCATTGCATTTGTTTGTCTACGTGTCGCGATCCTCTTAAAACCTCAACAAGTGCTAGGTTTTCCTTGCCCAGCTGCGAATCCAAACACGATCCAATCACCTTATGACATGTCACTCTAGTCATACGGCTAACAATTTATGGGTGTTTATGAACCAAATCAAACTTCATCGGCATGATTCATTTCTTTTAATAATTTTTATTGTATTTTATTGTAAACTTTATCTTACTACCCATGACCATTAATATTTCACAAATTAATCATTACATTGTGAAGTAGTAAACAACACAATTAAAAGGTTTGTACTTTGTACGAATGAATAATGAATTTGAAAATACCCTTTTAACAATTTTAAATTTCTTTGCAATTATTTTCGATCAGGTTATTTCTCAAATTAAATTAAGTTTAGATTTTGTTCTCACAACCAACTTTAGGCTTAGTTCCTTTTTATTTTTTTATTTTTCTAAGATTTTATCGAAATAATGCTTTACTCGGTTTCCAAAATCTTTCGGTTTTTCCCCCCTAATATTATTTTGCTAATATTTAGCCTAATTAGTAAATGCTCGTACTATACCTATATAATACATCTATGTACATATATATATATATATTTTAATTAACTCTTGTTTGCCGTACAAAGTTCAAACATAATTAAAAATACTCGATTTTTATTTATTTATAGCAAACGTATAGTTTACGTATTTAACATATTCCATATTATACTTATGTTAAAACATTCTTAATTGTATTGTTGACAATTAGACTCTTACTATAATCATCGACAATATTATTGCCATTATTTAAAATATCTTGATTTTTATCTTTGTTTTGTTAAATCAATATATAATTTATAATTTTTCTATTATAATTTTTGTTAAAGATTAGATAATTGTATATAATTCTTTTGTTATATAGACCATGTTTCATATAATTTTAGGAAAAAAAACTATAACATAATTTAGGGAATGGAAATGTGAAAATATATATAAATAAAGACTTACATACTTATTAATTTTTAGAATATTAGTCATATTCTTAGTCAAATTCCTGCTTCTTCCTAAGCAAATGTACAAAAGATAAAACTTAATAAAATAATAAAATAGATTAATATTTCATATGTAATTGATTTTTTGACAATATTTTATGAATATTTGAATAAATCAATATAAAAATAGTGATTAATAAATGAAATAACATAACATACTCACGTATTTTTTATCCCGAATTTTTAATTAAAATTCATATTGTACCCATATATGTTCGTATCCATATTATTTCCGTTTCCATTTTTTTATACCAAATTTTTCTTCGTATTTTTGTCACCATACATATGCCATCCTGTATTCTCCCATAACTATGATATTTGGTATTTGAACCCCTGGGCCCAACTAATCATGATACTTCTTTATCTTTTGAGTGATTCTACCAAATCAGTGGCTCAACTAATGAAGCCATTTAATGAGTCAATGCCATGGTGCCTCAAATGCCTCCATTAATGGATCAAAACCGCTGAAGTAGTGTGGTTTTGATTCCGAAATAAATCCCACCCCCTTCCTTTATTCCCATCAAACTAAGAGTTACCAAATGCGTATGCCAATCTGAGACAATATCAAAATTTCTTTGAAACCAAATGTTGTCAAAGATACGGCATAGGAACTTACTTCACCTGAACTTTGTACCCATATTACTAAGAGTTCAACCAAAGTAAGTGTCCTATGCTGAATCTTTGATTACACCTGAATTTCATAGAAACCAAATGTTGTCCAAGATCTGACACAAGCACTTGGTTTCAGTGAACTCTTTGTCGGATGCTAACAGAGGAAGGGGATGAGCCTTATTGGGATCAAAACGGCACCTGACCCATTTTGGTCCCCCATATTAGAGGCGTCCAATGCAGCATGTGCTAGGTTTTCCTTGCCCAACAACAAATCCGATCACTCTAATGATTTCTATCTAAAATAAACATCGGCTTAAGCTAGTGTCGTTTTTTATTCCAAAATAAATCACACCCCCTTCTTTCTTCCCATCCAACTAAGAGTTCCCAAATGTCTATGCCGATTTAAGACAACATCAAAATTTCTGTGAAATCATCAAATGTTGTCAAAGATACAGCACAACTTACATCTCATTTCTTTGAACTCTGTTCCCATCGAACTTAGAGTTCAAAGAAACGAGGTGTCATATGTCGGATCTTTGATTACACCTGAATTTCATAGGAACGAAATATTGTCCAAGATCTGACACAAACACTTAGTTTCAATGAATTCTTGGTCGGGAGGGAACAGAGGAAGGGGATGGGATTTATTGGGATCAAAACGACACTTGAGCCGTTTTGGTCCCTTAGCAGAGGCGTCTAACGCAGCATGGTGTTTCAACTTGCTAATGATTTCTATCTAAGATGAACATTGGGACCAAATGGCACATAAAATGTCACTCTAGCTGGTCATATAGCTAACAATTTATGGGCATTTATGAACCAAATCAAACTTCATTGGCATTATTCATTTCTTTTTAAAAAATTTATTATATTCTGTTGCAAACTTCATCTTTCTATGATACTTCTTTATCTTTTGAGTGGTTTTGCCGAATCTTATAACAAGTTGGGATGAAATGTTAAAGGTTTTTTTTTTTTTTTTTTTTTTTTTTTTTTGGGGTGGGGTGGGGGGATTCGGTTTGTTTCTCTACCCTATATCGATCTTACCCGAACTTGTTATTTCAACCATTTTTTTTTTTAAAGGTAGGACTTACATTCGAACTCCCAAATTCTCCCAACCGAGACGTAGGGAGATGCCACAATAACTAAAAGGCCATTGAAATGATTGAAGATAGATTATGAGTTCTCTTTTATTTTTCACTAAAATTCTTAATGCCTAATCATTCTCAAATTCCTATTACATTAGGAAAAAAAAAAAAAAAAAAAAAAAAAAAAGCTAACTATTTTTCAAATCTTAATATTTTATTTATTTATTTATTTATTTAATAGGATACAATATACTTTACAAATCAATAGATTCACAAAATGTACACGTACAAATAAATTTTAATTACATCTTTGAGGGGAAAGAAAGAAGAAAATGTAAAGGAAAAAACAAAAAAAACCAGAAGGCTACATACCTTGAGAAGAACACTTCCATCCAGATTAATTTCACTCAATTGCAAATCTCATACTCCAAACATTTCCAATTCCATTCATAATGTAAGCGAGAAACCAACATATAGGCCGAAAGCAAGCTCGTAATGGCTTCCAAACATAAACATGCCAGCATGAACGCCATGCAGCCTTGCCCTTTAGCTTTCCCCAAAGACCCACAATGCAATTTTGGTTCCTGCTTGCAAGTATTGCTGCAGACTGCAGATATGCTGAGGCTGCATGCTTGACCAATTGATTTCGAATGGTAATGTTCGAAGAATCGAAGTAGTTGCCTTCATGGTTTGATGCATTATGTGTTGGTGAATTGGAAAGAATGTCTTTCAAGCTAGTATATTTGGGATCATCGACGTCGGTATCACAATTGATAGATGAGTTGCTCTTAAACTTGAATGAAGGTAACGTTTCTTGTTTGGAAATTTCTATCTCCATTTTTGTTAAAAGCCATGGGTGGACGATTTGGAGGTGGGTGTAGGCATTGTTTGCTGAGGGAGGTTGTGGTAGAGGTCTAGAGGTGAAATGTCACTTGGTTTGGTTGCAGCATAGTGAAAATGGAAAGATGAACATCTTTCCATCAATGTGTTTCTGCAAAGGTCATAGATTGGTATTTTTTATTATTGATGGTATTGTAGAGAGAGAGAGAGAGAGACACCTATCTAGGAAGCTAATTTTTCATGGGTCATCCTTAGATGTAGGACATTGACTTGGTTAGTATGGTTGGGATTGCTTCTTAATTATATGAAAATGATACTAGGGCTCCAAATTGATCTCGGGTTCTCCTCGGCAGTGAGAGAGTGAGGAGAGTGTTGGAAACTTATTTTGAAGCTTCAATACGATTTTTCACACACATATATATATATATACGGTTATATTTCCATCAACACGTGTTGATATATATATAAATATAGATAGATGAGAACGATAATCGAGGATCCTTCCTATCGGAAATTATGATGTACAATCTCCACTCTCCCACTTGGAGAAATGATTCGCACTTGATGTTTTAGTGCATATTTTGAGGAAAATTTGTCGTGAGTTTGGAACTTTTCTCTAACTATATCTCCTTCCTCATAGGATACTGTAGAGGTGTTGGCACGCAGGATGCGAATGAGTGTACGTGTGTACACAACATTCTAGACAATCCTTGAGAGAATCTTGGATAATGGATAATGGATTTGACTTCTAATTAATATAATAGTATTATTTTACTCTTCTTAATTTTTAAGCAAAATAAAAACAAGTATTTCTCTTATATAATAGTATAGATAATGTCTACTTTCTTAAAGGATATTTGTTGAAAATCTTTTTACTTTTGTGATTTGGAATTTACATTCTCATACATTTCTATGGTTGAAAAAGAAAAAATGAAAAGAAAATTACATTCTCAAAGATTAAAAATATATATATATATATATATATATATATGCTCTTTACTCTACTTTTTGGATAATAAAGACACGCTTTGTTGCAAATAACATAACCAAACGAACTATTTTACCCTTGATAATAATCCATTTCCAAGATTAAAAATTTAATGAAAAACTTTAAAACATACGCAAGGGTAAAATAGTCAGTATATGTGAAATTGAATTGCAACAGGCTCCTTGCCTATTAACACCAATGGAATGGCCCTCGTGAGTCCTGACTCTGCTTCACATATATGCGCCCAACTACGTAGTTGGGCCCTTGGGCTTCCTTTGAATTTATGCTTAGTGAGAGTGCAATCAGTTCATGTGAAATTGAATTGAACCATAAGGGTTAGTTTAGTGGTAAGTCGAGTCTTGATAAGCATCTTAGGAAGCAGGTCAAGTGTTTGAAATCTCATGAAAGCGTTGATCCTTTTTAGAACTACCCAATGTCCAAAGGTCTTGGGAACTACCCAGTGTGTGCGAGATAGGAGGATCCATGCCCGACCCGTATCCGAAAAATTTAAAATTTATACCCATACCCGACCCAATACCCAAAAAATAAAAAATAAAAAAATATCCGCCCATTCGGATATGGATTGAGTTAGGACCCTATGGATCGGGGCGAAATTGCCATCCCTACATCTTTCCCATTGTAACATAAAATAAAAAAATAAAAAAAATAAAAAAAAACAGAGGGCTGCAAGCAAGCGAGGTCCATGTGGTCGGTTCAAAGTTTGTAAAATACAAACGTGGTACGACTTCGAATCCACGAAGCACAAATAAGGCCCGTTGAAACAAATGGGCTGTATAAGATAGTATTTCAGTCCATTACTTCTCTATGAAAGGGACATGAAGCTCAACCGATATCTCTCGTGCCTGTAGAGACCTAGGGGCTTTCAAAATAAATAAAGTTGTTTTAAAAAAACAAAAGAAAAACAAAGGGTCAAAAGTTCAAATTAAATGCTGCTTTCCAAAAGAGTACTTCTATATCTACATGGGTCGAACATGGCAAGCCCAGATACTTCATGGTAAACACTTAGGCCACGTGAATTTGCTTTAACTGCAGTTCATGTGAATTTGCAAGACAACATCATTTTGAAAGAGGATGCCTTCCTTGTTCTGGAACCAACCCGTGATGGGAAGCTCAGCCGCCATGGTTGATTGATTCCCTTTTTCGTGATACTAGAACTTTCTTGTGTTTCTTTAATATGTCAGTAATTAGATATGTTTCTCGTCGTGCTAATGTTGCAGCTCATAAGCTTTCCCAATGGGCAGTTCGTTGTAATAGATTTGGTTTAATACCAATCTCTGACTTACCTCCCTCTATTTTGTTTGAGGAAGTTGAGATTGGGAATGACCCTCTCTCTTTCCTTTAATATATTCTCATTTGATTATCCAAAAAAAAAAAAAAAAAAAACACTTAGGCCACGTTTGGTATATCGGATTAAAAGGTTGGATTAGATAAAATTGTAAGACAAAAAAAAAAGTCTCAGGTTGCTTTATTTGAATTTGGGAAGATGGTTTTTTGGAAAAAAATTTATCCCAATGTTTCTTTTAAATGGAATAGTATTTTAGGATAAAAATGTATCACTTTCATTGTGAGTTTATTATCTCCCGCATATGGAGGTTTATATTAGCACATTCCAAACCTAATTCATTGGGGAGTTTTTAACATCATGTGAGAATGATATATTTATCCTATCCGGCCTACCAAACATGGTCTTATAGTATATTTTACATAATATTGAAGGTATAAATCCATTACATTATATGAGAAAACTCTAAGAAATTTTTTTTTGTTTTATGAAAAAAGGTGGACTGTTTGAGTCATCATTCTAATTTGATTAGTCACCTCTAAACTATGGGAAGGCTTATCATAGCATATGAGAGTTGCCCTGCCGTGTATCTTTTCTCAAACACGTTTCCACTCATTGGGTTCTTGAAAAGGAGTGTATCTTTGAAAGTGTGCTTATTCAAAGTATACGTCCTTATCAAAAGTATGAGCTTTGGAAAATTGAGAAAGGGGGAAAAGTATAATAAAAAGGAAAATCAAACTGATGCTCATTGAAAGCGACCAGTTTACTTTAATAATAATCTCGAATCTGGGATGGTTTTGAAAATTAGTGTTGGTAGGTCAAAAAAGTAAGGGATCATTATGTAAGGAGTTGAATTTTTAGAGGGATTTTCGACATGCTTCTTTCTTGGAGGATGCTATTCTTTCAGATTTTTTTTTTTCTTTTTTAATGTAAAATTCTCATAAAAATATAGACACATGAGGTAATCACATAATTTATGGAAAAAATTATTACAATTTATTTTATGTGTCTATCAGAATAAAAATTCTAGGGGTAGAAAGGAAAAAAGGAAAAAAAACAGTTCTGTAAGTGCAGCATTGCTCTTCTTTCTCATTTTCTCACTTCACCTAGCTATTAAGCTATATTCAAAATAACTTCATAAAATGCCCCATTTTTTTATTCTTATTTATTTTTTATTTTTTTATTTTTGGGGAAATTAGCTAAAAGTACAATTTCTTCCTAAACTTCCAGCCAGCCATCCAAATAATTTTCTGTTCATGCGTCAAATCCACACCTAAACAAAAACGACCACGTTTTTTATTGCTTTTGGAAATCATCATGTCAAGAGTACCGTTAATGCCCTTATTATCGATTATGGTAAGCAATTAGAGGATTTCTCTCACGGTTTTCAGATTTTCCTCCCCTCATCAAAGATCTAAATAATGGTTCCCATATTTGTGATGTCTTCCAATGATTTTTTTTTCCACTTATTCGAGTTTGATTTTGAAAAGTATTCATGGTCCTGTTGCTTTATGCCAACATGTTGAGAAGGACCCCAACATCCATCGCACATCATCTTTTTCATTGACTCTGGGTATACGTGTTTTCCATTCCTTACAACTCACCATTTTTCAACTTCAAATTACCCCCAAACTGTTGCATTGTGAGAATAGTTACATGAACTATTAAATAAAAGAGTTAACTATAATCAATTACAATCCACCATTTTCATCGTTAAATCCCCTAAATGATAAACAACTAGTAATAGTTACATGTATTATGAACTATAATCACTTACGACCTTCAAGTAACTGATTAAAAATCACATGTAACTATTTCTAATTGGTTCAATTGCTTAAGCCACGGTTTTAATGTCAACTCAACTGTTTTCCCTTTGTTCGAATTGCTCAATCACAATGAGCATGAAAGTTTCTTTTTCTTTTGAAAAAATCAGTTACGAAAACATAGGGAGATGGTGGAGATTTGCCGGATTTTTTTGCACCAATTTCGTTTCCATGTTTAATGGGGAAGCAGCTGTTGGCCATTTTGGATGATTTATGCTACTATGGGAGGGACTTTTTTGTCATCCTCGGTCAAAATGGACCCACGACTGGATGAGTTTTTAAATAGGTACCTGTAGGTGCACAAGTTCACCTTTTTGAACTTCAGCCCAAACGCCCCTTTATTTTTTTGCCTTTTTTGGCTATTAACCTATATTATTTGATATGTTTTTGTTGGGTTCTGCAAAAATGTTGTTCATGGTTGCTTGATGGAGAGCCTTGATTGAAGAAAGGAAAGACAGGTTTTAGCTTGCGAATATCTTGTTAGTAAATCTTGATGCATCGATCACCAGTTTCTAAAATTTAAGCCCTAAAAAACGGAAGGTCTTGAATTCGATTTCTCACTCTCTCAATCATCAACCGGATTTATTCTAAATGTTATTAAATACAATGTGGGTAAAGGCCTTACTTGCGCATGTTCAAGGGATTACCTAGTCGCTCATTTTGCATCGATTAATAACTAGAATAACTACAATTTGTGACTGATCCCAGGAATGAGTGACAATCCGATCCATTGCTTCCCTTGCTTACCATCCACCATAGCATTTTCTAACAAGTAAAAGGCAAGGTATCCCTAGTTCCAGAGCTCCTTAGGAAAGCAAGACTATGCAGATATACGAGATAGTTTGTAAATCACATGCATCAAGTAAATCCAAGATAAACCCCACATATTCAAAGTTCAAGTATGGTTAGTTCCTGTTATGAGGTAAAAAAATCAGGACCTCCCACTTGAAATATGGGAGATATATCATTTGGTCATTAGCGGCCATGGTCAGAATTTTTACATTAGGAATTGGTGTAGATTACCCACAAGAGTGATGTAGATGGCAAACAAGAGAAGCATAAAATTGTGTCTCTGTTCCCTTCCTATTGGATGCACGGCCTTGTAGATGGTCTCTACATCATGCCACACAAGGGGGAGGGGGTAGTATGGGCCCAAAAGCCTGAAATACCCCACGTTTGGCCAAAAAAAAAATGGTATGGATACCTAATAAAACTTTCTTTATAAGCTGATGTGAGTTTTTTAGTGAGATAAATTAGTCATTTGTAGTTATAAATTAAAAAAATAAAATAAAATAATCCTATTTTAAACTTTGAACTTAAAAAATCAGTGCAAAGAAAAAAGCAGGAAGAAGGAACCATATGTAGATTTGCCTCTGGCCCAAAAGCATAAAAGGTAGCAAGGACTAAGGAGCATGTTTTTTATTTTTATTTTTTTTTCCTCCTTCAATTCTTTTTTGCTTGGTTTGTATTATTCATAGATAAAGCATGAATATAAACACCATTTTTTGACGGCATGAAGTGGTAAAAAATAGAAATTTCATTATATGGACCTAAATTGGTTGAGATAAGGATTAGTGAATGGCCCTTTTGACTGGTAGCCTCACAAACATCTTTTAGCAAAGAAGAAAAACCACCCAGACTGAAAAAAAAAATGAAAAAAATTGAAAAGAAAAGAGGGGCTGGGGAGTGGGGAGTGGGGGGTGGGGGTGGAATGGTGGATGGATGAAAACAAGTATGGATAAATGTAGAGTGAAATATAAGATGGTGGCATTTCAGAGAGTCTGAATAGATCAAACGGGGTGTGTGGTCCTTAACTTCACTTTAAAGATAGGTTAATAGGTAGGTAGGTCCCATCACATGTGCACGTGCTTAAGACCCACTTGGGGAGACCCCATCACAATAATTGCCTTGGAAAGATTCACTGATAGGTGAAAATGGGTTCCATACACCTTTTGGACTGTTTTCCAAACACAAACTATTTATTTATTTATCTATTATTATTTTTTAAAAATTAATTTCACTGGCCAAAAGTTTTCACAACTTGGTGGAGGTTGTGTCCATTGATTTAGGAACATCCCCTTCTAACATATGGGAATATTTATTTTAACATACCATGGACAGAGGTCAGCCCATTAATGAACTAGTGTTTTTGAATGCTGTAAGCCTGTAACAGATCAATCGCTAGGACTCTGACAATCAAAAAGTGACCCTTGGTTATGTTGGTTCAACATTTTTCCATAAAAATAAAAAATAAAAAATAAAAATTGGCAACTATTATTCATATAAATTTTGAATTGGGTCTTCAAAGAGTGATCACAAATTCAAGTTTATGAAAAAATATTAATACCCATTTGTTAATATCAATAAAGGGTTAAAGGGTAAAGATAGTTTTCATCGATTGTTAAAAAATAATAATAATAAATAAAAAAATCTAAACCCCTCAAAGTAGTGAGCTGGCAAATTTAGGGTTCTATTTGGTTTTAAAAAAAATAAAGCAGTGGTAGGTTCAGAAAGAGGCCAAAGAAGTGCATAATAACGTCTTTAATGGTGTCTACTCTGTCCTAGGATTTTTTTTTTTTTTTTCCTAAGCTGTAACAATGAGTGCAGTTTGAAAGTGTCACAGATCAATTATGAAATGATGTAAACCAACGACAAGGTCGAACCCACTAAGGCATGTGGTGTTGTCGATTGTCGAAAGGTCTGTGCACCCTTTCCTACCCAGGCAAGATAAACCAAAGAGTAAGACATCTTTTCTTCATTGTAGAGGTTTTTGGATGGAATTTGAACCCCAATTGGCCTTAAAGTATACTTCTCAACGTCGCAACTTTCCAAAAGAACTTTATAGAAAGTAGTGGGGAGGGAATCTGGTCTTTAATTGCTCCCCTCCAAGGAGAAGGAGGACTTGTATGTGACGGATTTGGCATCACATGCGACTAAAAATGTAGTAAAGTGGATTGAGCCATCTAGCAGATTCAGTTAGTGGGTTTTAAATACATGTTCCGAACCTGACATATCCACTTGCATGAAAACAAAAAAAAGAATCAAAACCCACCATTTTCATTAGCTGTATTTGGTTAAAAAGTGCACCAAGGATTGTCTTAATGAGCTTGAATTTGCTTATTACTCCATTTTTATCCATTAAAGGACCTACAACAATTATCGAGGGTGTGGTGATTTGCCAAGTAGTTGGTCTGCCAAATTTCAGAATGGGATTGAAAGGTAGACTTGTTGGGGAAGTGTTCTGTTGTTCAAACCATGAATCAAATGCCAACTCTTAGGGATTGTTTGACAAATCTAAAAACTTAGATAATTGAAGATAAGTCAGTTTTGATTTCATACTGTTTAGTAAGTCTTCCTGTTAATTAACAGTTTTGTTTTGGAAATAAGGCATAAACATAATTTTTTTTAAACTAACTATGAGTTGGTTCATTTAACAATCAAATAACAGTTATGGACTGAATCAAGTTTGACCTAGCATTTTGAAATTCCCAAATAGATCTTTAATATTTTTATATCTAACAAATTAACTTATTTTTGGTGCATGTTTGACGATATTAGATATAGGGTCCATGATCAGAGGATAATTTTTATACATTATTTTTATAAAATTCTTAAGTCCGTTGGATTTATGAGATTAAATGGTTTTTTTTTTTCTTTTAAATTTTAAATTTGACGTGGCCAAACTCTACTCATTATTCGATAAATCTATTTATATAAAAATAATGATAGGATAACGATCAAGTGACCATCTGTTGATATAACTCATATCAACTCTTGCATTTAAGATTGTTCCGCATGCATTAGTGAATTATGAGATACATTAGACTGATATATTTCATACGAGATACAACCCCTAATAAGCTGCATGGTACTCAACAATATAAATTAGGTGAATATATGCTTATTATGCTCACCTCATCAGAACTCTCTCTTTCTCTCTCTCTCTCTCTCTCTCTCTCTCTCTCTCTCTCTCTCTCTCTCTCTATATATATATATATAGGGGAAATATCCAAAAACTCCCTCAAAAACAAATTCATATCCAAAACCTCCATTAATTTTTTTCCTATCCATCTAATCCAAATAAAAAAGAACCATATCTATTAACTTCAATCAGTTAATTTTTTTTTTACTATTACTAAAAGAAAAGAGTGATCCGACTAAAATACATTTCTTTGACATTAATATGTTTAATAAAAAAATTGCATATTTAACTAAATTTCTACTTTTATCCTTTTTAGTGTAATTAGAAAAAAATCAACTATCATTAATTAATTATTCTCTAATGTACACATGGGGGGAAGGGAGAAGAAAAAGAGAGAGTGGGATAGCAAGTATGCAAGTTTGGGAAAAGAGTGGGCAAAAGAGAAAATTCACTTGAATATGCATTTTTGTCATTAAACATATTATTGTGAAAGAAGAGTACTTTAGTCAGATCACTATTTTCTTTTAACCGCAATAAATAAAAATTTAATTGATTGGAGTTATTGGATATAATTTTTTTTTTATTTGGATTAAATGAATAGGAAAAATATTTAATGAAGGTTTTTAGATATGATTTTATATTTGAAGGAAGTTTTGGATATTTCCCCACATATATATATATATATATATATATATATTTTTTTTTTTTTTTTTTTTTTTTTTTCTTTGCACACTGCTTTTTGTTGTTATTCGAGGGTGATACCATGTGAGTCATAAATCTACTGTATCTTTGATTGTAATAGCTTTGAAGTCATCCTCCTCATGACCTCATCTCTCTTATAATAAAAAGAAAAAAAATTAAAAAATCACCACCACCTTTTTGAACTTATAATAAACGCCAAATTTATCAATCAATTCATTAATTGAATAATTTAAAAATTGTCGAGCACCGAAAAGAAATCCCTGGATGAGAAGTGAGTTGGAAGTATACAAAAGCATTTAAGTCAATTTCTTTCCAGTGTTTGACAATTCTTATTTCTCTTACTCATCTATGTCAGGCTACCCCACTCTTATAAATTATTTTTTGAAAAGTTGCAAAAAGGTCCGGTTGGCATTAAGTAATTACAAATCTATAGTTTTCTGGTCCCATAAAGATGGATATTTTTGTTATTTTTTGTGTCCTAGTATATTTGTTCATTTTGAAAAATTAAATTATAATTTTTTTAAAAACTTTTCTATGTTATCTTTTATTATTTCGATAATTATTCTTAATGCAAAACCTAATACCAAGTAAGAAATGATATTTTTCTAAAAATGGAGTTCAGTAAATGACGAGTCAAGGTAATGACTGTTTTTCTTAAACTGCATATTTTTTTCAAATTTGACCTATTTTTCTGGATAGAGGGAGTATAATTTTTGGCGCTTTTATATTGAAATTCAATGGGCAAAAAAAATTAACTAAAATCACTCCAATTCACTTTATCATTTAAAGAATACCCTTCTTTGCCTATCAATTATTTAACTAAAATACTCTCCCAACCATTTCTAATGGAATTTAAAGGGATCAGCCTGTGATTCTTGGATTTAATTTTAGTACAAGTAAAATTGATCTCAATTCTCACATGGTAGTGCTATCAAGTTTATCTTGCCAAGGCAACTCTGGTTGCCTTTTATTTTACATTTTTGTTTGATCACATGCATCAGCATTGCATTTGTACTAGTATTCTGAAATGGAATTTTTAAGGGGTTTATTGGTTGGTTAATTGAATATTTTTCTGTGCAGTGAACGATGAGGAATTTCTCACTAATAAATTTATGTCATGCTTTTTGTTTTTTTTTTTTTTTTTTTTTGAGTTTGACGGTCAGGGTGTCTGAGTCAGCTTGCGTGCACCTCAAATAAATCCCTCTCCGGGCGATCTTAAGAGCACACTCCCCATATCAGTTTGGCGTACTTAGGAATTAATTCCTGGAGTACTCCCCAGAGGAATCGAACCTAGGTTGATAGAATAGAGGAGCTCTCCTCCTACCAACTGGACTACCTCCCTTGGGTAAAGAAGAGTAGATTTCAAGATGCATAAAAAAGGCATTTTCAATCTTTGAAATAAATTAGTCATATGGGTTGCATGCACGTTATCATTTCCGTCAAAAATCATAATGGCTCATTGGCAAAGAGGTGTTCATTTTTCTTTGAAAAAAAGTTTCATCTCTGTCCAATTGATCTCCCCCTTCAAGAACCTAAGCTAGTCTATTAATCTTTTTTCTAATCTTAAGGGCATGATAGGCAAAATATGATAAAAAATATGATTTAATTAAATTTCATGAGGTTCCTTCTTGCCATAAACCACCCCCAAAAAATAAAAATTAGATAAACTGGAATAATAGACTTTCAGAGACTTGCAACTTGCAATGCTATCTTGGGCAGATGAACACAGGGACCACCAGCCACCCCCCACCCCCAAAGATTTTTCTAATTCTCATATGGCCACTCAAAGTCTTCATATTTTAATTCTCTTCCCTTTTTTTTTTGATCTATCAGCCAAAATATGTAAAGAACTAAATATATTTGATATAATTTATCGCTAATTCGCTATATTTATTATCTTAGCATTTACAAGTTGCAAAAGTTAACGCGTTTAGAGTCTTTATTCTTCTTCTTCCCTTTTTTCTTCTCTCTGTTTTTTTTTTTTATTTTTTGGTTACTTTTGGAGGGATTCAAACTCTTAATCTATCATAATCCTACATTTTATCTCACCTTCCCCCACCACTAGACTAACCCTAATGACTTATAAATTGGACCCTTTCATATGTTAATCAGGCAAAGAATTATTTCAATAAATAAACAAAGGAAAATTTGGCCACAAGTCTGAAGTCTCCCTAATTTTCCCATAAATAAATAGGTTAGACAGATTTAGTGAAACTAATAGAATATTAAGTTATTAACCTCATTCAAAGATCGTCATCACCTTCCTTCAAAAAAGATCGTGATCACCTTTTATTCATAGACCCTTTCCAAAAGCATATTGGGAAAGAAATATCAAAAAGCAGCAAGTGGAGAGCTAGTGGCAGTCAAAATAAAATTGGATCTTTATAGGTTTGATGGGGCTTTCTTCTACTACCCAAAACAGAATATTCAATTACTAAGATCTACTTGCATGGATTCAATATCTATAATATTCTTTAACACTAATGGACAATGGTCCATCCAACCTTTTCCCTCACTCACCCAAAAGGATTTGATCCAAGGTTATGGTTCAAGATTTTCAGACTCCCACCTTTTGTCGGAGGGTTGGTCCACAACCATGCTTCTCATCTTGCTAGGATTTAAAGTTTTGGCCATGTAATAGAAAGAAAAAAAAAAGGTATTATCTTTATGCTTATCACTAAATATATATATATGTAGTCTATTTTCATTTTTCCTTTTTGTCCCCTTCTTTTTCCCTCTTGTCCATATCAAGTTATCAACCATGCCTTTAAGAAATACGCTTTAAAATAATTTAAATTGTCGGTGGTTGCCAATTTTCCATAGTTGTTTCGCTGCTTTCATGACCATCCAATATAGCAGACTAGATATCATCACTTGAAAGACTAATATCTCGAGAGATCTCACAACAATTTAAACCACGTTATAATTTACACGCCTTTTTTTTATAATATTCAAAAAAAAAATTCGTTTTGATATGGGTAACGAGGGGGAGAAAACTCTCTTTAACGTAATAAAATTGGAACGATACAGAGAGAGAGAAGCAGTGGGATTGTGGAACAAAATCTACTTAATTGATTGGGTGTTGAGTAACTTGATCAAATTGCAAGCATGGCATGTTTTGCCATCCAAAATATACAGTTACTATTCTGACTCAAATCAGTTGTATATTTGTCTAATTAGTAGAATTTAATTACTAGTAGGGAAAATGCCTACCCATATGACGTTTAACAAAATTATTAGATTAAGTTGGCAAAAAACTACGGCCCGCAATTTATTCAAGTTAATATTCAGACGAACTCACGAGTAACTCAAGGGTTAAGATACATGATAGAAGAAAAAGGGCTCCAAAACTTACAATTAGGAATTATTAATTGACAGCCAATGTACAAGTTTTAATCCCTCACTAAAGGAGAAATGGGAGAAAGGAAAATAATGTGCTTACTAGTTGGTGGGTTATAGGAAAAAGTCAGCATGACAAAAAGATTAAAATGGAGGCTCATTTAACATATCAAAGTATAATAACTACAAAATATCATGGTATTTAATTTTAATGACTTGCACAGCGTTTTTAGAAGATTAAGATTTTAAAATTCCAAGCAAATCGAATTAATTAAATTCAATACATTGGGTGGGGGGGCGGGGGGGAGGTGCTTGTTTGGATACATCTATGGATATTAAATTGTTGTGTTCTGTTGCAGATAATTGCGTAAACAATTCATGTGGCATCACAACAGTAGAAAATAAAACAAGCAATTAAATAAAGAGTAGTGATACATAGAACCACTATTAGAGGACCAAAACATAAAATCACTGATCCAGCTGAATCTGATTAGTCAGTGGTATTAACACCGTTAGTAGCTAAAAAAGAACTTAATATGGGAAGCCCTCAATTCCCGGGTTCAGATAAGTGCTCTCAAAATTTAGATAAACAGGATTATAGGGGATTTCCTCAAAATTGCTGTGATCTTCTCCTTCCTTTTAGCGATTCCCAAAAGGAATCATCAACCAACGCTTCGAGATACCTCCCGCGTTCGAGTTCGGCGAAATATTGAGATAATTAACCATGACATATGATACGTACAAAATCACAAATTAATCAATGCAAAATATTAAGATAATTAACCATGACACATCATACAAAATATGCATCAAGATAATACAACAACTCAACCATTATCATGACAAATCAGATAAATTGGGAGTTTTATCATATAACAATGGGAGTCCCCCCAGCCCCCCCCCCCCCCCCCCCCAAAAAAAAAAAAAAAAAAAAAAAAAAAAACATGCTATCTTGAATATGGATCCAAAATATAAACACAATCAACTGAAATGAACTAACTTTTACAATCGCTATCAAGATAAATTGAATATGGATCCAAAAACATAAATATTACAATCGCTGTGATTCTAATGTCGAAGACTTCAAAAAATTAAATATGAAGCCAAAACGAAAAAACAATATCTCTTTGAGTCGGACAATATCACTGGAATACAGCAACATCCTCATACCAGTTACACTTGCAATCGCAATAAGTGTGATCCCTAAAAAATAGGGCATAAAAGTGGTAAAATCGTATGAAGAATAAACCAATCATTTAAGAATCGTAATCCCTTAAAAATAGGAATCCAATAAAGGAAAAACAATTTGAATTGAGTTCAAGAATCACGAATGAGAAACAGTATTAGTTGTCCCATAGTGTTAGTTGTCCCCCCTCATTTGGTCCCCCTTATCATTTTCCTTAAATAAATTCCTAAATTTATTATACAGCATCAAATACGGTAAAGAATCAAATTTATTTTCTTTTAATATATAGCTCAATTCAAAACCATTGCCTTGTATCTTCAATGCTTCATTAATTGCCCCTGCATTTTGCTTGGGCGGTCAGAAGTCATTGTTTCAACTTTTCGTAGTTATCGTTGTCTTTGTGGATATGTGGCGTTTCACACAAGCTGTTAAGGGATTAATCTAGATTGAAACCTTGACAAAAATAATACCTAGGATTCCTCTAATTGTAAAAAAAAAAAAAAACAAAAAAAGCTTCATTAATTAGAAATGGAGGCATTCAATTTTTATGGAACAAGCAAACATGTCCTTGAAAAAATATAGGGTACGATAGTGCTATTGATATTCCACTTTGGACTTTTTAATTTATAATTTCTTTTATTTTATTTTGTCAAAAAAAATTTGCTGCCGAAGAAGAATATAATGAAGAATTGTTCACACGTAAAATCATAATTATTGATACAGGCCTTCTTTACATAAAAATGGAATTTTTTTTGTTAATGATTAAAGGTATTTTGGTCAAGTCTTACTCCAACCCACGGTTAGATGTAGACTAATCACCTAATAGCCTACGTAGGAGGTATCCTTCCCATACCTATACAGGCAATAACAATTGCGAATAGTTAAAACAATGACCTTTGAAGAACATACTCATTATTTGATTGCATAACCAACCTTACATGGTGTAATTTATAATTCAATTGTATCCCAGCCGAACGAAATTCTCATCTAGGTTTCTAATAGTTAATCTCATGCACTCAAAATGTATAGTTTGGAAAAGTTCACAGTAGAGTGTTAAAACCGTCGTCCTAAAAATATATTATTTAGTCAACAAATGAATCAAATTAATTATGGGTCCTTAATCCTAAGAAGTTTAAGAAACAGTCCAATTGAGAGTCTTTTTGAGTCCACAAGGGCAGTGAGTGCTGGCTATACAGCTCAACTTCATCATTGCAGTTCCATATGGCTCTCCGCCTCTCTCCTTCTCCCTCTCTCGATCTGGAAATATATTTTTATTAGCTAATATAATTATTGTATAATTATGTGATATCGTGATTAGGATTTATACGGATCATGTGATGAGAGGCGATAAAGTTGGTAGACCTTGACTTTTGCTGTTAGCCTAACATTTTATGCTTCTATTTTTACCTCAATTCTATCATCGCCTGCCTGCCTGCCCACCCACCCGCCCGCCCCTCTCTCTCTCTCTCTCTCTCTGTGAATAGACACTACCTTCTCTCTTTCTTACCCTCACTTTTTCTTCCAGAATCTTGCAAAACCCATCTCTCTCTCTCTCTCTGTCTCTCTCTCTTTGTCTCTGTTTATGTTCTGTAACAAGATCAAGGGAATAAGGGTTAGTTTGGAGAAGTTCAAAGATCGAGGAGAAATATTAGAAGGCGTTTGAAATTGGTAGCGGGGGAAGTGGGAAGACATGGAGGGAGGAATAGTGGTAGCAGATAGCTCTGCTTTCAGGGACTGCTTCTCTTTAGCTTGGAAGAACCCTTATGTTCTTCGTCTTGCTTTCTCTGCTGGGATTGGTGGCTTTCTCTTTGGCTATGACACAGGTTTAAGTTCAACCCCTCCATCTCTCTCTCTCTCTCTCTCTCTCTCTCTCTCTCTCTCTCTCTACATATGTATTATATTATATTAAATGTTAATATATATGTGGGTACTCTCTCTGTTTGGTGTGCATATAGGAGTCATATCAGGAGCCCTTCTATACATCAGAGATGACTTCGACTCTGTGGATAAGAAGACTGTCTTACAGGTGAAATACACACCACCATGTCACTCACTCACTCTCTCTCTCTCTCTTTGTTAATTTCGTCATTTTCTGATACCCCGAGGGAGGACATAATGGTATACTTCTTATTTTCTGTCTTAGGACAGAATTACCCTCATCTTCAGTGTCTTCTATGATCCTCATGATGCAACAATGGTTGTAATAGGAGGTTGGGGTGTTCATGGTTTAGGTTTAAATCGAAAATCAAACCGAATTGAATCGAATGGTTTTTTTTTTTTTTTTTCTCTCTCCCTCTCCAGTTTTTCCATTTTTCATTTTCAAGCTGTTTTGGGCATACAATTTAAGGCCTATGCTAAGTCATCATATTTATATTTATTGAATGAGTCTATTACACGGAATAAAAATATGTCAAGTAAAGAAAATGTTAAAGTTATTAATTTTATTCTATCTTATTTAATTATTAATAGCAAAATTATAATTAACAAAAGAAAAAAAAAATGAACATATCAACCTCAGTGAATCTGGTGGATTCATTTGGATTTTGGTGGATATAGTATCACTCATTAATATAGTCTCACACTAGCATGGTAATTTAAATAATAAATACCATAAAATTATGGCAAACATACCCTAATTAAACTATTGGCCCCCCACTAGCTAGCAGGGGCAGAGCCAGGGGGGCCTTGGGGGGCACATCCCCCCCAGCTGAACCAAATTTTTTTTTTAATGACTATTTCTCAACATAATGCCAAAAAGAGGAAAATAGTAGTCATTTTAAAGTATATTTACAGTCAATTTGTGATAAGTTGACAAAAAAAATCCTTTTTTTGGTATTAAATTGAAAAATGACTACTAAAAAGTAATTTTTTTGAAAAAATTGCTTTCTAGAGCTTTTAGTTCCCAGTTCCCACTTCATAGAATCATAGCATAGTGCCCCCCTTGGAGACAAATCCTGGCTCCACCCTGCTAACTGGTGGCCTCAATTGTAAATCTGTCCCCAAAATTCATTTTAATTATATTTCTCAATTTTGGAAAATAATATATTTTCAAAATTAATATTTATGTGTTTTTATATTCTTTTTGTTACCCATGGCAAAAATTGAATCCTAAACTCATCATCTTACAGAGGACACCTTTTACCAATGGGCTAGGAGCCTAGGATGGCTTCAGATTCAATTTTTTATTTGTTGAGTGTGTCCCCCACAAAAATCGGCCTTTGCTTCTTAAAATATTTTTTAAGAAAAGGAAATACACTACCAACAGAATTTATCAAAGTTTGTTTTTGTGTTTTACAAAAGTAGCCACTGTTTTTTCCGTGAGCTAGGTGAAAGGAGGCTTTCTAAATCACTACCCATTTTTAAAACATGCTTGAGATTGGAGCTTGTGGGCATAAGGCATGGGCTTCAACCAGCCCGAAGCCACATGCAACTACCTTAACCCTTGAACTAGAACAAACCCCAGCGGACTAGTAAAACTTTGGGTCCTTTTGAGGCTGGTGGGCATGGCCTTAAATCAAACCAACAACCCCTCCAGCCCTCTCCCACACACCCACTGACCCACCCACCCTCTCTCCTCCTCTTTTTTGTTTTTTTCATAAAAACTAAGAAACATATGCCAACTTTGCATGGTGAAAACATATGTAGGAAGTCATTGTGAGCATGGCAGTTGCGGGAGCAATCATCGGAGCTGCAATCGGCGGATGGATGAATGACCGGTATGGAAGGCGAAGCACAATCCTAATTGCAGATTTCCTCTTTTTCATTGGGGCCATAGTTATGGCTTCCGCTCCCAACCCGTCCCTTCTCATTGTGGGTCGAATATTTGTTGGACTCGGCGTTGGAATGGCATCCATGACATCCCCACTGTACATCTCTGAAGCTTCTCCGGCAAAAGTCCGAGGTGCCCTCGTCAGTACCAATGGCTTTCTCATAACTGGAGGCCAGTTTCTGTCTTACCTAATCAACTTAGCCTTCACCAAGGTAAGCAAAAGCTCAAAAGATTGTTTTAATAGTGCTTTGTTTTTGGTTGGAAAGCCACAGCACAGCTCATGCACACACCCCAACTGCAAACAGGAATGGCTTCTAACTACCACTAGAATGATTTCCAATGGGCTATTTCTGGCTTTAAAAGGTGTAAGGTTACAAAAACCTCAGCTTCAATCTCCGAATGCCCTTTTGCAAAAGACTTTACCCACATCTAATACCAGTAGGCCACAAAGGTCGATCCAAAATGGCCTTTATTGAAAAAGCCCGTGCAAAAATTTAATCATAAGTCATTCCTGCTTGAAGATGGTTTGGAAACACTCAAAACACTATAGTATATAGTATAAATATAAATAGACGAGGAGATGACAATTTTAGCTTGTGGGTGTTGTTCCAATTTAGGCGCCAGGGACATGGAGGTGGATGCTTGGAGTTGCCGGAATTCCAGCTCTGGTGCAGTTCGTCTTGATGTTGCTTCTTCCAGAATCGCCCCGTTGGCTTTACCGCAAGGTTCTTTTTTCATTACCATCTAAATTAAACTGGCCCCTTTTTAGTGATCACCATAATATGTTCTTTAAGCTTCTTCATTATGAATCCATTTTCCTTCTTATATAACAGGGCAGAGAAGAAGAAGCCAAAATCATATTGAGGAAGATATACTCAGCCAATGAGGTTGAACAAGAGATCCAAGACTTAAAGGAATCAGTCGAATCAGAGATCAAGGAAGAGGGATCTTCTGAGAAGATTAACTTCACCAAACTATTGAAAACCAAAACAGTGAGGAGAGGACTCATAGCAGGCGTCGGCCTTCAGGTTTTTCAGCAATTTGTGGGCATAAATACAGTTATGTATTACAGCCCCACCATAGTTCAGCTAGCCGGTTTCGCCTCTAACCAAACCGCCCTCCTCCTCTCACTTGTCACCGCCGGACTCAATGCCTTGGGCTCCATTGTGAGCATATACTTCATTGACAGGACTGGGAGGAAGAAGCTTCTGGTCATCAGTTTATGCGGCATTGCAATCTCACTCGGGCTTTTATCAGCGGTCTTTCATGAGACTACGTCACACTCACCGCAGGTTAGCCAGCTTGAAACATCTCACTTTGCAGGATACACCTGCCCAGATTACAGCTCAGCCGGAGACAATGCTGCTTGGGACTGCATGAAATGTCTGAAGGCTTCATCTCCAGATTGTGGGTTCTGTGCTTCAGCTACTAGTAAGGTAAAAACACATTTACCCCCTTATCTATCCCCATAAAAAGAACATATTTAGCTATACCAATCCTTAATGCTAATACTATTGTTGTTGTGGCAGCTATTTCCAGGGGCATGTTTGATCTCAAATGACACAGTGAAGGATACCTGCCATGGAGAACACAGGCTATGGTACACAAGGGGATGTCCGAGCAAATACGGGTGGCTTGCACTTATTGGCCTAGCTCTCTACATCATATTCTTCTCTCCTGGAATGGGTACTGCCCCATGGATTGTGAACTCTGAGATCTACCCTCTGAGGTTTCGAGGGGTCTGTGGAGGAATAGCCGCCACTGCAAACTGGATTTCGAACCTCATCGTTGCCCAGTCCTTCCTGACTTTAACAGAGACAATTGGGACTTCCTGGACATTCCTCATATTCGGAGTGATTTCGGTTGTGGCCTTATTTTTTGTCCTAATTTGTGTGCCGGAAACCAAGGGGCTTCCCATTGAGGAGGTGGAGAAAATGCTGGAGACGAGAGCTCTGCACTTCAAGTTCTGGGAGAAAACCTCTGACCCATTACAGAAGAACCAAGTTGTCTGAAAAATAATAGCAGGAACATATGTGTGTGTGTTGACTGGGCAGGAAATCCTAAAATTGGGCAGTGCGTTTACTAGAATTACTATTAATTTATATAAAAATCAGCATGATTTGAACATTTACCATATTTGTATTAGGAAGAAACCAATAAAAATTCCAGTCTTCTAAGGGAAAATGACATCTGAAAGACATTTATTGTCGAAAAAAATTTAAATGAAAGACAGCTTTTAAGTAATTCCATAAAAAATAATTAGATAATTCCTTTCCTTTTGATATTTTACTTGGCCTAAGTGATCAGAGAGCGCAGGCTTCTCAAGCCTTTTAACCCCATATTACCGTTCTTGTTCAATTACCAGGTATTTCCTTCACGTTTTCCATATATTATATTTTGGACTGTTTCCTTCAACTCCCCTTTTTGGCAACTATCCTTTCTATTGGGCAGAATGTAATTATTTAAATTTTTGTTTTGGAATGAATAGAAATGAGTAAATGACAATACAGTTAACTTTTAAGGTGACTAATTGAATGTTTCAATGGGTTGCAAAAACAATTCAATTGACATGGAAATTGAATTGTTGTATATTTTTATTTTTGGGTAATTAAATTTGTTTTGAGTTTAGCAGAACTTGAATCACAGATCAAGAGGGCAACAACAATGGACAGGGTATGAACATGAATACATATGTGCTATTTGTTTTTGAGTAATATGAGTGACAACCTACTTTCTGTCATATGTTCATATATCAAATCTCTCCAGCCCATATGTGATGTACTCACTGATATAAAGGGTCCTGTCCATATGCAATGGATGTACTGCTATAAAGGGAATTGGATCTTTAACAAAAATTGAAGTCTTCCTCTTCTTGTTTAAATTGTAGTAAATACATTTCGAATTTAATTAACTTTTTTTAATTAAATTTTAGTTATACTTGTTAATTAATTTCTGTATTTCCATTTAGTTAATAATTCTTTTGTGCTATTTTATTCACCCCATAGTTGAGTTTAAATATTTTATTCACTTCCTTCTAAAACTTCTTATAACTTCATTTACTGTAAACCCCAAACAACACCCCCCCCCCCCCCAAAAAAAAAAGATTTTTTTTTTTAAACTACTTTTTTTTTTTCACCTTTTTTTTTTCTTGACATTTCTGTCATTATATTTGCTCGAAAGAAGAGCCACTTTTTATTAGCTTTCATTGTCAACCAAACAGCTGTTGAAAAAATACTTTAACCTTAAATGGCAACCAAATGGAACCACAGAATAATTTATCACAATTATTTATGTTCCATGGTTTTGAATTCTACTCTAAATTATTTCAGTTGAATGCTAATCCCAAGCCCAGAAAAAAGAAGGCCATAGCATGATAGCAGCAAAAGTAAATCATCAGCAAAATTATTGTGCATGTATCCTGATTGTTACCAAAAGGAGAGAAATAAGATCAGCAGTTGTCTAATGAGATAAGGAAAACAAGATTATAAATGTTATACTTTTATTTAATTTAAAAGCATGTATGCGTACTGTGTAAAGAAAAGTAGCACTCGCAACTACGAGAAAGGGATGGCTTTCATTAAATGCTAAAAATCTCACACTTTATACGATCAAATTCACCCCCCACAAACTCTGGAGAAACCACTTTTTCTCTTAACCAATCCGATAGAAAGCATCAAAAATCCCAAAAGAGTGAAATTCATAGTCCCAAACAACAAGAGATCCTACCTCAAACGATATGGTCTGCCAAGGTAAGAATCTTGACATACTTTGTATTCCTTAGCTCATGCGGCACTGGCCCAAATACTCTGGTCCCAATGAGCTCGCCCTTTTCGAGAAGTACGACAGCATTGTCATCAAACTTCACCTCACTCCCGTCACACCGACCCCGCTTCATGGCTGCACGCACAACCACAGCATGGCAAACTTTTCCTTTCTTCACTTTTCCACGAGGATGGGCTTCCCTTACCGATACAACAATTGTGTCTCCCAATCTTGCCCCTTTCTTCCTCGCCTTCAGAGCTTGTATGCACATTACCTCTTTTGCCCCCGAGTTGTCAACAACTTTGAGCTTTGTCCTCATCTGAATGAAAGTCCTTTGCTGCTGTAGAAGTGCAAAGACAAACTAAGGCCATGTCTAGAGGAGGTTGCTACAAGGTGGGAATTTTAAGGGACTAACTTAGCTAAACTGATTTTAAGGAGATTGCTTTTGTCATTTTAATTAAAAAGTAGGGAGTAATTTATCAACTCTAAGTTTTCAAGTTTTCAGTGTTTTCAGTGTTTTCAGTGAAATGACCCTTATCAAAAAAAAGTTCAGTGCAATTACTAAACAAACCTTAGCATTGTGACAAAGCATGAATTGAATGGTCTGCGTAAGGTTAATATAAGCAAAAATCCCCAAATCAACTGAATTCTTCTTGGACAATAAAAGATATAAAGAAAATATGAATTTCATGGGCTAATATAAAAAGAGAAGCAGAAAAATCAGTCCATAGATGTTTGGAGCATGCCCTGAGTTACTTAACTAGCATTTAAGTCAGCCTGAGAATAAAATACTAGCATAGGCTTGATCTGAAAGATGTTCTCCTGCCCTATCACTGGCCCACCTATAATTCCACAAATCCAGGCTCAAGACTAATCTAGTCTAGACTTTAGTAGCTCTAAAAGGATATTTGACTGATTTTCAGAGACTTGATAAACTTTACTCATAAATTTTTGGCCAGATATTGCCTTAATATAACACTATAACAGTAAAAAAATCCAAGAATAATACTGAAAGCAACCAAGTCATAATATCTCATCCCAACTATTTGAGGTTGGCAATGCTGCGATGCCTTTTCAGCCTGTCAAATGCCTATTCTTTAGTTAAAACATGACAGCTTTACTTCTGCAAGATTATAGGAAAATCAATTACTTCCAAGATTCTCAAACAACTTTGAACCATACAGCTTTTCCATACTTCCCCAACATCACAGAACATTGCACTATTTTTCAAAAAATGTGATCAGATGTTTGACACAAGGACTCCATGATGTTTAGACTAAGGATAAGAATCAGCCTGCTCTATGAATCACACTAAGAAGGTAGAATGTAATTGGATTTTACTGGCTAAAAATTAAGACGAGTGCCAGAAAACCAAGTTCAAATTATGGATAAATTTCTATCCAAAACAAAAAAAGTGCAAATCATGCATAAACATAAAATGTGAGAGGCTTGGAAGAAACATTAAATAAAGATCCGTATTAACCTGAGAAAAGTAATTGCTGCATGTCATCTCATGCGATGTTCTTAGCACACCAGAAGAATTGCTGGCAAGACACCCCAACAATGATCGGCCAACTATTTTTGTTTTCCCGCACATTGAATAAAATGCAGTCAGTCAATATATCACAATGGCATAAAATCAAAAAAAATATATATCACAATGGCATAAAATCTAAAAATACTAAATTCTCAGTTTATTAGAGGAAATCCAGGGTCATAGGTCAGAATGCATTGTATTCATATTCCGGTACATGCATGGCACAGCTTGAACAGTCCAAACATTGGAAGAAATCATCGAGTGTTGGCATGTTATTGCATGTGGTTGTTAATAAGGAGTTGGCATTCAATTTGGAAGCCACCGCACCTCCATACTAAGTAAATCAATAGGTTTTCACCACATCAAAAAAAGTTGCGTGAAAAAGCACATGATCACTAAAAGTGAAGCATGCTAATGTGGAAGTCCTATGACTTTTATGATGTTGCAAACTTTTATTGGCCTACTCAGTGTGAGGGTGTGGTAGGTTCCACACCCGATGCATACTCTTAAGGAAGTGGCAGGAGTTGTTTGGTTTCAACAATCATTGGATACTACCCCTAAACAATTGGCTGGAATTTACTATTTTTAAACAGTTACTGCAGCATCTCAACATGAATTGAAATGATATCCCAACTCCACATGCCATGCATGCAAAACACATCACATAGTACCTCTAAAATAGTGTTGCACCTAATTAGCATTCCAGGTATTTCTTCTCTTTCTTTTTTCTTTTTTTTTTTTTCAATTTTTAATCCAGAGCACTCCATGTGATTTGCTTTTTACTGAACCTTCTATAACTATGACAATGTTTGGTTCACCACATAATTTCAAATTGTTCACCATGATTACACCCAGGAAGGCAGGAACCCAAAAGCAGAGAGGCATGCCTGCATCCAATGTTAATGCAACTAGGAGAGTCTTAAAACTTATCTAGTTTCTTTTGCTTTATTTCAGCATTTCCCAAATGGTTCTCATTAGGAATCTGTAATTCTAGTTCCATTATCACCCAAAACAATCCTTTAATATAGATACATATACATTAAAGCACTCTTTTACATCATTTTCTATTAATTCTTTCCTCACACCCCCTTTTGCATCTGCTACACAGGGAAAGAAGGTACTGTTTGAAGTCTGACTTTGACTTTTAGTAACAAACCTTATATCAATGACCAAAAACCTCATGTCAAATGCACGACAGTTGATACATGTAAAGAGACACAAAAGCAAGCATCCGAGATTCATAACAAGCAATTTTCTGAGGCAAACTTTAAATGAAGTAACAGAAATTGAAATTATATAATAGAACCACAGATCAATTACAAAGGCCTATTTGGCTCCTTTCCCATCTGAAAATGTGTTTTCAGGAAATGAACCCAAATTAAGGGAACGTGTTGCTTCCAGTGGTTTTAGTTTTCTTGAACAGAAAACAAAAACCAAGTAACATCATTTTGATATTCCCTGAAAACAGGATGTTTTCAATAAAATTCTCCGGAAAAGAGCACTCAAAAATGTCTTATCAAACATGTTTTCCATGCAAGATTCTGTTTTTCCGCAACTCTGAAAACAGAAAGCTGTTTCCCGAGCACAGAACTAAACAGGCCCTAACTGAAGAAAGTAAACCAATCACCACTTAAGAACAACGAAATCACATACCATGAGACCATTTTGACGCAAATAATGCTGCCATCTCAGTACTAAATTTTCCAACCTAGATTACAGATCCTTTATCATTCCTGTCAATGAGAGATTAAAAAGAGAAATAATTAAATATATTAACACTACATTTTATTTTTTGGTCAGAGCATCAATTTTTTAATTAATACATCACGAAATAAACAAAAATGATACAAAATTCCATATATAAATAGTGAAACCACCAAATCAATCTTCTCTTCTAGACCTCAAGGAAGTCCCTGCATATCAGGCACATGATTCCAAATCCACATATCTAGGTAAGAACTTGGATTGACATAACATCAGAATTCAGAAACTTCCATAAAAGAAATAAAATGAATAATAAAAAAATGTTTAATAATGTAACATAATCTCTCACACACACAAACCAAGTTATTCCATCCCTATTATTTTCACATGACAGAAAAATATCCAAAAACAATGGGTTTTGCAGTTTTTTTTGTTTTTTTTTTTTTTTTTTTTGATGAAGTAATAAAATTTTATTAATTGGAAAAACTCCTTGTACACAGGGAGTATACAAAGAGGCCGAGGCCTAAAGCCTTAGGAAATCTAAAAACTCCTGCATGGGAATTCCATTACAAAAATTAGCCAGATGTCCCCAAGAAAAAGGGAATTCCAAAACACGCCTCTTTCTCCACACTCTCAAACACACTCTTGCTTCTCTCTGTGCAAAGGGACCAAAAAATGGCATGAGGTACAAGTTTCCAAGCCTGCTTGGCTGACTTGTTTGCACTGCTGTACCACCATGAATCTTCCACCTGCAACACTGTATTAGGTGACACCCATTGAACATGAAACAAGCCCAAGCAATACTCCCACACCTCCCTAGCCATCTTACAATGTACAAGCAAGTAATCTACAGACTCTTCCTCTTCTTTACATAAAACACACCAATTTGCAAGTGAGAATCCTCTATGCTGTAAATTAATGGGTTTTACAGTTATGATGTTATTCATCCAATAATATGAATATTTATAGAATTATAAGGCAAAATAATATGCCCCTGAAAAAAAAAATCCTGGTAGCAATGGCATAACACACACACACACACACACACACACACACACACACACACATATATATATATCAAATAGTATGCTAATTACCATAAATGAGGTAATTAGCATACCTGAAGTTTGTCAAACCCTCAGTCTGATACCATAAACTGAATAGCCCTATCTCTAGAAAACGAAACCCAATTTTGTAGGAACCTTCATCTGATAATTGTATATGGTGATGACCATTTGAAAACCCTTTTAAACTAAATTTTGTTGAAAACCTAGAGTTTTCTTGGCGGGTTCCACTGTATGTATATATACACACACAAACATATACATGCAACGAGCTACTTAGCTAGTACATGAATAATGTGCAGGGGTGGAGCCAAGAATTTACTTTAATGGGGGCGGCCTTTGATTGGTTTTTAGTCTTTTATCCTAATTCTATAAAATCATCTTCTTTCTCAGCCCTAAATCACAAATTCAAGCCTTTTTCATAATAAATCCCCAAGTTCCCAACCACATTCCACTCTCAAGTTCAAATTGAAAACAAACCAACTCCGAAGTTCAAACCGAGCATCACCAAAACAATAGAAATTAATAATAATGCCACGAAATCTTCCATCATCAAGCAAATCAAGAGAAATATGCATGCATACACACACACACACACACACACACACACACACACATATATATATATAGAAAAATTTCGGACAACACAAATGTCCCACAATGCCTGAACTCTATCATGCTCATTTTCATAATCAATAATTCAACATCCCGAATTGTATTCAGAATCAAACGGACCTAATCAATATCCTAGCTAGTAAAAAAAAATAATTTAAGTTCTTGCCGTGGAAAACCGCGGACTGTGAATAGAGAAAGAGAAAGAGGGAGGGGTTTTGGCAGCTCGGAACTGCTGCATGGGTTTCGGCCTTCTGCCCCGGTGATCGCGGTGGTAGTGAGTGACCGCCGACTGGTGACAGAGCTTCGAGGGTGTACACTGGCCCCACTAAAAAATTTAGTTTCTTGAATTTTTTTTCCTCCGTTTTCTCAGCAACCAAACGAAAAGTTGGTAGCTGATTAGAAAGCTTACTTGGAATTAAGGTTCCCGTTTGGTTTTTTTTTTTTTTTTTTTTTTTTTAAAGATTTCAGAAGGAATTGGATGAGAGAGAAAGAGAGGGGTAGAGAGAAAGATCTGAAAAAGAGAAGCTTATATAGACATACAAGTATACACAAAGACATATACAGAGAGGAAGAGAGAGAAGAGGAGCTAACCTGGAGTAGGAGGGAGAAACCTTGAAATGGTGAAGAAACCCTAAACTGGTTCAACTCCAGAGTTTCTGTAGAGGGAAACAAAGGAAAATGACCCATTTTAACAAAGGGCACCTTATTTACTCTACAATTTTTTTACTTTACACACACCATGTAATGAAAAATTTTATTACTATTATATCCTTCAGTAAAATTACTATTAAAAACAATATAATTAAATAAAACACAAATTAGAATACAACTATGCAAGGATGACAGAAATATATTAGATGTTAGTTGAAACCAGATTTCATTCAACTCTTGAAATGCAA
This sequence comes from Liquidambar formosana, assembly GCA_039720395.1. Classification (NCBI taxonomy): domain Eukaryota; kingdom Viridiplantae; phylum Streptophyta; class Magnoliopsida; order Saxifragales; family Altingiaceae; genus Liquidambar; species Liquidambar formosana. The sequence continues at coordinate 13,348,189 of CM077835.1, read as the reverse complement.
TACCCATTAAAAAAAAATATAGTAGCATCCTCTCCTAACAACGATAATACTTTGCCCAAGACAAATAACAAGTAAAATTTAGCCCCTTCCCCTAGAACACACAACAAACACCTGATATGCCTCAAGAATGGTCCCATCACAAGCTTTGATTCTCTGTTTTTCCCTCGTGATTTCTCCGCATCCAAACACTGCATTCTGTGTTTTTTCTTTTGTTTTTGGTTTTTTTTTTTTTTTTTTTTTTTGGGTTATGCTGAAACATTGAAGGTAATTTCCAAAAATCACATTTGAAAAGGAGCAAATCCTAGCCAAATTGAGCAGCAAACAGAAAGGTCAAAAAAAAAAAAAAAAAAGGGAAAAACCTAAAATCTAGAAAATTAGAGAGGGAGACGTACCTGAAACTATAGACGAGAAGCCGTTGTGGAGTAGAGTGTGTTTGACGAAAAGAGAGCTCTAAGAGACTTGAAGATGCTCAATACCTAGTCGTAGGTCCGAGTATGGTGAGATGGAGGAGATGGCGGGGGTGGTGGGTATATCGATTTTTTTTGGGGTTAAGGTTAGTTTAGACATTATAGGTTATATATGGAGAAAAAGTTTGATTTTTAAAATATGAAAGTATAGGTACAAAGTAAGTGTGTGTAAAGTAAAAAATGTGGTGTAAACAGTCGTCTGCTTTAACAAATAAACAAGAGAGAAAGAGAGAAAGCCCGGACCCGACTACCTGGATGAGTTCACCCGGGTCAACTGGTTCGGTTATGAATTTGGACCTGAATTACCCAAATATTTTTCCTTTAAAATCATGGGCAATTGGGCATGGCCATTGGAATAATTGTAGTTGAAACTATTATTTTTTTTACCTTTTTTTTCTCAAAATAAATTAAAATCCATATTTGACTTCAAAGAATATGCCTATTCAAATATGAAGTAAGAAAAAAACTTTGAACGTTGCATCTCGTGACGCACTTTTTTTTATATAATAATATATAATACGTGTAGTGACTCATGCAAATACACACTCCTTAGTAAATTTGGTTTTTTTTTTTCCTAACCATACTTAATTTTTTATTAAAAAAATTAGCAAACATTCACAATTATTAAATCCGAATGGGATGTTAACCCAATCTGAAGGTCGGGTCTCTAGGTCATAGGTGGAATCAGTTGTATTATTTTAAAAAATAAAAAATTCGAAATAATTTTAAAAGTTGTGCAATATTGCTCCAAAAATATTTTCCCTTATTAACCACATTTTCATTTGTAGATTAACCATTAGCCACTAGTGAGCTTTTCCCCAACTCCACCAACAAAAACTGCATACATTCAAACATGTTCCACCACATGGTTTGACAATATTTCTTCAACTTTACTCATGACTTTGGCAAATAATTTCATATTGGTTAATTCCTTCCTAAGCCTTCATCACTTGGAGGCAATATTGCAGAATTTTCTTGTTCTTTGTGAGTGCGTTGATGCCTCTGCTATTTGGACTCGGCTGGGGGCTGGGTCCATCCGATTGCCTTGGGCTGCACCAGCGACCTGAATTTTTTTGGTAAGCATTAACCAGGAGGTCTCCATGCTTTGTGAATTATATGCTAGTTCTTCTCATTCCGAAGGGTCTTATCATTATGATCATCAGATTGGGTGTACAAATAAAGTTCTAGGGTCGCAATATCGGCGCCTTATGACATTTCAAGCATGACCCAGCCTCGTAGAAAAAAGTCTCTAATCCATCTACCCCTAGAGTTCCTAGTAAGGTCCCCTCCACAACTTTGTCCACAATCATCTAGAGACGAGCCATTGGTGATAAGTTCGGCCCAAGGTGAGCCTTATGGGTGTGTGTGTTTTTATTTTATTTTATTATTTATAAATCAAGCCAAAACATATAATTTTACTTAAATATATACATCCCCAAGTGAAAGTGAGTGAGGCGAAGTTGATGACAACACCAATGGAAGCTTTCCTGGGGTTAAATACCTTTGGATGCTCCATCTACATTAATCTTTTTCTTTTTTTTTTCTTTTTCTTTTTTTGATAAGCCATCTACATTAATCTTTAATAGAAGGATTTGTTGGCGGGTCCACAGGTCGGTCCACATTAGTCTTAATGTAATTGCCACCATCGTTTCTTATGACCCCACCAATATTATAGTCCTGTGGGTTTAATGAACGTATTAGGAGCCCTAAACAAAAAATGAAAACATCTTAGCAGCCCTTCGAATGATCAAGTTCACCATAGTGGGTGGGCTTTATACTGACCCAAATGGTACAATAAATGACTATTTTTCTAATTAAAATAAATAAAGGGGGCCTCTAAAATGGGGAACGACAACCCAAGGAATTGAACATCGTTATGGGCCAGGATAGGCCCATGACAGAGTCCTATAGCACATTGGATAGATCTTTGCCAAGGTAATGAAGTATGAGCATGTTGTCAAAATTTTATATTTATTTGATTTTTCTCTTCTAAAAAATAAATTTTATATATATATATATATATATAAATCTTTTCCACTTTGATCACTTTAGTGTCATGTCATTTTAATAGAAACGTCAAAAGTGAACAAAGGAATAGAATAAAGGTAGAAAAGTTAGCTTAAGCGGATCTTACAGAATAAATATAGACGTTTGTAGTTTTATACGCATCTGGATATATGCGTTTTATCAAAATTTGATATTCTTTCTCATTTTAATTATGTGAAATACTCAGTGAGCTTGTTTTGACATTTTTTTTTTCTTAACTACAACTAATTGGCTCAATCCTAGGCAAAAGGATTGGCAACCCGGCTAACCCGAACTGATGTACATAATATATAGCAATGGTCTTTTTTTTTTTTTTTTTTTTTTTTTTTTTTTTTTTTTTTTTTTTTTTTTTTTAAATTATCAGGTGTCATAAAATGATTGGAGCACGCATCCTAGATTTATGGTAGAGATGTGCCCTTACCATCCCCTCTATTTGAATTTCCCTTTAAAATTGAAACAAGTCAACCCATCCAAGTGGCCAAACCCGAGCTCAGAACAAGAATAGGTTGGGATAAGCTTAAATTGGGTTGGAAGTCGTGTTTTTTCCTAAATTTAAACCAATAAAACCAACTTACTGTCATGGTGCAGTAAACATAGGATCAATGACACATGGACAAGGAGAAAAAATATAAAATTGTTAGGCGTTGAGCGTCGAATACATTTCTCAATTTTTAACCCTCTATTTCTCTTTTTTACCACGTGTTATTCATCATATGTTTACTTCACCAAACGGTTAATGCAGAGAAAAACTTCCATGTAACTGTGATAGGGTTAGGTGGTATCACAAGCCAATAGACGCCTTGCAAAGTGAGATTATCAGTATACTTTTTGACTTCACAATCTCACTTTGCAAAGCCTTTATTAATTTGTGATACTACCTTGCCCTATCACAGTTACATGAAAGTGTTTCTCGTTAATGCATCGAATCCAGATCCCATCAGTATCATTATATTACTATGATGATATGATGGAAATTCTTAGACAGCCAATCTGCCAAAAGCCAAAACAAAAGATAGTAGAATTTTATTTATTTGTTTATTTTATTTTTTTGGGTGCCACATGTGGAGGTTTGATTGATAGAAGGAGAAAGGTGCTCTAGAAAAGGCTTTGATTTTCCCAACAAAGATGGCAAAATCCTTTACGCATAAGTCAAAAGTTGTAGGAGCATGCATCATGATGGATCTTAACGACCCATGGAATCTCACCCACACATAATTTTGACAAAATAGACACAAAAAATCCATTACATGGAAGTGACTTTGATTGAATATTCTTTCCCTTGTTGGTCAAACATGACAGATATTTTGTTTGAGAAAATATCTGAAATTGACATCCAAGGTGTATCATGCCTCCACGCTAATGCCACTTATTCATTAATGGTTTATTCGTTTAAGTAATTTGACTTCTCAATCATGATTCCGAAAAAGACACCATGCTGCAGTTTGATATTTTTCATGTTTTTTTTTTCTCTGTGGTGAGCATTGTGCACTATAACATAGCAAAAGGGAAAATCTAAGGGTGTCAACATCGGTCGGTAGGGATAGTCAATGGCATGATTTTTTTAATGAAAAAACATTAATACCCATTATTGATATTAATTAAGTTTAATCAATTAAGGATAAAAATAAATTCTATCAATTATTAAAAAAAAAAAAAAAAAAAAAAAAAAACCATCAAAAGAGAGAATATGGGTGAATTTACGGTATCAAAAAATCACTTAAATAAATATTAAATTTATTGTAGAAAGGTTAAGACTATAACCTACCCAAACCCCCCCCCCCCCCACCTTAAAAGAGGCTGGAGAGGTGCCATTTAGATCGGGTACAACCCTATTGAGGTGTTGATTCAGCTCTGTTATAAAGGCAACTAGGAATATTCTGGAGTTTTCAGGAAACATGGCCACTGTATATGATTTGAAAAGTTTAGTCAATTCAACTTCAGTGACACACAACATTTTTTTATTAAATACTGAAATATGGTACAGATGCTGAAAGAGTGGGGGCCTTGGGGGGCAAGGTGGTTGTGACATTCATCCCCCAAGTAATGGGTTAAGTAACCGCACTCACATCACGGTACTAAAAGGTATTTGGTGAAAAAATTGTTCCCTGTTCTAAGCAAACTTACTCGTTTAAGGAGTAAGAACAGTGCTACCCAAAATATCAAATTTTAACCATTGTAGATGAAGAGGTTGTACGTATTTCAATAGTAGTGCTCTCTCTCTCTCTCTCAGAGGTTGAACGTATTTCAATAGTAGTGCTCTCTCTCTCTCTATCTCTCTCTCTCTATACGACGAGAGCCATGGCTCTTGGACTATTCAAGAGGGGTAGCTCATCCTCTTTCTTTTTCTTTTTCTTTTTTTAATCAGCTTCCTTCCTTTATCCAAGTTCCTAAGATTCGAACCCAAAACCTCAACTGATGAGATGGAAATGCATTACTAGGTCACAAGAAATGTGGGTAGTAATAGTGTTTCTTATTTTCTACTATATATATATATATATATTATGAGAAATGACTCCAAAGTCCTCTACAATCCAACTGCAAAAGTTAAGAAGCGCAGTTGATCACCTTCAAGGGCCGGGGTAATTAACGTACATGCAGTGCATGCAGGGGCCCATTCATTGCCCTTGACAGCAGCTGCACTGCAAAGGATAGGGGTTGATTTTATTGCTTTTATGCTGCACTGAAAACTATCCCCAGTTGAAAGTGTGAAAGCTCCCTCAACTCTTCAGAAAAAACCCAAATAGATAGAGTTCTAAATGGGCCAGGGTAACACCGGCTTTGCCCCTGCTAGAGTCAGGCTCATTACAGTCATGGAGGCATATATAGATAATCATATCTCCTCCTTGCAATGCCTGCCAGATTTCATCTATGGTGGATGTATAGGTCCATTTCACATTCTGGGTGACCCCACCCATTGCTAATCTATATCAAAATCAGGTCTTATGACCTTTTTATTCAAAAAATAATAAAAATAATCTTCTCACTTACAGAGTACTATTATTTCTCCCATTGGATCGAGAGTTTGGCACACTAACATGGCCGACACGTACTATATTGTTATTATTACTTTTCTACAATGACAGATGCACTACCATGATATTCCATTCATTACATTCTACAAGGTAAGGTTAAACAAATGTCCCCTTATCCCTAGTTTGTGGCCGGATACATGTCGGTAAAAGAAAAGGTATACAAGACCTGCATGTTAAACGTGTATATGCATGTTTAGAAAAATGAAATGTCTGCAATGATGGACTGTGATGTAAATATTTATTTATTTTTCTTCCCAAATCACATGGAAAAAAAGGTTCCATGAGTGAATATTTTCACCATCATTGAGGTCTTGGTGGGTATTCCTCCACCAGGTTGAACTCAATTATACTCGTACCCACCCACAATCACTACTACTACTACTGTGGGGCAGCTTTAAAAGGGTACGATTGAACTGTTTTTTGACCCAGCAAACTACACACGTGAGCACTCTTGGGGCAAGTTGCCTAGAGAGTACTTGGGTTTTTCTTTTTTTATCTGAAGAGTTTAAGGCAAGTACTGGTGCCCTATTAAAAACGTGCTGTGCTTTCACAAGTTGTACCAATTCCAGTTTTCAGTCATTGCCAGCAGTCACAGTTGAACAAGTGGAGATGGAGTAGGTGTTCCAGGGAACTGTGATACCGCCACGTAGTGCTCGGGTTATGGATAGCTAAGTAAAATAAAATTATAGGGTTAAAAGACATTTTGATTATTTTATTTTGTTTTATTAGTATTGGTTAACGATAATATATTAATTATATCACAATTACATATTAGTTTTTCTCGTGGAACTAAAAACATTAATTGGTCTCATCTAAAAGCAACATTATTATTGAATAGTATAGTTTTTTCTTTAACCTCATTGCCATTGAGAATATCATTGTAAATGTGCCATATGATCTCTCATTAAAGGGTGTTATAACAATATCATTTGGGGAAAATCAAAAATGCATTTTATTTTTAAGATTTTAATTCTAATTTTTATATATTCGAAAACAGAATGATTTGCGTTATGCGATAATTCAACCCAAACATTAGGCATTTAGGCAAAAACCTTTTGTGATCAAAATTGCCTTTTAGCACAACAATTTCTTTTGATTTTTGAGTGGAGTCTCACTTCGGGTGTCTGTAGTGTTAAGAAGACAGAAAAAAATGTGATTTATAACATATATAATAGAGAAAACCTATTAGTTTGAAGAAAAATTGGGCCCATTTTACACAACACTAAAGGCATAAATTCATTACCATAAGTTAGACTATTTAATAATGTTGAAGCCATTATTATATAGTAGACGTTATAGAACCAATTTTTATAAATTCATGAAATACTATTATTTTGAATCTCCATTTTTATTTGTAATGATGAGTATCATTATCTTGAATTTTTCTATTTACAAAAATGATAGTATGAATTTTTGTCTTCAATATTATGTAAAACATACTGAATGTTTTCTTTCCATCCAGAGGTCCAAATGGACCTTGACTCGTTACATTCATACAAAATTAGAAACACAAGAGGTTGGAGATTGAACGCATCAAACCCACTAACCTTTTTTTTTGTTAGGTAAAGGACACGCATCTAAAGAGAGTTGAACCCATAACTTCTTGAAACCCTTTTATCCTTATGAGAAAAGAAATGCCACTAAGCTCAAAACCCATTGACTAACCTAATGCTACAATTCCAAACGCGCAAATCAACCCACTGACCTAGTGCTACTATTTCAGATATAGAACCTATGAAAACTTGGTCCAAACCAGACATAACCTTTTGCAACTCATCAGGTCTACTTCGATAAATCACTTGTCTTCCATATATATGTCATTCATAGGAGGCCTTTTGGCGCTCTCAAATAGTTATGAAACTCTCCTTTTGATCTCTATTTCTTGAAGCAGAGCTGGGACTAATCCCTTAAAATTACACTTGAGGGTGATGCTCCTTTATTTATTGCCACTCTGCAAGATCGGGACTGCCTGCTAGATTGAATTATTAAACATGAAATTGCTGAGGATAGATCCAATTTGTCTTCTTTTAATTCTTGGAATGTTAGGAAAATTCTTACAAGTACTAATAATGCACTCCACAATCTTGCCTAATGGACAGGCAAGTGTTGATTTTTTGGGCCCATATGATTATTTCCCTATCTCCTCTCTGTCCCATTCTGTTTTGTATGCAAACAATGTTGAAGGGGAGTCCTCTGCTTTTAGTCTTTTAATATAATTCCGTATCTGTCAAAAAATAAAAAAATAAAAAAAATAATGGCTACGAAATTGGATGACTAGTGGTGATTGATTGGTTGAATTTAAATTATAAAAAATAGTAGAATCATATTAATATATATATATATACACACACAGAATTGTTCACCTGTGAGATGTTTCGCAAGTCCCGTAGTAATTGGGACTGTCTATTTGCGTGGAAGCATTAAAAAGAATAAATTTATCTCAAAGTTAAAAAAAAAAAAAAAAAAAAAAAAAAGAAGAAGGAAGACACATGATATACGTATTTAGCAAGATGCCTATGTCCATGAACAATGATCAATCCATTAAGTATTGAGAAGATTTAAACACTCAAAATCCTAAAATTTCCCGGCGATTTTCTTAAAGTTAGTTGCTTCTATCTCATAGAAAAAATATTGAAAGCAAGAAATAGTATGAATTACAACTTAAGAGACCAAATCAAGTGAAAAAAACATACCCAAAACAAATCAAGTCAAATGGGTCATAAAAAAAAAAGGGGTGATTTCATGATAATTATTTAATAATTCAATCCCATCACATGTTAAGGTAATGTATCATATGTGATTGTCACGAACGTCATGAATCATTAATTACAAGACATGCAAAACATCATGTCATTGATTTATATATATATAATATCAATTAGATATCTAAACTTTTGATCTAATTAATTTCATGAACAGTACAAATAAACATAAGTTTTGCATTAATTGGATGGGAAATATATATTTTGAAAAAAAAAAAAAAAGGTAAAGAAAAAGAAAGGGTACAGCATAAGGAAAGGTGAGGGGAGGAGTAGGTGGTAGAAACAAGACATGGATAGCAACAGTAGAGGCATCATGGGGTGATGCTTCACGAAGACCACGACACGTGCTCTGTCTGGTCATCGAGAAGTCAGCCCAAAGCATTGAGAGATTACACGCCTGACCAGTCACTCGGACCAGGACACGTGCCCCTGCCTCCTCCTTTCAACCTTCCTCGAGCGTGTCCCTTCCTTCATGGCCCCAACCCAAACCCAAGTTGGCAGTGCCACCCTATAAAGCTCTTTTTGCCTCGATCTCCCCAATACCCACTTTTTCCCCCATCTCCCCACCCCCCCACCCTTTGCTTTTCTCTCATCCCCTATTTTCCATTCTACCAATATTTATATTAATTTTATCTTTTTCTTGGGTGTTTTTATTATGGTGTTGCTCACCTATGGAACCATTTGCACATCCCATGCGGATCTGACGTTAAAAAACATTTACATGTTCATATCTCGTATTTAGTATCTCCACATTACAATCACGCATAGCTTGATAACTGAACAGTTTGATCTTTACGGTATGTATACGTGTACTAGTTTGCATATAATGATAGTCCTATTATATTTTATTATGTTATATTATATGTATAAAGAAAAAGATGGGTAGAGATCGAAAAGCTAAGAAGAGGGCATTCTCATTAGCAAATTGATGAGCTCTTTTTAAATTTTTGAGAATACTACTTACTATAATGATTTCGAGACACGGGACTTATTGTTAGATAAGGTTTTTGCTACGATTTTACATGCAAAATTTCATTATAAAATATCACGTATTTTAATTATAGAGACAGGCTATCAGAGTATGAGTATGATACTTGATCTCTATCATTCAATAATGTTTGATCGAAATTTTCAATTTATTTTGATGCATGTAGACCCATTTCAATATATTTTTAGGGCCAATTTAATTGTCTAGATCAATAAGATCGAGTTATATGATCATAATGTATTTTACATATTTAAAGCGCAAATCTGTCATCTGAAATGAGACTATCCAAAAAAAATAGGATTCATAATTATATTTGATGTTATAGGATCATTTTAAATTATATAAGAAAAAAACCATAAAATGCCTTTATTTTGAGCTTATAATGGAAATAACTATAATTAAAAATAAAAAATAAAAAATTGTGAAGGTTCATTGTAAGAAGAATAAGGGTGCCTTCTTTGTACGAGGACTCTTGGCTTTGTCCTCTTCTCTTATCTCACATAGTACATCATACATGTAATATAATGTTATAATATGTAATAATATAATAGTATATTACTTTGTAAGTTTTTAAAATTAGAGAAAATGTTTTGGGGATTATTATAATGTTGGCTTCTTTTTTCCCGGCAAGTGATGGAACATGGAATTGCGAGAACACGCCTTGGTGGGTTCCTGTCAATGTAACAAAAGTTTTTTCCCAAATAGATTTATTTTTGGTTTTTGAGTGGGAGACATTACTATGATTTGGATAAGAATCATGGTACATCCACCATTTTCCTTAATCTTCACAGTTCTTTTTTATCTTATTTTATCATTTATGCCCTATTAAGGAGAGACATAATCCGGGGTGTCTGTGTTGTTAGTATGCCATCTTTTATTATTATTATTATTATTATCATTATTTTCTTTTTTAAAAATTCCTTCTTTGATAGCGAACTCATCTGCTAAACCCTTCCACCCCGCTTTCAAACCCTTAACCCATTTATTTTTTTAATAAAAAATTTGGCCAAACGTGGATATATCAGGCTTATTCTTGCTGACGTTTGCTTAGGTATGAGCTATCCTAAACCTACTCTTATTGAAGTCTGGGCCTAAATTAATCTTACACATTGTATAATCCACCTATAAATCCATAAATCTAATAATGAAAAGGCAAAAATTTAACTTCGAAACTTTTTACTCCCAAGCCATTGGTTTTTTACCATCTGCATTGCCATCCCCAATTTTTAAGTCCTAATCTCTTTCTCTTAAAAGAGAGACATATCACTTAAACTGTAAGGACCGTGGAAAAAAGTTCAAATCTCTAAATATTATTTTTAACGGTGTTGCTTACCAAAAAATTAGGTCAAAAAATAATCTTAGTCTAAACTCGCTTGGATTTAACATTTTTATTAAGCCTAAGATAGGACATATCTAGGTAGGTTAGAGCTAGATTAGTCTAAACCCTTTTGTGACCCATTTTGGTGCAGTCTTTTTCATAATCTCCACAACAAATTTTATTTTGAAGTTGTTTAATAAGTTGGACTTGACATGGTCAATTGGAATTGCCAAATGTAGGAGGCAATGGCTCTTTTGACTTGAAGAAGTTAAACCCACGAGTCAAAGTCAAGAATGCTGTTAACTGGCGTTTTTAACCACATTTTGAACGACATATTTAAATATTTAGGCTACTGATCAGTGTGCATGATAACATCATAGGTAGGTAAAGCTTAGGACTCCAAAAGAGAATAATTTTTTAAACTATCTTTTTTTTTTTTTTTTTTCTTTTTTTTGAAAAGTTGTCAAATGAGAGATTGCTCAAATTTACCATAATATAAATTACATTTTCCGATTATTAACAAAGAGTAGTTTGTCAAATGATAGGTTTGTTTTTTTTTTTTTTTTTGGGAAAATTTACCCCCCCCCACCCCATCTCATCCTGCAATATAGATAAAAGCAAGATTTGTCAATGGCTTGTTGCTCGGTTGGTATGTCTTTTCTTTTAAGAGAGATCATAACCTATACTCCTCATTGGAGATGAAATCACAACTTACCCTATACGCTCCCTTAAAAAGGAAAGCAAATGCCAAATTTTAATTTTTTGGGTCATAAGCTTTTTGAAATTCATATACTACACTTGTTTACAAGCGTGTGTAAGGATTGATAAAAGTTATATCAACATACTTACTTGATCGTCATCTTATATATATGTATTTTTATTATAGTAGTTTTCCAGTCCGAAATCCCAAATGAGAATTTTGATTGGACGTCTATTTCAAATTATTGTATTGGGATCACTTAAATCATTTATTCACGTGATCATGTTCCAACAACTTTAAAAAGAAATCAAGACGAAAAATTCTCATCGATGAGTTGAATCAAACAACTCACTCATGTATAAAATATAAAGATAAAACTCTTTAAAGCCCACCAATGGGTACATGATTTTAACTTTAATTGCACTTTGTAATAAAATTTTAATTCAAGGTGGGGTTACCTGTGTACCTTGCAATTCCCTGTTGCTATTTTGTTTGGGAGCAAAGGGGGGATCATAGTGGCCTTCTGCTGCCTCTGTGGCCCATCAAATGCTACCATCCACAATTAAATAAAAATAAAAAGGGCAGGGAGGCAACGAGACACATCATTACTTGTACGGACAAATTCGATTCATCACATTAATTAAACAATAAATTCCCCTCAAATCCTTGCTTTATAAATCAATTAAATATTTCAGAAAACTACCTTTTTGTAAAGTTTTGCGATTAGTTGGGGGGGGGGGGGGGGGGTGAGTGAGTTCTCAACTCGACATTTGGGTGGTGGGGAGGAACTTTATTTTTACATCACTTTGGGGAACTTAGTGCACTCCTTTTCATCATCCTTGCAACCAACCCTCCTATTTGCTTTGAATTACATACATACCATAATGGAAAATAAATTTAGGGTTTCATAAAGGAAGGTTTCTTTTTCTTTTCTTTTTTTTTGCCAATTTACAATTATTTTATATTGATGTGGGTTGGGGATTTTTTTTTTTTTTTAAATTTTAAAACCCTAAACCACTTTGTACTCGTAGTTTAATTAAAGGTTTTTATTTGCTTGGTGTTTTCTCATTAACAATAACAATTATAATAATTGACTATCATTCTAGCCAAATTATTCAGCTTGTTTAATTTATTTCATAGAAAATATTGAAGATTCGGAATTATTCAATTTATTTGACTTACTCTATTGGAGTTCAATTAGGACCGTTTGAATTTTTACTGAAATTAGTAAATACGGAGTACTTTTAAGATTTTTTTTGTTGGAGTTTTCCGGTCTTTCCATTTTATTTTTTTTGTCTTTTTGTTCAAATTTTTGAATTTACATTGGAAACTTTTTCACCCCAAAATTTATCTCCATTTTCAAGTTTTGAAACCATAGTTGTTACTCATGTAGTTTCTTTAAATGGCATTAGCTGGATGTTCTAGGATTCAATAACAGTGAATCAGGGAGAAGGATGTGGCTTTCATGTTTTTTCCTTTTTACAAGGTGCCACATATATCAAATTACCCTACTGATGAGTAAGTTGATCCAAAAGATTTTGTACATGATCAATAATTTTGTTATGCAAATTAATTCACTATGGTGTTACCCAATTAATTCAAGTCCGATTAAGATCCAAGATGAGGTGGCCAAAGAAAGCAAAAACAACTAGAGACCCATTTGGATAAGCTTGTACTTTTTCATATTTTCTATTTTCAAAGGTATAAAAAAAAATATTATTAAAGGTTTTAGTGTGAAAAATTTTGGAAGTTATTTTCAAAAGTTGAGGTAGTAAGAAATTACTGCTACATCAATTTTTAAAAATAATTATCAAAATTTTGCACTATAAAAAACTATTAAAATTTTTAATTTCTTTATTTTTTAAAGTAAAAAAAGGGAAGTGAAAGTTTATCCAATCTTAAAAGTATCCAAAATTTGGGGTGAGTATTTGAGAATCTCTTTTTTCGCCTCCTTTTTCTTTTGGGATTATACAAAGCAGCATAATACAACACTTGATGTGACAAATGAACATTTTGTAGTGATATAAAATATAGCAGTTTGGAGGGTATTTTTGTTAACCAACTCATGTCACGTCAAGTGTTGTAACTAAATGATATTCATAACATTTCACCAAGTGTTGTTCATTACATTTCCCTTTTATTTTTTATTTTTTCGTGTTGTTTTTGCACCACGAAGTTTTAGTTTCATTCTTTTTATAATTTAATTAATGAGACATACGTTATCTAATTAAGCATCGATTGTTTAGTGTGACGAGTGACAAGTGACAAGTATAGCTCCACGTGCTTCCTGCAATTATATTGGAGTCATTGAGACCTAAAACCAAATCTAAGAATGTTTTAACGTTGTGTTTGAATAAGGAATTATATGTGGAATTTGTCTTTGAGATGGAATTTGTAAAATTTTTATAGGGATTTTGTTCATCTCATCTTTATAAAAATTTTACAAATTTCATCTCAAAGACAAATTCCACCTAAAAATTCTTTATCCAAACATATTATAAGTGAATTCGGTCAAAGACGTGCATCCTAAACCTTTTCTCCATCCATTAACTTTCGAAATTAAATTGTCAGAATATTTACTACCAAAATCAATTGATAGTGCAGATCAAACAACTCACAAACGTTACAGAAAGTTTGGTCCGCGCGCGACTTAACTGACTATGTTAGTAGTAACACTAAGCACTTAAGCCCTCCCTCAATAATAAATAAAATATATATATGGAGAAGGAAATAATTGTTCAAGTCTGGGTTATCCTGTATGATCAAGATCGTTTGTGAATGACACACATACATTCACGTACCCATAAACAGTTTTGATCGTACATAATATTCAGAATATTCCGCACATGATCGAAGCTATACACACACACACGCACACACACATACACACCTTTTTATATCAAGTGCACTCCAATTAAAACTTTTAAATGTGACTCTTATTTTGTGAAACTAATAGTTGGATTATATAATTTTTGCATGTAGTTGATTTTAGTTTTACTGGTAGGATTTTTTATTATATTTTATTTTTTGGGTTATGAATAAGATAAGGGAAGATAAAATATCATTAGACCACACATTGATATGACGGAATAAAAATGATCAATCACAAGTTCCTTACTTGATCAAAGATTTTTTTCACTCTTTTTTGCTGATAAATAAATAAATAAATAAATAAATAAAAAAAGCAAAAAACCATGAAGACACTGTTTTCACTCTTTCTAAGTCTTGCATGGTTTGGCTAATGTTGTGTGCATACTTCCAAACGTGTGAAGTACTTGTCATGGTTGCACCCAAAAAAAGAAAGAAAGAAACGGTACTTGTTTTAGGCATGCTTGCCAAGATATGAGTCTGACATGCGTGTCTACCGTTGGACACTTATTCGGTGAGCATATAAAATCTTCTAAATATATTGTTAGATACCTTCTTAATTCGTTAATCCAATCCATGGGTTGGATATCTTGAACATGCCACATATGTTACATAAAATCTTCAATTCACCTCAGGGTATGGTCCGTATGGGCAAGAGAAAATAAAACTAGACACTTCAATAATGTAGCATTCTCTTTTCTTTATTACTATTTATTTTTATTTTTATTTTTATTTAAGCATCTAGCAATCTTCTTCGACCCAATATTACAAGATTAGAAGAATTTGACATTTAAAGATTCACTCGCACTTAGGGTTGCAAATGGACCAAGCCATTTGTGAACAAGTTTGATAAAAACTTGTTTGATATCGTTCGATTAATAAATGAGCCTAACCTGAGCTTGAATACTAGGTTCATTTAATAAATGAGCCAAGCTTGAGTAGAGCATATATAATTCGGCTCGTTTAGGTTCATGAAGGAACTTGTCAAGTACTCGTGAACAGGCTCGCAAATAAGTTCGTTAAAAGACTAAAATTTAGTTTTTTGAAGTTAAAATTTAGACTTTGGATGCTAGTCTTTTGAGTTACCTGACTAAACTTTAATTTTTTAAAGTTTGATTTTAGACTTTATTTGAATTCATTTTTTTAACAGGTGCATTTGTAGATTTATATATTTTGTAATGAGGTTTATATTACTATGAATGAGTATCACAGTGTGATGTATATTAATGTTTAAATCTACATTCACAAGTTGAAGATGAACTTGAGAGCTCAAATTTGAGCTCCTCAACTTGTTTAGTTAAGCGAGCCGAGTTGAGTTGAGCCTGAATTTTTCTAAATCTTCAAGCCGAGCTTGATCACAATATATTAGGCTTGTTTAAAACTCAAAACATTTATAAATAAACAAGTTTTTGGCCAAGCCGAACTTGAACACTCCAAAGTGTTCAAGCTCAACTCAACTTGGCTCGTTTGCAGCCTTATTGCACCCACATCAATCCAATTCCAAAGCTCATGGGATATAGTTGTTTAATAGAAATGGAAGGAAGATGCTAAAGAAATTGCCATTTCTTAGCATTTTTGGATATATTGTATCATATTTTTTCTCTTCCTTTTTTTTAAATTAAAAAAAAAGAAGTTTTTTCCACTTCTGTTTCATAAAGTTTTGAATAATTTTTCTCACGCATATTATTTCTATGGCAATAATCTAAATACAAAAAATAAGGGTGTTTAAGATTTCATCAGTAGTTAGAGTTTTAATTAAGGGAAACTTTTGGGTGGATTTGTAAGGGAAAATGCCTGAGATATATTGATAAACATGAGAGCAAAAATAAAAATAAAAATGAGGGTACCTCGGTATCGTTACAAAATGTTTGAGAATGGATCATCCATTTATATTTTGACTGCAGCTACAATGAATATTGAACCAATAATTAATAAATAAGGTCATTGATAGGTTATTGCACCATTAAACACATAATCTGAAATCAATTATAAAGAGAACTCACATTTTTTTTTTTGGTGGCAGTCGGCAAAAAAAAAGGACAAAGGATCAACCACACTTAATAACTCGAAATTAAAATCATATATTATACAACCCAAAAATTCGACTTCGATTGTACATATGTATTAAATCAGTTGATTTATTAAATGTACTCCACTTCACCAATTTTGAGGCCCAACCAAATACGGAGTATGAAATTGTGTGAAATTATGGACTTTAGCAAAATTAATTTTATTTCATTAGAAAAAAAATAGTAATAACATGGAAGAAAATCTAGACAATAAATTTTGCTAAATTATTTTAAAGCCCAATTTTTAAATGTTTTTCCAAATTTATAAAAAAACTGGAATCCCCAAAAAATTTAGGCAAAATCTAAAACCATGGGTTCTCCATAAATAACTCATTTTTTTGCTGTATGTGCATAATTGAGAAAGCTGATGTTTCATTTTTGGAAATGGCATGGTAGCATAAAATAACTTTTAATGACAATTAGTGTCAAGGTACACCATATCCTCTATTTTGTTTCTATATAATTCTACTTAAATTATTTGGAAGTAGTTTTCATAGAGGTAATTAATTGTCTTCCATCATGTCCTCTTATCATAATAAAGGATTTCCAAACCATAGCCCAATGCTCTACATCATAGAATTTTCACAATTTTGAACCTAATTAATACAAGAAAAAATCAATAAATTAAAATTTTTAAACCTTAATTTCAATTTTGTGTGTGTGTGTGTGTGTGCGTGTGATGATGAATCTAATAAAAAAAATATTAGTTGAGGTCTAATTGACTCAATTCAATTATAGATAGGTATTAGTGAATTTCGGTTACAAATTAGAACTTTAAAAGAAAAGTTTTTTGTTTTAAATTTTGAAAAATTTGTTGCCACTTGGGAAAACAATGAAATAAAAATAGAGAAGACCATTGTAACATTAATTGCAAATCCAACAATTTCAACAAAGTGGGATTAAGTCTAAAAAGAAATAAAACATGTTTCCATCCTCATCATTACTTACTTCGAGTTTAATTATTTCAATTTTGAATGTTGTAATAGTATATGTTACATTACGTAAAATAATATCTAATTAACTAAAAAACATGAAAACGATGAGCATTCAAACTGACGTATTGTATTATAATGTAAATCAACTACGATTATAATGTGCAAAATTAATTTAAAAATTAGAACTCACCCTCAAACTGACGTATTGTATTATCATGCAAAATCAACTATGATTATAATGTGCAAAATTAATTTAAAAATTAGAACTCACCCTCTAGGGCACAGAGACTACCAAAATAAATAAATAAATAAATACTCCAAAGAAAAACAAAAATAATTTGATTTTTTTTTTATTTTAAAAGGAAGCAATAATATAAAGAAGCCCAATTGAGTAAATTTGGCGAAGGAGGAGGGGCAATTGGGAGAGAGGGACATATTTAAAGTGGGAACGGCGCTGTGTCTGTCCTTTCCCGATAAGCCCGGTGATTGCTCTAATGGGGATGAAGAAGCCTTAGGGCATAGAACCTCGAGCTCGTTCTCTCTCTCCCCCACTCCTTTCTCTCTCTATATTTCCGCGAAAATTTCCGATACAACCAGATTTTCACTTTCTCACCCACCAAACAGCCCCTTTCTCTCTCCACAACAACGAATCAAGAATTCTAGAGAGAGAGAAAAAATCACCAGCGTAAGTCTCCATCTCCCTCAACCTTGACTTCACACACTCTTGATTTTCAGTTGAATTCATGGCCTTTGTATCACTTGCAGGGAGCGAAAGTGTTCGAAAAAAGAAGCTTTTTTTTTGCTGTGCATTTTGAGGTGCAAAGAGAGGGAAGAACGCAGTCTTCTTTCTAGCTGGAAACTCGACATCAGGAAGGTCATTACATATCTATATAAGATCACAGCTTACTGGTTTTGAGCAGAGATTGGGAGCTATGAATTTTGTGAATTTTTATTTTTATTTTTGGATTTGGTGTTTTGTGACTCAGGAACTGATCTGAGAAGTGGGATGTTCTTTGAAAGAGCTGAAAATCACAGGTTATATATATATATATATATATATATATATATATATGTTGTTAATTGTTAATAGTTGCAGCTTCTTTGTCATTCTTCTTGTCATTTCTGAGATTACTCTTAAAAGAGTTGTATATGAAAAAAATCTGAAATTTTGTTTGATTTGTTGTTTTGTACTGAACCCAGGAACTGATCTACGAGCTTCATCTTCTTCAAAGCTGTCCAGGAAAACACAGATCCGCCAGCCTTGTATGTTTCATGTCAGTTACATTCTCATGTCCACCCAAATATTGTCACAAATTATACCCAACATTTCTCAAAATTAAGCCTTCTTGACCTTAAATATTTTTTTTAAAAAATAACATACATATGCAGTATTCGTATGATTTATTACTATTTTATATCTTTGAGGTTTGTGGTGGTGGTAATAGTAGTATACCAGTAGTGATAAGGTGTCTGACATTTTATAGGGTCAGCGAAGCTTTAAATTCGAAGCAAAGAAGCCAAAAGCCACACTTCAGATCAGCAACTTGTGGGCGTAATTGCTGCTCAATCTTTGCTTAAATCTGAAGCAGAGAAAAGCTCAGATCAAGAAGGTGAGATACAGTGTGAGGTTCACTTTTTTTATATCTCACTTTTTTTTTTCCTTGCTTTAAAGCTCATTATCTTTAAAGCCTTAGGTTTAAGCTGCTATGTACAAGGCCTATATATATAACTAAAGATCTTAGCTATGTAAGCTGCTGCCAACAATGGGTCAGGGGTAAAGCAGTTGTACGTACTAAGCATCCGATGCTCTCTCTCTCTCTCTCTCTTTCTCTCTCCCCCCCTCCTCTCTCTCTCTCTCTCTCTATATTTATATATATAATATATATGTATATACGGTTATGTGTATGGAGGTATATATGTGTTTTGTTTGGTCAGGCTTGGCTGAGTCTCTGAACCCATTACAGGCTTCACTTTTGAAAGGACTGCAAAAAGCCTAAACGAGAGACCCTCCTCTGCTGACATTTCCGGCCACAGGACTGCGATATATCGAAGCGTAAAAAAAGGCCTTTATATTACCCAACAAGAGCCTAGAAGTACTCTGAATAATCGTCATCAATGCAAAGGATTCAAACCCTTCCTCTCTCTATCCCATCCTTCTCTCTCTACGAACTCCAAGGATAAGACCCACCCCCAAAAGGGTCTTGTGTTTTGTTCATTTTTTTTCCTTTTCTTTTGTTGGGGAAAAGGTATGAAAGTGGTATGGAGGTGGAGGAGATTCAGACACAGGTGTGCAAGTTTTCAAGGGTTGGTAATGGTAGAATTGACTCAATCAAGGTAGGGCAAAAGGGTGGGGGAGAACAGTACCCAGATGATGAGGAAGATGGGGAAATCAGAAGGGGGAATGGTGGTGGTGGAGGAGGGATGATTGATGGTGGTGGTGGTGCTAGGCTTCGTGGGTGGCACCAATCATCAAGAATTTATAGGGTTTCTAGAGCCTCCGGCGGCAAAGATCGGCACAGCAAGGTTTTGACCTCGAAAGGTCTTAGGGATCGGCGTGTTCGCCTCTCGGTGACAACGGCGATACAGTTTTACGATCTTCAAGATCGGTTGGGTTATGATCAGCCCAGTAAAGCTGTTGAGTGGTTGATTAAGGCGGCCTCCGACGCCATCTCCGAGCTCCCTTCGCTAAATGGCTCCTTTCCAGACACACCGAAGCAACTTAGCGACGAAAAGAGGGCGAGTGGGGGTACTGAGCAAGGGCTTGATTCGGCCGATGTGGACCTGGACGGCGATCCCAATTATCAGCAGCATCAGCAGCACCTTTCTTTATCGAAATCAGCTTGCAGTAGCACTTCGGAGACTAGCAAGGGCTCGGGTTTGTCACTTTCGCGGTCAGATATCCGTGTGAACCGCGTGAAAGCGCGAGAGCGAGCAAGGGAGAGAGCGGCAAAAGAGAAGGAGAAAGAGAACGAGTCTCGAATTGCCAATCAGCAGCAGCACAATGTGAATCATATCTCCCAAAGCTCTTCTTTCACGGAGCTGCTTACGTGTGGTATTGGTAGTGTTAGTAACAATACCTCGAGTACTACTGCATCAGCCCACCAAAACCCAAACGGCGACGAGCCCAATTTGTTTCACAAGTCGCCGAGACAGTGGCCTTCTTCGACCCCAATGGATTACTTTGCCACGGGACTACTTGGTGGCACGGGTGCGTCCTCGTCGCGAACAACCCATCAATCATCGGGGTTTTCGGGACAAATCCACTTGGGAAATTCTCTGCCCCAATCAATGACGGTTCCGCAGTTCAATTTGTCCGGCGATAATCAACCGGAGCTGCCGCAGCATTTCTCCTTTGCTCCCGACCACCTCATTCCGGTCGCAACAACGCAACCCGGAGGCGACTACAACCTCAACTTTACAATTTCTTCCGGCCTTGCTGGTTTCAATAGGGGGACCCTTCAGTCCAATTCACCGTCTCTGTTGCCTCACTTTCAGAGGTTTTCTAATATAGACGGATCAAATGCACCTTTCTTCATAGGCACTGCAGCTTCGGCGAATGCACCCATGGAGAATCATCACCATCATCCTCATCAGTTCTCGGCTGGATTTGATGCCCGCTTGCATCTCTGCTACGGCGACGGAAGCCGTCATTCAGACCAGAAGGGGAAAGGAAAGAACTGAGTTGCTAAAAGACCTCATTCCTTTCGGCCCATCTTCTTTCTGGTAACATACAATCTGATTATCATATTTCCACACTCAAATTAATTACATATTAGTTACTATTACATTGCATCCCTATTCATATAATCATATGTTTGTTTGGTTCTTCGCCCCTTTCTCCCACATGGGTTTTAGTGTCTTACTCTGTTATACTGCAATAAAGTATGTTTTGGTTTGCTTTTTGGATTTACGTGTTATGCATACTAACATAACGAAGTTTGATTTCTTGGTATGATAAAAAAATAACCACTAAGCATATTTTTTATCAGTGTTGTATGTTGTGTTGTCTTTTGTGATTCTTGCATGGATTCCTGCGAATGGGGATCGGCTGGGTGTCTCTTTGTTTGTTCTCTTTTGTGGTTCCCTTCTCCCTAGATCTTTGGGGCCAGGCCAGGTGTTGGTCAAGGAGTGAAACGTTTTGGCTTTAGAATCCCAAGTTTATTGTGCCTTCTTACCTTGTGTCTGACCAATGCTAAGTGCATCATTGCTTATGCCGCACCATCTGGCAACGTTTCTTATGGTTTGAGTTGTTAATTGGTTAGGTGGGTCACATGAAATGCTTACCTTCAATTTAATCCGTTAAACCCATGCACGTGGGTGGATTTGCTTTTTCGAACTTAGAATATTGGCGGGTGATATGATAAAGCAGTTCAAATATTTATTCTGTATTTATAACAAAGAAAACTGAAAAAATATATAATAAGCTAATCAATACCATCATTTTGTATGAGAAGGAAAGTTAGATATGGTGGGTCAACATTGGTAAGTTGTATGTTGGTTAAAGAGAATTTATTGAAATGATTGACTGTAGAACTAAGCTCACTATTCCCAAAAATCATAGCTTGGGAGTAAATAAAAAATACTATGTATAGCCTAGACGAACAAAAGGCATATATATTTATTACACTAGTTATAGCATTAGAAGTTAGGTCATTTGTATTGCGGTTCAAATTTGAGTTGTTATAAATTGATTCTGTTTATATATATATATATATATATATATATATATATATATAGAGGGTTGATCATGAGGGATATTTCGGATTATCCCATTCGATTACTGCCGTCCGTGGATGACACGCGCGTATTCATGCGCTTGTGCATGTCGTTCATGGACGGCCGTGATCGAACGGGATATCCAGGATATTTCGCATATGATCAAAGCTATATATATATATATATATATATATATATATATATAGTTTTGATATCTTAAATTTATTTGCCAAGTACCAAAAAGTTAAAAACCTACGAATTGAAATTTACCAAAAAATAAAAGATAAAAATGCATGTCAAACGACTAAAGCTGGAATTATGATCACATTAGATCAATGAGATATTGTCATTCGAATTTTCTAATTCACTAATATTAGTCTGGATCAAGGACCAAAATTTATTTGCTTTTTCTTCATCGGAAAATTTTGTTTCTTTTCATCAAAATGGTCCATGGGTATTTCAACCCATCATTTTCAATTATGAAATGTTTCCATTTCTTGATGACTCAAATGAAACACCATAGAAATCTTCAAATTCCTTGTTTCCAGCCAAAAGTACAACATTTTGGTCG
The DNA here is from genome assembly GCA_039720395.1 of Liquidambar formosana. Lineage (NCBI taxonomy): Eukaryota > Viridiplantae > Streptophyta > Magnoliopsida > Saxifragales > Altingiaceae > Liquidambar > Liquidambar formosana. The sequence continues at coordinate 13,325,717 of CM077835.1, read as the reverse complement.
AAACTAACCTAGATGAGAATGTTTGGGTCGAAACCGATCGAAACAGACGCAAACAATACTTAAAAAAATACAATTTTTCTGAGAAATTTTTGAAAGGTTTTTGGTTTTTGTTTTTTGTTTCTCATAGTTTCAGTGTTGTTACAATAGAGTACTTTCACTATTAGTATTCTTTTCGACCTCTACGCATTTTAGCATTTTTTTTCTTATGTAAAGAGATAAAAGAGAGAAAAATCTTAAGAACTGAGGAGGGAGAAATATCAAAGGGGTTTTTCACTTTTTTTTTTTTTCCTTTTCAGTTGCTATATCTTTTATCAATTAGAGTAGTCTCAAGATCATTACGGTGGATCACCTAGTAAAATTTCACTAGTAAAGACTACAAAGATGGAAATTGAAAATATTTTTAACTTTAACCATTCAAGTAATGGGTATCAATCACTGTAATTAATGTGTTTGCCAAAATAATAATAACTAATTTGTATGAATAATTATATAAATACTTATGACAATCATAAAATTATTATTTTGTCCCAAAATAGTACATTAATATCATAACTTAAAACATTTGGAAGTTTATGTCTATTTTAATGGATGTGTAGGACTAGGAATATTCAATCAATTAATATAATTTATATAAAAACTTTTGTTTTATGTTTCCAAGCGTTTTCAAAACTTTTAATGTTTTCATTGTTTTTCTCAGTGTTTCAAAATATTTTTATTTGGGAATGACTAAAACATGTTGAAATGAAATTTTGTACCTTCGTCTTGATTGAGTTTTGATGCCTTGCATTCAAAAGTTAGTGCACATAAATTTTGAGTTGTGCACCATTTTCCCGATATCACAAGCATGACAGTTAGTGACGTTAATTTAGACTTTGTACTATTCCCTCATTTCTATACCTAATTTGACAAAGCTTACATTTCATTTGTTCTGTTTTAATCCTACTTAACGGAAAAGTTTAAAAGACTATAAAGTCTCTCTATAACGTTAACTTGGAATTAACCCTAGCTCCAGTTTCATCAACTAATTATATATTACGAGTAAACAACATACACTATAAAACAGCTTCCTGAATTATGTCTAATTAGTTCATCCTAAAATAAAGCAAAAAATAAAGGCTCAATGGCGATTCGTAGTGTAAGCCAATTAAGATTGGGAATTCATTTATTATCAAAAAAAAAAAAAAAAGATTGGGAATTCATTTGTCTCTCCTCCGGTTGTTTTAACGCAAGTTATGGTTCGACCACATCTTTAATTATATCTGTTTATCTAATAGATATTCCTTTTCTTTCTAATGCTCACCACATTGTTTTCCTGAGGACCATTTTCCTTTGGGACCATATCATATGCTTTTTTCTAAGCCTATTCCGTGTATATATATATATGTTGAACTATTGAAGTACAAAAACTTTATTTATTTATTCATTCATTTTGACAAAGAAGTACAAAAACTATCAAACATAACTCAATTTAGTTCTAAGTATAACATTAGGGTAACATTATAGAACAATTACCCTAAATTCCCAATAGGTTGTATGGTTACTTGTTGAAGTCACATTGTCAATTGATCTATTCAAGTAAATCTATTGACTAGACTCTAATGATACCTTTTTCAACATAATATTTGAGACCTAAGCACAACTAAAGCAAATTTATCAATGAAATTGATGGAGAAAGACGAACTTCAAAAAATTCTTTGGAAGAGTTAGGTTCAAACTTTTTGAGTCACTGCCATTGCAGGACTCCATATCAACCCTTTGAGCCAAGGAAATCTCTTTATTTATGGGCTGGCCACCGGTTCATAAATCGAAGAACTTCCCATGTTTTTTATCGTCGTAGCAAAAGCATGGCATAAGTCACAAACATGTCATATGACTTGGGGCACATTTTGCTTAGGTCCTAAAAATGGTTTTTAATGTTGAAATTTGAAAAGAATGAAAAATGATTTGGAAAATATGTTACTTGATGTGTGTTCTCAAGATTGTTTTTTGAAAGTTACTTTTAAAAATGGAATGGCCTGTTTTAAAAAACATGCAAAACTAGTCTTTTGGATTTTCTTTTGCAAATGTTTGTTTGTTTTATTTTTTATTTTATTTTTTTGAATGTTATTTGGGAGAAAAAAGAAGCATAAGTGGAAAATGGCATGTTCTACACAAATTCCTTAGATTTTGATCTTTTGAAACAAAAAATGTTAACAGACTTGTTGGGAAGTCCTACATAGTCTAAATTCTGAGTTTGACATGGCTTTATACACCTATTTAGGCTCTCCATTGAATAGCAAAGAATTTTAGATTGTAAACTTAACATGGTATCAGAACTTGTCATTCTTGAGCCCATTTTGTCTTGTTATTCCTATACGTGTGGGGGTGTTGGAAAGTCGCAGATCATCTAAATATTAAGTTTGATAGGGCTTCATATACATGTTTGGCCCCTCTACCTAATAGCTTAGGTTTTTAGGTTGGAAAATTAATCAGACCCTAGAATTATTGTGTTTTTTCTTTGTTTTTTTAAACTCCCTCTTATTATTTATCCTTTCTCTTCACGCTCATATTGACCTTGAAATTGTGTTTATGTTGAACAAACATATAATTTGATCTTAGACATCAAACTTATTCTTGTTGTAAATGATTTGAATCCTAATTTTAAGTAGTGTATACATATTTCTCACTAAATGTTAGCCTTTCTTTTTTATGGAACCAGATTTTAGGTTTTGACATTAGCCTATGGATACTGAATGATTTTAGGTGTTTTTTTTTTTTTTTTTTTCCTTTGTGAAGTTCCAACTTAAAAGCCTAAAGTATTAGGTGGAGGGCCCAAATATATATATAAAGTTATATTGAATCCAATATTTGTGCTATGTAAGATGTAGGACTTCCCAACATTCTTCGTGCTAGTAGGGTTGTAAATGAATCGAGCTAAGCTGAGTTTGGGGGTGTTTGGGCTTGACTCATTTAAAAGCTTGATTATTTAAGCTGAAGATGAACTTTTTATGAGTAGAATCGAGTCGAGCTTTGGTTTGCTTAAGCTTAGCTTATTTAATAAATGAACGAGCTCAAACAAGCCTTTACTGAGTTTGTTCACGAGTTGTTCACAAACGGCTTGGTTCGTTGGTAGCCTTATGACACGGCCACGTGCGAGAATGACCCAAGGAGGGGTTTTATAGTGGGAAGTGGCTGACTCTCCTACTTGGTAGAATATTCTAGAGTTCTCTAGGAGACTCTAGACTTGTATATATGTAGAGATTTCTAGAATAGGTTCTAGAATAGTATTTATCTAGAGAATTCTATTGAGGAGGTGGGAAGCTTCTAGAGAATGCTCTAGAACTGTCCTAGCATTAATTGTATTCTAAAATAGTCCTTAGGAGCCTATAAAAGGAGTGAGGCCCCATTTGGCCAAACCAACTGGAAGGAGTTTAAGTATTGTAGCTCTCGAGTGTTGTAAAGTTTACTTAGTGTAATACAAGTATACTTTCCATAAAGTGTCCAAGTGCGGTTTCTTTCTTTCCTAGGCTCCTAGCTTGGTAGTGTGCTTGAAGGCTTACTCAAGGGTTCACGAGTAAGGCGTAAAGCTTGAGTGCCGCACGGGTAGTGGGTTGAAACATCGAGCTCGTGACACTTACTAGGCCAAGACCCATTATAAATATAAATATAAATGCAAGTTAATATAAGATGATGGTGATGATATTTTATTGAGTCTCATTCACGAGCCTTGAACAAGCTTGTTCACAATTCCTATCAAGCTGAGCTTGGGTTTGTTTGTGCTGGGCTCGTTTATTAAACAAGCCTAAACTCTAAGCTTGGGTTTGGCTCATTTAGTAAATGAATGAGCTCAAACAAGCCCTTACTGAATTTGTTCACAAGCTTTTCACAAAAGGCTTGGTTCATTTGCAGCCCTACGTGTAGGCTTAAATTAAGACAAGAATGAGCCTATGGGCTCACGCATAGGCCACAAGAATGATAAGTTTTGATACTATGTTAAGTTTCTTTCTTAAAATCTAAGCTTTTAGTTGAAGGGCCCAAACAGGGTATATGAAACTATCAAATCCAATATTTAGGCAATGTAGGACTTCCCAACACCAAATTTTTATGAAAGCTCTATTACATTTTCTTTCTTCGGTACTCGTAAAAAACTACCAAATATAGATGTGTGTGATATTTCCTGGCATGAAGGTTGTTAGCCCACCGATAAGCTGTATCAGTATAGTGTTGTATCTTTGTTATTAGGATGTTAGTGAATTCATCTTTGATTAAGGGATTGTCTAATATCGTTATGTTAAGATTTATGATTTTATTGTAATTGGTTGTTTCATTGAAGGTGCTATTGCTTAATAGGTGTTTTTTGAATTGTTTAAATCTTATCTGGTTTTAGTTTTACCATAGTTTTTTTTTTTTAAAAAAAATTTTTGATAACGGTGGAACCATCTCCCAGCAGGGCCTTTGGACCCACCCATGGAACCTAAATCTTCGGGGAGACTAGCGCAACAACCCACCGCCACGGCCCCCCACTTAAATCTTAGGTTGTCTTAGCGGGGAATTGAACCTGAGACTATGTGCCTAATTACACAATCACGAATTCGCCCTTACCAACTGGGCTACCCAAGGGTGGGTTTTAGTTTTACCATAGTTGGTGATAAACTATGGCATATTTGGCAAAGGAGTTATCTTTTGAGATTTAGATGCTGATTTGTGCAAATAATTCTCCCATTACTTCTGAACATCCAATAGTGTGTTGAAGATTTGTTGTTGTGGTGATGTATCTTTTGCAGATAATAAATTTTACCAAAAATTAAGAAGGGTAGTGAGGAAAAAGAGTAGAGTAGTGTGTCTAAAGATTATTTCATTCCTTAAAGAGATTGTGCAGATGTGGTGCTTCATGGCTTGACTTAAGGGACCATTACTACATACATCTCGACTTCTGCTGCACTCGAATTATTAACTCAACTTATAGTGTCTGTCTTTTTTTCCTTTTTTCCTTTTTCTTTTTCTTTATTTTAATAGGCAACAAACAATTTATTAAAATTAAAGGAAAGAACAATACACCAATGGAGACTCTACCAGGCCCACAAAACTAGAGCAACTTTAGTGTTTTTCTTTTTAATTTTTTTATTTTATATGCTCCACTACTAGTGTCTCTCTTTCCTCTCTGTCCCACTTGTATCATTGAATCTAGTGTCTCAGCTGTATGATGTCCATTTTTCAGTTGTATCGTGTCTGCTTTGATGAGCACAAAGTTGGAATTGCAATGGTTATTACGTGTTTGGGTTGCAATAGATTGTTCTAAGGTCATGAAATGGGTGACGTAAGTGGCACCACTTATGTGCAAGGGCATTTGGTGCCCGTGGTGGCAGCCCCTTTGAATATGCTCATTTCTCCTCAAACCGAAAACGCCCTTTTATGAAAGATTAGGAGTTAAAGAGATGTTTTCTTTTGTTCCATTTGGTCTTCCTACATTTACTCTTATTAACTCCCCTAGTCCCTTGGGCAAGATGATGTGCCTCTTTAAGTGGATTTAGTTGTCTACTCGAGGCAAATAATAGTGAAGCCTAGTACTAATGGGATGACCCTCCAGACCTTTCATCTTCGAGTGTTGCTTTATCCCTCATGGTGTTCTTATTGCTGTTAATGATTCCACTCTACCTATTAACTCTAAGAAAATGTTTGGTGGTGTAAAAAGTCGGTATGTCATTTTTGTCCCTAAAACTCTTTATCTCCATCATATCATGCTTTCTTGGATTTTCTTCATTTTTTGAGTAGGCTAACAAAATTTTATTAACAAAACAATATTAAAAATTGTATTACAGAAAAGAGCCCCTGAGACTCCTGGCGTATTTGAATATCTTTCTTACCCTAGAAGGCTAGAAGAGCTACGTATTAGTATATGAAGGCTTTAAAAATATGTAGGACAAACTTTTAACTAGAGAATTAAGTATTCCTATAATCAAATATAGGTGGGGTTTTGTGTGGGTTATAGATGGAATGAAAGTCGAACTGGGTGTAGTTCAAGGCTAAAATTTGTTTGGATATAGGGAAAAGGTTGCTGTACTTTCTGGACATTAACGGAAATTTAGATTTTCTTTCTCAAGGCTAATGTTTTTTTTTTTTTTTTTTTTTTTTTTTTTTTTTTTTTTTTTTTTTTGTTTTGTCAGCAAAAGCAGAACTTTAAGGCTAATGTTGTGTGTAATACTTGGGTTACTATAATCAAATTCTATAATCAAATTCTATAATCAAATTCCTTCTAACTTCAACACCAAACAACTCAAATCTGTAAAATTACCAAAATATCATGAATATGAAAATTGAAAATCCTCTAAATCCAACGAAGCTAGAACCAAGTATTTTAACCACCCACCATATATATTTTCTTTATCATTAGAAGTTACAGTGGAACCCATCGACCCCCTTATTTATTTATTGGAAAAAACAAATAACTTTAAGAGTTTCCCTCGCCACGCTAGAGGGGCCAAATTAGGAGTTTCCCTCTCTTCTTTATTATGATTACACTTTTAAGAGGCTGGTCCCCATCAACTCCCCTATAACTCGGCTTCAATTGGCAAGGTAGTGGCCTGACACAATTCTTAAAGGTCCTAGTTGAGTTTAGTTTGTAGTTATAATCTATTTGCCATTTGGGGTGTGGTTTGTCCTGCCACTTCACCAAAAACTTTCAGTAGCCACCTTGATGATTATGCACGATTTGATCTCAACAACATAATCAATCTCTTGGATTGGTCTTAGAATCGATGGTAATCATATGGTCATTTTTCCACTTTCATTGTTGGGATGATGGAAATAGGTGGACAAATCAAACTCACTAAATATGGGACTAATGTGTAATTATGAAGGAAACTCTGGTATGTAAGCATTTTCACCCAGCTGCTTCATGAGCAAAATGGACCTACATTTTTAGAATGGAGCTTTTGACATTTACCATAAGGAAAACTTCTCTGGTCGTCTCCGAACAATTGATTAAAACTCTCTGGACTCACCAAGCGTTTTCCACTTAACCACTTCTTTAGGTGGAATGAGTCACATTTATAGTAGTTGTGGAAAAATACAGCATCCCACATTGATTAATTATAAAATTTGACATAATTTCATATACCTGTTTGAGTCTTCCACTTAATAGATTAAACTCTTAGGTTAGATTTATTATTATTATTATTATTATTTATTTATTTTTTATTTTTTGGATGGGCAAAATAGAACTTCATTAATATATTAAGGAATGATACAATATCACAAACAAATCCCACCCATAGATCACCAAAACACGACCCAAAAAACGGCTCTTATCAAATACACCCACCAAAAGCATAATCTAGACAAAGGGAAATAACTCAGCAAGATACTAAGGAAAAGACCCTCAAATCTAGACACCGCCAACACACATAAAACCCCAAGCAAAACAAGAGGCGCAAATACAAAACACCACCCCAATAAACTCCCATAAAACCCAATACACCAACCACTCCTGGAGTATGTGGTTCTAGCTGTGGACACTAATTTATTGACTAACATGAAGGTGTGCATATAAAAGTTGGAAAAGCTCGCTTTTGAAATTCTCATTTTGATCAAAGGACAATGGATTTTAACCTTCTCTTTCCTTTTCTGTCTTGTTTGAGTGGGGTCCTTGCATATCTATTTTATTTAGTGTACACCCCTCAGTTAGGCAGAGATTATTTCACATGAACATGGTTGTTTTGTTGTTGGTTTTTTTTTTTTTGGCTTGATAATGATTTCACGTGAACATGTTGAGTAAAAACTTTATAGTTTTGTCATCCAACGGAAGCCTATGTGAATACTGCTTGCTTAGATAACAAGCAATTACCTTGCTTAATAATTAACCACCAAGGAATATTACCATGCTTAATAATTAACCACCAAGGAATGTAGTATTCTTGCAAAGCAGGTTGATCAGTTTATACATTCCTATCCTAATTTGCAAGGAAATCAAATTGTCAATTCTATTGCCTTGAAGTTGGACACTTGGACATTCTGCAATCTTGTTTGTTTGAAGAGCAACATTGGTAGCTACAGTTGTAATGTTTTAGGTAGAGATGATAATTTCAACCCGATCCATAGAGTTTCGACTTGACCCGTACCTATATGGGCGGGCATGGATCTCATATGCATGACCTGAAGACCCAACCCGATCCGAATATGCTTTTACAATTTTAATTATATATATAAAACTATCTTGGTATAGGCTCATGGAGTCCATTAGAAGGCTCATTATCTATTTTTACTGATTCTTAATTTTTATGTTTGTGTCTAATATTTGTGTGATCATATTAGGTATGATCTTATTTAAACAAGATCATATTGGGTGCTAAAAACATGCATAGGCTTGGTATACGAACAACATGTAACAGGTGTTAAGTAGCAAAAAAAATGAATTTTGGGAAAAAAAAAAATTTGCTGGGGCAAGGCGAGTCGGGCATGGGTGGGTTGTGCATGGGTTTTCCAATATGAAATCGGGTTGGGCATGGGGTGGTTCTGACCCATCCCTGACTTGACCCATTACCATTCCTAGTTTTAGGTGGTCCTTGCCTCTGCAATGCAGTGTTCCAAAACTCCTGTTGTTGGTTTTGTTAGATGTGCTTTATTCGTGGGACCAAAACTTTAGATAATATAATATCTTTTGCATGATAAATATATGAAATTTTTTTTTTTTTTCAGAAAAAAATAATTATGAACATAAGTTTTCTGTATAAATAATCAAGAATCTACAGCATAAGCATTTAAGACATAATCTATTTAATCCTTTAGATCACCTTATGGTATAATACCTATGTTGTTAGTTAATCCAAGATCCAACCGCCAATTCATTGTCTAGCCTGGAGTAGTTTTTATAAGTGTCTGAGTTATCAATGAGTAGTTTGATCCACCCTTCAGCTCTGCTGGTTTTAAAGGAAAACAAAATTCGAAACATAAGGGCATATTGATGCTGTTGTTTAAGGTGTCTATCCTTAGGGTTGTCATGTTAGTGTGCTATGTTATCGAGGAATTTGCATTATATGGCATGACAGAGACATGGATTTTAGAACTAATGATGAACCAAGCATTGATCCTATGCTGTAAATAGAAGGTAGTGTGAGTTTTCCAAAATAATCTCCTGGATTAATTTAGTTTTCCCTAGTTCCAAATAGAACCTTCATATTCCATTTTTACCTAAGCAGATGCTTGCATTTAAAGGAGTACAAGCGGGTTCCAATATAAACAAATTGATCGAGCGAGACACCCTTTCCAGTTTTTATTTTTACATAAAAATGGACTTTGTGTTGCCAATATGCAATAATTAATCATTAGAAAACAGTTTCCATGTTATGACAAATAATTAGGAGATTGTTAAGACATAAAAAAGTCATTACACATAGACCATCTATGACTTTGCAATAGATGCTATTACCACTCTTATTCCTGCTTTCTCTTTCTTAAAAAAGAAACCATGTTAGGTTTTCTACCACTGTTCTGTGCAAAAACATTTACAACAATCATTGACAATATCATCTGTATTTCAATCTACATATAAGTTAGATAACAAAGACTTAATAATAGTAAAAAGAGGGTACAGAGAATAACAGGTGATTTTCTCAAAAGAAAGAACCACGACAATAATGTTGGAGGTTTCTAAGCTCAAAAAATAATGGTGCAAAATAATGGTGCAATTTCTTTTAGATCTAGTTTTAATGCATAAAAAAATTTCAAAGTTACACAGATCTTGTCTCTCCCTATATAGGAACTTTATCACAAGTTGGTCCCTATATATTTCTTCATACGTTTCATTCAGGTATAAATAATAAACGGTCAAGCTTGTAGGGTCAATCTACATTACAGAAATCTTTATCATCTATTGACTAAATATATTTTTGCAGTGTGTAGAAATATCATTTTTGCCTGACAAAGGGAAAAGCTTCTTTCATATGTCAGACATGTGGATTATAAATGGATTGAATCTTGGCATTCTAAACAGTCCACACCTTTTTTTTTTTTACCCCGATAAACATCGACATAGAGTACCCTTGCATGCAGACTGCCAAACTTAATACTTCTTTTCCCATTATCTTGCTGGACTTTCTTTCCCCAGTACCTTACTGGAGTAATGATTTTGATCTAATTTCTGTATTGAATGTACTTGTTATTTCTCCAAGCAAACCCTAGTTCAATTTATCCTTCTATGTCAAAACTTCCAAAGTTGCTATTTTTAAGACTGCTGATGCATACATGCATATTAATTTCACTGGTATTTTTTGATGCAGGTAAGTGAAGATGGAGAAGTAGCAGTGAGCCGTGAGCGAATGAATGCATGCCTTCCTTGCCTTTGGCAATACATTATTATTATGATTCTGAAATTGTTAGTATTTCTGCTGTATCCATTTTGGTGTCATTCAGCCTGCATTCACATATTCGGATATATTTGTCTATGCATGCTGTGCATCGTGTGTTTTGTTGAGATGTAACCGACGATTGAAGTTATTCTTTCTGGTTTTACTGTTTTATCTTGAAATTGTCTATACTATTATTTAAGCAAAGTAATCTTGCAGTGGATCCACTTAGTGAAGCAGATTTGCCTTTTCAATTTCTGGAAAATACCCTTCTGCTGACACTTTCTATTACAACTAAGCACATGTTTGTTTCCATTTATGCTGATAAAATTTTGAGGACTGTTTGCAAAAACAGTTGCCAGAATGTTTTAGCTTAGTTGCACAACCTAGTGTTGCAGTCTTGAAAACTGTACTAGCTTGAAACAAGTGTGCAGTGTGCACCCTACACGTATGGGTGCATGCATAGTTAGCAGCTACCACCGTCCATGGTCAGTGAAAGCTATTGTAATTAGGGTTTGCTTGGTTCCTAATACTAGGTCAGTGGGTCTGGTCGAACATGCCTACATTATAAGCCACTCTTGATTCATCAGATTATTTTCACAGGATGCAAACAAGGCATCTTGTAGGGTTTTTGGTCATTCTATCCAATATTAAAAAGCGCAGCTGTGAGCTTTGAGGGACCAGTTGACATTGTTCATGCAATGCCCACTAGCATAGATTGTGGAGCAAGCATGTGATGGTAATTTATTCCAGCCCTTGTCTTATTGCTGGAGCAATCATGTTTTGTTTAATGGGGGTTCTTCAGGGATATGACTCACCTGTAGAATATTATAGAACTGGAGAGTGGCTTCTGACAGCACCAGATATGGTTAGGCATTTATTTATTTATTTATATTATTTATTATTCATTGGTATGAGTTAGGGTTAGGGTCTCAAATTTCCTCTTTTTTTTTTTTGGGGGGGGGGGGGGGGGGGGGGGTGGGTTTGGTTTCAAAATCTTGCATCCTATCCCCCATATAAGTAGAACCAAAAGGTTGTAGCAAAAAAAAAAAAAAAAAAAAAAAAAAAAAAAAAAAAAAAAAAAAAAGTAGAACCAAAAGGAAGGAAATGTTAGCTAGGGTACGTGGAAATCAAAGAAGCACATTGGTATGAGCTCTTTTGGGTTTAGGTCTTGGTATCACACGAGTGGACTGGAAGCCCATTCTTTCAAATTCTGGTCTTTGATTCAGAAGTTACTATGAACCTCTTAAAACCTAATTGTTGGATGGATAAATATGGTTCAATATCCTTGTGAGTGACATTCCTAAACTCACAGAAGAGATCCAGAAAATGAAGAATTTTCATAGTAATGGATAGATGATCGTGTCTCGACTGCACGTTGTATCAATTTATGGACAGCAGTGAACAATTTCTTAGATCCAACCGTGAGGTTCTAAACTTCGACCTAATTTGACACGAAATTTCGGAAAAAATTTGTAAAATCCAGTCTAGAATTATGAGGTTCTCCGAGGGGTAAATCTATTGCCTATCTCCTTAAAATTAAGTGAAGGAAATGTAAGTAATTTTTCATCCATGACATTATTGGGATTGTTTAATTTGAGAAAAATATGAAAAAAAAAAAAAAAATGATTTGATATGCAATTGATCCAGCAGCCAAAATCTCATGCAAACAAATCTCGGTCTGCCTGCTGATGTGAAACAACCTCTCTCATTTGCCAATCATCATCCAAGTAATACTATAGTACGTCGGGCCTCATTTTAAATGAACTATCAGGCCTCCTCTACAAGGGAATGGCACCCACCCCCTATTCTTTAGGTTTTTAAGATTTTATTCAAAATATAGAAGGTTTTTATGAAAACCGGCCGTGTTGTTTACTAGAAAACATCATTTTGAACAACTTTGTAGAAAAAGGTTTTTCTTAAATCTATCGTTTAAATATACTTTTTAGCCATTTATAGCCTTTATTTCATTTTTTGCCAAAAAGTCTACCTAAATGATAGATTTTGGAAAAAATTTCTTCCGCAAAGTTGTTCAAAATGATGTTTTCTAGTGGACCAAGTGATCGGTTTTTGCAAAAACCTTTTATATTTTTCATAAAATCTTAAAAACTAAAAAGAAAGGGGTGGGGTTATAAGAATGGGGTTTGCAATAGCCGTTCCCCCTCTACAAATACTTCGTGATGTCTTATCTGTCCCATGGCTCAAGACCCCGTGGCCCTGTCACGAACCCACCCCGTTGTCTCCTTCTGTCTCCTAAATCTTAAAATGTTAATAATAGACGAAAATTTTAAATAATGTATCCCAACCTAGGTTTTGATTCCAATAAATGTAACACACCATTATAGAGCAAAATTCTATTGCTTCTAGGTATTCGAACTATCTCATGGAGTTCATCTATTCACCAATGAGGAACTCCTCAACTCCTCATAGTAGTCTTATCATGTTGCATTTATGTGGATTAGCCCTCCACTAAAACAAATTGATTTTTTTATTTTTCAATAGAATTTGGGTCTAATAACATGTCCTATCCCCATAGGGGTGTGGGATTTGTGGGGGTATTGATTACAACTCCGCATGGATGTATGTGTTCAATTATTTGGCCAAAAAAAGAAAAAATCATTTTTTTGTTGGTTTGTCATCGAAAAGTTGGGTCCATCAGGAGCCGTTGGGCTTATTTGAAATCATGAAGGCCGATGGAAAGTAGGCCTGAATTCTAATGTGGGAGCAGAGCTATCGGCTCTAAAGGACGGCTTAGGCCGGGCAAAAGAAATGGGAGGAGGGTTGTTGCAACCCTCAATTTTATTTGTAAACCCTATTTTCTTTTACTTTTTAAGGTTTAATGAAAATGGCCAAAACGTGCTCTTAATCTACAAATTTTGGAAAAAATTTCTTTAATAAAGTTGTTCAAAATAACGTTTTCTAGTGGACTACGTGGTCAAGTTTCATATAAATTTTTTATATTTTTCATAAAATCTTAAAAAGTGAAAAGAAATGGGGTTTACAAATAAAGTTGAGGGTTTAATAGTCCCTCCCATGATATGGAGCAAGAAAGCCTCGTCAGCCCAAGGCAAAGTTAGAGATGGAGCCCAACATTGTGCCTGCCATAGCTACCTTCCTCCATAGCCCACTTCTTTAAGTAATTTTGTCATTTTGTTAGAGATGGAGCCCAAAATCTTGCCATTTTGTTCAAAAGAACAAATGTATTGTAGTGCTTTGTAATTAAAATCTGTTAGCTAGCCCACTTCTTTAGGTAATTTTCTTTCTTTCTCTTTTTTTTTTTTTTTTGTTGATGACATAGATAAGAAATTCAATGCATCAATATATGCTTATACTAAAACTCGAATCAAGGACCTCTCCCCACATAAGGGAGAAGAAGTGCCACAAGGCCACAAGGCTACAAGGCTATTGGTAGTTAAATAACTTAAATTTCAACACAGTTCACTTTGTACTTGGTCCTTTATAAATGGCCAATTTGTAATTTTTTCCTAAATAAAATGAATATTTTCAAATAATCAATTATTAAATTTCCTTCACAAAACAGAACTAGAAAGAGAGTGAGTTTTTTTCTCCCTCCTTTTCAATTAGGTGGGCAAGAAAGAATTGCTAGCCTTGCAACCTAAGTGAGTTTATAAGTGGTATTTATTCCGGGTCGTAAGGTAGTTAGGGTTCGAAACTTGACTACATTTGATGTAACACCACCCCAAAAAACAAATCAAAAGGAAAAATGGATGGGAGACCTACCTTTTGGTAGGACGTAAGGATGAGTTTCCAAACCAAAAAAGAAAAAAAAAAAAGAAAAAAGGAGAGAGAAAGAGAAAAAGAAAGAAAAAAGAAAAAATTGGACAACCAATGAAGATGTGGTGCTAAACGGATGGTGAAGAAAGCTAGCACCATACCTACCCTACGCCTATGTTTGAATTCTCACAGTTGTGCTCTCCTTCAATGCAAATGTATTAACCCAAAAATTATATAAAATACTTATATATTAGTTTTTTTTATTTAATTTCCAAACAACAACGATGACACAACAACAACAAAATTTTTTTTTAAAAAAATATTTATTACCCAAAAAAATAAAAAAATTAATTTTTTAAAAAAGAAGAAGAAGATGATTGGCAGGCAAGTCATTTGCTGTTAACTACTTAGTGTTGGTGTGTTGAAGCTCAGGCGGAGACTTGAAAGGCATGTCTATGGTGCTATCCCAACAAACTTCTCTAGCTGAGGTTGTTTCCATTTCTTTCTTTTCCTTAGGCCTCACCACCTCATGACTGACTTTCAAGAGAAAATAAGAGAGTTGCCACATAATTACTTAAGATGTCATTAGCTTTCGTCTGCCACATAATTACTTATTTACTTGCATGATTCAATAGTTTTTTTTTTTTTTGACAGGCGATAGAAATACACGCACACACACGCGCACTCATGCGGTGTCGAACCCATGACCTCCGCGAAATCCTAACTCCCATTGGGTGAGACGTGTCACTTAACCTATAACCACTCGGCTGCATGATTCCATAGTTAAAACGTGTGTTGACGCAACAAATATAAAAGAATTAAACAAAAAAAAATTATTCCTATCATCCGGGTAAATATTTTCGTGTGTAATATATATTCATTTTTTTATTATAAGGTGTGTACGAGCACATAAGTGGATTGTTATAATAAAATTTTCATATACATTATATATTCTCCTAATTAACTTATTATGCGTCACAACGCGTTTTAGCAGAAAAATAATAGATATTATTTTAAGAATTGGCCTATGATTTCCGTGCAAACTCTCAAATAAAAATGATGAGTAGCAGCTAGAGAAATGGTGACATCTTCAATTATAGAGTTTGGGGATTGCTTTTCAATTATTTCTGAGCCACCGCACAATTTTAAAAATAAAAATAATTAAGGAAATTAGAAAATAAACCAGGTAGACAGACAGAAGCCCAAAGTCAAAAAGGGCAACAGATCTCACCCAAAGCGTGTAGCTGAGTTTGGGTGTGATTAGGTTTATTCACGTGAATCTTGAGTGCACAAAACTTAAATAGTATCTTCTCATGTGACATACAAAAGATAGATGGCAGAAACATCTACTTACTGAAAATAATGGCCAATCAAAATTTAAACAAAAAGCAAAACACCATCTCACATGCCAAATAGTGTGAAGCACATTTAAAAAAAAAAAAATAATTATATAATTAGACCAATGTAGTGGGGTCATATCCTTTATTGCATGAGTTAATGGAGAGGGCTGGTTTTAAAAAATTGATGCATATTTTTTTATGACGACAAAACCCTTTGGGTAAACTTGGACCCTTATAAGATATAACTTAGAGAATTGGTGCTTATAGCACTATCATCTACTCTTTTATAAGCTTGTAATATGGGAGATGAACTACACGGTTTATCACTAGAAAAATTGGTGCATATCATCTGTCACAATTTTTCTTTCTTTCTTTCTTCTTCTTCCTCTTTTTTTTTTTCCTAAGGACCCGTTGTTTGATAAACTTGAAAACATGATCAGTGGAAAATAAGCCTGATCAATTTTGATTTCACACCATTTGATAAATCTTTTTTCCTTGTTAATCACTTCAGCTTTTTTTTTAAAACAAGTCATAAATATAGTTTTTTTTATTTTTATTTTTAAAAATCAACTATAAGTTAGTTTATTTTAAAATCAGATAACAATTATGGACTGAACCTAATCTGATCCAGTTTTTAAAAATTTCAGACAGCCCTAAGGATCACAATTTATATCCTCATTAGAAGAACTTGTGTGTGTGTGTGTGTGTGTGAAGGTCACACTGTATCACGCCCCTTCCTCTCTCCCATGGGAGGAGTACAAGCTGATTCTAGATATATCTCTAAAATAATGGGCATCAATTCTCCATCCCTCCCTGCGTACGGAGGATAATTTTACTAGTTACTTCTGGAAGCAGGCTAGTCCCAGGGAAGGTTATAAAGCAGACAGATGGAAGCAACTATCCAACCTCACCTCCATTCACCTGTCTTTTTCATGCAGAAAAACCAAACAAAATGGACGGTTTCAGTCAATTAATGGGTCCCAGACCCAAATCGCAAAACCATGCTTAGCATGTAAATTCCTAATTTCCTAAGAAAGAAATGGAGAGTTACAGTTTCTGGGGAAGAGTAAGAAGTTCCATCAATGAACGGTGAGCACCTCAGAAGGGGCACTGAAACCTCTAAAAAACCCAAAAGCCCATCAGAAATGCCATTCTTGGGAACTCGGAAGCACCAGCTATATGAACCCATGCTGGCCTTCTTGAGGCATTAATGCCCACAATAGCTTCAAGAAATTTGATGCAACTCCTTGAACTGGTAGAACAACCAATCCAATTCAGGAAACGCATTTGTTTTCACAAACATGCAGCTTCCTTGAAGACAGCAGCGCAATGCTTGCAATCTCGCCATCAGTCGGCTAAATTTTGGAATAATAAACACTTACGAGGCATAATACTATTCAGATATTATGCTTCCCTTGGTGTTTTTTTTTTTTCCCTGTAATTACTTGGTTTTAATCTAGTTTACAGAACTATAATGCCGTCTTTAATTTTCTAATAGAATCAACTTCACCATGCAGGACGCACATGATATGGCCATCTCTTCCAGCTGATACAATCACTTTCCGAAAAACTGCTGCGGCATGTGAAGGCTCCGTTTAACTGATGGGCACCTAAAAAGGACAACACTTTCCCTTACTTTTTGTGTGTTTGGTTGCCGCAAGTTTTGCTTCATCACTAACTCTTTCCTGCAGAAAACTATTTTTCTCAATACACATCCTGCATTTTATTTTTAAAACAGACATCACAAAAAGGTCTAAGACTCGAAGTTTCTTAAACCAAACACAACCTCAGTGTCACCATTTTTCCCTTATATTGTTTTACCCCTATCTTCCTCTAAATCTTCTTGGAACTTGAGGATTTAAACAGAAGATCTAAATTCATAACAGCAGGCTCGAGAAGGAAGTTAGTAATGCTGCGGAGTGAGGTGTTAAGTATACACCATTGCAACTGTGCTTGTAGAATGCTATGCTAATGAAGTTCTTCTGTAACAATAGACGACGAAATTATTTACATATCAAGTAAAGGCAGCCAACCCATTATCCAAATTGACCCTAAGGCAACTTTCCTTCATTCAGGAGGACTACAGAATTTGTCATAAAAAATGTATCACCATGATTGGTAGGGTCCATTTTCTAGAACCATTCTCTGCGTCCAATTTCCCAAAATCAAATGGGGTATACCTGATTTGATGGTCATTCACTGAAATGGTTCACAAAGTTTTTTCTTTCTATGGTTTCGGAGGGCACATATATGGTATGTAATGATCTTCCCATTAGACGTAAGCAACTGCATTACCTCAAGTGAGGCTAAAGCTCAAGTGAGCTAGGTGATTAGCTATCAGAGGCTAAACTGCCAAAGTACAGAACCTTATATGCAGCATAAGCTTTTTAAGTACTCACATGCTAGTATGCTACCTTTCCATCTGGCTAGGCCATGAAATATTTAAGTTTCAAGACTTCAAAATATCATCATCAATCCAAGAACAGAATAACCAGAAGAAAGAGGTCGATTTCACAAAACATATATATAAACAGAGTATTGTAACTTTCTAACTTTCTCATGATTTGAAATTCTGCTTCTGAATCAACATCATCGTAGCCCTTATCGGAAGGGCATGCTATACCAAACTCTGCTTCGCTATCCCACTCCACCTGGTTCCACTAGAACCTCTTTTCCTCCATCCTACGCTCTACCTAGGTCCAAACTATCAGTTTAACGAGTTCACAACACATACACTACAAGATCGTACCAGAGCCTTATCGCATCACAAACTACACAAGATCCTGCTCTGCCATCCTGCTCTAACTAGATCCATATCATCTGTTAGTTCTTTGTGACCAGCCACCACGACAGAATAGCTACAGAAGCACAATTTCCATATTGAAAGACTACAATTGCCACAACCAGTGAATTAGCCAAGAAAAGTTTAGAGCTAAATTCAAAAGACAGTGCTCAATTAATAAAAAAGAGTATATCACATAAGCATAACATATTCATTCCTACAATATTCACATATGTAGATGTGATTAAAATAAAGGTAAATGACTACAAACTCAAAGCTCTTACAACATTATTCCAGTTGCATGTATGCGCTCTTACAAGCATATGCCCCAGGTAAAAAACAAAAAGCAGATGCATTTCATTCATCAGTTCAAGCACAAGACGAGACGGATTTCCAGCACACATAGTCAACCGAGGATTAGCATTGCGCCGCTAGTAATGAATCAAGATTTGGCTCGACAGAACATTGCAATTGCACTCAACTTAAGCACCCATAAAACAAAATTGTGTCTTTTTCTCTGCCCTCCAAAACTTGCAAGTCCCCCCATTATGGAAATGTGCTTCCCCTGAAAATCCCATTACCAAGCAGATAAACTTAAACGATCAAAACATCCGAGACTGATTTATGAGAAATATTGAATTTACGGAGTCGCAACATCCTATAGACAACAAGAGCAGATCTCAAGCTAAAACCAATGCAGAAAATGCAAATAACATGTCTTATTGTCTTCGAGCTTCACTATAAGGAAGAAAACATTTCTAAATTTACCTCAGCTTCCATTACTCTCAGAAGGAATTCATCTCAAGACAGTAAGTTCGCCGTTTCACCAACATCTTTGCCGCCGTCCCATATGGCTCCTCAAATGCAGTCGAGACCCATGACCCATCCGATATCTCCTTCTTAGCCACCGACTGCTCACTCGGCCGGATCGCAACCAAAGTTGCCCCTTTAAGCACTACCCCATTAGGCAATTCCAAGTGGGGTGCATACCAAAGCCTCATATTGAGCGCCGGTACAAGTGTCCGCTTCGACGCAGATGAAGCCGACAACGGCTTCACTCTTAGCTCCTCTAGCTGATCCCTGTTCATACACAGCACCCCCTGCCCATCAGCATCTGTCAAAACCAAACTATCCAGCGTCTTATGCTCCGCAATTATCGGTTGAAGCAAGTAATGCCTTGCGGAAGCCGCGATTAACGAGCTAATTGTCCACACAACCCTCAGTTTCAGGCCCCCATTGGTGTAAAAGGACTCGGGTATGCTCCCATTATCATCTCCGCTGTTGTTAACGCAAAACCCATCTGTTCCACTGTCCTGAACAACCGAATTCTTCGCCGGTCCGGGATGAATCACCGACGAAGCACCTAGAATCACGCAATTATCGAGAGTCGATCCGAAATCAGCCCTCCATTTCAGCAAAACCCCATCATCAATCCCCAATTCGCCGCTCGGAAGCTCGATTCGGAGGAAACGAATCTCGTTGAAATTCTTCAGAACCTGCGTCGGCGAGTGATGCGTAACCCCACCTTGGTCGGTTTCCCCGTCTTCTTCGCTGCCGACTGCGAGCGAAGACGAACTCGAAGTTGATGTCGACGTCGACCTCTTTGGCCCTAAGAACTGGCCTAGGGCCTGAAGGGGCTTGACAATGCCGCACAACACGAGGCGAAAGAGGTTCGAGAAGGGACCACGAGATTTATCGGATGATCCGGCAGCAGAGGACGCGTCGTCGTCGGAGATTACGCAGTCGACGCGCACGAGGACGTTCTCAACCTGCGGGACGAGGGCCTGGAAGCGGCGGGAGACGACGCAGCATCGGCCGAGGGCTTTGACGTCGCCGATCTTGTTGAAGACCAAAAGGAGGAGAGAGTCAGGTAAGCGATCGAAGTGGTCGATGTACGTCGCCGCCGTTGGTGATGGAGAACCAGGGTAGGGTTCCGGCCAGATTTTGGTGGTCAGATCTGGGCGGAGAGAAGACATTGGTAGAGAGAGAGAAAGCAAAAAAATATAAATATGTACAGAGAGAGAAGATGATGTGAAGTGAAAATCAGATCAGGGTTGTGAAAGTGAGGAAACCCTAAATTGGGATTGAGAGTGGAACCCTAGGAATTTAGACATAGATCGGATCGGAGATAAGACATGGGCTGATGAGAGAGAAAGTGTGTATCTGAACATATACATACATATACAGAGGGAAAGATCTAACTCCAATCCTGAGGGGTATAAATTGGAGAGGGTGATGTGTGTGTGTGAGAGAGAGAGAGAGAGAGACAGAGAGAGAGAGAACCAGCTCCTTCTTGAGAGAGTGGTGGGAGGATAGAGAGAGAGAGACAGAGAGATAGAGAGAGACGAAGGGGTGGATGGGTGGGATGAGATAGATCCACGGATTTGTCTTTACAGAGATAAGGGGATGGATGATATTATGCGCGTAAAGGGAAAATGGTGCGTGTATAATAGCGGTGCAATTTGGTGCGGTGCAAATCGAATCAAGTTGAAGCCGACTTCCTTCGTTGGTTCCATCTCATGTTTTTTTTTTATTTACCCTTCTTATGGAAATGGATTTGGTACTGATTTCAAAAAAAGAAAAAGAAAAAAAATGACCTATCAACATGATAAAGTAAATGGACGGTTCAGATCAAAGGGCACTTTCATTGAAGTCGTTTTAGTTGAAAGAGGCTTTTTGATTCCTCGTCCAATTGCTTTGTGGTACCAAGGTGTCGTGATTTCATTGAGTCTCAATTTTGGGTTAAAGCATTAGTCAATTGACTCACTCAGAATATTTACATTATATATATGTTGTATAAAATAGGACGTTTCTTATTTGTGCAAAGGAATGCTAGTCCTAAGATTGGACTTAATGGGAGTGTATAAAGTCTCTCTGTTGAATTGAGAGTATGCTTGATCGTTCTCCCCACTATTCTGTATAGCCTCCCCTCTCTCTCTAGCTCTTTCTCTCTAGGATCACCTTATAGCTTACGGGTCTTGATAGCATGGAACTTAAGGAAAGACTCTAGGTAGTAGTGATCCTTACGACTTTCACGACAATGAGGAGCATAAACAAAGGTCTAATTCATGTTGATGGCAAGATGAAAGTGTACGGCGACTACATGGGTTTGTAACAATAAATGGCAAGCGATTCTTAGGTTTCTTCCTCAAGAGGTCTTTATTGGACCCGTTTTTGTATGTTATATGAAATGGTTATAGCGTATTTACATTCTTAAAAGTGGGCTAACAAAAAAAATGGTAAGCGAGAAAGGTCCATAGCCCTCCAAACTTGTCACTTTTTCTTTTTCTTCTTATACCGAACATAAGAAATATTCGATCATTTCACTTTTTCCTCTTTACTTTTTCATCCTTCCATTTTTATCTTATACCAAACACAACATTAATACACAGAATAAATCCAATAAGTCAATAACAAACCTCAAGGGAAAGTGAAAGGCAAAGGTCTACAAACCATGCAATCTATCCTGTAGAATGATGCATGGTAATGGTAGATCTTTTATCTTTACAAAAGAAAAATAAAATGAAAATGAAAAACAAAAAACAAAAAAAAAATGAAACGTGAAAGGCAAAACAAAAGGAGAGGGGGCTATCATCACAACACAAAGTATTGTAAGCCCTTTACTTAGTTTGCACTTTCTAAGGTTTTATGAAAAATATAATAGGTTTCTATGAAAACTAATCGCATCATTCATTATAAAACATCGTTATGAACAACTTTGTAGAAGAAAATTTTTCCAAAATTTATCGTTTAAGTAAACATTTTGGCTATTTACAATTTTTGTTTTATTTTTACAAAATGTTCCATAAAAAATAGCCAAAAACTCCACTTAAACAGTAGATTTTGGAAAAAAAATTTCTACAAAGTTGTTCAGAATAATGTTTTCTAGTGGACTATGTGAGTAGTTTTCGTAAAAACTTTTTATATTTTTCAAAAAACATTAAAAAGTGTAAACTAAGTAAGGGGTTCAGAATACTTTATGTAATGAAAATAACTTAGCCCAAACAAAAATTAGTAAAATCAAATTAAATTGTTGAACATGCACACTCTCTCTCTATTATACACTAGGGGTGTAATTTGAGCTGATTAGGGCTCAGCCTAAAATCAAACCAATAAAGGGTTTGCATTTTCTTAACCTAGAACCAGACCATATATATAATAGTAAAACCAAAGCAAATCTAGTCAAGCTAAGTCAAATTTGGGTTCATTCAGTTCAGAGGGAATATTTTTACAATTTTTTCTATTACAATAAAAAATAAAAATTTATAATATCAAAGAATTATTTAGATAACAAAATTAATAGAAGACATAAATGTATCGCTTCTTCATAAACAATAAGTATATTTATAATCTATATAAACATAAAAGAGGAAAATTTTGTGGTACCCACAAAAAATTAGGGTATCATACCCCAAATGATAACCGATCACATTTTGTGGGAACCCTACCTTTCTCTGTTAGATGCATTTGATGATTTCGCTTTGATCAAGTTATCACAAATTGTGATCGACTAGTACTTGAGGCTATATATCCATAAAAAAATTGGGGTATTGTAGAATTTCTAAGAAAGAGATTGAAATTTTTTTGGACATTTAAAATAACAAAAAGAGATTGAAATTGAAACATTATAATATGACACATGTACTTATGTATCAATTGTTTTATATTATATATATTTTAGGGTAAATTACAAGAAATCCCCCTAAATACGAACAAAGAAAATGAAGGAGGGAAAAAAAAACTCTTTTGATGAAATAACATTGCTATCTTTTATTATTTTTAATATCTATAAAAATATTTTTTATATGTAAAGGTAAAATAGCAAAACATGTATTATTAGTATTCCTTCCTTTCCTACCTTCCTAAAACAGCAAACAAGAAGTAGAGAAACTGTATGTCCATTCATCTTACTAAACACACAATAAAGAAAGAAAAAATATATATTTTCTTTCCTTAGGATGAAAAATCCATCCCTCCTATTTTTTTCTTTCTTCTTTTTATTTAAATATGAGATAGGTTCATTTCTAAGTTAAAAGAGGCATAAGATAAAAAATCAGTATCATCGACATAAAATCATTAAATGATATATTTTAAATTAGTTATTAGTTTAATGTTAAATTATATACATATATATTAATATATAATATAATATGAATCTGGGTTTTGGGTTGGGTGGGTTTTCTGGGACCCTTGACTATGACAAACCCGCATTGAATTCGGGTAATAATTTTACTAGAGATGTCCAACTCATAGCTTAAATATGATTGAATTCAATTTGGGCTCATATTGGACGTGGTGGGTCGACCTAAGTTGCACCCTGTAAGCATTAATTCTACAACTCGGTGATGGTTCTATGGTGTTTTAGGACACAAAAAATGAAAAAAATGAAAAAAAAAAATCTAGCTACAAGTTTATTTCTTTCTCGATAAACATGGTTTGTTCGAACATTCATATCATTATTCTTCAAATTAATCTTATTACAATCATCTAAAATACCATAAACCTTATAAAGAAAACTCCTTAAACTTACTGAGAGTTCGAGACTATTACTAATTTTTATATATTGGCATATATTGAATTGAAGAGGGATCTGGTTATATCCAGTGTAAAACTTTTTTACTTTTATACCTATTATTACAATCAAACTCATTTTCCCATCAGCATATATTTCACTCAAAACTCCTTGATGCCTCAAATTTTGTCCTCGTACTATTATTTGTCTTCAAATTTTGATTTATAAATAATCTTATCTTAGATCTTCCTTGAGATTGACAATATATAATAAGACTTTTACAGTAAAGAAAAATCTATTATTATCTACTCCATCCGTTCATAAATTATTGGCATTTTTAAAAAAAAATGTTTTTTGGGATGTTTCAAAAGTATTGTCACATCAAAAAAGACAATGAATCTTTTCATTTCATTTACTAAAATACCCTTAAGAGGGTATTCTCTTTTTCCAATATTTAGTACACTTGAGGGCAAAATTGGAATGTCAAAACATATATATTAATGTGAAAGCATTTAATAAGGTTTCCTAAAAAGATGAGTTTTTTTCAAAAGGGACAATCAATGAGGAACAGAGGAAGTATAATTTTTCAAAACTTTGTCTTCGTACTACTAATATTAGTTTGATCCCCCAAATGAAAATTTCGTAATACTTTATGTGAGTAAGTGTTGGTTACATTAAGACCAACCAATCTATCTTGGCCAGCCATGAGTTAAGGCTATTAACCCGAACGTTAAACGACTTCATGGGGTGGTGGTCTTGCGTAGGGAGTGGGGATTAGTCAGCCTCTCTGACAGTTTAGACACCCTGTTGCTTGGCAAAAAAAAAAAAAAAAATTTGTTGGGTACATTAAGACCCAGGATGCACGTTGTTTAAAAATAAATATAATAGAATATTTCAAAAGGTGAAGATGAAGGGAAGGATGTCTTCTTTACTGGAGATAGTTAGGGGTGTAACTTGGGTGGGTTAACCCGACTAACGTGTAGAGGTGTAAATGAGCTGAGTAGTAAGTTGCTCAAGGTTGGTTCATTAAATTAATGAGCTTAAAAATAAGGATTAAGCTTGGTGTCATTTAACTTACGAGCGAGTTCAAACAAAATTTTATTGAGTCAATTTCGAATAGTTTGATTATTTAAAGCATTAATGAACTTATCGAGCTAATTAGTACTTAATTCAAGTTTGACTCAATAAATTAACGAGTTTAAAATGATGTTTGAACTCAACTAATTTATCTTGTGAGTGAGCTTAAATGAACTTTTTATTGAATCGATCTCGAGTCGAGCTGAATAACTTAGCTCGTCTTACCGCCCTACTGGCCATGTGAATCCAAACCGAGCTTTGAGCGAGCTTGGACTATCATATTTATTTATTTTTCTAATACAAACTAAAATCAAAAGGAGGAAAAAGAAAATTACACAAACAGAGAAAGAGAAACGGAGCTACACTACAAAGACTGTCAACTCAATCAGAAACACCAATTAGTCCCAAAGGCACTCATCAAGTAAGCATGCTTTCATGATTAGGGCAGGGATGAAATGGTGAGGCAAAAAATCAAAGTTAGGCATGAGCAGAAACATGACTACTCAAATTAATTCATACAACCCGCCAAACCCAAATTAATTATAATATGACCGAGGGATACAATTTTTGACATGATTTTCAAGCTGTCAGATCATGAAATATCTTAAAATTTTCAAAAAAGCTGCATGGAAAGATAACTAATCTCCTGATCCCAACTCCCAACTATATAACATTAAACAAAGAACTAATTAACATATGTCAATTTTATATTGTAGTAAGGGTAAAAATGTCAAATATGTTTGTATTTTATATATATTGGGTTGGTCATGAACTTTGTATAGGGGTTTTATCCCTTCAGATTGAGCATGGGTAGACCTCCCATTCCATTAAACCCGCCTGAGTTGCACTCCTAGATAATATATAGAGTGTTTATGGACTTAAAATTTTTTTTTTATTCCAATAACGTATAAGAACTTTTGACCTTATCTAATTCTCAGACA
Source organism: Liquidambar formosana (assembly GCA_039720395.1). Classification (NCBI taxonomy): domain Eukaryota; kingdom Viridiplantae; phylum Streptophyta; class Magnoliopsida; order Saxifragales; family Altingiaceae; genus Liquidambar; species Liquidambar formosana. Next base: position 13,300,011 of record CM077835.1, on the reverse strand, counting down.
TAGATAAAGTCACCTTCTACTTTGCTTCTGTTTGCGTTCGAGAATACTTAACTACTGGTTGGTAGGGGAGGGAGTTAAGCTTGGAACCTTTGAGCCATAAATACTAAAACCTTTTTTTGCCTGGTGACCTACCCTTGAGAATATTAGGTTAAAAATTTGTTCTACAAAAACATAATGTGAGAAAAGGAGTACAAGAATGATGTGCTCATGCTAACAACAATTGATAATCTTCGATTCAAATTGATTATAATATATTTGATATGCTACATGAAACCCATAACTTCTCAATTAGATGAAAGGTCCAAATCATTAACTTGTTTATGCTAGGATGGCATTCTTTTTGCAGGGACTCTGAACAAAATTTTGTTTTTTTTTTATTAGGGATACCAAGTTTATTTGGATGCATAGAGGTACAAGGATATAAGTTTAAAAAATGAATAAAAAAATGGCATCACCAACAAAATTTAAAACTTCATGATTTAGGAAAGAGAATAAAGGAAAAGCCAATACCAGAAGTCTCTTTTTACTTTTTAGAAGGGAATTATCAAATTAGGTATTTGAAAGGCCATTTTTCCATACTTGAAGAATAAGAAAAAAGCTAAAATTGACCTCTCTGTTGTTGATGTTGGTGGAGGTAGAGCTGAAATATTGGAGTTGGTGGAAATGTGGCTGCAACTTGGCAGGTTGGGTCAGGTACATAAGGGCTAGAGAGTTTTATCTTGAAATTTGGACACTTATGCTCACAGTCCAACCAAGCTAAACTAGCTCAACCATAGGCATAATTTGATCTGAGGTTGGGTTATATTGCTGAAATGAGATTCGGTCTTATGAGAACATATTGATTTAAATTATATCACTATTATGCATTACGGGTTATACCCCTTGCATTGATATAGGTTATGAGATATATTGTCAATGCAGGGAGTACAACTCTCAAACTCATGATTGTTGGGGTTAAACTACCCTATTCCTACAGATCTTGAGATGCGAATATAGAGAAGAAAAAACAGAAATAAATCAAAGGCAAATAAACAACACACAGATTTACGTGGTTCACCCAATTCAGGCTACATCCACGGAGTTGCAGCGATTTCACTATGTTTTGAAGAACAATACAAAGAGGTCTCACACCCAAACACTCCCAGACACAGTGCTCTCAAAGACGGCTCTCAACCTTAACCTCAGAAAAATAATAAAACCCTTATATTTCCGGGTTAAATAAAACATATCCATCGCACATGATCGTACGTGCATTACCCATGCTCGTACGAGCATTACACATGCACGTACGTGCATCTGAAGGAAAAACTATGTTGGACAGGCTGTTGGACGGGCTCCACACATAGCCTAACAATCTCCCACTTGGAGACTAGTCCAATCACCAACACCAAACACCACATGCCTCCAAACAAAGTAACTATCGCAGCAACTCATCCTCCTGTCCTCAAGCTCGAAGACCAACCGAAGCTGAGCACAGCTTCAGTTTCTCAATAATGACACCCTTAGTCAACATATCTGCTGGATTTTCAGTTCCACGAATCTTCTCCAGTACCAACTGTCTACTATCAAGAAGAGAACGAATAAAGTGGTATCTCAACTGTATATGCTTCGTCCTCGAGTGAAACGCCGGATTCTTAGCAAGAAAAATAGCACTCTGACTATCACTATGTAGAGTACCCCTCTCATTCTTCTTACCCAGTTCATCCAAGAGACCCTGTAACCAAATCATCTCCTTTCCAGCTTCAGTTATGGCTACATATTCAGCTTCTGTAGTAGAGAGAGCAACAATCTTCAGCAACTTAGAAGCCCAATTCACAGCTGTACCACCAAGAGTATACACAATTCCTGTAGTACTCTTCCTGCTATCAACATCACCAGCTAAGTCAGCATCCACAAAACCCTGCAGTTTTAAACCTGCTCTTGTGAAGCACAGAGTTGTATCTGAAGTGCCTTTCAAATACCTTAGGATCCATTTGACTGCCTCCCAATGTTGTTTTCCCGGATTACTCATGTACCTACTCACTACTCCCACTGCATGTGCAATGTCCGGTCTTGTGCAGACCATAGCATACATAAGACTTCCAATAGCTGAGGCATAGGGAACCCTACTCATGTAGGCCTGCTCTTGCTCTGTCTTTGGTGACTGATCCTTAGATAGTCTAAAATGACTAGCCAAAGGTGTGCTCACTGGTTTAGCACTATCCATGCTAAATCGACTAAGAACCTTCTTCACATACTCTGTTTGTGAAAGCTTCAGTGTCCCACTGACCCTGTTTCTGATGATTCTCATACCAAGGATTTGTTTTGCAGCACCCAAATCCTTCATTGCAAATTGTTTTGACAACTGCTTCTTGAGATTATTAATCTCCTCAATATTAGACCCCGCAACAAGCATATCATCCACATACAACAGTAATAGGATATAAGAGTTGTCAAAACTCTTAACATAGCAACAATGGTCTGCCTGGCACCTTGTGAACCCAGTGCTACACATGAAGCTGTCAAACTTCTTGTACCATTGTCTTGGCGCTTGTTTCAACCCATACAAGCTCTTTCTCAGTTTACAAACTTGATTCTCCTTTCCCTGCACTGCGAATCCCTGTGGCTAATGCATATAAATATCCTCCTCCAAATCACCATGAAGGAATGCTGTCTTCACATCTAACTGCTCAAGATGAAGATTCTCTGCAACCACAATTCCCAGTACCAGCCTGATTGTTGTTAGCTTCCCAACTGGAGAGAAAATATCTGTGTAATCAACACCCTCCTTCTGCTGAAACCCTTTCACAACCAATCTAGCTTTGTAGCGCTGGCTACCATCATGCTCTTCCTTTATCTTGTACACCCATTTGTTATGTAAAGCCTTCTTCCCTTCTGGTAATTCAGTTAGTTCCCATGTTTGATTCGTCATCAGTGACTCCATCTCATCCTTCATGGCTAACTCCCACTTACTAGAATTTTCAACCTACAAAGCTTCATCATAACTCTCTGGCTCACCACTATCAGTCAGCAAAATGTAGAACAGGGATGGTGAGAAACGCTGTGGAGGTCTAATGTTCCTAGAAGACCTTCGGACAGCCTCTGTGGGTGTACACTGTTCTACCTGTGGGTCTACATTCTCATTATTTTCCTGACTCCTACTCTGTACTGTGCTCTTAGAAAATTCATCTAAGTCAACAAACTCAGACTTCTTTGGTTCTGGCCCTGCAACAACAGATTCTGCACTTGACCTGTCCTTGTACATAACCTGTTCATTGAAAATCACATTTCTACTCCTGATGATTTTTCGATTTTGATTATCCCAAAACCGATAACCAAAAGCCTCATCACCATAGCCAATAAAGAAACATTTTCTGGACTTAGCATCTAGTTTACTGCGAGCATTAGAGTCAATATGAACATAAGATAAACAACCAAAAACTTTCAAGTAAGAAAGGTTTACCTCCTTTCCACTCCATACCTCTTCAGGTATCTTGCAATCCAAAGGAACTGATGGTCCTCGATTTATTAAGTAAGCCGCTGTGCTAACTGCATCGGCCCAAAAAATTTCTGGCAACCCAGCATGCAACCTCATGCTTCTAGCACGCTCATTGAGGGTCCTGTTCATGCGCTCAGCCACGCCATTCTGCTGTGGTGTCCCGGGAATAGTCTTTTCCATCCTAATCCCATTAGCAGCACAAAATTCTCTAAACCCCCCATCTATGTACTCTCCACCATTATCAGACCTTAAGCATTTTACCTTCAAACCTGTTTCAATCTCAACCATGGCCTTCCATTTCTTAAAGGTCTCAAATACCTCAGATTTATTTTTCAGAAAATAAACCCATACCTTCCTGCTTGAGTCATCAATAAATGTGATATAATACCGCGAACCTCCAAGAGATGCAACTGGAGAAGCTCCCCACAAATCTGTGTGTACCAACTCCAATTTTTCAGCCTTTGGAGTTCTGCCTCCTTTCAAGAAACTGACCCTTCTCTGTTTCCCCAGAATGCAGCTCTCACACAAATCAAAGTCAAGGGATTTCAACTCTGGTAGTTTCCCTTTAGACAACATCACTTTCATCCCTTTTTCGCTCATGTGACCAAGCCTGCGGTGCCATAGGTTTGTATCAACTTTTGCATCAACCATTGCAATAGTATCTCTCACACTTGAGGTCATGTACAAAGTACCTGTTTTTGTTCCACGAGCCACTACCATGGCTCCCTTTGTGATCTTCCAAGTATCACCACCAAATGTCACCGTGTGACCTTCAGCATCAAGCTGTCCTACAGAAATCAAATTCCTCATCAACTTAGGGACATGTCGCACTTTCTGTATCAACCACACAGACCCATTCGGCAATTTAATGCGAACATTTCCCATACCCACAATGTCCAAGGCTTCTCCATCAGCCAAATACACCTTCCCAAAATCACCTGTCACATAGTGCTCCATGATTTCTCGGTGTGCGAGTATGGAAAGAAACTCCTGAGTCCAAGACCCAAGAGTCAATGGGACTGTCAACAGAAAGTAGTAGGGCATCCTGTAGTTCATCTGTCACAGCATTTGCAGCATCATTCTCATTCCTTTTCTTCTGCGGTTCTCTACAATTTTTCTTAAAGTGGCCAGTCTTGCCACAATTCCAGCATTCTGGTTGTCGTCCAGATCTGGATTTACTTCTACCTCCTCTTCTAGATTTTGATCTATTCCGATTGGAATTTCTATCCTGTGCTCTACCTCTTGTCTCGAGATTTAAGGCGGAACCAGAACCCGAGGTTTCACCCGCATCTCTCCTGCGAACCTCCTCGCTTAAAATCAAATCTCGAATATCTTCATATTTGAGTTTATTCTTCCCTGCAGAATTACTCACCGCCATTCTCATGGCTTCCCAACTGTTTGGCAAAGAAGCCAAAACAATCAAAGCACGGATTTCATCATCAAAATCAATCTCGACAGAGGACAATTGATTAACAATTGTATTGAACTCATTCAGATGCTGCGCAACAGGGGTACCTTCCGCCATCTTCAAATTAAACAACTTTTTCATCAGATGTACCTTGTTGTTAGCCGATGGTTTCTCATACATACTAGACAGAGCCGCCATCAGACCCTTGGTGGTCTTCTCCTTCACAACGTTGTGCGCAACTGACCTTGACAGAGTTAATCGAATAACTCCCAGTACCTGTCTATCAAGAAGATTCCATTCCTCTTCTTTTAAACTGTCTGGCTTCGCCCCTAACAAAGGCAGATGTAATTTCTTCCCATAGAGATAATCCTCGATTTGCATCCTCCAATACCCAAAATCTGTGCCATCGAATTTCTCGATTCCTGTCGCCTTTCCTTCTTCTCCGGCCATCGCTCCCACTCAAACCAAAAGCTTTGATACCAGTTGTTGGGGTTAAACTACCCTATTCCTACAGATCTTGAGGTGCGAATATAGAGAAGAAAAAACGGAAATAAATCAAAGGCAAATAAACAACACACAGATTTACGTGGTTCACCCAATTCAGGCTACGTCCACGGAGTTGCAGCGATTTCACTATGTTTTGAAGAACAATACAAAGAGGTCTCACACCCAAACACTCCCAGACACAGTGCTCTCAAAGACGGCTCTCAACCTTAACCTCAGAAAAATAATAAAACCCTTATATTTCCGGGTTAAATAAAACATATCCATCGCACATGATCGTACGTGCATTACCCATGCTCGTACGAGCATTACACATGCACGTACGTGCATCTGAAGGAAAAACTATGTTGGACAGGCTGTTGGACGGGCTCCACACATAGCCTAACAATGATACTAATATAATGTCATTATATATAGAATTTGTTTTGTGCAAACTCAATCTTACATAACACTGTTATTTATATTTACATTTCTGCAACGTCAAAAGGTCCTTAGCCCCCACATCCCCCCCCCCCCCCACCCCACAAAAAAAAAAAAAGGAAAAAAGGAAAAAGGTATGCTTGGCCAGTGAACCCACAGTTTGAAGAAAATGGTTTGGACTTATGAGTTAGGATTCAGAGTTCAAGATTCTAAATGATGATAAATAACTATATTTTGAACATTCTCCAAGTGTGCATAATAAAAATGATATTTACTCATCAATAGTACAAATTCTCAAATGCCTTTACAATTCATAAACCCTAAAAAGTTCCCTAGCAAAAAAAAAAGAAGAAAAAAAAAAGAGGGGGGGGGTGGTGGGAGGCCACCAAGGACTCATTTTAAGAGGAAGTGAGAACTCTACTCAAAACTTTTTACTTCTTGAGGCATAAGTTTTACAAATTCACTAAACCACACCTTACATGGGTGGAGCCGCGCGCGTGGGGGGGGAGGGGGGGGCCTTTGGCACACGTGCCCCCATTGGCTCAACCAAGGTTTTTTTTTTTTTTTTTTGGAGAGATATTACCATTTGATGACTATTCCTCAACATAATGCCAAAAAGAGGAAGATGGTAATCATTTTAAAATATATTTACAGTTCAGTTAATTTGTAATAAGTTGGCAAACAAATCCTTTTTTTGCTATTAAATTGAAAAATGACTACTAAAAAGTAATGTTTTCAAAAAAAAAAAAAAAAAAAAAAAGCTTTCTAGGACTTTTAGTTCCCACTTCCCACTTCACAGAATCATAACACAGTGTCCCCATTGAAGATAAATCCTGACTCCGCCCTTGACACCTTATCCTAAAAGCTCTCAAGAAAAAGCGGGACATGCAATTTGTGTGTTCATCCAAGATGAATGAACATCACAAATAAATTTACCAAGAGTTGAAAGGCATTCTTTTTTTCTTTTCTTTTTTTTTTTTTTGGCATTGGGCTTATCAATCTCCTAAAGATAAGAAATAATAGATTACAGGATAAGTAGTACATTTTACACATTCTATAACTTTAGTATCTCTTCCAACTTTTGCCAATGGCCTTGTATCTGAATTTGCATCTCTCCCTCTATTGTAAAGCGGAGACCTCTAGAGTATTGAGAGCTCAACAAGAAGTAAAGGTTGGGAAAGGTGTGTAGGATTTCGGAAATTAGGATTTTATGATCATACCAAAAAATAACAACAATAATAATAAAAATACCCATAAAAAAAGGTGAATATCAATCATAGCTTATTAAAGTACAAATGATGGCAATTTTACTTGTTAACAAACCCAAAGTAAATAAATCATTTCAATTAATTGTATGTGTACTACAAAACAAACCTTGGGTCCTCAAGGATATACAACGAACATGATGACGAAAGAGATCTAGGGAGGAGTGAGGAGGACCACACCCTAGAATGCCCTGGGTACCCAATGGGTCAGCCTCCCTTGCATCTTTGTCTCCCTCGACATCTCTTCCACTTAAATACTACAAAATCAAGCTACCCACATAAAATTTTATGGTTCTTATGATCGTTGAATTTATTTGGTCCATATGGGTTGTAGGATTTTTCGTATGAGTCCGGGGTTTCCTTGAAAAGTTTGATAACATCCATCTATATTTATTACAACACATGCACCAAAAGCACTTTTTAAGACGTGTAAATGTATTTGGTAAGTTGTCATTGATGTCATATTTACTCATCCCAAATACATATATCCAAGAGTTGTCGTCATGTTAACAAATGATCTCTTCTTAAGAGCATCTCTAATAGGGCTAGTTATTTTTTCTTTATTTTGGAGAATTTGATAAGTGCTCCTTCTTATTTAGCTAAGGGAGTCTAGAGGATTTTCCAATAGGACTAGCTAAAATAGAGAACTTTTTATTTAACTGAAAGTTCCAACAGGATTAGTTATTTTTTTTTTTTTTTCAGTGGATTAGGTTTTTTTTTCTCTAATTTAGCTAAGATAATCAAGATGGCTAGCTATATTTGGAGATCTTCAAAAGGTTTAGCTATTTTAGAGAGTTAGATAGCTAACCTTTTGGAAATGGTGCTACTCTCTACTTTAACTAAAAAGTTAAAATAGTTATTCTTTTGGAGATGCTCTAAGATATGAAAAATGCTAAAAAGTCCAATTGTTTTATCCAAATTTGTTTTTCTCACGAGTCTACTTTCAAGATATATTAATCAATTGACATAATTGTCGCACCAACCATCATGATAGTTGGACATATAAATTTAGACAGATATGACCATCTCCAATGGAATCCCTATTTTTTCTCTTTTCTTTTCCTACTTTGGAAGAAAAAAAAATAGAGAAGACATTTTCTACAATAGGGAACTCCCAAAGTTAGGACTTGGAGCTCTTTCTTCAAATGAGGACTCCAATAGGGCTCGCTATTTTTTCACTACTCAAATCAACTACTAGATTTTTAAATACAAAATATTGGATTTTCCCTATTCTAGAGAAAATTACAGTTTATGTTCAAGTTTAATATAAATTAGAAACAGGGGCTCCATTTTCAGTGCGAAGGCTCCCTACATTTGGAGAGCCAAATAAAACAGTCTCTTTATTTTGGAGAGCTAGATAAGAAGCACATTAGAGTGTAAAAATTGAGATTTCCCTCTTTACAATTGAGAAGGGAGCCTAAATAGAGATGCCCTAAATTAGTTAATATTACTACTACAGCACTCCTCTTAATATATTTATTGTAAAAAATGTCTTTTGTTCATCAAAACCTATTAAGGACCCACCTTGTGGTGATTTTTCAAATAATGATGGAAAAGCTCTAGAGAATTCGAGTACTTTCTTAGATAGAAAAAAAAAAAAAAATCCCAATTTTCAAAGTTGATCCTTCTATAAAATTGCATCTTCTCATTGTCACATAATTACATGATTACCCTAATAATTAATATTTGCTTATGTGTTTCCACCCACCTAATGATTCATCATAGGCAAAGACAATTATACTTAGTGGGTGCCCACATTTGCAAATTTGAAATTATTATGCCTTAACAAAAACCTAACCATACCTTCCAAAAAGACCAAGGGACCATGGCCATGAGTGGTTACAAGTCAATTGAATGCCCACCATAGAGAATGGGCACTGATTGTTTACAGGTGCAAACATGCACTTTCTTGGCCATAAATATGTTATAAAATTGGTCCTACCCTCCTATACTATAGCAAAGCTACAAATTTTATTTATTTATTTTTCTGGGGGGTGCCCTAGCCCTGATTATGACTTTTAATGCTCAACTGTTTATGTCATGAATTAAATTCCTTCCCCCTAGCCCCATTGGGTGCATGGATGAAACTGTCCCTTACTGTCTTTTGCATCTCCTCTTTATTTAGTGATGAGCTGCGATTAGGCGCGTGGGACACACCCTCCAATCACAGAGGGCTCAAGTTGGAGGGTTTGTGGGGTCTGAAAGGTGCACTTTGTCTCCCTTTGATTGGCTTTGAAGGGAGTGAGGGGGTTTGTATTCCTCTTTAGATTTTCAAAATTTCAATAAGGGTTCCTATCAGTCTTTGTGTTAAGATTGCCATGACTAGTTGACTGACTGAGACCAGTCCTAGTTGTTTTCTCATACACAAGATGATATTTATCATTACTGATTGGCCTCTGTAGCTATCTCTAACTATGATAATAAAATGAGAGTAATTAAAATTTGCACTTTTAAAAGAAAAAGAGAATTTGATAATTGACAAAAAACAAAGAAAAAAAAAATTTTTATGACTTCCATATTGGAAAAATGGCCAATGGAACATTTATTGTTCCCATTGGCGCATTTTTTTTTTCCCGATGGGGTAATAGGAAATAATTTGGTAATTGATACAAATAAAACAAATTTTGATTACTATGTTAAAAAATGACCACCTGAACATATATTATTATTATATTTTTTTTCTTTTGAAGACCATGGAGCTCTAATGCATGTCCTCAAGAAAACGAATAAACATAGGTCTTCCTCTCCTCTTTTCGTCATGGCCTCAACAACGGGGCTAGTGCTAATTCTCTAGAGCCTTATGAGAATTAGTGATTATATATCCCATCATATATACTAATTAAGAATCTCAAGTCTACACAAACTCCACCACATCACATTGTATGATCCATACTATTTGGGTGCATCATAACCCTGTGAACCCTTTTAATCACCACCTTAATATTAGGTATAATCAAAACTTCTATTTTAGGTCACCATCAACCCATTTTTCACAAACCAAAAGAGAGAGAGAGAGAGAGAGAGAGAGAGAGAGAGAGAGCAAAAAAAAAAAAACTCGTGTACCGGCCAATTAATTAGTTTTAAAAACTATAATTTTAATTTAAACCTATGTGTCATATGATACAAATCAAAACTTCCAAAGCTGATGGAATGCATCGAGTGAAGGTTTTTATTTTTAATTTAAGCCCATGTGTCGTATGATACAAATCAAAACTTGCAGTTGGTGGCTGTACTCTAGGCAGCGCCCCTATGCTAGGAAGCCTTTTCCATGACTTGAACTCGAGACCTGATTCTTGTTCTAATTAATACCAAATTATATGAACCTCAATCAATACATCAAAAGCCAACAACATCCCACTAAATTTTAGTAGGAATTTTATTTTATTTTTTATAAAAATCTTAATATAGAAATGCGCATTTTACATTATATATATGTTATTATAAGGTGTATTATTAAATTTTCAATTGGGAACATATATATTCAGAAATGAATCAATCATTCAATCCATTTGGTGTCGAATTCATTGGATTCAGACCATTCGTGGATAAGAATCACCAACCAAAATCCAAATGCATGGGATTCAAATAAATCATGCAGATGATCCTATCCTATCCACTAACAGGCCCAGTCGATACTTGAAAGCAAACAAGCCGTAGCTTGATTTACACTACAAGGTTGACCAAAATAAAATTCTAACATACACCATGCTTTAAACAGTAAAAAAATGTCATTGTGTCTCCACCTACTCTCTACTTCTATGCATGCACTGTCGTTTCTATTTTAGTACGGACGGCACGATTGTCGTACGATCCATCCGTCCTTTGGCGTGAAAATTTGTGGAACTCACGACGGTTCCGAAGCATGAACACATGCACAACATGTGCTTTGCTCTCTGGCTTTCAACAAGATGGCTTTCACTTACCCACCCACAAAAAAACAAAAGGGGCTTCTCAGATCTAATCTATGAGCAATTGCACATGATGTGTTATATCCTGGAAATGATAAAAAAATGTGTTTTATATCTCTTTAAACACTGATTAAGCAGAGACAGAAAGATTATATATATATATATATATATATATATATATATAAGAGAAACATTTTCAAGTCAATACGTACATATTTTTTACATTAGTACCATGTACCGAATGTTATATCCCATACAAAGGTGAGTTAACAGGATTGTACTCCATGTAAAGGTTACAACTCTTGATGCACGATGATGATGTGCTAATAGGCTACTACTCATAAAAAGGGGATTATTAACTATAGGCAAAATAGTAATTTCATACTAATTTGAATTCAAATCAATTAACTCACTATCCCCACAATTGGCTACAAGGGATAATTATGCTATTGTGTATGCACACGTATCACATGTGTACACCACATATTATACATTTATATGGAGGCTAATAATAAGAAGGGTAAATTACAAGAAACCTTCTAATGTTTAATCTTATATTACATAACACTTCTAAAGAAAAATTGATGCAATGTACCCATCGATTAGGTTTCGGGGTGAAATCAAATAGAAATTGGGTTTAAAAAGAAAAAAAACCTATACCCCTCTAACGTGCTCAATATTCATCCATTTCCATAGTGTTTTTTCATCCAATTTCTTTTCGATTTTTCACCTAAAACTTAACCAAGAGGGACATTACATCTATGAAATAGGGCTAAATATTAAGGGATTTTCGTGTAATTTACCCTAACAAGAACAGATAGAGAGAAAAGGGTGGTCCATGGATTTATGTGATACTATGAAATCCTATCATGTGGTGCAATATGAGCCAACCTTATTATTTTCCAGTCATATATTCAAGGGCTCTTATCGCCAACTAATTAATAATCTATTATTTTATCCTTCAAATCCCAGCTAAATTTCACAAACAGATTGGCAATATGTTCAGGTCACGATGAGTAGGCCCAAATCTACCCACCCCTAACCCCACCTTATAATTAAGGGTCGTTGGAAACCTAATCTATAAACTTAAGAAGCATTAAACACCACCGAAAACTTGTTGTCTAAAGCATTAAAAACTTAATAATTAATTTGGCGGGGTTGATTTGTATGAGGGGGAAACCCTAACCGATCGCTTTGAAAATGACTTGAATTTAGGCTCATTTAGTAACGGCCCTTTGTGCATCCAAATGGAAAATCAAACAATTTATCAGTGTCTTTCACAGTATTAAAGGCACAAATTTATCACACTGTATAGAAAAATTCAATCAAATGATTACCATCATCACAAATAAGAGTTGAAATTCAAAATAGTTGTATTGATTGATTCATTCAAGGACACGCACGTTTATAAATATTTTCTAACTGAAAAATAAAAGAACAAGAAGAAGCAACCCAACCACTCATACGCGATGCATGTGCGCCTTTTGAATGTAAAAAGTATTGGCCGTATCAATTTAGTTAGATCCATGGGTAATTTGATCAATCCAATTAATCATATAACAAAATCATTAAATGGTTTCAACTATGTTAACCACCTTTAACAACCCAAAAAAAAAAAAAAAAAAAAAAAAATTCTGATTTTTCCTTTTTTTCTTTTTATTTAAAGTTTTATGTTCTTTAACATTTTTTATTTTATTTTATTTTATCATTTATAATTTATGTTTGTGGTGGGATATCCTTGATTCTTAAAGGTGGTGCACTAGGTCAGGAATCTTTCTCAATCAATACTCTTGGCATTGCTTGTCCTGGGAATAACAATGAGAAAGGAAATCCCAAGCACCACGAGTTTAGTTGTGATTCTTCTTACTCCCAGATACTCTGTGAAACCCCATTATCAACCCTAATACCAAAATTTGTTAATTAAACTAAGATAAATATTTAGGGCTTTTTTTTTTTTTTTTGGTGGGGGGGGGGGGGGGTGTGAGAAAAATATATAGGCTTCACAAACTCCTTCATGAGATCAAGCCCCATTCTTTATCAACTATTTTAATATTTCTCGACCCTGCACATTAACTTTGATACATAATGTGGAGCACTTTAGTATAATCTCACATTCTTAGCGAAAAATAAACAACAGTTTAGTATTAAAAAAATATAGTTATATTTCGTACGAATCTGATATAATATGAAATGGAGATAAGAAGTGGCCACAGATATGATAATCACAAAACAGCTAAGCTTTTTGCAAAAATTTTGTCACAATGCAATAATGAACTCCAGCTAAGGTTCATAAAAAAAATTTCAAGACTATGACCCATCTTAATATAATATGTTCATCAAGTTCTCCTGAGCTAACATGATCTATCTATATATTAACTTTTTTATATTATAATTATAAAAAATAAGAAGCTGTCGCTTACCATATACAGTAATTGATTAATATAACCAATAGTTTTTGCATTATGGTGTCTCCTCCATGTCTCCCTCAACAATATTCGATGCACATATATCTATGGAAAAGAAGTTGCAGCATATAAATTTTACAAAGTTTGCACCACAAATCATTCCTATGTGGGATCCAAGTTTCACTGGGCCTCAGCTAGATATCACATCTTTCTCATTTGTGTCATCTGTGCCCCATATCTAACCTTAATTGGGTTGCTATACATCTGTATGACTGTATCAAATAAAGGGTACTAAATCTGATTGGGAAAAAAAAAAAAAAAAAAAAAGAAGAAGAAGAGAAGCACTTCTGGAGAGAGAGAATTTGGATTAGAGGGGTACAAATGTCTCAGAGTGACAAGATTAAGAGTGTATGACACGCATAGAAGAAGGACGTAATCTAACAGCATCATGGTCTCATATATGGGCGTGTGCGCACACACAGAGATAAAATGAAAGAGCATAGGTTTTCAATCATTCAAACCAAAAATACTTTGTCAACAGTTTTCTCTCTCTTACCCATGGTGAAGGTGAAAATCAGCTATCCATGGCCCATGGGCCTTGATTTCTATTGTATTCGGGCTTCAAGCCATGCCTATTGAAAGTTTGACACAGCTCAAGCTGAATTCTGGTTCATGAAGTCCCATCCCATTCCAATGTTAAATGGAAGAGATGTATTAAAATCTCAATATATAGCCCATCAAACTCAGCCAGAAAAAAAAAAATTTTTGGTAAAAGAAGAAGAAGAAAGTTCTCTTAATTTTTGTCATATACCCACATGTTCATTACGCATATTCCCCAGAATTAGGAGAACCAATTTAAGCACCAAAGATGCCCATAGCCAACCAGAGCAGAATCAACTTGGGAAAACTCAAGTTTAAAGAACTGAAAATATTAGACACTGCAACAAACTCAGTACTAACCAACAAATAATTTTATGTTTCTGCTATACATCTAACAGGACAACATGAGCTTCACCATAGCACCCTATTTGAGAACCCAGTAATACATAAGCCTATAGGCTAGTACACTACCCCACTGTACCGTACACATAAAAAGAGAATGGAAACCTTGATCTCTGGGTCCTCTACTACTGGTGCACAACACTAATACCAACTGAACTACAGCTCCCAGCACCACATGTTAGCTATGAACTTTGGTTTCTAAGGTCGCAGAAAATATTTCTAATATATCTATATACTAAGGATTGCATCTGCAATGCTAAGCTTTCACAAATTTGAAAAATAAGATTCACAACATATAGCAAAATGAATGGAAATAACCTATTTGTTTGAGTGCACATTAAGGTGCCAATTCATCTTTCATACAAGAAAAAAAAAAGGCTTCTAATTTGTCCAGTATATATTAAATAGGGAAAAAAAAAAAAGTGAGCATAGTGAAATCAGACATGAAATTTTTGGTGTTATTACTTCATCACTCTTGCGCTGGTGACTTAAGCAACAGGTGATAAGACTGATTTGACAAGTAAACAAGGATCCAAGGAAAATATCATCTACTTTGTGGGAAGAAATTGCAATGTCTTAAGTTTACTTTGGAAGGGACTTCAACTTTTATTTTATTTTATTTTATTTTTAAAAAAAAAGGAGAGACAGGTTATAAGGACATAAGGATATAAGAACATGCAATATAGAACTGTGCATAATATTGCCTAAGAAAAGAAAAGAAATGTGCATGCAACTCAAAGATCTTTATCTGAAAAATCATACGTGTTTCGCCCACAACGGTCGCATACATTAGAGGTTGTTGGCATGGCTGTTTTAGGTTTCTCCTTCCGCATCTTTGGAAGATCAAGTTCCAGAACATCACGCAGAGCATTTGAGCCTTCTTGGAGCTCATCCAGACTGAAAAAACGACGTTAGGTCAAAAAAATTAAAGATGCAGAAAACATATAATTGAAATTCAGGTAACCCATCTCTTATTTTTAGTCACTTAATTGCATCCAACTCAGAAAATTAGCTACCAGTTAATGATTAATTAAAAAAAGAAGATGGAGAAAAATTTACAGTACCAATGCAAAATCTGTACCTCTGTTATTGCCAATAATTTGTGAATTAATCAGGAATAACTCATAAAAGAGTAAGCCAGTAGTCAAGGAAAAATCTGACAATTTAGATTAATTTAGACGCAGAGGGGGAAAAAAAGGAATAAATTGAGCTGGGAAAATTAGGAAAGAGTAAAACATGTTGTTACTTGTTAGCTACCCTGGAATTATTTGGTTATCTTTGGGATTCTGACAAAAAATTTGGGACCCATTTGCAGTATTTGTGAATAATATACAAAAAATTGGATCACACAAATTGAAAACAGTTTACTTATCCTTTTGAAATATGAGGGATTATTGCAGGTAATTTAAGCTGTGTGCTACATTTGTTAAGAATGTGAAAAACATTGAACAGTACAAAATAAAGACACGTCAAATTCACTTAATGAAGAAGGCGAATATCATATGGGACTTTACTTTTTCTTGAAAAGAAAAAAGAATCTTAATTTTGACACAATAGTACAAACTAAACAAGGGTATGAGAGACACTATATATGTGGCATCTTCACCAGCACTATGCATGAGGTTGTGCATGTGACAACTTTGCACATCTGACCTGGTGGGACACAACACAGACAGGTCTTTCATGGGAAATAAAATCTTTACTGTTGAATCGAATTACGTAAGGCAAGAACTTCGATTTCTTAGAACAGTATGTTTTAACTGTCAGAAGAACAATTCACAAGTCAAAAGGAGCAGAAGTTTGGGGGCAATTAATATGGTCTTGGTTCAGGAGCAATAATAGGGTTTTCATTCAAGATGGAAAAAGGAAGGTTATTGTGCCTATTAGTCATGACTAGACCTGATATGGACTTGGAATTTGAACAAGAAAATTCTGTCCAAACCTGGTTTCCAAGGTCAACCATGTTGAACACCCGAAAACCAACAAAAAGAACAAAAATAAAGATAAAAAAGAGATAAATATACCCTGGTATTTAAATAACCACAAGAATAAGAAACAATTCCTCGGCATGGCTTCCAAAATGAGCAGTGTTTACAATATAAATGAAAAACGATTCCATCATGTTGAAAGAATAGACTAGGATCTGAAGAAATGACATTAGAACCTTATATTATGGCATTTAAAAAGGTCTGACTAAAGGTTCAATACTAGCTGCCTCCCTAATGGTACCCTTCTTTTTTAGGACTGATTGTCTAAAAGATAGAGTGAGCACAATTGAAGAGGGTGTTGTCCATAATAATAAAGAGGGAAATGATATACAAAGTGGAACGCTCCACTTCTCCCAAGTTATGTCTGACAACAAATGCTTATCAAATTAAAGGGAAAATGGTATTTCAACTCATCCATACCATATAAAAAATTAATATCTGGCAATTTAAAAACTGTCCTTAATATATGTGTATAGCTGAGATGAGGATGTGGAGATGCAAATTGGCAAGACTAGAAAGGACAGACTAAGAAATGGATGCATGTGTAAGAGGCTGGAGGTAGCACAATTTAGGACAAGATTATAGTTGGCCAAATGTTTTGGTCACACAAATCAAGATCAATGGTTGCGACAGTGAAAAGTGAGTTTAAGTTGAAGGAAATAAACAACAAAAGGAATGTGAAAAAGAATGTGGGTTGAGAGTCTCAAGACTATGAGGACTTGAGGACATAATGGTCTAAAATTCAGAAAAAGGAATGTCACATTGTCACTAGATAGAGTAGAATGGTGAAGAACTTGTGCAGACTACACCATGTAGTTACTAGTTAGAATAGGGCTTTTTGAGTTGACCTCAGTTAAATTGAGTAAATCCATTTTCTTTTCTTTCCTTTTCCAATCTGGTTTTACTTCATATTCTTGGTAAATAATAAGTATTAGGTTGTGCTTATCAGAAAATGAAAAACTATCAAGTTGTGCTTTAAAATGCTATGTAAAACAAGACAAATGATCCCATGTGTATGTACCCAAACGTCCCTCACTCAACAATTTCACTCCAACCTTCTTAGTCTATTTAAGAGCTTTCCAAATTCTTGGGAAGTCAGAGTTGATCCATTGGTCAATGTACTGTGTTTGGTTTGGTTGATCCATTGGTCAATGTACTGTGTAGGTTGAGGCATCATTAACTATTATGATGACCCCAAAAAATGAAGAGGAAGAAGAAGAAAGGAAAATAAACAAAATTGAAGAAATTGAAATTTTAAATACATGAGACTGTAGAAGACTTGTCCAGCATGCTTCCTTACCTCATGGAGAGTGGAGGAGTTAGTCGGATAATAGTGTCATGAGTGGGCTTAGCAAGAATTCCTCTCTCCTTCAACTTAAGACAGATATCATATGCAGAGACAGGGAACAAAGTCCTGTTGTTGAGTTCTACAGCATTGAACAGACCTTTCCCTCGCACTTCCTTAATGAAATTTGGAAATTGCTGCTGAACCTTCATTAGCAGATGCCTAAGCTCCTCGCCCATTCGAGCAGATCTGTAGCATGGTAGAATATCAAGCAATATAATTTCTTTTCTTTCAAAAGCAGTTACAAAATTATGTATTGGGAAACATGAACCTGCTTATATCAGAAACTAATATTTACAAGGAATTAGGTTTACGGGAATCCCCTGCAATTCAATTTGGTTGATTGAAATGATGACTCTGCTCATCCAATGGGAGTTCAAATGATTCAAGTTCGAAAGAGGTTGCTGTACAAAAGGATCCACTAAGAAATAATTCCTAAATTACAATATTGACAAAATGAAACTTAAAGTATAACTTGATTCTGAATGATCACTGCAGAGGGAAATTTTCAATTACAGTTTTAATGGATACTATTGAATAATATACCAAAATCTAAAAATTTACTCTCTTGATTATTCTAGTTTATGACTTTCACATTGATTGGCAATTCAAACCCTTTTTTCTGCTAGGTTCAATAAGATATCCATTCCCCGCCCTCCACCAAAATAAATCAAGGAGTTCTCTCCATGTTATAATATTGTTTAAATTTAATGTTAATTCAGCTAACAAATATCAACAATTTATCTGTAGTCAGTTACGTTCAAATGTCTTCCTTGCCAGACTATTGTTTTAAGTAGACTCAGTAATATATGAGAAGTCAATAAATTTGATACCTCTCTGCAAGTCCCTCATCTCTGATCACATCTAGTGAGGCAACAGCGACTGCACTGGCCAAAGGATTTCCTCCAAAGGTGCTGAGAAAATTAAAATCACAAGCATGTTTAGCTCCTGCAAAACAAAGCCCAACAGCAATACCAAAATCGTGGCACAAAGATGGAAACAGAACATAACGATACTGAAAAAAGGAATGAAAACCTCTAATTAAAACCTAAAAACCTCTCAGAATTCATATTTATATGGTCACTCTTAAGTCAGAAACAGCTGCTGCAAGTCCATTGTTTACAACCATTATGGTTACATAACACACTAAAAAGTGTCTCTTTCAGGTCATTCAGTTGAAACAGAATTAAATATTGAAAAAAAAAAAAAAAAAAAAAAAAAAAAAAAAAAAAACACATGTATGAACTAAAGAATTACCTAATTTGATCACTAAAATGACATGAAAACCGAAAGGATATAATTGAAGAAGTAGTACTATTTTGAAATAATTTGGTGAGCAATGCTCAAGCTTTATTAAACTATACAAGCTAAAGTGATTATATTTATCCCATGGGTATTCGAGTCTTTCACCATAACCTTGTATATAATTCTGTATCTCAAGACAATATTAATCATTTTGTTCAGGGAAAGCCAAATAAATATATAGACCACATTTGTATTCGATTTCTTTATTAGGCCTTAAACGTGTTTTACAAAACTCCTGTCCACGTTGTATTACTTCCCCGAGCAGTAGAACTAGACATAACCGGCTAACTTGACTAAAACATATACAGGTTTTTGTCATTACATAAGGTGCTACCTATTGAGTCAATTGATCCTAATCCAAACTCACTAAGACCTAAACCCACCACATCCCGCTTGGCTATTTCTGGAGTGGATGGGCTATCTTAGTCTTGCTTGTATGCACTCTACTAGTGAAATAATCTGGATGCAAGGTTGGAGTTGTGTATTCTTAACAAATTCTTCCAAATCAATATGAACAAGTCTTGGCAAATTATTGCTGCAACTTGTTATAATAAGCACTGATTTCAATTCAGCAACAGAACTGAGAAAATTGATCAGGAAATCAATCCTAAGTAAATAAAGCATTTAAAACTGCAAACCTTCCATGCTCTCCTGGTTTAATACAAAGCATTACATCTTTGTCTGCAAGCACCGCACTTACAGGTATCACTCCACCACCCAATGCTTTTCCTAGTATCTGAATAAGACAACCAAAATAGAAGTTAGTTATATTTAGTTTTGGTGGCATATTTGAGATGTCACTAAGATAGTTTGAGTCACTTTTGAGCATCTAGATGGGTACACATAAAGTAGCGCAAAGTTTCGAGAAACACAATCTCAAAAGAAAAATAAAAAGGTCTGAAAGCATTTTTGAGATATAAATAATTAAGTTTAAGGACAGAAAGTAAATTAAATTTTCCTTAATAATCTTGTATAAGTGGCCAATCCAACTAGGGGATTGGACATCTCCTAGATGCAACTCACCACTTGAATGGTATGGATCAACTCGGATGCTTGCCACACCGATTATTCCACTGTTCTCAAATGTAGCCCCTAACTCATAACTAAGCTGCTATGCCAATTAATCATTTTGGTATTCCATTTCATATAAATTTCAATACTGATGGTACTAATGCTTAAAAAAATTGACCAAAGGGATTCCATTTCCTCATTAAGATAAGTAGAAACCCGTACTACAGCGATTGGACGAATAAGAAAGGAACCAACTTGTGAACCAGTTGTGGTCCCTTTTGCAGTTCTATAGTCACCTTGCGATTCAGATAGCTATATGATTTCCGAATAGAAGAAAATAACAAATAGTATGCCACCGTGCCACATTCATATCAACTAGCTGAGAGCACTCATCAAAATAAAGAAAAGGCCTTACTACAACATCAGGGCGAACTTCCTCCCAATCGCAAGCCAGCATTCTTCCTGTCCTTGCTAAGCCAGTTTGTATTTCATCGGCAATCATTAGAACATTATATTTAGAGCAAATATCTCTAACGGCTTTTAAATAACCATCTGGAGGAATTATAACCTAGCAATAAAAATATAAAATTTTATTTGAAAATGAAGATATGGAGGTAAATAAAAGACGAATGCTTGAATTAAGAAGGGAAAAGGCAACCCAACCCCATGGGTTCCCTGACATGAGCACATACAAAGACAGGAAGAGACTTTACCTTCTGGTGCCCAAAACGTATGGGAAGCTCTGAATATCATTCAATAGGTCACAAAGAAATTATGTCAAGAAGGAACCACTCCAATAGAAAAAAATAATGAATATCTAAACTTCTAAAGGATTTTATATGCCATTAATAATTTTGGTGCCGCTGTCGAAGACTCAAGCCTGCTGCAGCTCGAGATACCACTGTTGGATTTGATAAGACAACTACTCGAACTAGATTAGCTCCCAGTCCCAAACCCTAAAGATTTATTTCATAGGTTGATTTGTTTCACATTGCCTAGCTAATTTAAATGTAGAAAGTGATGAATGTTTACTATTTTCAAATGGATCAAATTTAAAGTTCTAAAGCCGACATACCCCAGCCTCTCCTTGAATGGGTTCAAATAGAAATCCAGCTATCCGATGTCCATTTTCTGCACTCCATAAAAACTCATAATAATAATAATAAAAAATAATTACAAAAAAGAAAAAGGAAAAAAAAAAAGATCGTGAAAGATGCCAATGTTGGAGTAGGACAGATAGAACCAAAAAAGGTGTGAACAAACTCTATAATGGATTATGTATGAATTTGTTCCACGTTTACAAACCTTTAAAAATTTTCTCAAGGGCAGCTTCATCTCCAAAATCAACTTTAAGAAGGCCAGGCAACATGGGCCCAAAACCACGAGTAGCCTCATTGTCACAGCTCATAGAGATAACAGCCAATGTACGGCCATGGAAGCAGCCACAACAAGAGACAATAATAGCCTGCACATGACTCAGTTTAAGTAAAGGAGAACACATCAGAAGAACCAACTCAGTATTACAGTATTACCCAATATAAAAGCATAAATATAAGTAGCCAATAGATCTCTGAAATAATTCATCCCAACTAGAGCAAGAAAAATTGCATACTATAATGCCACTTCATATATTCTAGAAGTTGGAGAAAAAAGTGGAATTTTAAATAGAAAGGAGAGGAGCTTTAAGGATACCAAATGAAATCTAAAAGCTCCTCCAGCATAACTCAGGATCTTATTAGGTCATGTTCAATTGTTTAAACCACAAAATAGAAGTATAAGACAGGAGGTATGGTAAATTATAAAAATTTCTTCTTTCTTCCACTAGTTGTACCAAATCAACACATTAAGATTAATGTGTGGCAAAACAAGAAAAGATAGAATACAGAGTGAATACATTCATGATAACCAAAGACAGCTTCAATTGAGGAAGAGCTCAGAGAAACAGTCCGCTAAGATGGTTTGGTCATACGAAATGAAGATTCAGTCCAAAAAAAAAAATCAACTTCACCACCCTGTTCCATTTTGTTGTACAATGGAAAGGTGCAAGGAAAATCCCTAGAGACACAACCTTGAAGCTCAAATCCCACAAGGCTTACGCCTCAAAATTGCAAAGAACTACTAAGGTACATGTCTCATTTGTGAAGGCTAGCCTTAGGTTTGATATATGGACCTCACATATAACCAAAAATAAGGATTTCTAAAATAAAAAGTGAAATTTTTTTAACAGAAAAATAAAAACATTCTCTAAATAACTTTATTTGTTTAAACTTTGCATTTTAAGGAATTCAGACTCATAAAGGCCTTTGAAACTTCAATTTATGGACATCTAAATTATTTGCAAGAATATAAATTCATTATATGAATTGTTTACTATATTCTACTCCTACAATTCCTTTGGTCTTGAAAATTTTCCACAACAACAGTATTCGTTAGCTTTCTTCATAAATTTTCAAAGTAAAAATTTACAACAAATTTTAAGCATTAGAATTTTGTTTTAAACACAATGATAATAGATGTGTAAGAAATATTTTTGTTAACACCACCGTTAGATTAGAAACCCTCCTCATGCATGCCAAATATTACATTAATTAGATCACGATAGTCATCCGATCCATAAACTCACATTTTTTAAAAATGAAAAATCTCTCACTTTTGGACAAAGCATCTCTTAACAATCCACAAGTCCTAAGATCAAAACTTAGTTCTGATACCATGTTAACTAACCAACTCATCCGAAAGCGTTAGCTTTTAGAGTGTGGGAGAATGATGTATAGAAATACACCTGCAAGGATTTGAATATAAGACCTCCTGCCTGATACCATGTTAGGTTTGTAAAAAAGGAAATAGAAAGAGAAGAATGTAAGCGACTAACCCTAGACTAGCCCCTTAAATATAATAAATTAATAATAAAGATAAAATTACAAATATACCCTGTAAAAATAAGCATAATGCATGTAGGAGGACTATGTAATCCAAAGGTAGATTTTGTAAAATTAAATTCTCAAAAAAGTTATTGAGAATAATGTAAAACTGTAGTTCTTAAGTGAGGACAATTTTGTGTGGACCACATGCTTAATTAAAGGCCTTTCGCACAAGTGTCAACAATTGTAGTTAATGGCCCAAAATCAAAATCTTAGGATATTTTCAAAATAAACAATACGCCATAGATGAACTCAATTTTTCTACCTCATCTTTGGGAATTTTTTTCTTCTCATAACCCCATTTCCTGGCCAACTTCAGAGCTGTTTCCACACCTTCAGCACCAGTATTCATGGGTAGCACCATATCATAGCCAAACATGCTGGTCAAACGCTCTGCAAATACTGGAAATTTATCATTATAGAAGGCTCTAGAGCTGAGAGTGAGCCTTCCTGCCTGTTCTAATAGTGCTTTCGTGACCTTTGGATGACAATGTCCCTGCGGCAAGAAACTGTAACGTTGAACACTAGAAACCCTTTCTAATTATATACAAAAAGAGAAAGTCCATCCCATATAAAAGGTCCTTAACAGGTTTTGCATTTAATTTAGGTGAAGGCATAAAATGCAGCTTCCATTGCGTCGAAACAAGTTTAAAGGATTCCCAAATAATAAACAACAATTTTACTTTCATGAAAGGTAATAATATGTGTGAGTATATATATATATATATATATATATATATATATATATATATATATACACACACATAAGATGTAGGCACACGTGCGTTGCACGTGGTTATTTTTCAATAATATGAAATATAAATGAAAGAATAATTTTTAAAGAATTAGATATTAATATCGGTTTGGTTAGATTTTTACTTCTAATAAAACTTATGATGAGTAGTATAACTAATTTGAAAAATTTTAAGTTAGTCACAAATAAATTTAGAATATAATAATTTCCAATAATATATAGTAACACAATATTATATTGATTAACCGCAAAACTTCAACAATTTGAAATGAAAATTTAAATAAAAAAATTAATCATTATTGAAGATATGTGTCGTCACCAATTTACAAAAATGTCATTGCTTAATAAGTTGAAGGTATTATATTTTGGTAATTGATGAGTTCGAGTGAAATAAAATAAAATAAAATAAAATAAGTAACCTATTTGCACAAATCAAAGTAAAATTGATGAATTTCGTAAGTATATTATAATCATGAAATGATCATCATACATGTTATGGAGAAAAACAATGAATTCAAGTTTACCAAATTCTAACCTCTAACAATTGAAAACCAATAAATCTTGCTATTTCCTTTAAAGTTTTGATGGAGAAACATTCATTCATAATGAAAAAGTTAAAGAATGATCTTGCATAGAATTCTAATAAAATACAAAGAAAAATGCTTCTTATATAAGTTAACTACAAGAGTATAGATGTCTCCTATATAAACTTTATTACAATAGTAGTTGTCATCTATTTAACTACAATAAGATTAAAATGGTGCAGAAGGGTAGTTGTATATTTAAAATTTAAAATAAGGGTATATTAGTCAATCAAAAGTTTTTCTCACATTCAGCTTTTTATAGGTAGTATAGATGTATACATACCAAATCCTTCTAATAAGGATATGGCATCTTGGCCATTTGAAATAGCAGACAAAATTCATGCCGTCAAGCCCACAGTTGGGACAAGGAAATGTTAATTAATTAATTAATTCATATCTATACACACACACACACACACACACACACACACACACATATATGAGGGTTGATCATGTGAGGGATATCTCGGAGTCTCCCATTCGATCACGGCCATCTGTGAGCGACACGCGTGCATTCACGCACGTGCGCATGTCGCTCACGGATGGCCATGATCGAATGGGATATCCCACACATAATCAAAGCTTTACACACACACACACACACACACACACACATATATATATATATATATTTTTTTTTGGGGGGGGGGGTCTAAGAGGGGGATAAGCGAGGGACTTTCAATTCATTGACAAGGTATAAAGATGTCTATTATAGCATAACATAAACAGCCCCTCCTTGTTACCTGATTAACTGCAGAGTATGCTGATAGGAAATCCAAATATTTGTTGCCTTCTGGATCCCATATGGATGACCCCTTTGCTTGAGAGAATACAATGGGAATCGGGTGGTAACTGCATTTTAACCAGAAAAGTGAAGGACTTATTGATGAAGAAATATTTAATAAACTAATACATGAATGCTGGCATTAACTTTCCCTATCAAAACCAATTATTTGCTTTTCTTATTCCAAAAGGTTGCTTATTGTTGTATACTAGTATAATATTCTTCATATATTTTTTCTCTTAATTCCAATAAGGCTCAACTCAACTCTAACTCTAACTCAAAAAAGAAGGCTAACATCCAAAAATCATCCTTGGTTCAAAATGTTTATGATGATAGATTTAAAGGTAGAAATATATACATGGATGCTTCAATAAAAGCAACAAGGTGTGACTGATATGATTCCATTTTCACTTCAAAACAGAAAAAGCAGAGGATGACAAATGAGAATGACGAGTATTCTATTAAAATTGAATATGTATGCACTACAATTTATGCTGTCTGTTTTCTCATCTCAAATTTATTTTTCTTCATTTATTCCTTTCCTTTTCTTTCCCCGTTTCAAGAAATCTTCAGGTGGAGATCCTAAGTTGAATTCATATAGATTTTCTGATACAATAGTCCTTGTCTATGCCTAATCCTTAGCTGCAATTTTGTCTCAAATAAGAATACATACAAAACTGGTATTTGAATTAACATTATAGACAAGCAGACTTTGCAGTCATATGAATGAATACAGAAGTGTAAATATAGAGTCAGAATTATGGAGGGGCATATATGATAGTTTTAATAGCCATATGCATTGATACAATCAAAATATATGTCAGAGAAAATAAGCAAATCCAACCAAATAGAAGTAGTCAAGAACTTTTTGGAGGTTACCCATAGCCACAAAGAACTCAGTTTAATATTCTGTATTTTTGAACTATTTTTGTTCAAAAAAATACTACTAAATTCGAGTTTTCATATTGGTAATTCAATTTTCGTAATGAACATATAATTACAAGATCAACTGAAAGAACACAGTGTTATAGGCATTTTAATAAGATATAATTCAACAATATAGGCAAGAAGTAAAGATTGTTTAAGTTATACCAAGAGAGAGCCTAACCACACAAAATAGGAAAACACTATGAGATATATGTATTAAAAGATAGAAAAGGAAGAAAACAAAAAATCAAAGAGCCAGTGGAACTTGAAGGAAGAAATCTAATACTAAAAATAATTGAGGACCTATATCAAGAGGTGACCCTTGCAATCACACCTAGAGGTCATGATGGTCGCCAACTAATGAATGGAGCCGTCATAGGCCCTGCCCAACTGACGGCCGTCTACTCATGGTGGCATGTGCATTGCATGAGATATGATACCACTGCTTCTTAGAAGGACATGTTCAATTACTAAGAATAAACTAAAATAAACTTGTTAGATAAGATTAAGCCCACAACAGCGTAACCACCTTTAGATTTCTCTTAAAATAATAGCATGACCTTGGCCCTCTTTAAAGTGTTAAATGGAATATATGTAAACCATAACATAACTCTTGGTCATATAGAAAGTGCAGAATAAAAAACCCATGGGACAGCGCTCTCATTGTCATAATCCTATCCAGGTATCGACTAAATTATTCGATTTGACACTACGCGGTCAATCATTGTCCAGGCAGCTAGCACATAGATGTTCAGGGTCTAGAATTTCCTTTCATTCACACAATTCTACATATTATCACGAATCGCATGAGACTATACTGCTGGAATCGTAAAATTCTAAATGAATGAAATAAATATGAAGAGGAGAATGTACTAAAGATAAATTCTGTTGCTAGTATGATCACAAGGTCTGAATCAATCAATAGTCGGATAAAAAGCCAAACAATCGAATTAAGACCAAGCCCACGTAGCGACGTGAACAATTACACAAAAAGAAACCAATTAGATGTTGAAAAGCATCCCCATAAGATAAACTATAACGAACCCATTAAGGAAAAAATCAAAAGCAACAGAGGAAACTAAACAAACCCCAGAAATAAGATAAAAAGATCATGAAGCAGATTGAAATAGTTGAAATTAGAGATATTCTGGATTTGATAATACATGTCTCTGTATATATATATATATATATATAGAGAGAGAGAGAGAGAGAGAGAGAGAGAGAGAGAGAGAGCATACTTGTGGGCGCTGTATTCATACTCCAAGTTGATGAGGTCTTGTGAAGAAGAAGAGACGCCTTCAGGAAGAGCACCGTAACTCCTCCTTCCCTTGCAAATCCCATTCAATAAATACTGCAAGGGTCTCTTGGCTGCCATTGATGAATGATTATAGAAGGACGAATGTTAAGATTGTGCTCCAATACGTATGATTCAACACGCAATCTCCCCCTCCCTCTCCGGTTTCCTTTGATTGCCGTTATGTTCAGTATGGCGTGAACTACTCCATATATAATAAAAATATAAATATATAAATGGTCACATTTCCCATTTCCCAAAGCATATCCACAAATACAAATCCCAGTAAAATGGCTAGAGGACAAACTTACCCTCTTCTTCTTGCTATAATCATGATCGCTTTACTACTCACTTGGCTTTGGATAAATTAAAATAAACAAAAAGTGTTATTTAATTTTTAAATAAACCATTTTCAAACAAATTAACTCACTATTGGTTTGAGGGAGGAAAAAAAAAATTATATTCCCACAAGGTAAAAAGAATAATAAAAAAAATTTCAAATAGTGATGAAATCAAAATCAGCCAAACATTCTGCTAGTCTTTGCATAGACATTTGAATCAGTATTTTGAACAAGGCTGTTGAATAAAGTTGTAGGATCAATTTTTAAAATTCATGAAACGTTATTATTTTTAAAATTTTATTATCATTTTGTGATGATGTTACCACTCTTTTGAGCTGCCACATTCGATGAGGGATCAAAATCAATAGACACAATTTTTATAACTATTTTTAACATAAATTAATTTGTCAAATAATGACTAGAAATTGACCGCATAACCTATTTTGAATATTGATCCTATGAATATGATGGCTTAAGAATTATGTCAACAATTGTATTCTCCTTATGACCACAAGTTCACAAAATTAGAAGGAAAATTTGCTTTCACCCGCGACGCATTTATCAATATCTTTATTTGGAATCAAAATTTAGCCAAACGCCTTGTTGGATTTGATACCATTCATAACCATATCATGATTTTTCATTTTCTATATTGTTTTCCTAATGGGTTCTCAAACGAAGTTGAGTACACGTATGAATCCAACAGATGGTGACGATAAGGTGAAACCACGATGGTGTCTTTATCTTACATTGGAAATCCACTTGCTTCGAAGAGCAGAATTCGGCAAGATTTTGTTAATATTACCTGCCACAGCCCTGGACTGGAGTGAATGCCAGAGTAGGCCAGGCCGCCACTTCGAATAGATAAAATAAAAAATCATTATCTGCGTCTCAGTTCTAATGATGTGCTAAAAATTATGCTATTACTGTATTTTAACAATAACATACTTTATTGGTATCCCGATAATGTGCTAAAAGATGTATTAACAAAATAGCATTAACTCACTCTTGTGCCATATTTGGCACATCCTTGAAGAATTATGGGAAGATATATATTGTGTCATTTGCACTATTGGAATACATTGTATCAAATAACACTTGACGTAAGTAAACCACGGCGAGGACACACGGACTCAGCAAATTCTCAAAGACTAAGACATGACACAAGAACGATACAGCATTAATAAAACATTTATTTTTACACATAATTATAAAATCATGTAACAACACATAAACCATTCAAAATGCATACTTTTGTATTGTTTTTAAAAATTTTAATGGAGTTGTTCATAGAAAATATATGACAAAAATAAAATGAAAGAACCAAAAAAGAGAGAAAAAAAAGATGCATCCGAAGAATATCGTATCCAACATAGACATGCAACCTTTGGGGAAATATCCGTGCTTCTAAAGTCTACCCGTTTCATTTTTATACCTTAATAATTTTGTAAGCTAATGCGATGACTTGTTAATTTTTCTTTTGATACATCAAGGCAGATGAATTAGTGTAAGATGATTTGCTATTTTTTTTTTTACAAATGAATCAACACGACATAATCTAAGCATATGAATTTGTGCAGGGAGTGGGTGCATATAACACATCAAATTTCACATTTACACAGTGTAACAATGGAAAAACCAATCAATTAATGGCCGAATCGAACCATCTTGAAAACCCCAACTCCCAAGACCACTTGAACTTCCGTATTACAGTGAGCATGAACTCGCAGTAAGGATACAGGGGCAAGCCTCCCAGAACTAGTATAACAAGAGCAGCAACAAAGCAAAATAATAAACCCTTCTCTATGTATTATTCTCCAGGGGCACATCTCGATATGTAAACTAGGGCTACAAAAGTGCAAACATTTAGCACAACTCTAAAACAAGAAGTGACCATGTATCCAAACATAAGACAAACAAAACCTGGCCATTGCCTTTCGAACCCTGCATAGCTCAGGATAGCCAACATATCAAACCATCCTCTTTTTTTTCCTTTTTTTTTTAAATTTTTTTTCCCTAGTGCACAAACACAAAAATAGTACATCATCATCTAACAAGCAGTAAAAGCAGCCTTTCTACTGAATATACATCTTCCCACAATTCAACATTCATTGCTCATAACATAAACACCGAACCAGAAAAGCAAAATTGAAACCTGAGACCATCCTATTTGCCATTGAGAGCTAGCTTCATGCAAACTGAATCATCGGGACACCCTTCATTAAGAACTATTATCATGTCTATATGGTAAGCCGCTACAACCAGGTCAACAATCTGACTGCCCTAACTGAATACCACATAAGTTGATCGGTTGTCTAGAAACCTACTCTGTAATGCTATTGTTTCAGATGATATGTAGTGACGAAAAAAATGGTGGCACCAATTAGAAGGGATAATATAAAGCTGAAAGCCCTAACCAGACAAGAATAAGGCAGAATAACATTTTTTATTTTTTTTTTAATGACAAATAAGAAAAACATATCCTGCAGACATCTTAATACTAGACTAGATTGGTGTGGCACCCCTTGTGACCAAACCCTAAATCGGATAGGGCAAAGCACTAAAGATTTAATCACTCCAAAAAGCTGCTCATTGAAAAACATAACAGAAGAAGAGTTGATTTTCAGCTGGCTTTCTTATTGCATATGAATTATAATAGACTGTTAAGAAAGCCAGGAATGCCATCAAAAGTAACACAAAGGCAGCACATAAACATCATTGCGAGAAATAGAGGTTGAAGAAATGACAGACATCAGGCTGGACAGAAGTTTTATAATGGTGGGCACACTATAGCCAATCATTTGCATTCCTCTTGAGAATACCTAAAGGGATACCTTGGTTCAAATGTGGAAAAGAAGAGTAAGCAATGTTAGTTGAAGCAGATGTCTGTATGCTATGCTATCTTAACTATGCAAATTTGCATAATAAGATAAATGGAACATGGACAACCAAACCTTCCTAAGAAGCTAACTCTCAGACAAAGCTCTTATTTTTTTCTTTTTTTCTTTTTTTAGGAGTGAGGGAGGGAGGGATGGAGGGAGAAGGGGGGGGAGGGGGATTTTTCTTTCACTCCGAGATAGTAATTTTTTATCAATGGATGACAAAGGCAATTACAGTGTGAATATACAAGAACGATCTTCCAAATCTATTTATCCACAATACCAACGCTCGAATTGATTAGCAATTCATGAAACTAAGCAGTGAAAAGGAGAAGTCCATCACTAGAAACATAGGGATGGTGAATAGGAACTACAATTGCTGTTCCAAACCACACATAGCCTTTGCCAGGGCCTGGGAGCTCCAATAAGCTCATCTCTATCAAAGAATGAGTGAAAAAGCCCTTCAGTCTGCCACAAGATAACACAGCAGCTAGCAAGTAGATTCTCTTGATTTGCATCTAACAATCAATTAAAGAATTGGAATAAAATTTTGGATACAGGGGATAAGTTCTAAGAAGCCATTGTACAAAAACAACACCATGGCAGGGTTTCAGATAAAGAACATAAATTGAAAGCATGATGTGAAATTTATAGCAATAGGTGTTGACAAGGAGTCAAGGACATCCACGGAAATCCAGAAATCATATGGTATCTTGGAAAAATTACTGCAATTTCATCATTTAATTTTTGTGATAATTTCTTCCTATAGCCAGATCAAGACACAGGATTCAGAATCAAGAGAAAGGGGGCAAAAAACCTTCCATAGAGTTAGCTTATTAAATTCCAGAAGGTAACGTCGCTTTTTTCTGAAAATAAACTGTCAATGTAAACCACGAGAATATCGAGAAGAAGATATAATCACCAACAGCACTGCACTGTGCATCATTGATAGAAAAGATCCTTTCTAGCAAGAAGCTGAGAGCAAGAGGTCTAATGGCAAGAAAAAATAAAACACATATTATGACTGAAAATTACGGTCAGTACTGAAAATGCTTTCTGGCACGAACATCAATTCATAGAGCATAATAGCATTAGAAATAAGACTGACTCCACAGTAGTCAAAGATAAACCTGATAAAACACTATGAAAGGAAAGAAAGATCCTAATAAGTTCTAAGATAACCGCAGATGAAGAATAGATTAACATAGACAGAAACCTATATCCCCTGAGATAAGAGCCAGCTGCGAATCTTCCCGCACAATCTTGATAGGCACTGTAGTGGAAGAAACAGGGGAGTCCAGTAGAGAAAACCTAGAAGAATTGAAGCCTCTCCAGGACCAAACCTAAAGGAACTATGGAGAGGAAAACATTTGAGGAAGAAAGTTCCAAGATTTTAACTAGAATTCACCTTCATATACCAAGAAGCATCCTCAAAACTTAAGTGGCCATTATAAATGCATGAATCAAGTTTTCAGCCGAATGCTTCTGCTCAGCTGTGCCAGATATCAGAGCCACACGATCACCCCGGGAGGACTTAGAATCTGAAATCTCTATAACCGCCCCTGATAGCTGTAAGGAAACAAACGGGGATGAGAATGTCATTCGATCGAACAGATTTTATACTATTTACAGAAAACTCATGTTCAATGTTTCATATAGTCAACTATAACAACCACCACCCCTCTCCCAAAAAAAATTACTCCCTCTATCCCAATTTGTTTGAACACTTTGACCAAACACACACATTAAGGAGATGCATTTAATGCAATGCCATGTTACTCAATTATTTTTAGCTTTCCATTTCCACCCTCCTATGATAGAATGTTACTTGATGTGATAGTTGATGAAATAATTGTAACTTTAAATTTAGTAGAGGGTCCCTGGGGAAAGTAAAATAATTATTTGCTTTGACTTTTGACAATGAACAAACATTTTGAGACATCTCAAAATGGAAATGTGATCAAACAAAATGGAAGGGAGGAAGTAAAAATTAAAAACAAAGCAAAACAAAATTATACACACACACACACACACACACACACACACACACAGTTATGTTCCCATCAGCACGTGTTGATATAACTTATATCAGCACCATGCATTGGAGGTTGTACCCTTTGTACCCTTTGCATTGATCCAATGTACCTCACATCCCACTAATGCATCGGGTACAACTCCCAACACGGGTGTTAATATAAGTTATATCAGCATGTGCTTACCTGATCATCATCCATATACAGTTATATACATGTGAATATATTTACATATAGAGTTCTAGTCCTATAATGATGTGTTTTTGTAAGTTAGATAGACACATGCATTGGGGGGGTGTACCCCATGCATTGGTGATTTGGTGGGTTATCGGGTAGACCCCCCAATGCACGTGTTGAGTAACTTATATGAACACGTTCTTATAAGACCATAACCCTCTTTATTTTTATATATATATATGTATGTATATATTGGTGGGTTATTGGGTAGGCCCCCCCCCCCCCCCCCCAAAAAAAAAAAATACACGTGTTGAGTAACTTACATCAACACATCCTTATATCCATCCCTCATTTACAGTTTTGATCATGTGTGGGATATCCCAGATATCCCGTACGATCACAATTCATGCGAGTGAGCGTGAATGCACGTGTGTAATCCATAGATGGCCATGATCCCGAACAGTAGTCCGGGATATCCTGCACTTGAACAGCCCTCTATATATATATATAATAAAAGCCTTTCACCCTGACAGATAGATTTAACTGAAGGACAAGCCAAAGAAAAGAGTAAACATCTATATGATGCAATAAAGAACCCCATAATGCAATAGATATATCAAGAACAAATAAAGTATGTGACTACAGAATCATAATAACTACAAAAATACCAAGGATAACATCTGGTATACTTCTGACATGGTGCTGCAAAAAGCAGCAGGTCACAGATTCACACATGCATAGTCAAACCAGGCCATGATGGTTTCTTATCAATGAACTCTTTAAGCTAAATTAGATGTCATCTATACTATCTATGCTACACCAGGGCCCATTTTGGTATCCAGCTAGAGAGATGAATCAACCTCACCAATTTGAAATTAATTTTGAAAGGCCTGTTTCACTGTCCCATAAATATTGAATAGCATCATATTGTGTTTTTAATAGCATCAAAAGTACAAATCCTTCATCTTGAGTAAGGCCACTAAATTTGCCTCCATCACCATAATCGACAATATAGAATTGTAGAAGTTCATGAAATGTCATTGCCACAATTTTTTTTTGTCACATGATGCAAGGCCGCTATTCTCTTGAGTTGCCCGTTCAAAATGATAAGTTTGTTCACAAAGTTATATACAAAACACAATGAAACAAATCAACAATTCAATTTCCATGGACATACAAACAGACCCAATTGTTTTGAGACCCCTTAGACCACAGTCTACAATTTGCACAAATTTGTCATAAGTTAAGGATTTCCAAACAAACAATATTAGCTCCCTAGACAATTAAAACAAGGTTGTCAAACTTTTAAAAACATAAAATAAATTTAGAAAAGATCAATTGAGAAAAAGAAGGAAAAAGGACCTACCTTCCGAATAGTTCCTATGTTTGCTCCACCTTTTCCCATCACCTTACCCACTGCATTTCCAGGGATCAATATCTCAAGAGTTGAAGGTGTAGGCAACCTGCATATAGGCATAGTCCAGAGAAAGCAGAGTTAAATAAAATAGCATAATAAACATCGAGAAATTAACTTTAACATAAGGCTTATAGGCACAAAATACTAACCCTCCATACAGCTTTGATGAATATGAGGACATGGATCCATAGCCATTCTCTCCCATCTTTTAAGGGGGAAAAACATTTAAAAGAAAATATAAGAATGACAGTAAAAGAAAAAAAAAATCAGAAACAATTTTGAATGGAAAATGAATTTCAAACAAAACCAAATACAGCAAAAAGTATTTGGTGCAAGGAAAATTTTATTGATCCTTAATTTCTTTCTCTAATAATGTAACCAAAGGTGTAGCATGCATTTAAAAAACACAAAATATGCAATTGTTGATGTGGCTACCGCCACATCATTAAAAAAAGAAATTAGGGATGAATATCATTGCTCTTAGGGCAACACAAGCAGACAAGCTAATGTAACAAAAAACAGGGGGCCACACTGAAAGCTTGACCGAAGATCAGACAAGTTCATTACTCACAATGCATTTCTTTTATATCATTTTTTATCGCATGAAAACAGGAGAAGACGTGACAAAGACAAAATAAGAGAGAGTATAGAGACGAGCAATTATATGTAAATAGCATTGGCCAAAGTTAAATCTTTACTAAAAGTCAGACAAATTTAAATGAATTAAAATCTGTTTCCTTCACTCTGTTTGGTTGTACAAAAACAGTTGAACAAAAGGGGGGGGGGGGTCAAATAAGAGTAACATTTAGAAATTTTCTGCACTTTAATTGCAGAGAGTCCATGCAAGCACAATTGATGAGAGCCAACAATCCTAATATCTAATTAAAGCTCAAGGTCCGTAAAAAGGGACAGAAATGATTATGTGACAGCACTTAGACAGCCGAAAAATATAATTACATAGAAAAGAAGAGAGAGGGGGAGTTTTTTTTTTTTGGGGGGGGGGGGGGGGGGGGCTGACTTCCTAATAACATATAAAAAGACTTAAGAAAAGAACTGGCAGCTCAATCCTATAAGATACGGAGGGGGAAAAAAAAAAAACTTATACCCAACCCACCCTCTTAGAAAGCATATAATTAAAAAACTTATACCCCAACCACCATCTCAAAGAGCATATAATCCATATTTCCAGGACCAAAGATACACATGAAGTGAATGGTTTGCGTATATCAGAATCGTATTAAATTTTTTTTTTCTGAAATAAATTTACACATGAGTTCATCAGGATAGTTTAATTGCTAAATCTCATTCAACATTTGAGTATCTAATCCCCTAAGTACAACCAAAAATTAAAATCAGCATATTTTTGCATCATACGGTACTGAAATAGTGCTATTCGACATGTAATAATAATAACAATAAAAATAAAAATAATATCTAATTGCATATAAGTTAAAGCACAAACAGTGACATACCGACAAGGACCCATATCCATATAGGCTGCTTGAAGAAAGCAAGCCCAAGCCACTTCCAGTTTCAGGCCTCTGATCATAACCCAATGGAGTAACCGGGGGAACAGAAGGTAGTACAGAAGGCACTGAAAGACCAGTGCTACCTGTGTAAAGAGAATCAGTGCCTGCAGAGTGGTTATGACCACCATCCCTATCTTTCAAGACATCATCTCTGAGCCTCAGGACAATCTGAATAAGAGCATCTCTCACACTACTAACTTCTCCTACAACCTATTAGTAAAATAGAATGATGTCAAAAAATGGATAAATTGGTGATAGAAGGTAATTAAATAAAAAATAAAAAAAAAAAAAAAAACGACCTCAACAAGTTCATCATTGACATCAGCACACCTAGGCTTATCGCCTTTTGAAATGCGGACATCAGCTTTAGTTCTCTTCCGAATTTCATTTATTATTGAACCACTCTTTCCAATTATACACCCAATAATTTTAGAAGGAACAAGGAGTCGGATAGAAACAGTGTCATCATCTTCGTCATTTATCTTTCCTTGCAGCAATAGAACAGCTTCAACTGCCATGGATTTCAGATCATCGGATGACTGCCAAACAATAGACATCCAACTCATCAACACATATGGAAAGAATAATAGCAGGTGTAGCAGTGAGGGATACATGAGTGAATACGATCCACTATTTAAACAAGAAACATGAGTTCATGATCCTAGCAAAGTCCAGGATTTATTGACAACCTACAGAATATGCCTCACACACAATGAGTTCATGATCCCAGCTAAGTCCAGGATTTATTGACAACCTACAGAATATGCCTCACACAAATTTTCTCACCATTAAACAACTATTTAAGAATATAACAAATTTTAACCAAAAAACAAAAAAACATTTTCTTATGATAATAAAACATTGAAGAAGGAATGCAAGTAGAAATAAAATGAATTAAATGTATCTCTGTTACTGGGTAAAAATTTGATTAAAATAATAACAATAACAAAAAAATGTATTTAGAGGCTGTCCTCCCACTTAGTTTAAGTACTTCTTGAAGAGAAAGTCAAATATAAAATAAAACAAAAAAGGAAAAACAAAGGCCATACCTCTGTTGAAGTGACAGTGATGAGACATTCATCACGATCATCCTTGGTATCATCAACCTCAATACGGGCACCACTAGCCTGCCTTACACTTTTAATAGAACCTCCTCCCTTGCCAATAACACGCCCAATCTTGTCAAAGGGACATAACACTCTTATAACTAACTCCTCAGATCGAGACGCACCACCATAACCAGAAACTACAGGAAGGGCAGATGAATAAACAGGCCATGTACTCCCTGTATCTCCATAACCCTGAAGTTCAGGTACATGTGTAGCACCTATGACTGGAGGACCAGATCTAGGAGTGACAATAGAATCTGCACTTGGATAGAATCCACCTGCTGGATAAATAGGGACATCTGATGGGATAATGATGCTTGGTGGGGCCTCTGGAACATTAGTATCAAGAGGAATCTCTTCTCTAGGAGTGAACTTGTACATGATTGCAGAAACAGCAAATAAAGCTTTCTTCACTGCTTCTGAATCACCAGTTATCTATTCATAAGAAAAAACAAGGCTCAAAACCCATAGATGAATAACTGAATTAATACCGTTTCAATAAGATGAATGTGAACCTTCTGGAAATAAATATATATATACTTATGGAGGGCTGTTCAAGTGTGGGATATCCTAAACTATCCCATACAATCATGATTGTTTGTGGATGACACGTGCGCACGTCTCCCACAGACGGCCGTGATCGTACTGGATATCTGGGATATCCCGCACATGATTGAAGCTGTATATGTATGTATGTATGTAAGAGTAATATATACACATATTTATAGAATCAATTAAAGCGTTAACAAAAACACTACAAGAAAAAGGGTTCCAGTCACTTCCAGGCTTCCAGCAATTTTCAAGACTTAGAAAACATATGTAAAATTAGACTGTAAATGCAATACACTCACCATTCTGGCCACTTTTCAAATTAAAAGTACAAAATCTGTTAACCATTTGGCAGATCTAGACCAGGTGTGATGATGGAAACATATACCAGGTGTTTCATTTTGTTTCTTAAGCCTTCAGCTCTTATTTTCTTGTATAATTGCAGTTCTAAAATAGATAATTAATTTGACAACTTAATATGATATGTCCTGTGCCATGACTAGTAAAAACCAACATATTAATTAGTGTTAACACCTGGAAACTAAACACTAGCACTAGCATAATTTTCTAAAAATAATTTTGAATTCACAAAAATATCAAGTGTAAAAGTGAATTTACATAACCATGAAAAAGATGCGTAATTAAAAATTATACATAAAAATTATTTATGAAATGCTTATAACAACAAAAATAAATAATAGCTTAGTAATCAATAATTTTGTTTTGGCACACAATCATAAAAGTGCCTGACACAGAAATATTTTAAAGTGAAAACCACAAATCCAGGCTATGTACAACCCACAGCTTAAAGATGCACCAATTATGAAATGATCACAATCATGAAAGCCACTTCCAACTTCGAAGGCCCACGTTTTTATAATCTTAAATAAAAATCCTTTATTAAAATCCATTAAAATCCACAATGCAGAAGATAAATGCCTAACTCACAATTATATTTTGAAATACTAGTTTAATATGGTACTGTAACTACTAACCAGTACAAAGTTGTCAAACTCCATAGCACATGAATGAGTCGGGTCAGTGGAATCCTTGGCAGTAACCTTGATGTTCGCCCTCGTCTTGCTTCTCAGTCTCTTTATAGTGGCCCCAGCCTTCCCAATGATATTCGCGGACTGGCTAGCCGGAACAAGAATCTGGCATTCCTCTTTATCTTTCCTTCTCTTGTCCGACTCTCCAACCGATGCCACCGCATTCGCAATGGCAGCATGCACTTTGAGAAGGGCATCCTGAGCAGGGCAGAGGGGATCCCTGTCACTATATTCATCGTCGACCTCAACTTCTTCCTTATCCTTGACATAGCAGTAGATTGTTATGACCCTGTCCTTAGCACCCGGAAACGGGTCCACGACTTTGATCTTTGCCCTCGTCTCTTGCCTTATTGAATTGATCACTTTCCCACTCTTGCCAATCACACTTCCAATAAACCCATCTGGGCAAAGTATCCTATAAGCAACCACTTCATCATTACCCTTTTCATCTTTGTCATTTCCCCGTCTCCTCTTATTTTGTCTGTCCCCATCATGGTCTCTTTGAGAGTGATAGCGCTTGCCCGTCTCACCCATTACTGTACCTGAAAACACAAAGTTACTGCCATGCATTCAGAATCAATGAATGCAAAATCAAATCCATGTTTGGTTGAGATGAAAACACAAGAAAATAGAGTACGCTAAAATGTTGAATCTGTTTTGTAATGTTTTTTCCTTTGTTTTCCAAAGAAACTCGTATTCAAAGTCAACTATGACAAATAGTCATACTAGGTTCAATTAAATGGGGTTTTAGTTTCCTCAAATCCCAAAACTATAATTTCATTCCTCTTCCGTGATTTTTTTTCAGCAACCAAACAGAGCATAAGATTAGAATCAAACGAGAAACACTATGAAACTACCAAAAAAATTTTAAACCTCGAGTGTAATAGAGCACATAAAAAAGAAAATTTTCTAAATATTTTTTTAAAAAAGAAAACAAATCTTATGTGTAATGCAATATTCACAAACCCGTTACAAATAAACATTATGAAGAATTTAAGTTTTCACCCCTTTTGTTTCAACATAAAAAAATTTCCATTAAATATTTTTTGAGGAAAAAAAAAAATCCGAACAAGGGACAATCCCGTTGGGCATTTTTCCGTGAATCTATTTACCATTACATGCCATGAAATTGGTGAATATTTATGATAACAATTCTACCAGCCTCTGTATAAAAAAAAAAAAAAAAAAAAAAAAAAAAAAAACTATCGCTTTACCCTCGAAAAATCATTTTTTTTTTCTCGAGAAAAGTCTTTCCACGAATTATTTTCCATCAAACCAGACAAAGCCTGAAGAAATACGAACACCTTATGAAACAATTACCCCCCTCCCCAAATGATTAAACATACAAAAGCTACCGCTTCAAGAGGGGTTTAGTACAGAAACTGTCAGAAACCTTCACAGTAGCTGGCCTCTGACAGGTGCAAAAAAGGAACAATAAAACAAAGAATTCCAGAGCAAAATACAATCAAACATAAAAAATAAAAACTTGAGAGATCCTAATTACAGAAATTCTTAGAAACTAAAAATAAATTGTGAGCGATATAATGAAACCCTAGGAATTAGCGTACCTGTAGATGAGAGAAACCAAGCGAATGCAAAACCCTAACAGCTAAAGAGGGGTGGGGAGAGATAGACGAAGAGAGCTGCTGTACCTTTGCAAAGTTCGTGATAATAAAATTCCTCAGATTCGCACTGCTGATGCTAGGGTTGGGTTTTATAACCGGCTCCAGGCGGTAACCCTTTTTATGAGACTGGCTATAGGAGGTTTATTACCCGAGTTCGACCCTTTTGGGTCGGGTAATAGATTGGGCAGAGGGCCTGGTGAAGCCCATCTTTTTTATTTCCCAGTTTCTCTTTCCTAATTAAATGCGATCAACTTGACAGACTCTTCCCCTTTTTACCTCTCATCTCCCTCGTATTCTCTCTCGTGCTTCGTCTTTTCTCGATCACTCATGCTACTGCTCGGTATATTGAAAGAGACCAGAGGGGGTATATTGAGACAGCAACAAATCAAAAAGCTTACTGGAGACCTCATTCGGATTGATTTATCAGGTAGTGTTTCTTGTAACATTTTTTTTTTTTTTTTTTTTTTTTGCAATATGTGGGGTTTTTAATTCATGTGCTGATTCCGCAGTGAATCGATTAGTTTCGACGCCTTCTTCTTTTTAGTAGTTAAACCCTTTACTTGCTTTGGTTTCTTGTTGATTGTACTGTTGAGGTCTATTTGGCTGCTGGAATGCCTCAAAGCTGCATAATTGGCTACGATCCCAAATTCCTCTCTCTCTCTCTCTCTCT
This sequence comes from Liquidambar formosana, assembly GCA_039720395.1. Lineage (NCBI taxonomy): Eukaryota > Viridiplantae > Streptophyta > Magnoliopsida > Saxifragales > Altingiaceae > Liquidambar > Liquidambar formosana. The sequence continues at coordinate 13,259,330 of CM077835.1, read as the reverse complement.
CTCTCTCTCTCTCTCTATATATATATATATAGGAGTATATAGATATATGTATGTATATCTCAACAGATACAAATGAACCCACAATACAAAGACAATCATAAACCCCAAGGGTTGGTCCAATGGTTCGTGGGAAGTACGCCTTAAGAAGTGAAAGGTACTGGGTTCAACCTTTGACTCCCTATTGGGGCCATCCATTAATCCGGATAAACTTATCCTGGGTATTAACTGATGCGGAGTGGGCGGTAGCCTTACCCATTTCTTGGGGATTAGTTGGAGTGAAGGTTTGGATACCCTTGTTGGCCCCCAAAATGGAAAAAAGACCAAGACAACTATGCCTCACATACCTGGACAAAATTTTCATGGATAAGTTAATTATTACATTTTCACCCAAAAAAAAAAAAAAAAGAAGTATATTGTGTGAATAATGTTCTGTAGAAATTTGGAATGTTGATTGTCAATGCTTCTTGTTTTATGTCCATGTAATCTGTTTTTCATAAATGCTTTCATTTGTTTTTTATTTTTATGTTGATTTGGGTGTCTACACATTATAATGCGTATTTTTGCTCGCTACTTTACGCACACTTTTCCATATGTTTATGTAAAATTTGGTGAATTTTTTTATGTTTGGTCGCATTTATATCCTTATTTTATGGATATTCATTGAATGAGTAAAATGTGTTCATTGACTTAAACAATGGTCGAAATTAAGCCCTTGTTCACCAGTAGAGACTGTTTTAAAATTAGGCCATCAATTTCGGCCTATACACACCTATAAATGTTTCCAAACGGGAAGGCAAACATCCAATGGCTTTTTTTTTGTGCAAAATAATTCTTCCACTTCTTCCAAGTTATGATAAGTTGGGAGAAGATTTGAAGAATAATTATTGATCCATTAAAGAAAAATTATGAAAAATCATTACCCCAAAGCAAGATATATGATATGGAAATAGTAGAATAGTTTGAAAGAAAACTGAATTTGAAAAGGAAAAAGACTTTGCATTAGTTACCTTCACGTAACAACGTCGAGAGGAATTTGTATTCCAAATTTCAGTGTGTATTGCTGGACAGAGAGAGTGGCTTTTGATTACTTTTTTTGTCCCTCTTTTGGTTGGAATCTTCAATATGTAATGATTGAGAAAGAGAGAGGAAGATAGAGAGAAAATGGGATAAGGAGAGGAGGAGTGCATTATATAAGGGTTACATTACGTAACGATTAAGTGATTGTTTCTACAGGTTGGTTTTTCTAACTAACAAGAAAAAAACGTTATTCAATTGTTTTGGGATGCCGACATGGTGTTTTAAAAAATTATTCTTGAGATGAGTGCATCTATATTAACGGCACATAGGAGAGAGAAATAATAGGCTTGAACACAACTTTTATATATATATATATATATATATATATATTAGATGTCGTTTTATTCTCGTTATCTAATATATGTATATAAAAGTTGTGTTCAGACCTATTGTTTCTCTCTCCTATGTGGCATTAATATTGATGCCCTCCTCTCTGAACTAATTTTTCAAAACGCCATGTATCCCAAAATGGATGGAGAACATTTTTCTCCTATTTGTTTGAAAACCAAACTCGAAAACAACTCCGTAACTGTTATATATATTAGATGCATTCCTCTTCTTCTTATCCCATTTTCTCTCTCTTACCTTCTCTTTCTCAATCATTACATACTGAAGATTCAAAAGAAAAAAAAAAAACAGTTGTCATAAGCCTCTCTCTCTCTCTGTCAGGCAATACACGTTGCAAATTGGAATACAAAAGCCTCTTGACTTTGCTATGTGGTAACTAACATAAAGACTTTTCCTATTCAAATTCAATTTTCTTTCAAACTCTTCTACTATTTCCATATCATGTATCTTGCTTTGGTGTTATAATTATTCTTCAAGTCTTCTCCCAACTTATCATAACTTGGCAGAAGTGGAAGAATTTTTCTTTCCTTTTTTTTTTACAAAGAAAAAAAAATGTTTGGATGTTTGCCTTCCCTATTTCTACTTCATGATTTGATCTGCTCTGCTTTTTAACTAATAATAATAATAATATATATATATATATATATATATATATATATATAGAATTCCATTCCTGGACTAGAATTCCCATCCGGGCTTCTTTTTGAAGCCGTTGGATTGAGAGCCACATGGATTAATGGTTGAAGTGATCCCGATCCAATGGCTTGAAGTAGAAGCCTGGACAGGAATTCCGTTTGGGATCCTGGACTAGAAGGGGACTGTATATATATGTGTGTGTGTGTGTGTGTATGTATTTATAGGTTTGTTTATATGTCAAAAGTGAAGGCCTAATTTTGAGTTGTCCTTTTTTTTTCTTTTTTTTTTTTTTTTCCATTTCCCTCCCTGTATCTTACTCTACTACATTTCGTTATTGTGAAAGTGAAGTTTACTGCATTTCTTACTCTTTTGCTTTGTTTGGTTCTATGGAAATTTTTCCAAGAAATAAGATGCCAAAATCCTCAAGGCTGGTGGAGTGCGTCAAAGTCATGGTCTTTTATACATTTGGGATCATAACAATTCATGTATTTTAAGTCAAAACCATTTTTTTTTTTTTTTTTGTGCGAAATTTAAATCCATGGTTTCTTCTCCTAAGAAAACAGTACATGGCTTTGTTTGTGAGTTTTAAAAATCTTTCAAGTGGAACACAGCCCTTCTTGGCCTACAGTTCATACAAGTTGTGACTATTGGTCTATTGGTTGATAGCTTTTCAGTCTCTTCTGTTTCTTTGTTGTGTGTTTTATGAAAAAACATTTTTTGGGATAAGTAAAACATCTTTAGACAATAGTTTAATAGAATAATAATAGTTATTTAAATAAGTATTTTTAATTAAATTAATTTTTATTATAATTATAAATTTCCCATGCATTGCACGGGTTCTCCACTAATTATGTATAAACAAAGCCCCAAGCCCTAACCCTACTCGTTTCATTCAACCGCCGCGACCTACCCGCACACACCTTGCCAGCATAGCCTCTCCATCTCCAGCACACTCTTGGTTCCAGTGATGTTGCTCTTTTGGTCTCTCATTCTCTTGTGCACAGGCGGTGGAATTAGAAGAATGGATGGTTGGAGTCTTTGAGATGCAGAGTGGAGACACGGCAACAGACTCTTCTGGGTAACTCTTTGTGTGAGCATCACTTGGGTAAGAGAAGGCTAAAGAACAGTCATACAATATTTGATCAACAGTCTTGGTTTCTACCCAGGAGGTTCTTTCTCTTTTTTCCCTTGAGTTTTATCTTTCTGGGTTTGAAATTCAGAGGTTTTCACTTGTTTTTCTTGTAAAGTGATGTTCTAGGTTGGTGGGTTTATACTCAACCAAGAATTGGTGTAAACTGAAAGCTGACCAATCCGCACCATTTCAAAATTGGTTGGTGTAGCAATGTATTGTTTGGTGTTTGGTCAGTTTCAGTTTGAAAATTTTCAAAACCGATTTGGTTGGTTCGGTGCAAAATGCCCTCAAAACCGACCAAACTGCACCAACTTTCACTCCTATCTTTATTTTATTTTAAATTTTAAAGATTCCTATATTCTTTGTTCATTTGTGTTTAAGCATTCTTTTCAAATGCAAATGCCCTGTTAGAGCATTTATTGGGAAGCAATCCTAACCATCTGGTGAGTTGATTAAATTTTGATGGAGGATTGCGTAGGTATTGCATTTCTGGATTTGTTTATGATTTATTTCCAGTTAAGTTCATGATTAGTTGATTAATTGACGATTTATGTCCAGGTTAGTTACACTTTCTTTATTTGGAAAAGAGTCTGCTCTGTTTATTGTTGATGTGCCGTAAGCCTGTAAATGTACGCATTGTGTGCTATTTTGCTCATGTTCTGTAGCTTGTAAACATGTAAAACACAACAGCAATTGTACTTACTATTTACTACGGAGTATTACTCTATAATGTGTAGTACAAGTCTTCTAGAAACTGTGAGCATTATGTGCTTTTGTATTGTAAGCAATAGAGGCCACTCCCTGTTTTAAATTTGTCTGTTGTAACTGTAAATTATTAATTGCTTGAAGCCGTTTTTCCCTATAATTAGAATACAAAAAATTGTGGGTAGTTTTATTCTTTTTCATTTTTTTTTTGTTACTTTATTATATTTTTCTATCTTTAATTACTTAATAATTGATATATTATTAGATCTGCGGTTCAATTGTGGTTGACCCAATGGTTGAATCGGTGACCCTTAACCCGGTTACTCTTTCAGTTTGATGAACAATCTGTTTTTAGAACATTGATCTCTATAATGTTAAAGCTCATCAATTTCTTCTCAATAGTATCTCTTCCAATAATTTTTTGAGTGGTGGGTTTATTCTCAGTATACTTCATCCTTACCGGGAGGGTTATCAAGTGGCTGAAAGGTTAGCAAGCTGTAGTAATTCTCCTTGAGGAGTGACTGTATATAGTACCCCCCACCCTTTTCTCTCTCTCCCTCTCTCGGGATTTAGTTAATTGTATTTCATAATGATGCCTTGGTATTGTAGTTAGTTTTTGAGCTTTGCTCACCCTTTGCACCAACCAAAAAAAAAAAAAAAAACCTTAAATATATTTATCAATTTACACTCAAACTTTTCACTTGTGATGTATGTTAGGAGGGGGTTTGGAGGAGCAAATTTTAAAAACTATTCTCCCTCTCCCTCTCTCTCTTGTTTTAAATTTAGTTACCTTCCTAGTAGAATCGTAGAACATCTCTCTTGTTTAATTTTTATCACAGCCTACATGTTAAAAGATTATAATTACGATTTCTACAGTGGAACGGCAATTTCCAGAGTTTGGATGGCTTTTGCAGTAAGCAACAATATTCAGATTTCTTTTTGGCATTAAAAGTGGTTGATTCAAGTACATGGAAATGGAACAAGATGCAGAAAAATCCTCGATTCAGGTGGAAAGCTCTGATGGGTCTAAACCAAACAGCTCAAATCTTGTAAGCCGGGTTAGGAAGCTGCTGTTTCGCCGAATGCTGGTGGGTGTTAGCGATGGACGGTTTTTCTTAGGCAACTTCCACTGCGTTGACAAGCAAGGTAACATTATTCTTCAAGATACAGTGGAGTACCGTAGTACACGACGCTCCTCTCCTTCTCCAATGGAACAGCGTGGCCTTGGTCTAATTCTCATCCCTTCTTCCTGTCGAACCTCTTGTCACGTGGATTGCTCCATTGATGAACAATTGTCACTTATATCACTTCGGGAATAGAAGCAGTAGTCCCAGATACCATTAATGTTCTGCCCAAGCCAACCTGATTGATTGAGACGTTTCCCATATTTTATCATCCCATACATGGTTGTTGAATAGAACAGTCGTCACTGCTACTGTTTCAAGAATAGAAGCAGCTGTATCAGTTTTCATAAATGATAGATTTTCTGCTCAAGACAACCTGATTAAATGAGAGTATGAGACACTTTGAGTTATGATAATCCAATCTGTGTGTGTGGGGCGCGCATTATTTGAATTCTTCTATAGATGAATTATGGATCAACTGTTTTGTACTTGGAAGCATTTTTATTTTTTATTTTGCAGAATTTAGGATGTTGACTTTTCAAGCTTGCATTGGATTTGAAGATATTAGTTGAAGGACTCTAATAGAATTTGTTTGTTGCATCTGACTTTGAATCTGACATTTCAATTAGTCTGTTTGGATGTTTGTTTTAATTGCTGTCATGTAAAATTCATTTGCTGGATGGGTTTTAGCATTCAATTTTGCATATTTTTATTTCCCTGAGCATTCTGAAAGATTTTGCCTCATAAAGTTTATTGAAATTGAATGACTGAAATCATCAAATTACGACGGATTTTAATATGCTTGATTAGCTAAATGGGTTCATTAGATGGTGAGTTCCATTCTTCTCGTAATCCTTTCTCATGTGCTTAACCCATGTTTTGATATTGAGGTAAGGACAATTTTGATCAAATATTCTATTTGGTCTCACTTGTACATCCTCCACCTTCTTTTTTTCCGGTCATAACCTGCACCCTACTATATATTATAGGTCCTCCCCATCGTTGTTTTCTTAGGTTTGAGACTTGAATCAGATACCTCCTCCTTACAAGAGGTGGAGAGATGATTTATGAGATCATTGGCCACCTGTTCCCTTTTGAACACCCAAAAGCTTAACTTGGTTAAGCTTTTCAGTGAATTAACAACAATTCTAAGCCATTGGCCTTGTAGCTTAATGGCATCTCTCACCTCTTGTAAAGAGAGGTCTGAAGTTTGAGCCTGGTACATTATTGTTTCATCATTAAGATTTTTATTTTATTTTTTTAGGCTTAAAAATTGTTCTAATCATCAAGTCGCAAAGCACTTTGATCGGTAATAATGAAATGGTTTAAAGAATTCACCCAAACGAATTTAAGACGTTACACATTAATTAAACCTAGATTTAGATATAAGTAACCCAAATATTTTACTATTTTGCTTTTTCAAGAAAATCAAAGAGGTCATTAAAAAAATTTAAACGGGTTTGTTTAATATTAATAGTGGTCACTGATGATGTTTTCGTTGATGATGGTGACAACGGAAATTTAAAAGGGTTTGTTTAATATTAATGGTCAGTTGGTCACTGATGATGATTTTGTTGATGATGGTCACAACAGCAATGACGACATTGATGATGGAAATGAAAATTTATATTCAAATAAGGAAAAAGAAGAAGACAATTCGGTCCATGGAAGGAATGAGTCAATACATGGATCTCATCTAAACTATTACGCTTAGCCTTGTAAAATAAATTGTTGCAAAGCCGCCTATAAAACTAGATATTTTGGGGAGCTCTATATAAACCTTTGCTTCCCCCTTGAACTAAACACAAAACAAAATATTTGTTGTACTTTTCAAACAACATGGCTAGTAGTGGAGATGTCGTGGTGGTTGATTTCTGGGCTAATGGCTTTGGAATGAGAGTGAGGATAGCCTTGGATGAGAAGGGAATTGAGTATGAATACAAAGAGGAAGATCTTAGAATTCCTCAAAGAAGTCAGCTGGTTTTAGAAATGAACCCGGTTCCAAAGTCCCTGCCAATTTTGATCCACAAGGGGATGCCTATTTGTGATTCTTTAGTCATACTTGAGTATATTGATGAGATGTGGAAGGATGGTTTTCCTCCTTTACTTCCTAAGGATCCTCATGAGAGGGCTAGTGCTAGATTCTGGCTTCATTTCATTGACAACAAGGTTAGTTTTCTACCTATATTTCTCTACAAACTACAGAAAAAAAATAGATTTTGAGAGTCTAAAACCATGTTAGCTTTTCTATTCCATTGAGTAGTTTGCATATTTCCATTTCTCTGCAGCTTTTTAGCACACAAACAAAGTTTTTAAAGAGCAAAGGTGAAGCTAAAGAGGAAGGTAAGAAGGAATTGATTGAGGACCTAAAGCAACTTGAAGGATTCTTGGGTGACAAAATGTATTTTGGTGGTGATGAGTTCGGATTCTTGGATATTGCTTTCATCCCCTTTTCGAGCATGTTCAACGGCTATGAGAGTCATGGGAACTTTAAATTGGAGGGTGAGTGCCCAAAAATATCAGCCTGGGTGAAAAGATGCATGGCAAGAGAAAGCGTCTCCAAAAACCTTCCAGATTTCTTGGAGATGTATGAGTTACATAAGAAATGGTATGGAATTGATTAGATTGCAGTAGCTCCATGAGAATGAGATTTCTTTTCCTTTCATCAATCCCTTTGTCTAAATGCTCCAACCATAACTTGTCAATTGTCTCCAGTTCCTTTTTTTTTTTTTTTTTTTCATCATACCAACTATGCATCAGTATATGTACCCTACTCCATTAGGATAGTTCCCAGTAGACCAATAGGCCCCAACAGATTTTGCTTCTTTGTTAAAATTTTCATGGCTTTTATATTCTGTATCTTTGGATGATTTCTATGACCAAGCCACATAAAGCTCATTGTATCTCTGTTTTCACAATGTGTTAGCCCACGAAAGGGCTCATCTATTTGTCATGAGGAGTTGTTGCCACTATGTTGGTATGTTAAGAGAAGCAGGTGACCTTGTACCAGAGCAGTGACCACTACCTGTCTTGTGAAAAAATCCATGAACAACTGACAATGAAGGCAATTTGCAAGTATTCACAAATATTGCCATGGACATCACCCTCATTTTCTTTCTATATTGTTAATATAATATGAAATTTTCAGAGTCGTAGGTGGTTTTGATGTTACAGGCATTGCATTGTTTACCTAATCCATGTTGGAAAACAGTGAAAATTCCATGTCCCATGGATGATCCTTGAGATCAAGGTGAGACTAAGTAATGAAGGATTGATATGATTACGTGAAAGTTTAGTGGTATCTCTCTTACAAGGGGAAGAGATCATGAGATTAAACCTTTCATATATACAAAAACAGAACGGGTTGATTTTAGATTTACATGATGCACGCAATCTGCGGGCTACATCTGAATTTGAGTTCAAGCCAGCCAAGGCTACATAGGATTTAGGTAATGTTTCCTGGTCAATTGTTTGATATGTCAGGCTAGTCTCCCACACCTACTTCTGCTATTGCATGTTAGACTATCTCAATCGTCCTTCTTTTTTTAAACAGAAAGGACACATCCAATAACAAAAGAAATCTATGTAATCAAAATGTCAAACTGCAGATCAACCCACAAAAGAGTGCATGCTTTATTATTGGAGAAAGAAAACAAGAAACATGAAATCAGAAAATGCCCAAATCAAAACCCCACTTCTCTTTCATGATATAGCCCTTTCACCCATCTCTACTCTGTCCCCATCTTCTTCTTCATCATCAAAAGGAAGCCACAATGCTTGTGCTGGTCAGGCAGAGTCTTGGCTACACTGTCCATCTTCATGCGCCTCTTTGTCCACTCTATCAACTTTGGGCACTCTACCTCTATACTAAAGTTGGCACATTTCTCATAGGTGTAAAACCAGCTGTAATGTGGCACAAGCGTCACGTCCACAAACCCCCATTGTTTCCCCTCCTAAGTATGGCTTTTCTCCAAGTTCTCCTTCCAATTGCTTCAAGATCTCTATCAACTCCTTTGCTGCTTCTTGGTTTTCTCCTTTAGTCATCCATATCCTTTTCCCACAGTCATATACCTGCCATGCCAAATTAATCAACCAAAATGAACAATCTCAAATGGAAGATTTTTTTTCATTTTCATTTTCATTTTTTATTTAGAGATAGCAATCTCAACATATGTGACACAAAGTTCTTCCTCTTCAAGCTGCATAGTAGCCCATCAATATTTTTTTTGACAATCGACAAAACCTACCCTTACCCAACCTCTCAGTGGCCCATCAAATTGTATTAAGACATCTAATATGCAATCTCATGGGATAGAATAATTGGTCTTGGTCTTGATACCTATGCCTTAGGAAATGGAAGGTCCCGCTGAATTTTTACAAGGGTTTACCCGATGCAGATTGGGTAACTGCCTAGCTACGTTCAAAGATACCCAAGCCAAAGGTCCCGATATCTACTAAGCCAAAAAAAAAAAAAGGGAAGACTTTTAAAACACATTCTAAATATTTATAAATTAAAAAAACGTCCAAAAGAGAAAATGAAGACAGCCTTCTTTTCAATGAAGTCAGCCCAGAACCAGGCTTGTGCTTGCTGGTAAGGATCAGAAGGCAACAAAGGGAATTTCTCCTTCCAAAAGGCATCAATGTACTGAAGTATAGTGAGGGATTCACATATGAATTTACCATTGTGAATCAAAACTGGTATCTTCTCATGAACCGGGTTAGTTTGAAGAAGGAGAGGGCTCTTTGCTGGCAAGGTTTCTTCCTTGCAATCATATTTGATCCCTTTCTCTTCCAAGGCAGTTCTCACCCTCATACCAAAAGGGCTAGGCCAGAAATCCAAGAGAACCAACTCTTCTGCCATCGTCAAAATACAGCTTGGCAAACAAATTGAAGTATGAAAGGTGCAAAACAAGAAATGACTATTCATAAATATAGGAGAGTTTTAAGGTTAAAGGTTTACATAATAATAATAAATATAGCAATGACTAGCTAGTGAGGAGGCACTATTGAAAAAGACAACATATCTTCCTTGATCCACACGCCCTAAGCTCCATGTACGAGATGGAAAAAGGTACCACAAGGCTTCTATTATCTTCATAATCAACTAACTATATAAGACTATATCTTATATAGTACTGAAGGTATAGATTCATCACTTTGAATGAGGTTATTTTAAAAACTTTAGGGGAGTCATCAACATAGCCAATATATATTATAATAAGATCAATTTTAGAAAATTTAAAACATGTCTCTGTTTTGGACCTTTTTTCCCTCATTTTGATGGGGATCATTGTCTTTAATTTTCCCAATTAAAATGATGAATTTGCTCAACGAATCCACTTCCAAAAGTAATTAACAACTTCCCATAAATGAAGTACACAAATTTGGGAAGTCAGCTAAGCTTGTATTAGGAGGTGTTGATCTTCTTCATCTGCCCAAAAAAAAAAAAAGCAACACTTTCCATAAAAGGAAAAAGTGAGTGAATGTAGCCCTAATTGCACTCAGTTTTTTACTTTTTGCACCATTCCACGTAAATAATAGCTTTAGGGAACGGCTATTGCAACCCCCTAAAGGTTAAGTTGCCCCCCCAATTGTTTAATGAGAAGAATGATGCTGCAAAATGACCAAAAAGGGCTTTATGTCTTTAACCAAAATGCTGAACCCACCCCTCCCGTTCCACTCTTTGGCACCCCTCTCCAGCAATATTCTCCGGCAACTCTCTCCGGCACCCCTCCACCAGCAACCCTCTCCTGCACCCCTCTTCTTCCTTCCTCCTCTTCCTTCTTCTTCTCTTCTTCATTTTTTTTTTTCTTTCCTTCCCAGAAACACTCTCCCGCACCCCTCTCTCGTCGGCAAAGCTCCCTCCCCTCCCTCCCATCGGCCTTCTTCCTCTTCCCTCTTCTTCTCTTCTTCTTCTTTTTTTTTTTTCTTTCCTTTTCTTCTCCTCTTCCCTCTCGTCGGCAGCAGATGTGGCCAAATATGACCGTCACCGTCGCCGAAAAAAATGGAGGTTTTGAAAGAAACCTCCCTTGCCTCACACACGGATCTGACCAAAGCAAAAGAAAAAAAAAAAAAAAAAAAGAGGAAAGAAAGAAAGAAAGAAAGAAGAGGAGAAGAAGAGAGAAGAGGAAGAAGGACAGAGAGTAGTTACTCGCTGGAAAAAATGGAGGTTTTGAAAAAAAAACCTCCGTTGCCTCACACATGGATCTGGACAGAGCAAAAAAAAAAGAAAGAAAAAGGAAAGAAAGAAAGAAAGAAGAGAGAAGAAGAAGAAGGGCGGGCGCCGTCGCCGTTGCCGTTGTTCGCTGGTCTGCCGTGGGGTGTTCTTCCAGATCTCGTTGGGGGGGGGGGGGGGGGGGGTGGGTGAGGGTTAAGGTTATATGGGAGAAGGATATTTTCGACTTTTAAAGGGGTGGGTATATATTTTTTGGGAGTAAGGATATCAGGTGGGGGTGGCTTAACCTTTAAGGGGTTGCAATAGCTGCTCCCTTATTAAAAAGGGATAGGGGTGTAAAAAGGGCCGAACTAGGTTGGACTGGGTAGCCCTTCATGCAAGCTCGGGCCGGGCCTAATTGGGTTTTACTAATCTTGCAGTTGGGTTAAAGAAAAGGAGGTTTCTATTGGCACCCAAAGACTTGCTCTTCATCCCCCACTTATTTTATACTTTAAGGTCTTATAAAAAAATATAGAAAGTTTTCATAAAAATTGATCACATATTTTATTAAAAAACGTCGTTTTGAACAACTTTTTAGAAGAGAGTTTTTCCAAAATCTATTGTTTAAGCATACTTTTTTGTCATTCATAGTATTCGCTTCATAAATGATTAAAAAGTCTCCTTAAACGATAGATTTTGAAAAAAATTTCTTCTAAAAAGTTATTCAAAATGATGTTTTCTAATAGACAGCGCAATCAATTTTTATGAAAATTTTATATATTTTTCATAAAATCTTAAAGTATAAAATAAGTGGGAGATGAAAAGTAAGTTTTTGGGTGCCAATAGAGGCCTTCTAAAGAAAATAATCAAAGTCCAGACTCGCTTTTGAGCTTAAGGCATGCTTCGGGCTTATATTAGGCCTCGGGCTGGGCCAACATCTTACTTATTTATTTATTTATTATTAAATAATTTTTTTAATACATTATAATTCTATTTGCAAACATTAAATAAATGCTTATATGATTTGATAAACTTTGTAACTCATGATAAGACATTTACGAAATTGCCAAAACCTATAAATCCAACAATTTGAAGCATTTGTTTATTAACATATTTATTTATTTTATTATATGTTAATATGTTATCACGTGATATGATGATGTGAGTTTTTCACAGCAATTAAAGATTTAGATGTCAAAATATAGTTTCTTATTTGTTCGTGAAATTTGTAAACTATATTTAATTATTTTTCAAATCTCATGTAAATCTAATAACATATATAACTCATATAATAATATAATATTATTTTATATACGATGGGCTAACGTCAGGTTAGGCCATTGGCCTGGGCTTCGAGTTGGGTTGGGCTACAAATCCCAAGTCGGGTTGGGCTACAAATCCCAAATCCAAGCCTGCCCATCTTTAAGAATGGGTTAGGGTTAGGTTGGGCTAAGGTAGGCTATGGGCCGATGGGCCAATTTTACACCCAGAAGGGAGAAAGCCAGAAGGGTTTGTTTCCCTCAAAAATGCATTTTTATTACTTATTTCCGACTTTGAATGCAATTTCCAAATATGGTAATTAAACTAATCACGAGAGAGTATAACCACGATTTTAATTAAATCATGGTTGCTAACCATGATTTACAAGGATTTGGGAAAATAAAATTTCAAAAAGGCTTCAGCGCCAAAAATAAGTAATAAAAATACATTTTTAAGGAAACAGGCCAAGAAGTAAATGCGGATTTAATTGCTGCATGTCTTCCTTCAGCATTTTGCACTCTTCCAAAGCATTGAACAACTTGTGCAGTTGTGCCAATGGCATGATAACTAGTGGCATTCTTCTCACTTGTTGAGTGAATGTTCTTGGCTTCTAACTGCTAAAAAAACGTTGATACCCCCATTTATTGATATTAGGGGGTGAGGAGTATAAATAATTTATAAAAAAAAAAAAAAAAAAAAAAAAAAAAAAAAGAGGGTCATTGACCAGCTTTATTAAGAAGAGAAAATAAAAGTAAATACAACCTTAATTGCATAATTATATATATTTTTATTTTTGCATAATTATATATATTTTTATTTTTGGAAAAGAAAACAAGAGACATGAAGCCCACTTCTCTTGCATAGTACTGCCCTCCCACCCCACTCACTCTCTACTCCATCCCCATATCCTTCTTGAACATCAAAATGAAGTCATAAAGCTTGTGCTGGTCAGGAAGACTCTTAGCCACACTGTCCATCTTCATGCACCTCTTTGCCCACTCTATCATCTTAGGGCATTCTGCCTCTATGTTGAAGTTGGCACACTTCTCATAGGTGTAAAACCAGCTGTAATGTGGCACAAGTGTCACGTCCACAAGCCCCATTGTTTCCCCTCCAAAGTATGGCTTTTCTCCAAGCTCTCCTTCTAGTTGCTTCAAGATCTCTATCAACTCCTCTGCTGCTGCTTTGTTTTCTCCCTCAATCATCCATATCCTTTCCACACAGTCGGATAACTGCCATGCAAAATCCACCAAAATGAACAATCTCCAATGGAATTAAAAAGGAGATAAAGTAAAAGGGGAAGTTATAGAGGATTATTTACTGGTGGCATGGCCTCTAAAACTTGCTTTTCATCCCCCACTTATTTTACACTTTAAGATTTTATGAAAAATATATAAGATTTTCACAAAAATTGATCGTGTTGTCTATTAGAAAATTATTTTGAACAACTTTGTGGAAGAAAGATTTTCCAAAATCTATTGTTTAAGTGTAATTTTTTATCATTTATGAAGTGAAAACTATAAATGGCAAAAAAGTCAATTTAAACGATAGAATTTGGAAAAACTTTATATTAAAAAGTTGTTCAAAATGATGTTTTCTAATAAAATACGCAATCAATTTTCATAAAACCTTAAAGTGTAAAATAAGTAGAGGATGAAAAACAAGTCTTGGGATGCCAATAGAACCCCCTTTATTTACTTGATCAAATGATGTGACAGGCTAATAGTTGCCATATATATCAGCCCACTAGGACAAAAACTTCCATGTGACTGTGATATGGCCAGGTGGTATCACCAGCCAATCACATGCAAGCAAAGTGGGAAAATTAGTGTACTTGTAGGTCCCATTTTCCCACTTTGCTTGCACGTGATTCGCTGGTAATACCACCTGGCCATATTACAGTTACATGGAAGTTTTTGCCCTAGTGGGCTAATATATATGACAGCCATTAGCCTGTCACATCATTTGATCAAGTAAATAATGGGAAAATGGGACCTACAAGTACACTGATTTTCCTACTTTGCTTGAATGTAATTGGCTGGTGATACCACCTGACCATATCACAATTACATGGAAGTTCTACTCACCCACTAGGGATAGTTATTAGCCCAATCCATTACGGATACTCCCTCCATTCTACTTTGTTTGGTCAGATACTTTGGACCAAACACATATATTAAGTTAATGCATTAAATGCATTGCCATGTCAATCAATTTTTTGAATTTTCCAATTTTAACCTTTTATGATACTAAGTAGAATGTTACTTGATGTGGTAGTTAATATAATAATAGTAATTTTTAAATATTGTAAGGGGTATTTTGGGAAATTAAAATAAAAATTGACTTTGACTTTTGAAAGTGATCAAACATTTTGAAACATCCAAAAAAAAATAAAAAAAAAAGTGATCAAACAAACTAGAACGAAAGGAGTAGCTATTATTTAAATGAAAATTTTAATTTCTTCATTTGAGTCATGGGAAAATATGAGACTAAAAAAGAAAATATTTATAATTGCTTAAAAATGGATTCCCTTCTCAAGTATTATACTATTATAGTATTATAATTCATTTTCTTTTCTTTATACTTTTCAGAATCCAAACAGAGGCTAGGTTTTTATTAGCTTAATATACATTGTTGACTCAATCCCTAATAGCTTAAGCTTTTAGGGTCAAGTGGTGTTCTAACATAGTATCAGAGATCTGGTTTCTAAGAGGTCCTGGTTTCAAGTCTTCACACCTCCTGCCCCCATCCATTTATCCCTTTATACCGTTTATCGGTTCAACTCAGTCTAACTCATTGCCATATATCAGTTCATCTCTCCATGCGCGAGTGGAGATCACACGTGAGAGAGAGTATTAGCTTGATATACATTGTTGACCCATTCCCTGATAGCTTAATAGTTTTTCCTTTTCGATCCCATGGAAGCCAAGTCTTAATAGCCTATCATGGGATATATAAAACAGTTGGTACTTGTACCGACACCTAAGAAAATATAAGGTTCCAAGCTAGTTCGACTCCTCTTATGGATACATTGGGCACTGGTCAGGTTGTCAAAGGAGCTTAATTGATTGGGAATAGGGATGGTCTTACCCATGTCTAAAAATTATAAGGCCAAAGGTCCCAATATCTTATCAGCCAAAAAAAAAAAAGAAAAAAATGACCTGTATAAACAAAAATAAAAAAATAAAAAATATAGAAAGTCTAAAGGATCATGAAATCTAAGCAAAAAATGAAAATGAGAACAACCTTGTTGTCAATGAAGTCAGCCCAGAACCTGGCTTGTGCTTGCTGGTAAGGATCAGAAGGAAACAAAGGAAACTTTTCCTTCCAAACTTCATCGATGTACTCGAGTATAACGAGGGACTCACATATGGGTTTACCATTGTGAATCAAAACTGGTACCTTCTTATAAACTGGGTTGCTTTGAAGAAGGAAAGGGCTCTTTGCTAGAAGGTTTTCCTGCCTGAACTCATATTTGATCGCCTTCTCTTCCAAGGCAATTTTCACTCTCATACAGAAAGGGCTAGCCCAGCATTCCAAGAGAATCACTTCTTCCCCCATTGTCAAAGAGAGAGCTTGGAAGAAAAACAATTACAATTAAGTTTGAAAGGGCTGTATTATTTAGAATAAGAAATGACTCTTTATTGGAGGGTTTTTAGGCCAAAGATGTAAATACTTCGACAAAGATGGGTATTTTTGTTATTTTCTTTGTTAGAAGATGTTGGGAGAATTACAAATAGGTCCAGCTACGAGCAGATAATTACAGTTCAATATAAATGACTACTAACTTAAGATCCGTTTGGATAAACTTCTCCTTCCTATTTTTTTTACTTCTAAGTTTCAAGTGACAAAATTTTGAAAAATTATTTGGAAAATTGTTTTTTTTTTTGTTTTTTGTTATTTATTTATTTATTTATTTTTGTAACAGTTCTAAATAACTTGAAAAATTGAAAAAAGCATATAAAAGTTACAAGTATCTTGTGTAACAATAGTTACATATAAACCGAAAATTACTAGGGAAAATCAAGTAATATCGTGCGTTAAAAATGGAAGGAAATAAAATGCAAAATCAAATGCATGTTTGTTTGAGATGAAAACATAAGAAAATAGAGTATGCTAAAATGCTGAATCTTTTTTGTAATGTTTTTTCCTTTGTTTTCCAAAGAAACTCGTATTCAAAGTCAACTATGACAATTGACAAATAGTCATACTAGGTTCAATTAAATGGAGTTTTTGTTTCCTCAAGTCCCAAAACTATAATTTCTTTCCTTTTCCATGATTTTTTTCCAGCAACCAAACAGAACATAAGATTAGAATCAAACGAGAAACACTATGAAACCACCAAAAAAGTTTTAAACCTCGAGTGTAATAGAGCACGTAAAAAAGAAAATTTTCTAAATTTTTTTTTAAAAAAGAAAACAAATCTTGTGTGTAATGTAATATTGACAAACCCGTTACAAATAAACATTATGAAGAATTTAAGTTTTCACCCCATTTGTTTCAACGTAAAATAATTTCCATTAAATATTTTTTGAGGAAAAAAAATCCGAACAAGGGACAATCCCGTTGGGCATTTTTCCGTGAATCTATTTACCATTACATGCCCATGAAATTGGCGAATATTTATGATAACAATTCTACCAGCCTCTGTAAAAAAAACAAAAAAAACTATCGCTTTACCCTCGAAAAATCAATTTTTTTTTCTCGAGAAACCTCTTTCCACGAATTATTTTCCATCAAACCAGACAAAGCATGAAGAAATACGAACACCTTATGAAACAATTACCCCCCTCCCCAAATGATTAAACATACAAAAGCTACCGCTTCAAGAGGGGTTTAGTACAGAAACTGTCAGAAACCTTCACAGCAGCTGGCCTCTGACAGGTGCAAAAAAGGAACAATAAAACAAAGAATTCCAGAGCAAAATCCAATCAAAAATAAAAAATAAAAACTTGAGAGATCCTAATTACAGAAATTCTTAGAAACTAAAAATAAATTGTGAGCGAGATATAATGAAACCCTAGGAATTAGCGTACCTGTAGATGAGAGAAACCAAGCGAGTGCAAAACCCTAACAGCTGAAGAGGGGTTGGGAGAGATAGACGAAGAAAGCTGCTGTACCTTTGCAAAGTTCGTGATAATAAAATTCCTCAGATTAGTTTCAATGCCTTCTTTTTTGTAGTTAAACCCTTTACTTGCTTTGGTTTCATGTTAATTGTACTGTTGAGGTCTATTTGGCTGCCAGAATGCCTCAAAGCTGCATAAATGGCTACGATCCCAAATTCCTCCTCTCTCTCTATCTCTCTCTCTCTCTATATAGTAGTATATAGATATATGTATGTATATCTCATCAAACGGAAATGAGCCCACAATACAAAGACAATCATAAACCCCAAGGGTGGTCCAGTGGTTCGTGGGAAGTATGCCTTAAGAAGTGAAAGGTATTGGTTCAACCTTTGACTCTCTATTGGCGCTATCCATTATTTCGGATAAACTTATCTTAAGTAGTGGACAGTAGCCTTATCCATTTTTTGGGGATGAGTTGGAGTGGAGGTTTGGATACCCTTGTTGGCCCCACAATGGAAAAAAGACCAAGACAACTATGCCTCACGTACCTGGACAAAATTTTCATGGATAGGTTAATTATTACATTTTCACCCAAAAAAAAAAACAAAGTATATTGTATGAATAATGTGCTGAAGAAATTTGGAATGTTGATTGTCAATGCTTCTTGTATTATGTCCATGTAATCTGTTTTTCATAAATGCTTAATTTCATTTGTTTGGTTTTTTCTTTTTTTTCTTTTAAATAGTTATGTTGATTTGGGGTGTCTACACATTATAATGCGTATTTTTGCTCGCTACTTTACGCATACTTTTCCATATGTTTATGTAAAATTTGGTGAATTTTTTTATGTTCGGACGCATTTATATCCTTATTTTATGGATAATCATTGAATGAGTAAAATGTGCTCATTGACTTAAAAAAATGGTTGAAATTAAGCCCTTATTCACCAGTAGAGACTGTTTTAAAATTAGGCCATCAATTTGGCCTATACACACCTATAAATGTTTCCAAACGGGGAGGCAAACATCCAAATGGCTTTTTTTTTTCTTTTTTTTTGTACAAAATAATTTTCCAAGTTATGATAAGTTGGGAGAAGATTTGAAGAATAATTATTGATCCATTGAAGAAAAATTATGAAAAATCATTACCCCAAAGCAAGATATATGATATGGAAATAGTAAAATAGTTTGAAAGAAAACTGAATTTGAAAAACAAAAAGACTTTGCATTAGTTACCTTCACGTAACAACATCAAGAGGAATTTGTATTCCAAATTGCAGTGTGTATTGTTGGATAGAGAGAGTGGCTTCTGATTACTTTTTTTTCCCCTCTATTGGTTGGAATCTTCATAATGTAATGATTGAGAAAGAGAGGAGGATAGAAAGAAAATGGGATAAGGAGAGGAGTGCATTATATAAGGGTTACATTACATAATGATTAAGTGATTGTTTCTGCAAGTCAGTTTTTCTAACCGACAAGAAAAAAAAATGTTATTCAACCATTTTGGGATGCTGACATGGTGTTTTAAAAAATTATTCTGGAGATGAGGGCATCTATATTAACGGCACATAGGAGAGAGAAATAATAGGCTTGAACACAACTTTTATATATATATTTGATGTCGTTTTCACACCTATTGTTTCTCTCTCCTATGTGGCATTAATATTGATGCCTTGTTCTCTGAAATAATTTTTCAAAACACCATGTATCCTGAATGGATGTAGAACATTTTTCTCCTATTCGTTTGAAAACCAAACTCGAAAACAACTCCTTAACTGTTATATATATTAGATGCATTCCTCTTCTTCTTATCCCATTTTCTCTCTCTTACCTTTTGTTTCTCAATCATTACATAATGAAGATTCAAAAAAAAAAAAAAAGTTGTCATAAGAGCCTCTCTCTCTCTCTCTCTCTCAAGCAATACATGCTGCAAATTGAAATACAAACTCCTCTTGACTTTGCTATGTGGTAATTAACATAGAGACTTTATCTTATTCAAATTCAATTTTCTTTCAAACTCTTCTACTATTTCCATATCATGTATCTTGCTTTGGTGTTATAATTATTCTTTAAGTCTTCTCCCAACTTATCATAACTTGGCAGAAGTGGAAGATTTTTTTTTTTTTTTTTTTAATTATTTACAAAGAAATAAGAAAGGAAAAAAAAAATGTTTGGATGTTTGCCTACCCTATTTCTACTTCATGATTTGATATGCTTTTTAACTAATAATATATATATAGAATTCGATTCCTGGACTAGAATTCCCATCCGAGCTTCTTTTTGAAGTCATCGGATCAGGATTCACATTGGATTAATGATTTAAGTGATCCCGATCCATTGGCTCGAATTAGAAGCCTGGACAAGAATTCTGTTTGGGATCCTAGACTAGAAGGGGACAGTATATATATATGTGTGTGTGTGTGTGTATTTATAGGGTTGTTTACATGTCAAAAGTGAAGGCCTAATTTTGAGTTTTTTTGGGTAAATGACGTTTTAATACCATGAACTTTACACCAAATGTCAATTTGGTCCATAAACTCATACATTGCACGATTTTAAGACAATTTTAAAATTTTTGATTCAATGTAGGCAAACCAGTAACGTCCGTCACTTAAGGTTAACAGAATAGCAGGTGACCAACACGTGCATGCTTAGTTGGCACACACGTGGCAGCAAATGATGCAAACAATGTCGTTTGAAGCCAAAAAAATTAAAACATAAATAAACAAATAAACAAAACAACAGAAAAAAGAAAAAAGAAAAAGAAAAAGGGATGTTGTTCATCCTCACCGGTATCTCCTTCGCCGAAGAGGATGAAGGCCTCGCCGGGTATCTCCTTTACCGGAAAAAAATGGAAGTAAAGAAGGATGAAGAAAAATGGATGGGATGAAGAAAAAACGGAAGCAAGTTGCTACAGCGGCACGACCTTCATCGGTTAGGATGAAGATGGAGAGGCTAACATGGTGATGGTTTGGAGAAACAACACCAGATTTGAAAAATGGATGGGTCTGGTAAGAGGCTCTGCCGTCGTAAGGGGCTTTGTCACCGGTAAGGGGCTTCGCCATCGTAAGGGGCTTTGTCGGCGGTAAGGGGCTTTACCGTCTCTTTCTTTTCTCTCTGTGTTTTTTTCTTTTTTTTTTTTCATTTGCTCTGTTTAGAGGCAGCCATGGCCGTCATCCGCCTCATTTTCGTTTGCTCCCCTGGTCCTCGTCGCCATTCTCGTCCTCATCTCCTCCCAGATCTACACCACGCCTCCCATATGGGAACCAATTGTCATCCCCATCGCCATCCTCATCCTCATCTCCTCCCAGATCTACACCATAGTGGCGTTGTGGGTAATGGGTAAAGGGGTTTGGGATTTTGAAGATGATGGTTGGGGGGGGGGGGACAAACAGTGGTTGAATGGGTATGGGATGATGAAGATGATAATTTATATTTATATTTTTTGAATTTTTTGTTTTGTTGTCAGATGATGAAAAAAATGCAAAGAAAATTTTGGGGGTGCTAGATTTGTGTTAGATTTTTCTTCACCTTTCTTTAAAAAATAAATAAATAAAATACATACCTCTTACAAGGGATTTTTTATCAGCAAGAAAAAATTAGAAAGAGAATGAGCATATAAAAATATATTTTCAACTCCCATCGGATATTTCCAAGAGCAATTTTTCATCAAAAGAAAAAATATAATTAGATAATTTACCACGTAAAATAAAGGGTTTAACATTCAAACACAAAAGCATTTTAACAAATTGCTTATGAAACTCTATTAATCAAATCAAAAGTAAGTGAAAATACTCACAGCAAAAATAAAACATACAAAACCAAAAACTTGAATAAAAAAAACCCTAGGAAAGATATATAAAATTTAAATGAAATATGATTGCATAAAATTAATTTTTCAGAGGAACAAAATTAAATAAAACCTAATGTGATTATTAGCATTCAAACCAAAACCCAACTCAACAAATTTCCAATACAATACCATATATATATTATAATTTGTAGAGCAAAACTTATCAGAGAAGGGAGAAGTCGCGTTAATGGAAAAGGTGGAGAGAAGGTTGAAGCTACTCTTGATAGAGAAAGTGGAATTTACAATCCGGCTGTTTGTTTATTATACACGAATTATAGTTTCCATTTCTTTAGAATTCCTATTTGGGTTTGGTTTTATTTAATTATTATACGAATTATAGTTTCCTTAGAATTCTTATTAAGGTATGTGTTTTATATTGCTATATTTCATATATATAGAAGGGTAGTTGTATAGTTTTCTTAGAATTCTTATTAGGGTATGTATTTTATATTGTTATATTTCCTATATATGTAGAAGGGTAGTTGTGTATTTAAAAATTAAAATAAGGGTATATTAGTCAATCAAAAGTTTTTCTCACATTCATCTTTTTATAGGTAGTATAGATATAGATATAGATATAGATATAGATATAATAGATAATAGTTATTTAAATAAGTATTCTTAGCAAAAAAAAAAAAAAAAAAATATTTAAATAAGTGTTTTTAATTAAATTAATTTTTATTATAATTATAAATTTCCCATGCATCGCACGGGTTCTCCACTAATTATGTATAAACAAAGCCCCAAGCCCTAATCCTGCTCGTTTCATTCAACCGCCGCGACCTACCCGCACACACCTTGCCAGCATAGGCTCTCCATCTCCAGCACAGGCGGTGGAATTAGAAGAATGGATGGTTGGAGTCTTTGAGATGCAGAGTGGAGACACGGCAACAGACTCTTCTGGGTAACTCTTCGTGTGAGCATCACTTGGGTAAGAGAAGGGTAAAGAACAGCCATACAATATTTGATCAACGGTCATGGTTTCTTCCCAGGAGGTTCTTTCTCTTTTTTCCCTTGAGTTTTATCTTTCTGGGCTTGAAATTCGGAGGTTTTCACTTGTTTTTCTTGTAAAGTGATGTTCTAGGTTGGTGGGTTTATACTCAACCAAGAATTGGTGTAAACTGAAAGCTGACCAATCCGCACCATTTCAAAATTGATCGGTGTAGCAATGTATTGTTTGGTGTTTGGTCAGTTTCGGTTTGAAAGTTGTCAAAACCGGTTTGGTTGGTTCGGTGCAAAATGCCCTCAAAACCGACCAAACCGCACCAACTTTCACACCTATCTTTATTTTATTTTAAATTTTAAAGACTCCTATATTCTTTGTTCATTTGTGTTTAAGCATTCTTTTCAAATGCAAATGCCCTGTTAGAGCATTTATTGGGAAGGAATCCTAACCATCTGGTGAGTTGATTAAAGTTTGATGGAGGATTGCGTAGGTATTGCATTTCTGGATTTTTTTATGATTTATTTCCAGTTAAGTTCATGATTAGTTGATTAATTGACGATTAATGTCCAGGTTAGTTACACTTTCTTTATTTGGAAAAGAGTCTGCTCTGTTTATTGTTGATGTGCCGTAAGCCTGTAAATGTACGCATTGTGTGCTATTTTGCTCATGCGCTGTAGCTTGTAAACATGTAAAACACAACAGCAATTGTACTTACCATTTACTACGGAGTATTACTCTAAAACGTGTAGTTCAAGTCTTCTAGAAACTGTAAGCATTATGGGCTTTTGTATTGTAAGCAATAGAGGCCACTCCCTGTTTTAAATTTGTCGGTCGTAACTGTAAATTATTAATTGCTTGAAGCCGTTTTTCCCTATAATTAGAATACAAAAAATTGTGGGTAGTTTTATTCTTTTTCATTTTTTTTTTGGGTAACTTTATTATATTTTTCTATCTTTAATTACTTAATAATTGATATATTATTAGATCTGCAGTTCAATTCTGGTTGACCCAATGGTTGAATCGGTGACCCTTAACCCGGTCACTCTTTCGGTTTGATGAACAATCTGTTTTTAGAACATTGATCTCTATAATGTCAAAGCTCATCAATTTCTTCTCAACAGTATCTCTTCCAATATTTTTTTGAGTGGTGGGTTTATTCTCAGTCTACTTCATCCTTACTGGGAGGGTTATCAAGTGGCTGAAAGGTTAGCAAACTGTAGTAATTCTCCTCCTTGTGGAGTGACTGTATATAGTACCCCACCTCCCCCCTTCTCCCTCTCTCAGGATTTAGTTAATTGTATTTCATAATGATGCCTTGGTATTGTAGTTAGTTTGTGAGCTTTGCTCACCCTTTGCACCAAACAAAAAAAAAAACCCCTTAAATATATTTATCAATTTACACTCAAAACTTTTCACTTGTGATGTACTCCTTCTGTCCCACAAAGATAGGTCAGGTTTGACAAATCATGGAGTTTAAGAAGGGTCATCATTGCATTGACTTGTATTAATTAAACTTCATCTTTCCAAAAATATCCTCAACTTTTTTGTATTGGGTTTTGTGTTAAAAGTTATCATTGAAATAACAAAGGGTATTGTAGGAAATTTACAAAAATAATGATTTGACTTTTCAAAGTGGACAAAGATTTTGGGACAAAAAAAGTTGCAAATATGGGCTATCTTAATAGGACGGAGTGAGTATGTTAGGAGGGGCTTTGGAGGAGCAAATTTTAAAAACTATTCTCCCTCTCCCTCTCTCTCTTGTTTTAAATTTAGCTACCTTCCTAGTAGAATCGTAGAACATCTCTCTTGTTTAATTTTTATCACAGCCTACATGTTAAAAGATTATAATTACGATTTCTACAGCAGAACGGCAATTTCCAGAGTTTGGATGGCTTTTGCAGTAAGCAACAATATTCAGATTTCTTTTTGGCATTAAAAGTGGTTGATTCAAGTACATGGAAATGGAACAAGAAGCAGAAAAATCCTCGATTCAGGTCGAATGCTTTGATGGGTCTAAACCGAACAGCTCAAATCTTGTAAGCCGGGTTAGGAAGCTGCTGTTTCGCAGAATGCTGGTGGGTGTTAGCGATGGACGGTTTTTCTTAGGCAACTTCCACTGCATTGACAAGCAAGGTAACATTATTCTTCAAGATACAGTGGAGTACCGTAGTACACGACGCTCCTCTCCTTCTCCAATGGAACAACGTGGCCTTGGTCTAATTCTCATCCCTTCTTCCTGTCGAACCTCTTGTCACGTGGATTGCTCCATTGATGAACAATTGTCACTTATATCACTTCGGGAATAGAAGCAGTAGTCCCAGGTATCATTAATTTTCTGCCTGAACCAACCTGATTGATTGAGACATTTTCCTATATTTTATCATCCCTCGCATGGTTGTTGAATAGAACAGTCGTCACTGCTACTGTTTCAAGAATAGAAGCAGCTGTATCAGTTTTCATAAATGATAGATTTTCTGCACAAGACAACCTGATTAAATGAGAGTATGAGACACTTATTGAGTTATGATAATCCAATCTGTGTGTGTGTGTGTGGGGCGCGCATTATTTGAATTCTTCTATAGATGAATTATGGATCAACTGTTTTGTACTTGGAAGCAATTTTTTTTGCAGAATTTAGGATGTTGACTTTTCAAGCTTGCATTGGATGTTGACTTTGAATCTGACATTTCAATTAGTCTGTTTGGATGTTTGTTCCAGCAAGAAGTAAAATTTAATTGCTGTCATGTAAAATTCATTTGCTGGATGGGTTTTAGCATTCAATTTTGCATATTTTTCTTTCCCCGAGCATTTTGAAAGATTTTGCCTCATAAAGTTTATTGAAATTGAATGACTAAAATCATCAAATTACGACAGATTTTAGTATGCTTGATTAGCTAAATGGGTTCATTAGATGGTGAGTTCCATTCTTTGCGTAATCCTTTCTCATGTGCTTAACCCATGTTTTGATATTGTGGTAAGGACAATTTTCATCAAATATTCTATCTGGTCTCACTTGTGCATCCTCCACCTCCTTTTTTTCCGGTCATAACCCGCACCCTACTATATATTATAGGTCCTTCCCACCTTTGTTTTCTTAGGTTCGAGACTTGAATCAGATACCTCCTCCTTACAAGAGGTGCAGAGATGATTTATGAGATCATTAGCCACCTGTTCCCTTTTGAAGACCCTTTTTCTTAACTTGGTTAAGCTTTTCAATGAATTAACAACAATTCTAAGCCATTGGCCTTGTAGCGTAATGGCATCTCTCATCTCTTGTAAAGAGAGGTCTCGGGTTTGAGCCTGGTACATTATTAATGTTTCATTATTAAGGTTTTTATTTTATTTTTTTAGACTTAAAAATTGTTCTAATCATCATGTCGCAAAGCACTTTGATCGGTAATAATGAAATGGTTTTAAGAATTCACCCAAACGAATTTAAGACGTTATACATTAATTAAACCTAGATTTAGATATAAATAACACCAATATTTTACTACTTTGCTTTTTTAAAAAAATCAAAGAGGTCATTAAAAAAATTTAAACGGGTTTGTTTAATATTAATGGTGGTCACTGATGATGTTTTCGTTGATGATGGTGACAGTGGAAATTTAAAAGGGTTTGTTTAATATTAATGGTCAGTTGGTCACTGATGATGATTTTGTTGATGATGGTCGCAACAGCAATGACGACATTGATGATGGAAATGAAAATTTATATTCAAAAAAAAAAAAAAAGAAGAAGAAAATTTGGTCCATGGAAGGAATGAGTCAATACATGGATCTCACCTAAACTACTACCCTCAGCCTTGTAAAATAAATTGTTGCAAAGCTGCCTATAAAACTAGATATTTTGGGGAGCTCTATATAAACCTTTGCTTCCCCCTTGAACTAAATACAAAACAAAATATTTGTTGTGCTTTTCAAACAACATGGCTAGTAGTGGAGATGTAGTTGTGGTTGATTTCTGGGCTAATGGCTTTGGAATGAGAGTGAGGATAGCCTTGGATGAGAAGGGCATTGAGTATGAATACAAAGAGGAAGATCTTAGAATTCCCCAAAGAAGTCAGCTGGTTTTGGAAATGAACCCGGTTCGAAAGTCCCTGCCAATTTTGATCCACAAGGGGATGCCTATTTGTGATTCTTTGGTCATACTTGAGTATATTGAAGAGATGTGGAAGGATGGTTTTCCTCCTTTACTTCCTAAGGATCCTCATGAGAGGGCTAGTGCTAGATTCTGGCTTCATGTCATTGACAACAAGGTTAGTTTTCTACCTATGTTTCTCTACAAACTTCAGAAAAAAAAAAAAAAAGGATTTTGAGAGTCTAAAACTATGTTAGTTTTTCTATTCCATTGAGTAGTTTGCATATTTCCATTTCTCTGCAGCTTTTTAGCACACAAACAAAGTTTTTAAAGAGCAAAGGCGAAGCTAAAGAGGAAGGTAAGAGGGAATTGATTGAGGACCTAAAGCAACTTGAAGGAATCTTGGGTGACAAAATGTATTTTGGTGGCGATGAGTTTGGATTCTTGGATATTGCTTTCATCCCATTTTCGAGCATGTTCAATGGCTATGAGAGTCATGGGAACTTTAAATTGGAGGGTGAGTGCCCGAAAATATCAGCCTGGGTGAAAAGATGCGAGGCAAGAGAAAGTGTCTCCAAAAACCTTCCAGATTTCTTGGAGATGTACGAGTTACATAAGAAATGGTATGGAATTGATTAGATTGCAGTAGCTCCATGAGAATGAGATTTATTTTCCTTTCATTAACCCCTTTGTCTAAATGCTCCAACCATAACTTGTCAATTCTCCAATTTTTTTTTTTTCGTCATACCAACTATGCATCAGTATATGTCCCCTACCCCATTAGGATAGTTCCCAATGGACCAATAGGCTCCAACAGATTTTGCTTCTTTGTTAAAATTTTCATGGCTTTTATATTCTGTATCTTTGGATGATTTCTATGACCAAGCCACATAAAGCTCATTGTATCTCTGTTTTCACAATGTGTTAGCCCACAAAAGGGCTCATCTATTTGTCAAGAGGAGTTGTTGCCACTATGTTGGTCTGATAAGAGAAACAGGTGACATTGTACCAGAGCAGTGACCACCATCTGTCTTGTGAAAAATTCCATGAACAATTGACAATGAAGGCAATTTGCAAGTATTCACAAATATTGCCATGGATATCACCCTCATTTTCTTTCGATATTGTTAATATAATATGAAATTTTCAGAGTCGTCGGATGGTTTTGATGTCACAGGCATTGCATTGTTTACCTAATCCATGTTGGAAAACAGTGAAACTTCTCGCCCATGGATGATCCTTGAGATCAAGATGAAATTAAGTAATGGAGGATTGATATGATTACGTGAAAGTTTAGTGGTATCTCTGTTACAAGGGGAAGAGATGATGAGATTAAACCTTTCATATATACAAAAACAGAACGGGTTGTTTTTAGATTTACATGATGCACGCAATCTGCAGGCTACATTTGAATTTGAGTTCAAGCCAGCCAAGGCTACATAGGATTTAGGTGATGTTTCCTGGTCAATTGTTTGATATGTCAGGCCAGTCTCCCACACCCACTTCTGCTATTGCATGTTAGACTATCTCAATCCTCCTACTTTTTTAAAACAAAAGGGACACATCCAATAACAACAGAAATCTATGTGATCAAAATGTTAAACTGCAGATCAACCCACAAAAGAGTGCATGCTTTATTATTGGAGAAAGAAAACAAGAAACATGAAATCAGAAAATGCCCAAATCAAAGCCCCACTTCTTTTTCATGGTATAGCCCTTTCACCCATCTCTACTCTATCCCCATCTTCTTCTTCATCATCAAAAGGAAGCCATAAAGCTTGTGCTGGTCAGGCAGAGTCTTGGCTACACTATCCATCTTCATGCGCCTCTTTGCCCAGTCTATCAACTTTGGGCACTCTGCCTCTATACTAAAGTTGGCACATTTCTCATAGGTGTAAGACCAGCTGTAATGTGGCACAAGCGTCACGTCCACAAACCCCCGTTGTTTCCCCTCCAAAGTATGGCCTTTCTCCAAGCTCTCCTTCCAATTGCTTCAAGATCTCTATCAACTCCTTTGCTGCTTCTTGGTTTTCTCCTTTAATCATCCATATCCTTTCCCCCAGTCATATACCTGCCATGCTAAATTAATCAACCAAAATGAACAATCTCAAATGGAAGAGTTTTTTTCATTTTCATTTTTATTTTTTATTTAGAGATAGTAATCTCAACATATGTGACACAAAGTTCTTCCTCTTCAAGCTGCGAAGTAGCCCGTCAATATTTTTTTTGACAATCGACAAAACCTACCCTTACTTAACCCGTCAGTGGCCCATCAAATTGTATTAAGACATCTAATATGCAATCTCATGGGATAGAATAAATGGTCTTGGTCTTGATACCTACGCCTTAGGAAATGGAAGGTCTCGCTGAATTTTTATAAGGGTACAGTTTACCTGATTTAGAGTGAGTGATTGCCTATCTACGTTCAAAGATACCCTAGTCAAAGGTCCCGATATCTACTTGGCCAAAAAAAAAAAAAGGGAAGACTTTTAAAACACATTCTTTTCAATAAGTCAGCCCAGAACCTGGCTTGTGCTTGCTGGTAAGGATCAGAAGGCAACAAAGGGAATTTCTCCTTCCAAACGGCATCGATGTAGTGAAGTATAAAGAGGGATTCACATATGGGTTTACCTTTGTGGATCAAAACTGGTATCTTCTCATGCATGAACCGGGTTAGTTTGAAGAAGGAGCGGACTCTTTGCTGGCAAGGTTTATTCCTTGCACTCATATCTGATCCCTTTCTCTTCCAAGGCAATTCTCACCCTCGTACCAAAAGGGCTAGGCCAGAAATCCAAGAGAACCAAACTCTACTGCCACTGTCAAAACACAGCTTGGCAAACAAATTTTATAGGAGAGTTTTAAGGTTAAAGGTGTAAATAATAATAATACTAAATATAGCAATGACCAGCTAGTGAGGAGGCACTATTGAAAAAGACAACATATCTTCCTCGATCCACACGCCCTAAGCTCCATGCACGAGATGAAAAAAAGGCTATCACAATGCTTCTATTATCTTCGTAATCAACCATATCTTACATAGTATTGTAGTTATAGATTCATCATCTTGAATGAGGTTATTTAAAAATTTTAGGAGAGTTATCAACATAGCCAATATATATTATATATAATAGGATCGATTTTAAAAATTTTAAAACACGTCTTCGTTTTGGACCTTTTTCCCTCATTTTTGTGATGGTACCTGTCATTGTCTTTAATTTTCCCAATTAAAACGATGATTTTGCTCACGGAATAATAAGGAAAATATGAAGAAACAATTGAATTTACATTAATCCATATATAATAGCTTTACTCACTTAATTAAGCATCTTTTCCAGATGGAAAAACGTCAAATGAGGGTTGGTCTTTGAGTTAAATCTCTTCATTGATATCTATATTGAGGAGTAAGAGCATCTCCAACAGGCTTCCTATTTTTTCCCTACTTTTTCTATATTTTAGAGAGGAAAAAGGCATTTGCTAAAATAGGTAGCTCCCTATTCAAATGAGTAATCCAATAAGAGTCTTCATTTTTTTTGCTATTTAAACTAACCACCGGACTTAAACAATTTAATTTAATTTAGTTTAAAATTTTCTTTTTTAAAGAGTAGAAGCATCAAAGAATAACCTAGCATCCCAACGAGGTTGGCATCCTAAGTAATTCCCTATTATATGTTCACTACTCACAATTTTATTAAAAGAGATTAAAATGAATACATGATACGATAAAAAATAAAAATGGAATCATGATTGGTTTTGGTGACTTATAAGGAAGTCACAATCTAGCTCACAAAAAAACATAACCAAAACAGCCTAAGGTTGAAACCTATATAGGATGTCAAAAAATACATGTCTTTGCAAAAAGCAAGTTGGAGTTCTTTAAGAGCATTCCACCATTATTTAAATCCAGAGTGCTGGAGCACTAAGTTCGCACATAGGATGGCCACAAAATTGCCTTCCCTATAAATATGAGAGCAATGCAACTTCATAAACTTCAAGTATACCGTACAGTTCATCCATCAAGTACGCAATTGCCATACTGAAAACAATTTAAAATATGAAAACTTCACTTCAGGTATTAACTCATGCTCACATACTGACTAATTAAAACCAATAGCATAAATCTTCAAGTTAAATGTAATCAAAACAAAATTAAAATTAAAATTAAATAAAACAAGCAAATTTAAAACCTTATTCATTTTCCAGATTACATGTAATCAAAACCTGATGGAAAGAAAACAAGCAGAATTAAAGCCCCACCATTCTCCAACCAAAATAACAATGATTACTTTTGACTACTACCAAATCCTTTTTCAAGGATTTTCATCGGGCATTGATGATAATACTATGCTTGCATTAGAAGGATATGATGGGACATCACGCATCAACAACAATGGCAAGTCTTTAAAACTCATCAAATGTGGCGAGCCAAAAAGGAATGAGCCAAAATAGCGAGTGATATAGGGAGCCTGTTGGAGTGGCAATTTTGCCCAATAGCTCTTTACTTTAACTTTTTAACTAAACCAGAGAACCTGTTGGAGATGCTCTAATAGGAGAACTCTCATGATTAGTAGACACCTTAAATCCTTTCAATTACAATTTCAATTTAACGGCTGTGAGACGTCACTTGTAGCATTGGTTCTCTCATGTAAGAATCCACTTCCAAAAGTACTCCCTCCGTTCCAAATTAAGTGTCCCCTTTGAAAAAACACGCTTTTTAAGAAAACCCTATTAAATGCTTTCACATCAATGCATGTGTTTTCAAATTCCAATTTTGCCCTCAAGTGTGTAAAACATTAGAAAAAGTGAGAATACCTTTTTAAGGGTATTTTAGGAAATGAATCAAAAATTACCATTTACTTTTGAAATAGGACAATTATTTTGAAACATTCCAAAAATAAAAGTAGGACATTTATTTAGGAACGGAGGGAGTAATTAATAACTTCCCATAAATGAAGTACACAAATTTGGGAAGTCAGTTAAGCTTATATTATGAGGTGTTCATATTCTTCATTTGCCAAAATAAAAAAAATAAAAAAAAAAAAATTCCATAAAAGGAAAAAGTGAGTGAGTGTAGCCCTAATTGCAATCAATTTTTTTACTTTTTGCACCATTCCTTATTTCCACGTAAATAATAGCTTTATTAAGAAGGGATGCGGGTGTAAAAAGGGCCGAGCTAGGTTGGATTGGGCTGCTCTTCATGCATGCTCGGGCCGGGCCTAATCTGGCTTCACTATCCTTCGGGTTAGGCTAAAGAAAATAATCAAAACCTAGGCCCGCTTTTGACCTTAAGGCATGTTTCGAACTTGTATTGAGCCTCAGACTGGGCCAACATCTTACTTATTTATTAATTTATAATTAAATAACTTTTTTATATATATTATAAAGTTATTTGCAAACATTATATAAATGCTTCTATGATTTAATAAACTTTGTAACTTGTGATAAGACATTTGCGAAATTGCCAAAACCTATAATCCAACAGTTTGAAGAATTTGTTTATTAACATATTTATTTATTTTATTATATGTTAATATGTTATTTTATATAAGATGGGCTAACATTGGGCTGGGCCATTGGCCTGGGCTTCAGGCTAGGTTAGGCTACAGGGAACAGCTATTGCAACCCTCCATTCTTATAAGCCCACCCCTTTCCTTTTGCTTTTTAAGATTTCATGAAAAATATAAAAGGTTTTTGCAAAAATTGATCACTTGGTCCTCTAGAAAACATCATTTTGAATAACTTTGCAGAAGAAAGTTTTTCCAAAATCTATCGTTTAGGTAGACTTTTTGGCAAAAAATGAAATAAAGGCTATAAATGGCTAAAAAGTATTTTTAAACAATAGATTTAGGAAAAAATTTATTCTACAAAATTGTTCAAAATGATGTTTTCTAGTGGACATTACGGCCGGTTTTCATAAAAACTTTTTATATTTTGCATAAAACCTTAAAAACCTAAAAGATGGGGGGTGGGGTAATAAGAATGGGGGGTTGCAATAGCCTTTCCCGGCTACAAATCCCCAATCCAAGCCTGCCCGCCTTTAAGGATGGGTTTAGGCTGGGTTGTGCTGGGGTGGGCTATGGGCCGATAAGCCAATTTTACAACTTGAAGGGAGAAAGCCAGAAGGGCTTGTTTCCCTTAAAAATGCATTTTTATTACTTATTTCAGACCCTGGATGCAATTTCCAAATATGGTCAACTAATCGAGAGAGGGTATAACCATGATTTACATGGATTGGGGAAAAAAAATTTCAGAAAGGCTTCAGTGCCCAAAGTAATAAAAATGCATTTTTAAGGAAACACGCCAAGAAGTAAATGCATTCCTAATTGTTGTTTTCTTTCTGCATTTTGCACTCTTCCAAGTCATGGAACAACTTGTGCCAATGGCATGATAACTAGTGGCATTTTTCTCACTTGTTGAGTGAGTAATCTTAAATTTAAGTTTATAAAGAAATGTTGATACCCATTTATTGATATTGGGGGGTTAGGGGTTTTAAAAAATAATAAATAAATAAAAAGAGGAAGGTCATTGAGCAGCTTTATTAAGAAGAGAAAATAAAAGTAAATACAACCTCAATTGCATAATATATATTTTTATTATTGGAGAAAGAAAACAAGAAGCATGAAGCCCACTGCTCTTGCATAGTACTGCCCTCCCGCCCCACTCTCTACTCCATCCCCATATTCTTCTTGTACATCAAAACGAAGTCATAAAGCTTGTGCTGGTCAGGCAGAGCCTTGGCTACACTGTCCATCTTCATGCACCTCTTTGCCCACTCTATCGTCTTAGGGCATTCTGCCTCTACACTGACGTTGGAAAACTTCTCATAGGTGTAAAACCAGCTGTAATGTGGCACAAGTGTCACGTCCACAAGCCCCATTGTTTCCCCTCCAAAGTATGGCTTTTCTCCAAGCTCTCCTTCTAGTTGCTTCAAGATCTCTATCAACTCCTTTGCTGCTGCTGCTTTGTTTTCTCCCTTAATCATCCATATCCTTTTCTCACAGTCGCATAACTGCCATGCAAAATCCACCAAAATGAACAATTTCCAATGGAATTGAAAAGGAGAGAAAGTAAAAGGAGAAGACGTAGAGGATTATTTACTTGCTCAAATGATGTGACAGACTAACAGCTGCTATATCAGCCCACTATGGATAGTTATTAGCCCAATCCGTTGTGGCCGCGATACTCCCTCCATTCTACTTTGTTTGGTCACAGACTTTGGACCAAACCCATATATTAAGTTAATGCATTAAATGCATTGCCATGTCAAATCAATTTTTTGAATTTTCCAATTTTAACTTTTTATGATAATGAGTAAAATGTTACTTGACGTGGTAGTTAATATAATAATAGTAATTTTAAAATATTGTAAGGGGTATTTTAGAAAATTAAAATAAAAATTGGTTTTAACTTTTGAAAGTGATCAAACATTTTGAAACATCCCCCAAAAAAAAGAAAAAAAGTGATCAAACAAACTAGAACGAAAGGAGTAGTTATTATTTAAAAGAAAATTTTATTTTATTCGTTTGAGTCTTGAAAAATTTGAGGAGACCAAAAAAGAAAATATTTATAATTGCTTAAAAATGAATTCTCTGGCCTCTCAAGTATTACAGTATTATTATTTCTTTTCTTTTCCCTATACTTTTCATAATCCAAACAGAGGCTTAGTATTTCCTTTTCAATTCCTTGGAAGCCAAGTCTTAGTAGCCTTACAAGCTGTATTAATTGAGACACAATCTCATGGGATATATAAAACAGTTGGTATTTGTAGCTACACCTAAGAAAATGTAAGGTTCCAAGTTTGACTCCTCTTATGGATGGATTGGGCACTGGTCCGGTTTTCAAAAGGAGCTTATTGGATGCGGAATAGGGATGGTCTTACCCATGCCTAAAAATTATCAGGCTAAAGGTTCAAATATCTTATCAGCAAAAAGATGAAAATAAAAATCAAAATAAAAAGAATTTCATAAACAAAAATATAAAATATAAAAAATAAAAAATATAGAAAGAAAAGGATCATGAAATCTAAGCAAAAAAATGAAGATGAGAACAACCTTCTTGTCAATGAAGTCAGCCCAGAACCTGGCTTGTGCTCGCTGGTAAGGATCAGAAGGAAACAAAGGAAACTTTTCCTTCCAAACTTCATCGATGTACTCAAGTATAACGAGCGACTCACATATGGGTTTACCATTGTGAATCAAAACTGGTACCAGCTTATAAACTGGGTTGCTTTGAAGAAGCAGAGGGCTCTTTGCTGCAAGGTTTTCCTCCCTGCACTCATATTTGATCCCCTTCCCTTCCAAGGCAATTTTCACTCTCATACAGAATCGGCTAGCCCAGCAATCCAAGAGAATCACCTCTTCTCCCATCGTCAAAAAAAGAGCTTGGAAAAAGACAATTACAAGTTTGAAAGGGGTGTATAATTTGGAATAAGACCCGACTCTTTATAGGAGAGTTTTTAGGCCAAAGATGTAAATACCTCGACAAAGATGGGTATTTTTTGTTTTTTCAATTTTGTTCCAAAATGTTGGAGGAATAACAAGTAAGTCCGGCTACGAGCAGATAATTACAGTTTAATACAAAAGACTACTAACTTCTTGATAAATGACTACTAACTTAGGATCCATTCGGATATACTTTTATTTTATTTTATTTTATTTTATTTTTTAAAAAAATTTAATTTTTTACTTTCAAAAGTAAATAAAATAAAATAAAATGAAAGTTTTGATTGAAAAATTTTGAAAGTTATTTTTAAAGTTGAGGTAGCAGAAAAGGTAG
Organism: Liquidambar formosana; assembly: GCA_039720395.1. Lineage (NCBI taxonomy): Eukaryota > Viridiplantae > Streptophyta > Magnoliopsida > Saxifragales > Altingiaceae > Liquidambar > Liquidambar formosana. The sequence goes on along the minus strand of CM077835.1, from coordinate 13,224,178 downwards.
TAAGAATTTTCTGCTATCTCAACTTTTAAAAATAACTACTAAAACTTTGCATTATAAAAAACTATGAGTTGGGAGACAAAGGTTTAGATACTCTTGTTATAATTTAAAAAAAAAAAAAAAAAAAAAAAAAGAAACAAAAAGGGTCTAGAAATCCAGTATGGGTGGACCTATTTCCATACCCGTTTTTCCTAAATCACAGAGTTCCAAGACTTTTTAATAAGGGTCAAGCAATTGCCATCGCATAAAATACTCTAAGCCTACATTTAGCTTATATTTTCTAAAGTTTAATGAAAATATAAAATATTTTTATGAAAACTAGTCACATAGTCTATTAGAAAACATAATTCCAAACAACTTTGTAAAATAAAAATTTTCCAAAACCTATTATTTAAGTAGACTTTTTGACCATTTTTCATGTAAAATAGAATAAAAATTATAAATGACTAAGAATTAACAAAAAATGGTACATGTGAAAATAGCCCCACCCAACAAGTATATACTTGAAATCAAGTTGCCACATGTGTCCAAAAAAAAGAAAAAGTCTTCTGGCCTGTTCTGTGATGATCATGTCAATTTTGGAACCTAAGACTTCAAGGAGAACTAGTGTTAGGATCTCAACCAACTCGGCTGAGGGCGGCGCGGCTCTGGCGTGTTAATTTGTCCAACACATTGCAAAAGTCCAATTGCTGTATACACCTACTACCACAAAAAGCATACAATAATTGGATTAAAAAAAAAAAAATGGATTGAGGTTGAATTGGCTCGGTAAGCTCAAACAGTCAAACCAACTCTAATTTAGGTTTCATTTTTCCACAAGACTTTGACTTGTGTTTGTATGCATAGGCTTCACTTTGATTGGTCTACTTTCAATTGTCATTATGTGAACCCGAGACAGGGCAATAATAATAGTGGATGAGGTTGAAATTAAATCTCATCTTAATCTAAGTCTTTCTTACAAATCTCTCATCCAAACATATTATAATTGTTCTTTTTCAAGCCCAAATCCCTCTTGTAAAATCTTCATCTAGTTCTACCCTATTATATGTTTGTCAAGGAATTTGTATTCCCCTCCATATAGTTTGCCCAGCAGTAGGGTTCACCTTATTATTTGAGTCAATTATTTTTTTTATTTTTTATTTTTTTTCTAGATGAATTTACCTACCTCTTCAAGAAAAAGGGTTCTTGACCAGTTGATGAATAATTCTTCTGACTTTTCTACTTTATTGAGTTTAAAAACAAATACTCAATCCTCAGATGCCGCACCTCTAGTGGAAATAAAAGATTTGGCTGATGTTGGCTCCCCCTGCAAAATAGATGGCACCAATGGATTAGACACATGTAACAAAAAAACAAAAAATCAAAAAGAGGATTCTCTTTCCTAATCAACTCTGCTAGTGCCGTGTTGAAATTTTCAATGCTATGAACTGAATATGACTGCTCACCGACAACGAAATAAACCAACCATACACACCTCTTCTATGGCCACATACAGCAATATTTTTTTAAGTGAAGACCACAGCCTCACCTTTGTGGCTCAAGCTATATCATTTGATGGAACATGTTTAGAAGTTGTAACAATAAATCCAATCCCCTCCCCTAAGTCCAAAAAATAAAATAAAATAAAATAAAATAAATAAAAAGTGGTCATATTGGGGTTGGTTTTTATTTGGAAGGCGTTCTCTTTTAAAGACTTAGGGCTTGTTTGGTTGTCCAATTCGAAATTAAATAATTTAAAAAAATTTACATAGTATTAAAAGCATATTCTATCATCTTGAATTAACAAATTCAAGAAAATGATAGTTATTATCACAAATAAGAGTGGTAATTCAAAATAGTAGTACGTAGTTCATGAATTCTTTAAAATTGATTTTACAACATCAACTATAGCGATAACTTCAACATTTTAAAATATTCTAATTCAAAGTGATAAAGTTATGCCTTCAACCCTATATAAAATTTCTAGAATTATTTAATTTCAAATTGAACAACCAAAAGGCCATTTAATATCTTGATTGTTTTTTAGATTCTTAAGGTGGGGATTAGAAACCTAGAGAAATAGATGGGTGTGTTAAAACAGAGTGAGTCTTCCATGTAACTATGGCACGGTCATGTAGTGTCACGGGCCAATAGGAAACAAGCAAAGTAGGATTGTGAGGCCAAAAAGTATTATGACGATCTTACTTTACTTGACTCTAATTGGCCCGTGATACCACATCAACCGTGTCACAATTACATACAAGTTTTTCTTGTTAGAACATCAATCTCTTTCGACATCAAGAGGTACCGCAAAGTCAATAGCCCTCACCTGGAGGTAATGAACAAGAGAGGATGCTAATCGAATTTTTACATAAATAATTCAGTGGGTGGATTCACCTTAATCTGATCCGCTCGAGCAATCGTTCAACTTGAAATTGACAGGGTATTGCAACAGAGCATATTTATTAATCCCAATGCAAAATTTTGGAACAATTATGCAGACCTGATGAGCAGTTTAGATGGATTCAAAACATCAATGAATGAAACCGTCCAAGGGCATAATTGATTGGAATATAATTCGAAGAAAGAGTATAGTAAAGAAAGATTTTAACAGGTAAAATTGAAAAATAAAATAAAATAAAAATAATAGTAAAATAGAAAAGAACAATCATAAGGAAGTTAAATGTCACGAATCTTTGTCTCACATCGGATAGATTCCGAGGAAATCTTGGGAATATAAGTGGGGAGGGCAATTCCACCTAAGGGGCTAGCCTTTTGGGTTGGAAACCCGACCCGTGACAAGTGGTATCAGAGCCAACCCGGTCCTTTATTCGATGTCACGCCAAGCGTCTGGGCCCATGGGGTATCGAGGGCGACCAAGTGTGGGATCGTGAGGGGTACGAGGTGTAGGACAAGTAGGCAGGATGGACCCAACCACGACGAGGGCGTCGTGCGGGTTGGATGGAGGAGAATGTCACGGATCTCTGTTCCACATTGGATAGGCACAGGAGGAATCTTGGGCATATAAGTGGGGAGGGCAATTCCACCTAATGGACTAGCCTTTTAGGTTGAAGACCCGACCCGTGACATAAAGCTTGGCAAAAAAGGGAAAAACAAAATTTAGTCCCAAAATTTCTGTAACTTTTATGCAGCCCTGAAGCCTATTCCCAATTCATAATCATCTTGAATGATCAACTTCTAATGGCAGGATTTTACATAAAAGGTCAGACACAAGGACCACCTGATGTATTTGTTAGCTACAACAGATAAATAGAATTAAAACCGGTCACTGTAAGGAGTTCCATACACAATAAGGTAAGGAACAGTCCGCACAACAGTGTCGATTGGGATTGCAAAGTTGACACCAGAGGATACTCCTGTCCCTGCATTACAATGCAAAATCAAAAGCATTTAAAACCTTTTTTTTTTTTTCGGGTCCAAAATAAAGAGAAGCATTTAAAACTATGAACTGATCTGTTTGCTCACTACATTTTTTATTGTTATTTATTTCTGGAAAAAATTGCTTAAAAGTCAGAACCTCTAAGGCCTCCAATGAATATCAATATGTACATACTGTTTATAGGGTGCTTCTATGGTACCCACAAAGTTTTTAACATTTTGACATTTCTGGAATCTGGCCATTTTTAGGGAAATTCTCAGAAGAGGCTACTGGAGAACACACATTGAATAAATATTATGTCATTTCTGAATTCTCAAATATGATCCCCTTCTGAACCAGTAAGGCAGTAACTGGATTAGCCTAGAAGAAACAAATTATTGAAGGGGTAAAGTTTTTATTGGTCAAAATGCTTAATCAATAGCAATTAAGAAAACGGATGAATGACAAAGCATCTCTTCACCTTTACGAGTGAAAGTTGCTGTGTTAACTCCAATAACATGACCATATGAATCAATCAATGGCCCACCTGAATTTCCTGTACAGATTTCTATGCATCAGAACCTGAAAATTCTTAACATCTACCAATTTCTTTGAGAGGAAGATAATGGAACTAAACTAAAAATCAGAGGAACAAAAGAAAGTCAAGATCTTGATACTTTAGTTTCCTATAGCCTATCAAAAGTAACCACTATTTAATGAAGCCCAAGTTGCATGTTAACAGAGTTTGGTAGTCTGTTTGCCATGAGATCATCCAACATTGAATAAAATTGATTGATGTTCCAATAGTAAAAATTGAATAAAAACCATTGAAGGTCAAGAAAAAAAATGATATGATGGGTTGAATTGAACATTTATCATTCTTCACTCGCAATGTGCACACACACATGCACACATTCGTGCGCATACGTGCATGCACACACAAAACACCAAGAACAACTATAACATGGAAGTTCACACAAAGGTTACAAAACATCAAGAAATGGAATCGAAAATATACCTGCATTAATAGCGGCATCCGTTTGGATAGCCCCTCGAATGGTCCTTCCATTTGGTGAGGGTATCTCTCTGCCTAATCCACTGACCACCTGTGCCACACAAATCACCAAGTAGACAATTATTATGTTTGTGAGTGTCTCTAAATCTACTTCATTGCACCAAAGTAGTATGTTCTTTTATTTCAGTTGGAGGAAATGGATTAAGTAATCTCCCTAATATTCAACAAAAGGCATCAAGCTAAAAGTAAACCAATTCTGGAAAAAAAACAAAAAAAACATAACAGGAATTTTGAAAGAAAAGATATCTCGAGTAACCAAAATACTCAAAAAAATTGATTGTGAAAATTTAAATGCTGAATAAAATAACATGCTAGTGCAACTACAACATTAGTAATGGCCTAAGGGAGTTGCAAACTGAATAAGTGCGTTGCCCTGAAAATAATTATATAAAATTCGTACTTCATGAAAGATTTACCCCTGTTGTTAGAGTGTTCTCATATCCATAAGGATTTCCAATTGCAAAACAGCTCTGACCCACGCGTAAATCATGAGATGTACCAAGAATAATGGGTTTCAATTCATTCCCTTCAACATCAACCTGCACATTGGTTGAGCATTTCCAAATCACCACATTGCAAATTAGTAGTAAGGAGCACATAACCTTATATGAAAATTAATGGAATACAAGGAAACTACATGTATAAAGTAAATTAGTCCTGTGGAATGGGAAGAAAAATGGTAGCAGTGACGAGCACTCTGGTGCAAGTTTAAAGCTCTAAAACAATAAAATAAAGACTGAAATAATGGAAGCAAATTAAGGTGACGAAGAAATATTTGAGAAGTATAAACTTTAGCAAAAGATATGAAACTGAATAAACAAAAAATTTCAAACAATACAAGGTGAGGACAACTCTTTTTTTTTTTTTTTTTTTTTTTTTTTTGATAAGAACATTACAATGTTTGGACAACAATGCCTACATAAGGGAAAGGGTACCCTATGCTAGGATCTAGATGCAAAGGAAGTTCGCTTCCTGCTGGTGGGGTTGAGCAAAACATAGTACATATCTATAGCCCCTTTTTTATGCCTAGGTAGTCCCCCTCTTTAGCACTCTTGTATTCTTATCATGCCTTGCAGCTGTTGATCCTGGCATGTTTCTGTCAGCATTACATTAGAATTACAACATAGCAGGTTACAGAATGCAATATTTTCAAGGTACAAAACAGGATCCAGTTTAGCATATAGTTGTTGTTGTTTGTTTTCTCTTGTTGATCTTGCTTGTTTGTTTTTTCCAGTCTTTGTTTGTTTTTCCTGCTTTTTCTGGTTCTCTCTTTTGCCGAGAGAAAAGAGAAAAGGCCTGATGGTCAGATTTGGGTGCTTTTCCGTGCAGAAAACAATCATGGGGGAGTCTACCTTGGCCCAAATGGCAGGTGTGAATAAATTCCATGTGTCATTCAACAATGACAAACATAAGCAAATGTTTTAAACATATATATACCATAGAAAAGGTAATTATTGGAGATTAAAAGGACAACCTATCAATTGTGAGGAAAACCAATGCACATTGACACCTTGAGTGTGTAGTTTCTAATGCTTTTTACTCCAGGTATTAGTTGAAACTAGCATATTATTTACCCTGTATTACATATGTCAAAGCTCCCAATCAAGGCTGCTTGCAGGTTTATGATTCCATGACTCAATATTGTCTTTGGGGACCAAAATCAGTAGCATGAACTCATTACTGAATTTCCTTCCTCTAGTTTGATTCAAAAGAGAAAGGTAAGAATGAATGACTAAGTGATTCAACAATAAAATAAATGTCAATGTAACCTCAAGGGAATACTTTTCCATCTATGAAAGTAGGGGCCAGAATAAAGTGAAACAAGCAGCTCAAACTCACTCGGGCTAGGCTTAAGAGCTCATTTTATCAAGTCCACCATTGTAAATTAGCTGAGCTCGAGCTCAAACCCAAGTTTCAAACTTGAGTAGCTCTAGACTGTGCTTCGTAGCCAAATGCCCAAGAGAAGCAGTTCCCTATATCGAAATGGGCCTTCTTACTTTCTCTTTTTTAAAAAGGGAACAGCTATTGCAACCCCCCATTCCTATAAGCCCACCCCCCATCATTTAGGTTTTTAAGGTTTTATGCAAAATATAAAAAGTTTTTATGAAAACCGGCCGTGGTGTCCACTAGAAAACATCATTTTGAACAACTTTGTAAAAGAAAGTTTTTCCAAAATCTATCTTTTAAATATACTTTTTAACCATTTATAGCATTTATTTCATTTTTTACCAAAAAGTCTACCTAAACGATAAATTTTGGAAAAACTTTCTTCTGCAAAGTTGTTCAAAATGATGTTTTCTAGTGGACATCATGGCCGGTTTTCATAAAAACTTTTTATATTTTGCATAAAACTTTTAAAACTAAAGGATGGGGGGTGAGCTTATAGGAATGGGGGGTTGCAATAGCCGTTCCCTTCTAAGAATTTTCTAGATTGGCTGCTCTTCAAGTCTTCATGCATGCTTGGGCCGGGCCTAATCTGACTTCACTATCCTTCGGGTTAGGCTAAAGAAAAGAGGCCTCTATTGGCACCCAAAGACTTGCTTTTCATCCCCCACTTATTTTACACTTTAAGATTTTATGATAAATATATAAGGTTTTCAAAAAATCTTATCACTGTGTCTATTAAAAAAATATCATTTTGAACAACTTTTTAAAAGAAAGTTTTTTCAAAATCTATCGTTTAAGTGGAATTTTTAGTCATTATGAAGCGAATACTATAAATGTCAAAAAAGTCTATTTAAAAGATAGATTTTGGAAGAACTTTCTTTTAAAAATTTGTTCAAAATAATGTTTTTTTTAATAGAATATACAATAAGTTTTTATGAAAACCTTTTATATTTTTCATAAAACCTTAAAATATAAAATAAGTGGGGGGATGAAAAGCAAGTCTTGGGGTGCCAATAGAGGCCCTCCTAAAGAAAATAATCAAAACCTAGGCCCGCTTTTGACCTTAAGGCATGGGGAATAGCTATTGCAATCCCCCATTCTTATAACCCCACCCCTTTCCTTTTAGTTTTTAAGATTTTTTGAAAAATATAAAAGGTTTTTGCCAAAACCAGTCTATTGGTCCACTAGAAAACATTATTTTGAACAATTTTGCAGAAGAAAGTTTTTCCAAAATCTATCGTTTAGGTAGACTTTTTGGCAAAAAATGAAATAAAGGGTATAAATGGCTAAAAAGTATATTTAAACGATAGATTTAGGAAAAACTTTTTTCTACAAAGTTGTTCAAAATGATATTTTCTAGTAGATATCACGACTGGTTTTCATAAAAACCTTTTATATTTTGCATAAAACCTTCAAAACCTAAAGGATAAGGGGTGGGGTGATAAGAATGGGGGGTTGCAATAGCCATTCCCTAAGGCATGTTTTGAACTTATATTGGGCCTCAGACTGGGCCAACATCTTACTTATTTATTAATTTATAATTAAATAACTTCTTTATATATATTATAAAGTTATTTGCAAACATTATATAAATGCTTATATGATTTAATAAACTTTTGTAACTTGTGATAAGACATTTGCGAAATTGCCAAAACCTATAATCCAACAATTTGAAGAATTTGTTTATTAACATATTTATTTATTTTATTATATGTTAATATGTTATCGTATGATGATGTGAGCTTTTCACGGCAATTAAAGATTTAGAGGTCAAAATGTAGTTGCTGAGAGTTGTTTCTTGCTTGTTCGTGACATTTGTAAACTACATTTAATTATTTTTTTAATCTCATGTAAATCTAATAACATATATAACTCACATAATAATAGAATATTATTTTATATAAGATGGGCTAACATCGGGCTGGGCCATTGGCCTGGGCTCCGGGCTAGGTTAGGCTACGAATCCCCAGTCAAACCTGCCCACCTTTAAGAATGGGTTTGGGCCGGGTTGTGCTGGGGTAGGCTATGGGCTAATGGGCCAACTTTACACCTTGAAGGGAGAAAGCCAGAAGGGCTTGTTTCCCTTAAAAATGCATTTTTATTACTTATTTCAGACCCTGAATGCAAAGTTCAAATATGGTCAACTAATCTAGAGAGGGTATAACCACGATTTTAATAAAATCATGGTTGCTAACCATGATTTACATGGATTGGGGAAAAAATTTTTTAAAAAGGATTTAGTGCCGAAAGTAATAAAAATGCATTTTTAAGGAAACACGCCAAGAAGTAAATGCATTCCTAATTGTTGTCTTCTTTCTGCATTTTGCACTCTTCCAAGTCATTGAACAACTTGTGCCAATGGCATGATAATTAGTGGCATTATTCTCACTTGTTGAGTGGGTGATCTTAGATTCAAACTTATAAAGAAACGTTGATACCCATTTATTGATATTGGGGGGTTAGGGGTAAAAAAAAAAAAGAAAAAAAAGAAAAGAGGAGGAGGGTCATTGAACAGTTTTTTTAAGAAGAGAATAAAAGTAAATACAACCTCAATTGCATAATGATATATATTTTTATTATTGGAGAAAGAAAACAAGAAACATGAAGCCCACTTCTCTTGCATAGTACTGCACTACTGCCCTACCACCCCACTCTCTACTCCATCCCTATTTTCTTCTTGTACATCAAAACGAAGTCATAAAGCTTGTGCTGGTCAGGCAGAGTCTTGGCTACACCGTCCATCTTCATGCACCTCTTTGCCCACTCTATCATCTTAGGGCATTCTGCCTCTATACTGAAGTTGGTAAACTTCTCATAGGTGTAAAACCAGCTGTAATGTGGCACAAGTATCACGTCCACAAGCCCCATTGTTTCCCCTCCAAAGTATGGCTTTTCTCCAAGCTCTCCTTCTAGTTGCTTCAAGATCTCTATCAACTCCCTTGCTGCTGCTTTGTCTTCTCCCTTAATCATCCATATCCTTCTCACACAGTCACATAACTGCCATGCAAAATCTACCGAAATGAACAATCTCCAATGGAATTGAATAGGAGAGAAAGTAAAAGGAGAAGATGTAGAGGATTATTTACTTTCCCAAATGATGTGATAGACTAACAGCTACTATATCAGCCCACTATGGATAGTTATTAGCCCAATCCATTACGGACACGATACTCCCTCCATTCTACTTTGTTTGGTCACAGACCTTGGACCAAACACATATATTAAGTTAATGCATTAAATGCATGGCCATGTCAATCAATTTTTTGAATTTTCCAATTTTAACTTTTTATGATACTGAGTAGAATGTTACTTGATGTGGTAGTGAATATAATAATAGTATCTTGGAGGATTAGTCCTGGGCAAAGCCTGGGGACACCTTGAGAAATCAAAAAAATATAATAATAGTAATTTTTAAATATTGTGAGGGGTATTTTAGAAAATTAAAATTAAAATTGGCTTTAACTTTTGAAAGTGATCAAACATTTTGAAACATCCCAAAAAAAAAAAAAAGTGATCAAACAAACTATACGAAAGGAGAAGTTATTATTTAAAAGAAAATTTTATTTTATTCGTTTGAGTCTTTAAAAATTTGAGGAGACCAAAAAAGAAAATATTTATAATTGCTTAAAAATGGATTCTCCGGCCTCTCAAGTATTATAATATTATGATTCCTTTTCTTTTCCTTATACTTTTCAGAATCCAAACAGAGGCTTAGTATTTTCCTTTTCGATTCCTTGGAAGCTAAGTCTTAGTAGCCTTACAAGCTGTATTAATTGAGACACAATCTCATGGGATATATAAAACAGTTGATATTGCTCCACCTAAGAAAATGTAAGGTTCCAAGTTTGACTCCTCTTATGGATGGATTGGGCACCGGTCCGGTTTTCAAAAGGAGCTTATTCGATGCGGAATAGGGATGGTCTTACCCATGCCTAAAAATTATCAGGCTAAAGGTTCAAATATCTTATCTGCAAAAAGATAAAAATAAAAATAAAAATAAAAAGAATTTTATAAACAAAAATATATAAAAAATAAAAAATATAGAAAGTCTAAAGGATCATGAAATCTAAGCAAAAAAATGAAGATGAGAACAACCTTCTTGTCAATGAAGTCAGCCCAGAACCTGGCTTGTGCTCGCTGGTAAGGATCAGAAGGAAACAAAGGAAACTTTTCCTTCCAAACTTCATCGATGTACTCAAGTATAACGAGCGACTCACATATGGGTTTACCATTGTGAATCAAAACTGGTACCTTCTTATAAACTGGGTTGCTTTGAAGAAGCAGAGGGCTCTTTGCTGGAAGGTTTTCCTCCCTGCACTCATATTTGATCCCCTTCCCTTCCAAGGCAATTTTCACTCTCATACAGAATCGGCTAGCCCAGCAATCCAAGAGAATCACCTCTTCTCCCATTGTCAAAAAAAGAGCTAGAAGAATGACAATTACAAGTTTGAAAGGGGTGTATAGTTTAGAATAAGGCTGACCCTTTATAGGAGAGTTTTTAGGCCAAAGATGTAAATACCTCGACAAGGATGGGTATTTTTGTTTTTTTATTTTGTTCCAAAATGTTGGGGGAATTACAAATAAGTCCTGCTATGAGCAGATAATTACAGTTCAATATATAAGACTACTAACTTCTTGGTAAATGACTACTAACTTAGGATCTGTTTGGATCAACTTCTACTTCCTATTTTTTTCCTTTTTTACTTTAAAAGTGAAAAAAATGAAAATTTTGATTAAAAAATTTTGAAAGTTATTTTTTAAAGTTGAGGTTGCAGGAAAGGTAGTAAAAATTTCCTTCTACCTCAATTTTTAAAAGTAACTGCCAAAACTTTGCACTATAAAAACTATGAATTGAGCCAAAAGTTTGGATACTCTTGTTTAAAAATAAAATAAAATAAAAAAGGTCTAGAAATCCAGTATGGGTGGACCTATCACCATACCTGTTTTTCCTAATTCACACACTTCCATGACTTTTTAATAAGGGTCAAGCAATTACCACCACATAAAATACTCTAAACCCTCACTTAATTTATATTTTGTAAGGTTTAATGAAAACATGAAATGTTTTTACAAAAACTAATCATATAGTCTACTACAAAACATAATTTCGGACAACTTCGTATAATAAAATTTTTTCAAAATCTGTCATTTAAGTAGACATTTTGATAATTTTTCATGAAAAATGAAAAAATGATTGTAAATGGCTAAGGATTAACAAAAAAAATGGTACATGTGAAAATAGGCCCACCCATCAAGTATATACTTGAAATCAAGTTCCCAAATGTGTCCAAAAAAAAAAGGTCTTCTGGCCTGTTCTGTGATGATCATGTTGTTGGAATATTATTTGCAAAATAACAAAATAATACGAGTTACCTTGCACAAAATAAAGTTAACCCAATCCGGCTAAGAGACGCGACAACGCTTCTTGAAGATAATTGGAGCCTCCCCCTCGTGCAAGGGATTATGGCAACTCTATCTCCGGAATTTCAACTTAGCTCGGACTCGATCCTGTTCCTCTACGATCTTGCACTAATCGGCAGGAATTAAGTACTTTCAATCTCTTGTCAAGATGCCCAATAAAACTTAAAGTAAAATAACATATGTATACTATTTAGTAAGAAAGTCAGAGAATGACAACTTCAAGTTAGTTCTCTAACACTTCCACAGCTACCATTTATATAGGGGAATAGGTGGCTTGTAGTAGAAGTAAAGAATCTTTGTCATAATTACAAAGATTCTATCCTATCCAAAAAGATTTGATCTTATCAAAAAAGATTTGATCTTATCCTTGTCATAATTACAAATATTCTAATCTATCTAAGGAGATTTGATCTTATCCACAATCTTATCCATAACTTGATGTTATCCAAAAAATAAAATAATAATTTAAATCATTTCCAACACATGTCAATGTTGGAACCCAAGACTCAAAGGAGAACTAGTGTTAGGATCTCAACCAACTAGGCTGAGGGCGACGCGGCTCTGGCGTGTTAATTTGTCCAACACATTGCAAAAATCCAATTGCTATATACACCTACTACCACAAAAAGCATACAATAATTTGGGTTTCATTTTTCCACCAAAGACTTTGACTTGCGTTTGTATGCATAGGCTTCACTTTGATTGGTTCACTTTCAATTGCCATTATGTGAACCCAAAACAGGGCAATAATAATAGTGGATAAGGTTGAAATTAAATTCTATCTTAATCCAAATCCCTCTTATAAATCTCTCATCCAAATGTACCATAATTGTTCTTTTTCAAGCCCAAATCCCTCTGGTAGAATCTTCATCTAGTTCTACCTTATTATATGTTTGTCAAAGAATTTGTATTCCCCTCCGTATAGTTTGCCCAGCAGTAGGGTTCACCTTATTGTTTGAGTCAGTTATTTTATTTTATTTTTTTCTAGATGAATTTACCTACCTCTTCAAGAAAAAGGGTTCTTGACCAGTTGATGAATAATTCTAGTGACTTTTCTACTTTATTGAGTTCAAAAACAAATACTCAATCCTCAGATGCCGCACGTTTAGTGGAAATAAAAGATATGGCTGATGTTGGCTCCCCCTGCAAAATAGATGGCATCAATGGATTAGACACATGCAACAAAAAAAAACAAAAAAAACCCACCATACTTGAAATTTTCAATGCTATGAACTGAATATGACTGCTCACCTACAGCGAAATAAACCTACCATATAGACCTCTTCTATGGGCACATACAGCAATATTTTTTAAGTGAAAGCCACAGCCTCACTTTTGTGGCTCAAGCTATATCATTTGATGGGACATGTTTAGAATTTGTAACAATAAATCCAATCCCCTCCCCCAACTCCAAAAAAATAAAATAAATAAAAAGTGATCATAATTAGGTTGATTTTGATTTGGAAGGCGTTCTCTTTCAGAGACTTAGGGTCTGTTTGGTTATCCAATTCGAAATTAAATAATTTAAAAAATTTTACATAGTATTGAAAGTATATTCTATCATCTTGAATTAACAAATTTAAGAAAATAATAATTATCATCACAAATAAAAGTGGTAATTCAAAATAGTAGTACTTATTTCATGAATTCCTTAAAATTGATTCTACAACATCAACTATAGCGATAACTTCAACATTTTAAAATATTCTAATTCAAAGCGATAAAGTTATGCCTTCAACCTTATGTAAAATTTTTTGAATTGTTTAATTTCAAATTGGACAACCAAAAGGCCATTTAATATCTTGATTTTTTTTTTTAGATTCTTACGGTGGGGATTAGAAACCTAGAGAAATAATTGGGTGTGTTAGAATAGAATGAGTCTTCCATGTAATTGTGACACGGTCACGTGGTGTCACGGGCCAATAGGAGACAAGCAAAGTAGGATTGTGATACCAAAAAGTATTATCACGATCCCACTTTACTTGACTATAATTGGCCGCTGACACCACATCAACCGTGTCACAGTTACATACAAGTTTTTCTCGTTAGAACATTAATCTCTTTCGACATCAAGAGATATCACAAAGTCAATAGCCCTCACCTGGAGGTAATGAACAAGAGCGGATGCTAATCGAATTTTTACATAAATAATTCAGTAGGTGGATTCACCTTAATCTGATTTGCTCGAGCAATCATTCAACTTGAAATTGACAAGGGATGGCAACAGAGCATATTTATCCATATGTTCGTTCATTAATCGCAATGCAAAATTTTGGAACAATAATGCACCAATTATGCAGACCTGATGAGCAGTTTAGATGGATTCAAAACATCAATGAATGAAACCGGCCAAGGGCATAATTGATTGGAATATAATTCGAAGAAAGAATATAGTAAAAAAAGATTTTAACAGGTAAAACTGAAAAATAAAATAAAATAAAAATAATAATAATAATAATAAAAGGGTGCTGATATTGTCAGAGAAGCAAATGTTGCTTCCACGGTTTTTTATTTTGGACGGTCTAAATTACCCTTTTAAACTATAGGAAGAGAGCCGAGAAGAGACAAAAAAAAATCACGAGAGAAAAATAGAGGAAGAAGATAGCAGAAGAGAGAATGGAGGTTCGCACTAGGATGATGACTGCCGTTGGTGGGCTCGCCAGCATTGAAAGAAAAAAGAGAGAGAAGAGGAAAAAGGAGAAGGCAGGTGAGAGAAAGGGGCTTGGACATGGACTGGAATTTGGATCTATTTTGTAGCGAGTATCGTGGTTGGAAACTTGGAACTCCCCTTGCGTTCTACCAGACCAAGCTGCTTTTGTTGGCCTATCCAAATACAATGGAGGCAAACTATATCCATTGGAATTTGTTGGGAGAAGTTTCCCGTCATTCAGAAAATTTTGCAAGATGAACTCACAAAAATAGAAGTTTTCATTGTCACTTGATAGCTAATGCTAGGGCTTGGGTCGTCCCATAAGCGTTTCTCTATGCTACATTCAGACCTTGTCTTCAGTATCTATGGATTCAATTGATTGAATTGCCTCAACTACAAATCTAAAGCTTCCTCGTTTCCTAGAGGGTTTCTCGTTGCAGCTACCTCGTTGGCTTTTGTAGCCCTCTCAGCTTCAGCAATCACGGCGTAGTGCCAATTCCCCTTATCTTTCCTCCTTTCTCCTTTTTACCTCTTCTTCATCTCTTATGTACTTTTTATCTCCTCTTTTCTCTCTCATAATTGAAAGGGTAATATGGTCTGTCTATAATAAAAAATTGTGGAAGCAACACTACCCTCTCTGGCAATATCGTCTCCCTAATAAAATAGAAAGGAACAATCATAAGGAAGCTAAATGTCATGGATTTCTGTCCCACATCGGATAGGCACTGGGGGAATTTAGAGCATATAAGTGGAGAGGGCAACTTCACCTAATGGGCTAACTTTTTGAATTAGAAACCCGATTCATGACAAGTGGTATCAGAGCCAACCCGGGTACGGGGTGTAGAACAGGTAGGCAGGGTGGGTCCAACCACGACGAGGGCGTCGTGCTGGTTGGGTGGGAGAGAATGTCACAGATCTTTGTTTCACATCGGATAGGCATCGGGGGAATCTTGGGCATATAAGTGGGAGGGCAACTCCACCTAATGAACTAGTCTTTTGGGTTGGAGATCCGACCCGTGACATAAAGCTCGGCAAAAAAGGGAAAAACAAAATTTAGTCCCAAAATTTCTATAACTTTTATGCAACCCTGAAGCCAATTCCCAATTCCCAATTCATAATCATCTTGAATAATCAACTTCTAATGGCAGGATTTTACAAAAAAGGGTCAGACACAAGGACCACCTGATGTATTTGTTAGCTACAACAGAGAAGTAGGATTAAAACCGGTCACTGTAAGGAGTTCCATACGCAATAAGGTAAGGAACAGTCCGCACAACAGTGTCGATTGGGATTGCGAAGTTGACACCAGAGGATACTCCTGTCCCTGCATTACAATGCAAAATCAAAAGCATTTAAAACTTTTTTTTTTTGGGTCCAAAATAAAGAGAAGCATTTAAAACTATGAACTGATCTGTTTGCTCACTACATTTTTTATTGTTATTTATTTCTGGAAAAAATTGCTTAAAAGTTAGAACCTCTAAGGTTCCAATGAATATCAATATGTACATACTGTTTATAGGGTGCTTCTATGGTACCCACAATGTTTTCAACATTTTGACAATTCTGGAATCTAGCCATTTTTAGGGAAATTCTTAGAAGAGGCTACTGGGGAAATCAAATAAATATTGAGTGTCATTTTCATTATTGTTTGTCTTCCCATCCCTCCCACCCACTCCAAAAAAAAAAAAAAAGAAAAGAAAAAGAAAAAGGTCCTCTTGGAATGATATCAAACACACACACCAAGATTTCTGAATTCTCAAATAAGATCCTCTTCTGAACCAGTAAGGCAATAACTGGATTAGCCTAGAAGAAACAAATTATTGAAGGGGTAAAGTTTTTATTGGTCAAAATGCTTAATCGATAGCAATTAAGAAAACGGATGAATGAAAAAGCATCTCTTCACCTTTACGAGTGAAAGTTGCTGTGTTAACTCCGATAACATGACCATATGAATCAATCAATGGCCCACCTGAATTTCCTGTACAGATTTCTATGCATCAGAACCTGAAAATTCATAACATCTACCAATTTCTTTGAGAGGAAGATAATGGAACTAAACTAGAAATCAGAGGAACAAAAGAAAGTCAAGATCTTGATACTTTATTTTCCTACAGCCTATCAAAAGTAACCACTATTTAATGAAGCCCAAGTTGCATGTTAACAGAGTTTGGTGGTCAAGATCTTGGTACTTCATTTTCCTACAGCCTATCAAAAGTAACCACTATTTAATGAAGCCCAAGTTGCAAGTTGACATAGTTTGGTAGTCTGTTTGCCATGAGATCATCCAACATTGAATAAAATTGATTGATGTTCCAATAGCAAAAATTGAATAAAAACCATTGAAGGTCAAGAAAAAAAAATGATATGATGGGTTGAATTGAACATTTATCATTCTTCACTTGCAATGTGCACACACACATGCACACGTTCATGCGCACGTGCATGCACACACAAAACACCAAAAACAACTATAACATAGAAGTTCACCAAAGGTTACAAAACTTCAAGAAATGAAATTGAAAATATACCTGCATTAATAGCAGCATCCGTTTGGATAGCCCCTCGAATGGCCCTTCCATTTGGTGAGGGTATCTCTCTGCCTAATCCACTGACCACCTGTTCCACACAAATCACCAAGTAAACAATTATTATGTTTGTTAGTGTCTCTAAATCTACTTTATTGCACCAAAGTAGTATGTTCTTTTATTTCAGTTGGAGGAAATGGATTAAGTAATCTCCCTAATATTCAACAAAAGGCATCAAGCCAAAAGTAAACCAGTTCTGGAAAAGAAAAAAAAACAAAAAGCATAACAGGAATTTTGAAAGAAAAGATATCTCGAGTAACTAAAATACTCCAAAAAATTGATTGTGAAAATTTAAATGCTGAATAAAATAACATGTCAGTGCAACTACAACATTAGTAATGGCCTCAGGGAGTTGCAAACTGAATAAGTGCGTTGCCCTGAAAATAATTATATAAAATTCGTACTTCATGAAAGATTTACCCCTGTTGTTAGAGTGTTCTCATATCCATAAGGATTTCCAATTGCAAAACAGCTCTGACCCACACGTAAATCATGAGATGTACCAAGAATAATGGGTTTCAATTCATTCCCTTCAACATCAACCTGCACATTGGTTGAGCATTTCCAAATCACTACATTGCAAATTAGTAGTAAGGAGCACACAACTTTATATGAAAATTAATGGAATATAAGGAAACTACATGTATAAACTACTATAAAGTAAATTAGTCCTGTGGAAGGGAAAGAAAATTGGTAGAAGTGACGAGCACTTTGGTGCAAGTTTAAAGCTCTAAAACAATAAAATAAAGACTGAAATAATGGAAGCAAATTAAGGTGGCGAAGAAATATTTGAAAAGTATAAACTTTAGCAAAAGATATGAAACTGAATAAACAAAAAATTTCAAACAATACAAGGTGAGGACAACTCCTTTTTTTTTTTTTGATAAGAACATTACAATGTTTGGACAACAATGCGTACATAAGGGAAAAGGTACCCTATGCTAGAATCTAGATGCAAAGGAAGTTCACTTCCTGCTGGTGGGGTTGAGCAAAACATAGTACATATCTGTAGCCCCTTTTTTATGCCTAGGTAGTCCCCCTCTTTAGCACTTTTGTATCTGGAGTTAGTTCTTACCATGCCTTGTAGCTGTTGATCCTGCCATGTTTCTGTCAGCATTAAATTAGAATCACAACATAGCAGGTTACAGAATGCAATATTTTCAAGGTACAAAACAGGATCCAGTTTAGCATATAGTTGTTTGTTTTCTCCTGCTGATCTTGTTTTTTTTGTTTTTTCCAGTCTTTGTTTGTTTTTCCTGCTTTTTCTGTTTCTCTCTTTTGCCAAGAGAAAAGAGAAAAGGCCTGATGGTCAGATTTGGGTGCTTTTCCGTGCAGAAAACAATCATGGGGGATTCTACCTTGGCCTGAATGGCAGCTGTGAATAAATTCCATGTGTCCTTCAACAATGACAAACATAAGCAAATGTTTTACACATATATGTAGCATAGAAAAGGTAATTATTGGAGGTAAAAAGGACAACCTATCAATTGTGAGGAAAACCAAGGCACATTGACACCTTGAGTGTGTAGTGTCTAATGCTTTTTACTCCAGGTATTAGTTGAAACTAGCATATTATTTACCATGTATTACATATGTCAAAGCTCCCAATCAAGGCTGCTTGCAGGTTTATGATTCCATGACTCAATATTGTCTTTGGGGACCAATATCAGTAGCATGAACTCATTACTGAATTTCCTTCCTCTAGTTTGATTCAAAATAGAAAGGTAAATTTCATTTCAGTGTTTTTCTTACCTCCCTGAAAATTAATTAGTTAATTATATATAATGTACTTTTAGAAATATTTATGCAAATCTTTTCAATTTAAATTATATTCTAGAAAATGAGGTCTAATATATAGGCCTTACATCCTGAAGCACGGCTTAAATCATAGGATCAAATACTTACTAATAAAGTGGTCTCATAAATCCAAATGAAAAAATTCCCAGCATAGATTGATAAAGAGCAAAAAAAAAAAAATGACAAATAAATTCAATGGAAGTGTAATTGAATACCTTTAATACAGCCAGATCATATGCTGCATCAAAACCAACAATCGTGCCTTCCCTAGAAAAGCTATTGCCTCTTGCATCTACTAGAAACACCTGTAAAAGAAGAGCACATATAATATTTCTACACATAAAATGGCCACCAAACTGAGTGAAGAGTGATAATATGCTGTCCAGTTCATTAACCTGTACAAGCAAGAAGTGTTAAAGGAATAAAAAAATATAACAAGAAGAAACAGGATAAAACCTTACAACGCTGTAGCCCACTTCTATCAGTAGCCAGTTTAGCTACAGCATGATAGTTAGTGACCTGTCACATACAAAGAAATGAATTTTACAATGAAATTGGAGTGCACACCCATAAGCTATAAGGGAAGATCTAAATATGATGGGGCAGAAAAAATTCACTAGATTTTATGTTTTTCATAGAATTCAAATTTTTATCATAACCAATATATTGGATGAAATTTTCTTCTTCAAAAGATGAATATGATGAGATCATGCAAGTTTTTAAGACCTGACTGTCAATTCACAAAATAAATTTTCTGCATCTTGCTATAAGTTCAGGGATGGTAAAAATAAGGAAAAAAAAAAAAGGAGAGAAAAATCTGAGATATCAGAAGTATGGAAAGGCAACAAAAAAGCATCAGCATATGATGATATGAAAACACATGATGAATTTAAATATTCAGCTAAAAGTAGGGAATGCTTACAATGTGACCGAACTTATCCCAAATGAAGCCTGAACCTGTTCCTTCAACTTTCGCATTTTCATCTCCAGTAAGCAAGACTTCATCAGTAGAGCCCTTGGGGCTTTTGACTATTTCAAAGTCTTTAATGAAAACAACTGATGGTGAAGTTTCCTAGAGTCATTGCAAAAAAGCTGTTACTATAAAATCACAAGTACAAGCATGCATGAAAGAAGAAGACTTAAAACAGATAAATTTACTAACGATTAACACCCAGCCCTCTCAAGTGCCACAAATACCAAGTAAGTATTTTGTGACAATATAATATTAACTTCCACAAATACTCTTTAGACCACATTAAACACATATGGACCATAAGATTTCGCACTTTGGAAGCAACTTTAAGAAAGTATATACTTCTACATCTCCATCCAAGATGCCACATGAAGTAAGAATGAATGATTAAGTGATTCAACAATAAAATAAATGTCAATGTAACCTCAAGGGAATACTTTTCCATCTATGAAAGTAGGGGCCAGAATAAAGTGAAACAAGCAGCTCAAACTCACTCGGGCTAGGCTTAAGAGCTCATTTTATCAAGTCCACCATTGTAAATTAGCTGAGCTCGAGCTCAAACCCAAGTTTCGAACTTGAGTAGCACTAAACTGTGCTTTGTAGCCAAATGCCCAAGAGAAGCAGTTCCCTATATCGAAATGGGCCTTCTTACTTTCTCTTTTTAAAAATTTCTAGATTTAAGAGGATTTGTGGAGGGTTACTCTCTGGTTGAATGAACTTAAACCTCATAATGATAGGGTAGGCTTCCCTATGCACCAACTGCTCTTGGCCAAGATTGTTCAGGCCCCTTTCCTGCCACCAACTGGCCTCTTACGGAATTGATATCTTCCCATTAAGAGTAAGCATCGGGCTAAGAGGTACTTGTAAAATAATCTCAAAACCTTGATGGATCAGACATTGATTAAGAAAGCCAACCCCACATAAACTTGTTGGTTTGGAAAACAATGAATCTTGGAATTAAGACCCATAAGAAGTATCCTAATTAAGATGGTAATTAAAAAAGCTTAGGTGGAACTTTTATCGAGCTGAGCTTGAGCTTGAGTGATTCAAGCTCGCTCGAGTTGGAGGCAAGCTCAAGCTTTAGCATTCCGTATATATCGACTTGAGCTTGAGTCTAGCTTGAACAAACCTTCAAGCCATTCCTTGGCTCAACTCAGCTTGTTTACACCCCAATAGAAAATGGCCCCTTTTTTTGAATTATCCTAAAGTGCAATTGCTACCTGATTTTTTTCCCTCTTGTGTTAAGGGTGAATCTGATTGCATCTACTGAACTTGAAAATGGTACAGAAGCCGAATAAAATTTCAGTTTTTATGATAACTAAAAGTGATTATTCACTGAAATTGCTTCCAAACACACCCTAATCTTCTTGCTAGATAAGCTTTAATAGTAATGTGGTTCTAGTGGGGGCAAACAAAATAAGTTGTGCTTGTGCCAATATTACATGGATTCATGGAAGATTGAAGTCGCAAAACTTACCCAGAAGGAAAAGGTAAGTGATTCATGCTTATCCAGTGAGTATGTCTAAAATTTCTATTGAATTCTTTCAATCAATCACATGGAAAAAAATGGGTCCAATTATAATCAGGAGAGAACACACACACATATATTTAGAAAATATATAAATTTAGAGAGAGAGAGAGAGACCTGAAAGGTTAACAACCCGGTCTTCGTCTTGCTGAAAATCATCTTGTTGCTGGGCAAGTGCAGAATGAAGTGAAGGTGGTGGTGTTGAATTGGGATACAAATTAAGAAGAGAACCCACGACACATGGTGCAAATACTATCATTCTTCGCCTCGTAACGAGGCTCTCATTTGAACACTTTGGTGGTGGCGGCGATGGTGGTGTATTATTGGCTAATATGGTAGAGGGAATGGGTTGCAGAGAACCCAAAACCACCACCACCATATCTCCTCCAACTGAAAATGTGTTTACTAGCCTTTTTTGGAGATAAAATGGGCCGTTTTGCGTGGCTTACAATTTAGAATGTTAGTTAGGATTTTGTACAATCGGTTTCTGTGGAGTCATTAGTCATTACAATTACCACTAATCTTTCTGCCATAAAGGTGTAGCGAAAATGGAGTGTTTGACTCAACCAAAATAATAATAATAATAATAATTAGTGTGTGTAGGGCAGAAATAGTGTCGATGAAGTGGTTTTTAGTGTTGATTTTGCTTGTTTTGTGTCGTTGGTTTTTTCTTCTGTGCTTTTGTTATCTTATTTTACTTAATTCTTCCTACTTGTTGAGAAACTAATGGCAAAGGATAATATTTAAATGGTATTATTGTAAGTATAATGAAAAAGTGAACCACTTTTGCTTCCAAAAAAATGAATGTCTCTTTGATGGTTAGCAAAAATGGTAATTGCCACCAAAAAATAAAAAGCAAAAAAAAAGGTTTATGTATCCGGTATGTAATCAAATTTTAATGGTTTTGGACCAAATATTGGTCTTGACATGATTTTTTATTTATAGTCTTTTCTTTCTTCTTTTTTTTTTAAATGATCAAAATATCTATTTAAACAACAAATTTTAGAATAAATTTATCCTACAAAGTAATTTAAAATGATGGTTTATGATGGGCAATATTGTCAGTTTTCATGAAATTTTTTTTATATTTCTCATTAAATTTTGAGAAATTTAAAATAAGTGTGAGATGAAAAATAAGTCTTTGGGAGCCAATAATACCCCCAATTGTAATTAGTATGAGGAGACCATCTATTGGCACTCCAAGACTTGCCTTTCATCCCCAAATTATTTTACATTTTAAGGTTTTATGAAAAATATAAAAATTTTTATAAAAACTAATCATATAATATAAGGAGGCCTATTTCCACGTCTTTTTTTGGCTTATCCACACCCTTTCATGGCCAACTTCGTTATTTTCCTTCTCTTCCTTCTCCTTCCTTTTCTTCTCATCTCTTCATTCTTCTCTCCTCTTCTCTGTTTTCTCTGGCAGCCCCAAACAAAAATTAAAAAACAAAGAAGAAGCAGCCCTGTTATTTGATGCAAGAGGAAAAAATGCTGACAGAGGAGAATGGTTCGCCCAAACGGGGCCAAACCTTGGTCATCTTCCATCCCTCCTCCGACGGCAGCCCACACCCACCGATTATGAATTTATATGAAAAGAAAAATCAAAATGAGGAG
Source organism: Liquidambar formosana (assembly GCA_039720395.1). Taxonomy (NCBI): domain Eukaryota; kingdom Viridiplantae; phylum Streptophyta; class Magnoliopsida; order Saxifragales; family Altingiaceae; genus Liquidambar; species Liquidambar formosana. The sequence goes on along the minus strand of CM077835.1, from coordinate 13,201,290 downwards.
AAGGATTATCTCTTGCACAAGCCCTATTTCTATACCCATTTCTGGCCAGCGTCCCTTTCTTCTACCTTTTCACCGTTTATATGCAAATGTTCTTGAACTTAAGTGAAGGGAAAAATCAATGGTACCATGTCACCTTGTACAGGTTTGTAAGTTGTTAACATATGCTACTGGAAGCTATCCCTAAGGCTGATCTCAATAGATCTAGGGAGGGTACAACTAATTGTTTTGATTTTTTTTCTTTATAGACTCAAATTTCTGGTGGGTTCAAGATTCTTCGCCGGGGAGACATGCCATTCGTGGGAGGCGGAATGGGATATAAGGAAGGCTTGGGTGAACCATTCTCCTCCGTCAGCTTTTTTATTTATTTTTTATCTATATTTTTTTTTCTTCCTCCTTCGGTGAACAAATAGGGTTGTTTTACTTCTACTTTGTTTCTGTCGGAGAAAGAAGGAAAAATAAAATAGAAAAAAACAGAAGAAGAAAGGAGAAAGAAGGGGAAGGAAGAGAAGTGAAATGACAATGTTGCCCATCGAAGGGTGTAGATGAGTAAAAAAGGATGTGGAAATAAGCTCTCCCTATATTAAAAAACATCATTTTAAACAATGTTGTAGAATAAATTTTTTTAAAAATCTATCGTTTAAATGAATTTTTTATCTATTTATGAAACAAAGACTATAAATGACCAAAAATTCCTATTTAAATGATAGATTTTAGAAAAACTTTCTTCTCATTCTAATTTTTTCAAAATAATGTTTTTTAATGGATATTGCATCCGGTTTTTATAAAAACCTTTTATATTTTTCATAAAACTTTAAAGTGTAAATTAAATGAGGGATGCAAAACAAATCTTCGGATGCCAATAGAGACCAGAACCCATCTCACCAGCCCCTTTCTCCCATCCCCCACCCCCTTCTAATATTTTTTTTAAAAAAAAGCCCATATAGTTCTCTCAAACATTTTGATGGACTAAAAATTAAAGACTGGGTTATGTTGCAGGCCACTGCGTGCTTTTCAAGTAGAGGCATGCAAAGTTTCTAAGCTGATTTAATAACAAAGATGAGCATCCATTTATGAAAAGAAAGAACCAAGGAATGATTACCACCTTGGTGGTGGTCTAGTCACACTTGGTTTACTCCCAAATAGTTTGGTGGGTCGTGATCTTGGGGTCAAAACCCCAAGCTTGCAATCGCCGTCATCCATCTTATTAGACTCTGAATAGGCATGTAAACACTTATCCGAACTTTTTCCCCATGTATATAGATGTTTTGTTGCATTATTCATTGTCAGAATGTGACAATTTATCATTGCTTTTATAAAACAAATGCCTCACTCACCAAACACATCGACGTGGACCCATGTTTTAGACAAATGCCTATGTGTTTGAGAAAGTGAACCGTTTGTTATTAATAAAATAAAAATAAACAAACTGTCATGCTAACCAGATTCTTCTTAATTACTGTTTCGTATGGAAACTAATGCCTTGAAAGTAGCCTTAGCAACAATGCTTTCCCTAATATTGAAAGCGCTGTTAGCAACAACACTTTCAGCTTTAAAAGTCCCCTGAGTTTGACAACGTACTTTAAGTTGATTAGTTCATTTACTTGTGTGTCCCATGTGATCACCTTGAATTTTTTTCAGACTCTGGTATGATGTGGGAATCCAAAATGTAATGAGTTGAGGTGAAAGGCAAGGTCATTTGAAGTTGGGCACACAGAATATTTCTATAATGAATTTGTGTTAATTAAGCTCTATATTTGCCAATTTTGTGATGTTTGATGATCTGCTATATTTACCAAAACCGTCTACCTCAAGTGATATATAATTTAAGGATATATTTACATAAAGTTCAGTCCTAATCTCTATCATCTCGATCTACACGCTGACCATTTTATATTTGTTTTTGGCGTTTTATAACAAAATGGATGAATTAATTCACTTGACATCCAATTTACCCATTGTTTACATAAGGTGTTGATAATTAAATATCTTTAATTAAAAACATTTTAAATTTATACAGAAATAATTGATTGGTGAATTTGGTATTTAATTAAAAACTTTTTAAATGTATATATTTAGAAATAATAGTTCATATAAGCATTATACCTCAAGAAAAATAAGGACTTCAAAACTAAAATTAAATAAAATAAATAGATAAAGGCCAACTTTCTTCCTTTTTTTTTTTTTTTTTGGGTAGAAAACGGAATAGCATAGCATAGAAAAGTTAACCATACATTAGTCTAGGGTACAGGACCCCTCTAGCATCATCATAAATAATATTACAAAATTCAGCGGAAGGAGTATCAAGAATAGTAAAAGGAATAGTCATGAGATGTCCCTGTTTAGCCATCTTGTCCACACATTGATTCGCCTCACGGTAGTTATACGTTAAAGTCACCTCCCAATCGATTCTCAAAAGCAACTTGCAATCATGAATAATGTCACCATATGGGTAAAGATCATTACATTTAGAGGAAACTAAAGATGTGACATCCTATGCATCAACCTCGATCTACTATTAATTTGGTAATACCACGATTGTGGGCTAGAAGCAACCCATCACGAAGGGCCTACAATTTAGTAGTTACAAATGCCTATGTATTTGAGAAAGTGAACCATTTGTTACTGTAAAAAAATAAAAAATAACAAACCGTCATGCTAGTCAGACTCTTCTTCATTTCTACTATACATGAAAACTAATGCCTTTGGTCCTGTCATTGATTCACTCATGCGCTTTCAAGTCTCAAGCGACCTTGTCAATCTTCATTTTAAAATTTGGGCAAATCAAGCACCTCTGGAAAATTCAACAAATGTTTAAATTAAATTGATTTGAGTTTCTTTTGTGAACAAGTTGCCACAACTCTACAATTGACAATAAAGTGATCGAGAAGGTTGAATCAAAGGGTATATAAATATATATAAAATAGAAATTGTACTAATTTCCTTTTTCCTCATTTAGGTTATGTTTGTTTAGTTGGAATAAAATGAATGATAATGAAATTTGATTCTATGCTTGAAGTAGGTTGGAATGGAAAGAAATTTGAAATAATTGTCTAAACATTCTATTTGATTCCATTCTTATTTAAATTACCTCTTCCCAACACACTGTTTGGATAAAATAAATTAGAATATTATTCCATCCACATCCGTCTCATTCCAACTAAGCAAATGTCACATTAATTAATATGATTGTGTGTACTCTCTTACAATCATCTTCTGAATTAATCTTGTGTTGAAGAGAGGGACTTACATGAGGGAATTGGATTCAATGCTAAGTTGATAAAACTCAGCATCATGCCAAGGTAATTCACACCCTTAAATGAGAGATTGGATGGCTTAGATTGAAAGTTAAAAAGATTGTCCAATAACGTCATTTTGGTCATTTCAATAACATCCTTTTAACTTTCAATTCAAACCATCCAATCCCTCATTTGAGGTTATGAATTACCTTGTCACAGCACTCCATCCAAACCTCTTACATGTCTTTTTCTACCGACGAAAATGGTGGAGATCTAACCCTGGCCCCCATTTGAACAATAATTAACGATCAAGCGGGGTCAAGTCCACTGAGCTTGACTACATGTTTCGAGTTGGTTGGTTCAAGTAAGGAAACGTCAAATGAGTCATGAAAAATACACATCTTTCATTTGATAGCTTGGTAATGACGTGGCCTATTTAAAGCGGTTTTTACTAGAAGCTAGCGCTTTCAGAACACCTTTTTTTTTTTTTTTTTTTTAAAGAATATTATTTTTAAAGCTAATGCCGCTTTCTTTGATATTGAAAGCGCTGTTCCTAAAAGCGCTTTCAGATTTTTTTCCCCCTTTTTTTGTTTTTTCAAGTCCTCTGAGTTTGACTACGTGCTTCAAGTGGTTGGTTTGTTAACTTCTGTGTCCCATGTGATCACCTGGACTTTTTAAATTACCAGAAAAAATTGCATTGAAAGAGTCTTATCAACAACGCTTTCCCTCATATTGAAAGCGCTGTTAGCAACAAAAACACCTTCAGATTTCCCTGTTTTTTTTTCCAAGTCCTCTGAGTTTGACAACGTGCTTTAAGTTGATTAGTTCATCAACTTGTGTGCCCCATGTGATCACCTTGAATTTTTTCAGACTCTGATATGATGTGGGAATCCAAAATGTAATGAGTTAAGGTGCAAGGCAACGTCATTTCAAGTTGGCCACACAGAGTATTTCTATAATGAATTTAATTGTGTTAATGAAGCTCTACATTTGCCAATTTTCTGTTGTTTGATCATCTTGGTTTGGATCTGGTCTATTTGCCAAAACCGTCCACCTTAAGTGATACTCGCTATATAATTTAAGGATATATTTACATAAAGTTCAGTCCACTCTATAATTTTTAAGTTATTTTTCAGCTTAATCTCTATCATCTCGATCTACGCGCTGACCATTTTATATTTGTTTTTGGCGTTTTATCACAAAATGGATGAATTAATTCACTTGACATCCAATTTACCCATTGTTTACATTTGTTTATTTTTGTTTACATAAGGTGCTGGTCATAACCTGCACCATATTATATATTATAGGTCCTCCCCACCGTTGTTTTCTTAGGTTCGAGACTTGAATCAGATACCTCCTCCTTACAAGAGGTGGAGAGATGATTTATGAGATCATTAGCCACCTATTCCCTTTTGAACACCCTTTTCTTAACTTGGTTAAGCTTTTCAATGAATTAACAACAATTCTAAGCCATTGGCCTTGTAGCGTAATGGCATCTCTCACCTCTTGTAAAGAGACGTATTGGGCTTGAGCCTGGTACATTATTGTTTCATTATTAAGATTTTTATTTTATTTTTAGACTTAAAAATTGTTCTAATCATCATGTCAGCAAAGCACTTTGATGGGTAATAATGAAATGCTTTTACTTTTTAAGAATTCACCCAAACGAATTTAAGACATTATTCATTAGTTAAACCTAGATTTAGATATAAATAACACAAACATTTTACTACTTTGCTTTTTCAAGAAAATCAAAGAGTTCATTAAAAAAGTTAAACGGGTTTGTTTAATATTAATGGTGGTAACTGATGATGTTTTCGTTGATGATTGTGACAACGGCAATTTAAAAGGGTTTGTTTAATATTAATGGTCAGTTGGTCACTGATGATGATTTTGTTGATGATGGTGACAACGGCAATGACGACATTGATGATGGAAATGAAAATTTATATTCAAAAAAGGGAAAAAGAAGAAGAAAATTTGGTCCATGGAAGGAATGAGTCAATACATGGATCTCATCTAAACTATTACGCTTAGCCTTGTAAAATAAATTGTTGCAAAGCCGCCTATAAAACTAGATATTTTGGGGAGCTCTATATAAACCTTTGCTTCCCCCTTGAACTAAACACAAAACAAAATATTTGTTGTGCTTTTCAGACAACATGGCTAGTAGTGGAGATGTAGTGGTGGTTGATTTCTGGGCTAATGGCTTTGGAATGAGAGTGAGGATAGCCTTGGATGAGAAGGGAATTGAGTATGAATACAAAGAGGAAGATCTTAGAATTCCCCAAAGAAGTCAGCTGGTTTTAGAAATGAACCCAGTTCGAAAGTCCCTGCCAATTTTGATCCACAAGGGGATGCCTATTTGTGATTCTTTAGTCATACTTGAGTATATTGAAGAGATGTGGAAGGATGGTTTTCCTCCTTTACTTCCTAAGGATCCTCATGAGAGGGCTAGTGCTAGATTCTGGCTTCATTTCATTGACAACAAGGTTAGTTTTCTACCTATATTTCTCTACAAACTTCAGAAAAAAATAGATTTTGAGAGTCTAAAACCATGTTAGTTTTTCTATTCCACTGAGTAGTTTGCATATTTCCATTTCTCTGCAGCTTTTCAGCACACAAACAAAGTTTTTAAAGAGCAAAGGTGAAGCTAAAGAGGAAGGTAAGAAGGAATTGATTGAGGACCTAAAGCAACTTGAAGGATTCTTGGGTGACAAAATGTATTTTGGTGGCGATGAGTTTGGATTCTTGGATATTGCTTTCATCCCCTTTTCGAGCATGTTCAATGGCTATGAGAGTCATGGGAACTTTAAATTGGAGGGTGAGTGCCCGAAAATATCAGCCTGGGTGAAAAGATGCGCGGCAAGAGAAAGTGTCTCCAAAAACCTTCCAGATTTCTTGGAGATGTACGAGTTACATAAGAAATGGTATGGAATTGATTAGATTGCAGTAGCTCCATGAGAATGAGATTTCTTTTCCTTTCATTAACCCCTTTGTCCAACCATAAATTGTCAATTCTCCAATTTTTATTTTTATTTTTTCATCATACCAACTATGCATCAGTATATGTACCCTACCCCATTAGGATAGTTGCCAATAGACCAATAGGCCCCAACAGATTTTGCTTCTTTGTTAAAATTTTCATGGCTTTTATATTCTGAATCTTTGGATGATTTCTATGACCAAGCCACATAAAGCTCATTGTATCTCTGTTTTCACAATGTGTTAGCCCACAAAAGGGCTCATCTATTTGTCATGAGGAGTTGTTGCCACTATGTTGGTCTGATAAGAGAAACAGGTGACATTGTACCAGAGCAGTGACCACTACTCCACTACCTGTCTTGTGAAAAAATCCATGAACAATTGACAATGAAGGCAATTTGCAAGTATTCACAAATATTGCCATGGACATCACCATCATTTTCCATATTGTTAATATAATATGAAATTTTCAGAGTCGTCGGTGGTTTTGATGTCACAGGCATTGCATTGTTTACCTAATCCATGTTGGAAAACGGTGAAACTTCCATGTCCCATGGATGATCCTTGAGATCAAGGTGAAATTAAGTAATGAAGGATTGATACGATTACGTGAAAGTTTAGTGGTATCTCTCTTACAAGGGGAAGAGATAATGAGATTAAACCTTTCATATATACAAAAACAGAATGGGTTGATTTTAGATTTACATGATGCACGCAATCTGCGGGCTACATTTGAATTTGAGTTCAAGCCAGCCAAGGCTACATAGGATTTAGGTAATGTTTCCTGGTCAATTGTTTGATATGTCAGGCCAGTCTCCCACACCCACTTCTGCTATTGCATGTTAGACTATCTCAATCCTCCTACTTTTTTTAAACAAAAAGGACACATCCAATAACAACAGAAATCTATGTAATCAGAATGTCAAACTGCAGATCAACCCACAAAGGAGTGCATGCTTTATTAATAGAGAAAGAAAACAAGACACATGAAATCAGAAAATGCCCAAATCAAAGCCCCACTTCTCTTTCATGGTATAGCCCTTTCACCCATCTCTACTCTATCCCCATCTTCTTCTTCATCATCAAAAGGAAGCCATAAAGCTTGTGCTGGTCAGGCAGAGTCTTGGCTACACTGTCCATCTTCAGGCACCTCAATGCCCGCTCTATCAACTTTGGGCACTCTGCATCTATACTAAAGTTGGCACATTTCTCATAGGTGTCAAAACCAGCTGTAATGTGGCACAAGCGTCCCATCCACAAACCCCCATTGTTTCCCCTCCAAAGTATGGCTTTTCTCCTAGCTTTCCTTCCAATTGCTTCAAGATCTCTATCAACTCCTTTGCTGCTTCTTGGTTTTCTCCTTTAATCATCCATATCCTTTTCCCCCAGTCATATACCTGCCATGCTAAATTAATCAACCAAAATGAACAATCTCAAATGGAAGAATTTTTTTTCATTTTTATTTTTATTTTTTATTTAGAGATAGCAATCTCAACATATGTGACACAAAGTTCTTCCTCTTCAAGCTGCAAAGTAGCCCATCAATATTTTTTTTGACAATCGACAAAACCTACCCTTACCTAACCCGTCAGTGGCCCATCAAATTGTATTAAGACATCTAATATGCAATCTTGTGGGATAGAATAATTGGTCTTGGTCTTGGTCTTGGTCTTGATACCTACGCCTTAGGAAATGGAAGGTCCCGTTGAATTTTTACGAGGATACGGTTTACCCGATGCAGAGTGAGTGATTGCCTGTCTACATTCAAAGATACCTAAGTCAAAGGTCCCGATATCTACTTAGCCAAAAAAAAAGGGAAGACTTTTAAAACACATTCTAAATATTTATTACAAAAAAAAAAAAAAAATCCACAAGAGAAAATGAAAACAACCTTCTTTTCAATGAAGTCAGCCCAGAACCTGGCTTGTGCTTGCTGGTAAGGATCAGAAGGCAACAAAGGGAATTTCTCCTTCCAAATGGCATCGATGTAGTGAAGTATAACCAGGCATTCTGGATCAAAACTGGTATCTTTTCATGAGCCGGGTTCTGATCCCTTTCTCTTCCAAGGCAATTCTCACCCTCGTACCAAAAGGGCTAGGCCAGAAATCCAAGAGAACCAACTCCTCTGCCATTGTCAAAACACAGCTTGGCAAACAAATTTTATAGGAGAATTTTAAGGTTAAAGGTGTAAATAACAATAATAATAAATATAGCAATGACTAGCTAGTGAGGAGGCACCATTGAAAAAGACAACATATCTTCCTCGATCCACACGCCCTAAGCTCCATGCACGAGATGAAAAAAAGCTATCACAAGACTTCTATTATCTTCGTAATCAACTATATCTTAAATACTATCGTAGTTATAGATTCATCATCTTGAATGAGGTTATTTAAAAAATTTAGAAGAGTCATCAACATAGCCAATATATATTATATATAATAGGATCAATTTTAAAAAATTTAAAACATGTCTTCGTTTTGGATTTTTTTCCCTCATTTTTGTGATGGTACCTGTCGTTGTCTTTAATTTTCCCAATTAAAAAGACGAATTTGCTCACGGAATAATAAGGAAAATACAAAGAAACAATTGAATTTACATTAATCCATATATAATAGCTTTACTTACTTAATTAAGCATCTTTTGCTGATGGAAAAACGTAAAATGAGGGTTGGTCTTTGAGTAAAGTCTCTTCATTGATATCTAAATTGAGGAGTAAGAGCATCTCCAACAGGCTCCTTATTTTTTCCCTACCTTTTTTTTTATATTTTAGAGAGGAAAAAGGCATAAGCTAAAATAGGTAGCTCCCTATTCAAGTGAGTAATCCAATAAGAATCTATTTTTTTGCTATTTAAACTAACCACCAGATTTAAACAATTTAATTTATTTTTTATTTTTTATTTTTATAGAGTAGAAGCATCAAAGAATAACCTAGCATCCCAATGAGATTGGCACCCTAAGTAATTCCCTATCATATGCTCACTACTCACAATTTTATTAAAAGAGATTAAAATGAATACATGACACGATAAAAGATAAAAATGGAATTATGTCTGGTTTTGGTGACTTATAAGGAAGTCACAATCCAGCTCACAAAAAAACATAACCAAAACAGCCTAAGGTCGAAATCTATAGGATGTCAAAAAATACATGTCTTTGCATAACGCAAGTTGAAGTTCTTTAAGAGCATTCCACCATTATTTAAATCCAGAGTGCTGGAGCACTAAGTTCGCACATAGGTTGGCCACAGAATTGCCTTCCCTATAAATATGAGAGCAATGCAACTTCATAAACTTCAAGTGTACCATACAGTTCATCCATCGAGTACGCAATTGCCATACTGAAAACAATTTAAAATATGAAAACTTCACTTTAGGTATTAACTCATGCTCACATACTGACTAATTAATCAGCAAGGAAAGAGCTACTTGCATAAACTCATATGCTCACATACTGAATAATTAAAACCAATAGCATAAATCTTTAGTTTACATGTAATCAAAACAAAAATAAAAATAAAACAAGCAAATTTAAAACCTTACTCATTTTCCAGATTACATGTAATCAAAACCTGAAGGAAAAGAAACAAGCAGAATTAAAGCCCCACCATTCTCCAACCAAAATAACAATGATTACTTTTGATTGCTATGAAATCCTTTTTCAGGGATTTCAATCTGGCGCTAATGATAATACTATGCTTGCATTGCAAGAAATGAGTCAAAATATGATGGGACATCACGCATCAGCAATAATGGCAAGTCTTCGAAGTTCATCAAATGTAGCGAGCAAAAAAGGAATGAGCTTATATTATGAGGTGTTGATCTTCTTCATTTGCCAAAAGGAAAAAATAAAAAAATTTCATAAAAGGAAAAGGTGAGTGAATGTAGCCCTAATTGCACTCAATTTTTTACTTTTTGCACCATTCCACATTTCCACGTAAATAAAAGCTTTATTAAGAAGGGATGCGGGTGTAAAAAGGGCCGAGCTAGGTTGGATTGGCTTCTCTTCATGCATGCTCGGGCCGGGCCTAATGTGACTTCACTATCCTTCGGTTTAGGCTAAATAAAGGAGGCCTCTATTGGCACCCAAAGACTTACTTTTCATCTCCCACTTATTTTATACTTTAAGATTGTATGATAAATATATAAGGTTTTCAAAAAAACTAATCGTTGTGTTTATTAAAAAAAACATCATTTTGAACAACTTTTTTAAAGAAAGTTTTTCCAAAATCTATCGTTTAAGTGGACTTTTTAGTCATTTATAAAGCGAAGACTATAAATGGCAAAAAAGTCTACTTAAACGATAGATTTTGGAAGAACTTTCTTTCAAAAAGTTGTTTAAAATGATGTTTTTTAATAGAATATGCAATCAGTTTTGATGAAAACCTTTTATATTTTTCATAAAACCTTAAAATATAAAATAAGTGGAGGATAAAAAACAAGTCTTGAGGCGCCAATAGAGGCCCTCCTAAAGAAAATAATCAAAACCTAGGCCCGCTTTTGACCTTAAGGCATGTTTTGAACTTATATTGGGCCTCAGACTGGGCCAACATCTTACTTATTTATTAATTTATAATTAAATAACTTCTTTACATATATTATAAAGTTATTTGCAAACGTTATATAAATGCTTATATGATTTAATAAACTTTTGTAACTTGTGATAAGACATTTGCGAAATTGCCAAAACCTATAATCCAACAATTTGAAGAATTTGTTTATTAACATATTTATTTATTTTATTATATGTTAATATGTTATCGTATGATGATGTGAGCTTTTCACGGCAATTAAAGATTTAGAGGTCAAAATGTAGTTGCTGAGAGTTGTTTCTTATTTGTTCGTGACATTTGTAAACTACATTTAATTATTTTTTTAATCTCATGTAAATCTAATAACATATATAACTCACATGATAATATAATATTATTTTATATAAGATGGGCTAACATCGTGCTGAGCCACTGGGCTGGGCTTCGGGCTAGGTTAGGTTACAAATCCTCGGTCCAAGCCTGCCTACCTTTAAGAATGGGTTTGGGCTGGGTTGTGCTGGGGTAGGTTATGGGCCAATGGGCCAATTTTACACCTTGGAAGGGAGAAAGCCAGAAGGGCTTGTTTCCCTTAAAAATGCATTTTTATTACTTATTTCAGACCCTGAATGCAAAGTTCAAATATGGTCAACTAATCTAGAGAGGGTATAACCACGATTTTAATAAAATCATGGTTGCTAACCATGATTTACATGGATTGGGGAAAAATTTTTTTAAAAAGTATTTAGTGCCGAAAGTAATAAAAATGCATTTTTAAGGAAACACGCCAAGAAGTAAATGCATTCCTAATTGTGGTCTTCTTTCTGCATTTTGCACTCTTCCAAGTCATTGAACAACTTGTGCCAATGGCATGATAACTAGTGGCATTATTCTCACTTGTTGAGTGGGTGATCTTAGATTCAAACTTATAAAGAAACGTTGATACCCATTTATTGATATTGGGGGGTTAGGGGTAAAAAAAAAAGAAAAAAAAGAAAAGAGGAGGAGGGTCATTGAACAGTTTTTTTAAGAAGAGAATAAAAGTAAATACAACCTCAATTGCATAATGATATATATTTTTATTATTGGAGAAAGAAAACAAGAAACATGAAGCCCACTTCTCTTGCATAGTACTGCACTACTGCCCTACCACCCCACTCTCTATTCCATCCCCATTTTCTTCTTGTACATCAAAACGAAGTCATAAAGCTTGTGCTGGTCAGGCAGAGTCTTGGCTACACTGTCCATCTTCATGCACCTCTTTGCCCACTCTATCATCTTAGGGCATTCTGCCTCTATACTGAAGTTGGTAAACTTCTCATAGGTGTAAAACCAGCTGTAATGTGGCACAAGTATCACGTCCACAAGCCCCATTGTTTCCCCTCCAAAGTATGGCTTTTCTCCAAGCTCTCCTTCTAGTTGCTTCAAGATCTCTATCAACTCCCTTGCTGCTGCTTTGTCTTCTCCCTTAATCATCCATATCCTTCTCACACAGTCACATAACTGCCATGCAAAATCTACCGAAATGAACAATCTCCAATGGAATTGAATAGGAGAGAAAGTAAAAGGAGAAGACGTAGAGGATTATTTACTTTCCCAAATGATGTGATAGACTAACAGCTACTATATCAGCCCACTATGGATAGTTATTAGCCCAATCCATTACGAACACAATACTCCCTCCATTCTACTTTGTTTGGTCACAGACCTTCGACCAGACACATATATTAAGTTAATGCATTAAATGCATGGCCATGTCAATCAATTTTTTGAATTTTCCAATTTTAACTTTTTATGATACTGAGTAGAATGTTACTTGATGTGGTAGTGAATATAATAATAGTAATTTTTAAATATTGTGAGGGGTATTTTAGAAAATTAAAATTAAAATTGGCTTTAACTTTTGAAAGTGATCAAACATTTTGAAACATCCCAAAAAAAAAAAAAAAAAAAAAAAAGTGATCAAACAAACTATACGAAAGGAGTAGTTATTATTTAAAAGAAAATTTTATTTTATTCGTTTGAGTCTTGAAAAATTTGAGGAGACCAAAAAAGAAAATATTTATAATTGCTTAAAAATGGATTCTCTGGCCTCTCAAGTATTATAGTATTATGATTCCTTTTCTTTTCCTTATACTTTTCAGAGTCCAAACAGAGGCTTAGTATTTTCCTTTTCGATTCCTTGGAAGCTAAGTCTTAGTAGCCTTACAAGCTATATTAATTGAGACACAATCTCATGGGATATATAAAACAGTTGATATTTGTAGCTCCACCTAAGAAAATGTAAGGTTCCAAGTTTGACTCCTCTTATGGATGGATTGGGCACCGGTCCGGTTTTCAAAAGGAGCTTATTCGATGCGGAATAGCTAGGGATGGTGTTACCCATGCCTAAAAATTATCAAGCTAAAGGTTCAAATATCTTATCTGCAAAAAGATAAAAATAAAAATAAAAATAAAAAGAATTTTATAAACAAAAATATAAAAAAAATAAAAAATATAGAAAGTCTAAAGGATCATGAAATCTAAGCAAAAAAATGAAGATGAGAACAACCTTCTTGTCAATGAAGTCAGCCCAGAACCTGGCTTGTGCTCGCTGGTAAGGATCAGAAGGAAACAAAGGAAACTTTTCCTTCCAAACTTCATCGATGTACTCAAGTATAACGAGCGACTCACAGATGGGTTTACCATTGTGAATCAAAACTGGTACCTTCTTATAAACTGGGTTGCTTTGAAGAAGCAGAGGGCTCTTTGCTGGAAGGTTTTCCTCCCTGCAATCATATTTGATCCCCTTCCCTTCCAAGGCAATTTTCACTCTCATACAGAATCGGCTAGCCCAGCAATCCAAGAGAATCACCTCTTCTCCCATTGTCAAAAAAAGAGCTAGGAAAATGACAATTACAAGTTTGAAAGGGGTGTATAATTTAGATTAAGGCTGACCCTTTATAGGAGAGTTTTTAGGCCAAAGATGTAAATACCTCGACAAAGATGGGTATTTTTGTTTTTTTATGTTGTTCCAAAATGTTGGGGGAATTACAAAAGTCCTGCTATGAGCAGATAATTACAGTTCAATTTATAAGACTACTAACTTCTTGGTAAATGACTACTAACTTAGGATCCGTTTGGATCAACTTCTACTTCCTATTTTTTTCCTTTTTTACTTTCAAAAGTGAAAAAAATGAAAGTTTTGATTAAAAAATTTTGAAAGTTATTTTTCAAAATTGAGGCGGCAGGAAAGGTAATAAGAATTTCCTTCTACCTCAACTTTTAAAAGTAACTACCAAAACTTTACACTATAAAAACTATGAGTTGAGCCAAAAGTTTGGATACTCTTGTTTAAAAATAAAATAAAATAAAATAAAAAAAGTCTAGAAATCCAGTATGGGTGGACCTATCACCATACCCGTTTTTCCTAATTCACACACTTCCATGACTTTTTAATAAGGGTCAAGCAATTGCCACTACATAAAATACTCTAGACCCTCCTTTAATTTATATTTTGTAAGGTTTTATGAAAATATAAAATGTTTTTACTAAAACTAATCATGTAGTCTATTAGAAAACATAATTTCGGACAACTTCGTGTAATAAAATTTTTTCAAAATTTGTCATTTAAGTAGACTTTTTGATAATTTTTCATGAAAAATAAAATAATGATTGTAAATGGCTAAGGATTAACAAAAAAAATGGTACATGTGAAAATAGGCCCACCCATCAAGTATACACTTGAAATCAAGTTCCCAAATGTGTCCAAAAAAAAGAAAAAAGAAAAAAAGTCTTCTGGCCTGTTCTGTGATGATCATGTCAATGTTGGAACCTAAGACTCGAAGGAGAACTAGTGTTAGGATCTCAACCAACTACGCTGAGGGCGGCGCGGCTCTGGCGTGTTGATTTGTCCAACACATTGCAAAAATCCAATTGCTGTATACAGTATACACCTACTACCACAAAAAGCATACAATAATTGGATTAAAAAAAAAATAAAATTGGATTGAGGTTGAATTGGCTCGGTAAGCTCAAACAGTCAAACCAACTCTAATTTGGGTTTCATTTTTCCACCAGACTTTGACTTGTGTTTGTATGCATAGGCTCACTTCGATTGGTCCACTTTCAATTGTCATTATGTGAACCCAAGACGGGCAATAGTAATAGTAGATGAGGTTGAAATTAAATCCCATCTTAACTCAAATCTTTTTTGCAAATTTCTCATCCACACATACCATAATAGCTCTTTTTCAAGCCCAAATCCCTCGTGTAGAATCTTCATCTAGTTTTTGATAATAAACAACTTGTATTGATCAAAAGAGGAATACAAATTGGACAAGGAGTCCAATGAAAAGAACCAAAGAAAAGGAGACCAAAGAAAAGAAAAAACCACAGTCCCGCTCCTAACAGCAAAGCATCTAGAATCTTCATCTAGTTCTACCCTATTATATGTTTGTCAAGGAATTTGTATTCCCCTCCATATAGTTTGCCCAGCAGTAGGGTTCACCTTATTATTTGAGTCAATTATTTTTTTTATTTTTTATTTTTTTTCTAGATGAATTTACCTACCTCTTCAAGAAAAAGGGTTCTTGACCAGTTGATGCATAATTCTTGTGACTTTTCTACTTTATTGAGTTTAAAAACAAATACTCAATCCTCAGATGCCGCACGTTTAGTGGAAATAAAGATTTGGCTGATGTTGGCTCCCCCTGCAAAATAGATGGCATCAATGGATTAGACACATGCCACAAAAAAACAAAAAAAAACCCACCATACTTGAAATTTTCAATGCTATGGACTGAATGACTGCTCACCTACAGCGAAATAAACCTACCATATAGACCTCTTCTATGGGCACATACAGCAATAGTTTTTTAAGTGAAAGCCACAGCCTCACTTTTGTGGCTCAAGCTATATCATTTGATGGAACATGTTTAGAATTTGTAACCATAAATCCAATCCCCTCCCCCAACTCCAAAAAATAAAATAAAATAAAATAAAAAGTGATCATACTGAGGTTGATTTTGATTTGGAAGGCGTTCTCTTTCGGAGACTTAGGGTCTGTTTGGTTATCCAATTCGAAATTAAATAATTCAAAAAAATTTACATAGTATTAAAAGCATATTCTACCATCTTGAATTAACAAATTCAAGAAAATGATAGTTATCATCACAAATCAGAGTGGTAATTCAAAATAGTAGTACGTATTTCATGAATTCTTTAAAATTGATTCTATAACATCAACTATAGCGACAACTTCAGCATTTTAAAATATTCTAATTCAAAGTGATAAAGTTATGCCTTCAACCCTATATAAAATTTCTTAAATTATTTAATTTCAATTTGAACAACTAAAAGGCCATTTAATATCTTGATTTTTTTTAGATTCTTACGATGGGGATTAGAAACCTAGAGAAATAGCTGGGTGTGTTAAAACAGAGTGAGTCTTTCATGTAACTGTGGCACGGTCACGTGGTGTCACGGGCCAATAGGAAGCAAGCAAAGTAAGATTGTGAGGCCAAAAAGTATTATGACGATCCTACTTTACTTGACTCTAATCGGCCCGTGACACTATATCAACCCTGTCACATTTACATACAAGTTTTTCTCGTTAGAACATCAATCTCTTTCGACATCAAGAGATACCGCAAAGTCAATAGCCCTCACCTCACCTAGAGGTAATGAACAAGAGAGGATGCTAATCGAATTTTTACATAAATAATTCAGTAGGTGGATTCACCTTAATCTGATCCGCTCGAGCAATCGTTCAACTTGAAATTGACAGGGGATTGCAACAGAGCAAATTTATTAATTCCAACGCAAAATTTTGGAACAATTATGCAGACCTAATGAGCAATTTAGATGGATTCAAAACATCAATGAATGAAACTGTCCAAGGGCATAATTGATTGGAATATAATTCGAAGAAAGAGTATAGTAAAAAAAGATTTTAGCAGGTAAAACTGAAAAATAAAATAAAATAATAATAATAATAATAATAAAATAGAAAAGAACAATCATAAGGAAGCTAAATGTCACGGATCTCTGTCCCACATCGGATAGATTTCGAGGAAATTTTGGGAATATAAGTGGGGAGGGCAATTCCACCTAATAGGCTAGCCTTTTGGGTTGAAGACCCGACCCGTGACAAATGGTATCAAAGCCAACCCGGTCCTTTATTCGATGTCACGCCAAGCGCCTAGGCCCACAGGGTATCGAGAGCGACCAAGTGTGGGACCGTGAGGGGTACGAGGTGTAAGACAGGTAGGCAGGATGGGCCCAACTACGACGAGGGCGTTGTGCGGGTTGGATGGAGGAGAATATCACGGATCTCTGTCCCACATCGGATAGGCACCGGAGGAATCTTGGGGATATAAGTGGGGAGGGCAACTCCACCTAATGGATTAGCCTTTTAGGTTGAAGACCCGACCCGTGACATAAAGCTCGGCAAAAAAGGGAAAAACAAAATTTAGTCCCAAAATTTCTGTAACTTTTATGCGGCCCTGAAGCCTATTCCCAATTACATAAAAGGTCAGACACGAGGACCACCTGATGTATTTGTTAGCTATAACAGACAAATAGAATTAAAACCGGTCACTGTAAGGAGTTCCATACACAATAAGGTAAGGAACAGTCCGCACAACAGTGTCGATTGGGATTGCAAAGTTGACACCAGAGGATACTCCTGTCCCTGCATTACAATGCAAAATCAAAAGCATTTAAAACCTTTTTTTTTTTTGGGTCCAAAATAAAGAGAAGCATTTAAAACTATGAACTGATCTGTTTGCTCACTACATTTTTTATTGTTATTTATTTCTGGAAAAAATTGCTTAAAAGTCAGAACCTCTAAGGCCTCCAACGAATATCAATATGTACATACTGTTTATAGGGTGCTTCTATGGTACCCACAAAGTTTTTAACATTTTGACATTTCTGGAATCTGGCCATTTTTAGGGAAATTCTCAGAAGAGGCTACTGGAGAACACACATTGAATAAATATTATGTCATTTCTGAATTCTCAAATATGATCCCCTTCTGAACCAGTAAGGCAGTAACTGGATTAGCCTAGAAGAAACAAATTATTGAAGGGGTAAAGTTTTTATTGGTCAAAATGCTTAATCAATAGCAATTAAGAAAACGGATGAATGAAAAAGCATCTCTTCACCTTTACGAGTGAAAGTTGCTGTGTTAACTCCAATAACATGACCATATGAATCAATCAATGGCCCACCTGAATTTCCTGTACAGATTTCTATGCATCAGAACCTGAAAATTCATAACATCTACCAATTTCTTTGAGAGGAAGATAATGGAACTAAACTAGAAATCAGAGGAACAAAAGAAAGTCAAGATCCTGATACTTTATTTTCCTACAGCCTATCAAAAGTAACCACTATTTAATGAAGCCCAAGTTGCATGTTAACAGAGTTTGGTAGTCTGTTTGCCATGAGATCATCCAACATTGAATAAAATTGATTGATGATCCAATAGCAAAAATTGAATAAAAACCATCGAAGGTCAAGAAAAAAATTGATATGATGGGTTGAATTGAACATTTATCATTCTTCACTTGCAATGTGCACACACACATGCACACATTCGTTCGCGTACGTGCATGCACACACAAAACACCAAGAACAACTATAACATGGAAGTTCACACAAAGGTTACAAAACATCAAGAAATGAAATCGAAAATATACCTGCATTAATAGCAGCATCCGTTTGGATAGCCCCTCGAATGGCCCTTCCATTTGGTGAGGGTATCTCTCTGCCTAATCCACTGACCACCTGTGCCACACAAATCACCAAGTAAACAATTATTATGTTTGTGAGTGTCTCTAAATCTACTTCATTGCACCAAAGTAGTATGTTCTTTTATTTCAGTTGGAGGAAATGGATTAAGTAATCTCCCTAATATTCAACAAAAGGCATCAAGCTAAAAGTAAACCAATTCTGAGAAAAAAAAAAAAAAAGGGAATTTTGAAAGAAAAGATATCTCGAGTAACCAAAATACTCCAAAAAATTGATTGTGAAAATTTAAATGCTGAATAAAATAACATGCTAGTGCAACTACAACATTAGTAATGGCCTAAGGGAGTTGCAAACTGAATAAGTGTGTTGCCCTGAAAATAATTATATAAAATTCGTACTTCATGAAAGATTTACCCCTGTTGTTAGAGTGTTCTCATATCCATAAGGATTTCCAATTGCAAAACAGCTCTGACCCACGCGTAAATCATGAGATGTACCAAGAATAATGGGTTTCAATTCATTCCCTTCAACATCAACCTGCACATTGGTTGAGCATTTCCAAATCACCACATTGCAAATTAGTAGTAAGGAGCACATAAGCTTATATGAAAATTAATGGAATATAAGGAAACTACATGTTTAAAGTAAATTAGTCCTGTGGAAGGGAAAGAAAAATGGTAGCAGCAACGCGCACTCTGGTGCAAGTTTAAAGCTCTAAAACAATAAAATAAAGACTGAAATAATGGAAGCAAATTAAGGTGACGAAGAAATATTTGAGAAGTATAAACTTTAGCAAAAGATATGAAACTGAATAAACAAAAAATTTCAAACAATACAAGGTGAGGACAACTCTTTTTTTTTTTTTTTTGATAAGAACATTACAATGTTTGGACAACAATGCCTACATAAGGGAACAGGTACCCTATGCTAGGATCTAGATACAAAGGAAGTTCGCTTCCTACTGGTGGGGTTGAGCAAAACATAGTACATATCTATAGCCCCTTTTTTATGCCTAGGTAGTCCCCCTCTTTAGCACTCTTGTATTCTTACCATGCCTTGCAGCTGTTGATCCTGGCATGTTTCTGTCAGCATTACATTAGAATTACAACATAGCAGGTTACAGAATGCAATATTTTCAAGGTACAAAACAGTATCCAGTTTAGCATATAGTTGTTGTTGTTTGTTTTCTCCTGTTGATCTTGTTTTTTTTGTTTTTTCCAGTCTTTGTTTGTTTTTCCTGCTTTTTCTGTTTCTCTCTTTTGCCAAGAGAAAAGAGAAAAGGCCTGATGGTCAGATTTGGGTGCTTTTCCATGCAGAAAACAATCATGGGGGAGTCTACATTGGCCCAAATGGCAGCTGTGAATAAATTCCATGTGTCATTCAACAATGACAAACATAAGCAAATGTTTTAAACATATATAGAGCATAGAAAAGGTAATTATTGGAGGTTAAAAGGACGACCTATCAATTGTGAGGAAAACCAAGGCACATTGACACCTTGAGTGTGTAGTGTCTAATGCTTTTTACTCCAGGTATTAGTTGAAACTAGCATATTATTTACCATGTATTACATATGTCAAAGCTCCCAATCAAGGCTGCTTGCAGGTTTATGATTCTATGACTGAATATTGTCTTTGGGGACCAAAATCAGTAGAACGAACTCATTACTGAATTTCCTTCCTCTAGTTTGATTCAAAAGAGAAAGGTAAATTTCATTTCAGCGTTTTTCTTACCTCCCTGAAAATTAATTAATTAATTAATTATATATAACGCTAATTTTAGAAATATTTATGCAAATCTTTTCAACTTAAATTATATTCTAGAAAATGAGGTCTAATATATAGGCCTCACATCCCGAAGCACAGCTTAAAATCACTGGATCAAATACTTACTAATAAAGTGGACTCATAAATCCAAATGAAAAAATTCCCAGGCATAGATTGATAAAGAAAAAAAAAAAAAAAAAAAGGAAAGAAAGAAAGAAAAGGAAAAAGACAAATAAATTCAATGGAAGTGTAATTGAATACCTTTAATACAGCTAGATCATATGCTACATCAAAACCAACAATCGTGCCTTCCCTAGAAAAGCTATTGCCTCTTGCATCTACTAGAAACACCTGCAAAAGAAGAGCACATATAATATTTCTACACATAAAATGGCCACCAAACTGAGTGAAGAGTGATAATATGCTGTCCAGTTCATTAACCTGTACAAGCAAGAAGTGTTAAAGGAATAAAAAACATATAACAACAAGAAACAGGATAAAACCTTACAACGCTGTAGCCCGCTTCTATCAGTAGCCAGTTTAGCTACAACATGATAGTTAGTGACCTGTCACATACAAAGAAATGAATTTTACGATGAAATTGGAGTGCACACCCATAAGCTATGAGGGAAGATCTAAATATGATGGAGCAGAAAAAATTCACTAGATTTTATGTTTTTCATAGAATTCAAATTTGTATCATAACCAATATATTGAATGAAATTTTCTTCTTCAAAAGATGAATATGATGAGATTATGCATGTTTTTAAGACCTGACTGTCAGTTCACAAAATAAATTTTCTGCATCTTGCTACAAGTTCAGGGATGGTAAAAAAAAGGGGATAAAAAATTTAAAAAAAAAAAAAGAAAAGGAGAGAAAAATCTGAGATATCAGAAGTACGGAAAGGCAACGAAAAAGCGTCAGCATATGATGATATGAAAACACATGATGAATTTAAATATTCAGCTAAAAGTAGGGAATGCTTACAATGTGACCGAACTTATCCCAAATGAAGCCTGAACCTGTTCCTTCAACTTTTGCATCTTCATCTCCAGTAAGCACGACTTCATCAGTAGAGCCCTTCGGGCTTTTGACTATTTCAAGGTCTTTAATGAAAACAACTGATGGTGAAGTTTTCTAGAGTCATTGCAAAAAAGCTGTTACTATAATACCACAAGTACAAGCATGCATGAAAGAAGAAGACTTAAAACAGATAAATTTACTAACGATTAACACCCAGCCCTCTCAAGTGCCACAAATACCAAGTAAGTATTTTGTGACAATATAATATTAACTTCCACAAATACTCTTTGGACCACATTAAACACATATGGACCATAAGATTTCGCACTTTGGAAGCAACTTTAAGAAAGTATATACTTCTACGTCTCCATTCAAGATGTCACATGAAGTAAGAATGAATGATTAAGTGATTTAAAAATAAAATAAATGTCAATGTAACCTCAAGGGAATACTTTTCCATCTATGAAAGTAGGGGCCAGAATAAATTGAAACAAGCAGCTCAAACTCACTCGGGCTAGGCTTAAGAGCTCATTTTATTAAGTCCACCATTGTAAATTAGCTGAGCTCAAGCTCAAACCCAAGTTTCAAACTTGAGTAGCACTAAACTGTGCTTCGTAGCCAAATGCCCAAGAGAAGCAGTTCCCTATATCGAAATGGGCCTTCTTACTTTCTCTTTTAAGAAATTTTCTAGATTTAAGAGGATTTGTGGAGGGTCACTCTCTGGTTGAATGAACTTAAACCTCATAATGATAGGGTAGACTACCCTATGCACCAACTGCTCTTGGCCAAGATTGTTCAGGACCCTTTCCTGCCACCAACTGGCCTCTTCGGAATTGATATCTTCCCATAAAGAGTAAGCATCGGGCTAAGAAGTGCTTGTAAAATAATCTCAAAACCTTGATGGATCATACTTTGATTAAGAAAGCCGACCCCACATAAACTTGTTGGTTTGGAAAACAATGAATCTTGGAATTAAGACCCCTAAGAAGTATTCTAATAAAGATGGTAATTAAAAAAGCTTAGGTGGAACTTTTATTGAGCTGAGCTTGAGCTTAAGCTTGAGTGATTCAAGCTTGCTTGAGTTGGAGGCAAGCTCAAGCTTTAGCATTCCGTATATATCGACTTGAGCTTGAGTCTAGCTTGAACAAACCTTCAAGCCATTCCTTGGCTCAACTCAGCTTGTTTACACCCCAATAGAAAAAGGCCCCTTTTTTTTAATTATCCTAAAGTGCAATTGCTATCTGATTTTTTTTTCTCTTGTTTTAAAGGTGAATCTGATTGCATCTACTGAACTTGAAAATGGTACAGAAGCTGAATAAAATTTCAGTTTTTATGATAACTAAAAGTGATTATTCACTGAAATTGCTTCCAAACACACCCTAATCTTCTTGCTAGATAAGCTTTAATAGTAATGT
The DNA here is from genome assembly GCA_039720395.1 of Liquidambar formosana. Lineage (NCBI taxonomy): Eukaryota > Viridiplantae > Streptophyta > Magnoliopsida > Saxifragales > Altingiaceae > Liquidambar > Liquidambar formosana. The sequence continues at coordinate 13,178,596 of CM077835.1, read as the reverse complement.
GGTTCTAGGGGGGCAAACAAAATAAGTTGTGCTTGTGCCAATATTACATGGATTCATGGAAGATTGAAGTCGCAAAACTTACCCAGAAGGAAAAGGTAAGTGATTCATGCTTACCCAGTGAGTATGTCTAAAATTTCTATTGAATTCTTTCAATCAATCACATGGAAACAAATGGGTCCAATTATAATCAGGAGAGAATACACACACATATATTTAGAAAATATATAAATTTAGAGAGAGAGAGAGACCTGAAAGAGGTTAACAACCCGGTCTTCGTCTTGCTGAAAATCATCTTGTTGCTGGGCAAGTGCAGAATGAAGTGAAGGTGGTGGTGTTGAATTGGGATACAAATTAAGAAGAGAACCCACGACACATGGTGCAAATACTATCATTCTTCGCCTCGTAACGAGGCTCTCATTTGAACACCGTGGTGGTGGCGGCGCTGGTGGTGTATTATTGGCTAACATGGTAGAGGGAATGGGTTGCAGAGAACCCAACACCACCACCACCATATCTCCTCCAACTGAAAATTTGTTTACTAGCCTTTTTTGGGGATAAAATGGGCGTTTTGCGTGGCTTACAATTTAGAATGTTAGGATTTTGTACAGTCGGTTTCTGTGGAGTCATTAGTCATTACAATTACCACTAATCTTTCCGCCATAAAGGTGGAGCGAAAATGGAGTGTGTGACTTAACCAAAAAAATAAATAAATAAATAAATAATTAGTGTGTGTAGGGCAGAAATAGGGTCGATGTAGTGGTTTCTAGTGTTGATTTTGCTTGTTTTGTCTCATCGGTTTTTTCTTCTGTGCTTTTGTTATTTTATTTTACTTAACTCTCTCTATTTGTTGAGGAACTAATGACAAAAGAGTAGAAATATTAAATGTCCGTTTGGATGAGATTCTGGGAGGTCCAAAATCTCTTATGATGGTCCATAATCACTTTTAAGAGTGTTTGGATAAAAAATGAGAAAAGTGATTATAAGCCCAAAATAGATTTTGAGGCCAATTTACTCAAGCTGCCTCCCCCCTGATTCTGATTCAGCTTCTGATTTAGCTTTTGATTCTACTTCTGATTCTACTCTGAAATTCTTCCAAACAGGCACTAAGCTATGTTTACCAGGATAATATTTAAATGGTATTATTGTAAGTATAATGAAAAAGTGAACCACTTTTGCTTCCAAAAAATGAATGTCTATTTGATGGTTAACAAAACTAGTAATTGCCACCAAAAAAAAAAAGGGTATATATTTCCGGTATGTATTGAAATTTTAATGGTTTTGGACCTAATATTAGTCTTGACATGATTTTTTAATTATAGTCTTCTTATTTATTTATTTATTTATATTGTAAATGATCAAAAAGTTTATGTAAACAATAAATTTTAGAAAAATTTTACGTTACGAAATAATTTAAAATGATGTTTTATAATGGACAATGTTTCCAGTTTTCATGAAAATCTTTTTATATTTTTCATAAAATTTTGAGAAATTTAAAATAAGTGTGAGATGAAAAATAAATCTTTAGGAGCCAATAGTACCCCCAATTGTAATTAGTAAGAAGGGGCTCCAAGATTTGCTTTTCATCCCCCAATTACTTTACATTTTAAGGTTTTATGAAAAATATAAAAGTTTTCATAAAAACTGATAACGTAATATATTAGAAAATATCATTTTGAACAATTTTGTAAAATATAGTTTTTCAAAAATCTATTATTTAAATGAAATTTTTAGCCATTTATGAAACAAAGACTATAAATTATCAAAAATTCCCACTTAAACGATAGATTTTGAAAAAACTTTCTTCCCGTTCCTGTTTTTTCAAAATGATGTTTTTTAATGAATATCACGTCCGGTTTTTATAAAAAGCTTTTATATTTTTCATAAAACCTTAAAAGTAAAATAAATGGGAGATGCAAAACAAGTTTTCGGGTGCCAATAGAGGTCAAAACTATCTAACCAGGCTCCCTTCCCCCCATCCCCCACCCCCTTCTAATATACTCCCTTCGTTTCATAATAAGTGTCCTACTTTCCTTTTTGGGATGTTTAAAAATAAGTATCCCATTTCAAAAGTCAATAGACTTTTTTTACTCATTTCCTAAAATACCCTTAAAAAGATTTTCTTTCTTTTTCTAATGTTTTACAAACTTGAAGGCAAAATTAGAATTTCAAAATATATGCATTGATGTGAAAACATTTAGGGGCAATTAGTCACAAGTCCTAATTTTGAGACTTATATTGGCATAAGTACAATTTAAAAACAATTACAGCATAAAGTATACTAAAATAAGGCGGGACAAAAATAGCCTTGACATAAAGTGGGAACATTAAAAACACCTACCTATGATTGTCCCATGCGTAATCTTGGGAGAAAATCCAGCCCAATTAAATATTACTCCATATTCCCCTTTCATAACCATCCCCTCCATTATTGCAATTCGGTAACTATGCCTTCCACCATTATGTTGGATATCGAATATTAAACAATTACACATACATGTACTGTTTCATAATATTCGCGTAACTGTTTTATCATATAACTATTTAAAGTTTAAACATGTAATTGTTTATAATTTCATAATTGGTTTCATGGGGACTCATCTTCATGGAATGCCTTTATAATTGGGGTTCCAACGAATGCATAACCTTGTTGTAACTATTTTATGGGATGCTAAATCACTGCAAAGTTTCATGTTTTGGGGATTTATATCAACTAGATATGGGCACACGTGCGTTGCACATGAATATTATTTAAATAAAAAAATTTATAAATTATATATATATATATATATATATATATATATATATATATATATATATTGAACATGAAAATCTAATTATTTGTTACTTTTGTGTTAATTTAACTTATTAGAATAAACGCTCAACACAATAGGTCAAAATTCCTTCTATTATTAGGAGTTATAGAAAGAATAAGAAATTAGCTAGAACACATGCATAGTAGTGGAGGCTATATAGAATTTATGAAGTGAACATAAATTGTGTTATATTTTTTCCTTCTTTTTTGTTAGAAAATAAACATTCTTAATTGGTTAAATATAAAACATTCTTAATTGGTTAAATATGGGAGGCAAATAAATATTTAAAATTTAAAATAATGATGTAATGGTCAATCAAAAGTGTTTCTAAAGTATAAACTTTTATAGGTAGTATAGATATAATATAATTTAATATGTGATACAAGGGCATCTTTGAGGGAGGTAGCAAAAAAAAAAAAAAAAAAAAAGGTAACAAATCTATCTTTTGTTACCTTACGTAGGCTTTAGCAATTTGCTATTTCAATTTGAGATGTGCATTCCAAAGGGAAGTAGCAAACATAATTATTTTATTTTTATTTTCTATATTTTATATTTTTGATGCTTTTAAATATTATTTAATTTATTTTTTTAATAAGTGAAATTGATCCCTCATAATATAGTTTTTCTTACTTTTTCTATAAAAAAATTCTCAATTTTATTTTTATATGGTATCATCATCTACATTTTTTTTTTGTTCACTTAGAGATTGAAAAGAGAGTGGAGATCGAGATTTTCATTTTATTTTTTTCCTTTTTCTTTTTCCCCCTCCCTTCCCATCAACAACCAAATTCAAGCAAAATAATAATAATAATTATCATATACATATATGACCTATTCCAACAATTTTCACGTTACAATCAAAACACATTCAAGGGTTTTCCTAGTCTACCAAAAATCCTCGAAAACAACCACCCCCAACCACAAACAAATTCAACATTATATGAATTCTCACAAAATTTCAAGAAATATATAATAAAAGTATAAAATACTCACGCAACAGCCCCTTGAGATCTGGTATCGTCTTCATGTATCGTCTCCATAATGTGGATATTTGGTTTGTGACTGCGCTGGGAAGTAGGTGTGCCTCTAACAAGCCATTCTCGTTTGCTAGAGAATGAGAGGAAGAGGGAGATACGAAGTCAACGTGTTTTAGGATTATATGTATAGTATTACATAGAGTATTTGATTTAGGGTTTCTTTTAAATTCCTATTTGTGTTTTATATATTAAGGTATGTATTTTAGAATATATTAAGGTATGTATTTTAGAATTATAGTTTCCATATTACTATATTTCCTATATATGCAGAAGGGTGGGTAGTTGTGTATTTAAAAATTAAAATAAGGGTATATTAGTCAATCAAAAGTTTTTCTTACATTCATCTTTTTATAGGTAGTATAGATATACAAATCTGCGATTTTATTGATATATTATTGGTTAATATTAATGGAAAAGCAATAAAAGTTGTTTTGTCAACCGAATGTTGAGGGAATAAACATGGGAATCCCCATGATTTCCGCAAAAATCGTGGAGAAGATTTGCATAAGGAATCTTGCTTATTGTTAAATGTCAACTACCTACTAAAATACCATTTTGGGCAAAAAGGTAAAGATGGAATTCGTAAATCTAACACACACAAAAATCCCATAAACGGTAATATTTCCATCCATAAGTGGACTTGAAGCCATAAAAGAGATTTGGTAAAACTTAATGATTTACAAAACATAGGAATTGGACTTATGGCTAATTTCCCCAAGCATTTAAAAGGGTTTCATTAAAAAACGTGTTTTTTCAAAAGGGGCACTTATTATGAAACGGAGGAAATATATATATTTTTTTAAAAGCCCATATAGTTCTCTCAAACATTTTGATGGACCAAAAATTAAAGACAGGGTTATATTGCAGGCCGCTGCGTGCTTTTCAAGTAGAGGCATGCAAAGTTTCTAAGCTGATTTAATAACAAAGATGAGCATCCATTTATGAAAAGAAATAACCAAGGAATGATTACCACCTTGGTCGTGGTCTAGTCACACTTGGTTTACTCCCAAATAATTTGGTGGGTACCTTGGGGTCGAAACCCCAAGCTTGCAATCGCCATCATCCATCTTATTAGACTTTGGATAGACATGTAAATACTTGTCCAAAATTTTTCCCCATGTATATAGATGTTTTTGTTGCATTATTCATTGTAGGAATGTGACAATTTATCATCGCTTTTATAAAACAAATGCCTCACTCACCAAACACGTGGACGTGGACCTATATTTTAGACAAATGCCTGTGTGTTTGAGAAAGTGAACCGTTTGTTATTGAAAAAAATAAAAATTAACAAACCATCATGTTAACCACATTCTTCTTAATTTCTATTCTACATGGCAACTATTGCCTTGAAGTAGTCTTAGCAACAACGCTTTCCCTTTCATTGAAAGCGCTGTTACCAGCAACAGTTTCAGATTTCCAAGTCCTCTGAGTTTGACAACGTGCTTCAAGTTGATTGGTTCATTAACTTAAACGTCCCATGTGATCAACCTAGCATTTTTTCAGACTCTGATATGATGTGGGAATCCAAAATGTAGTGAGTTGAGGTGCAAGGCAAGGTCATCTGAAGTTGGCCACACACACAGTATTTCTATAGTGAATTTGTGTAAATGAAGCTCTACATTTGCCAATTTTGTGATGTTTGATGATCTTGGTTTGGATCTGCTATATTTGCCAAAACCGTCCACCTTAAGTGATATAAAATTTAAGGATATATTTACATAAAGTTCAGTCCACTCTTCAAATTTTAAGTTATTTTTCAGCTTAATCTCTATCATCTCGATCTACGCGCTGACCATTTTATATTTGTTTTTGGCGTTTTATTACAAAATGGATGAATTTACTCACTTGACATCCAATTTACCCATTGTTTACATAAGGTGCTGATAATTAAATATCTTTAATTAAAAACATTTTAAATTTAGACAGAAATAATTGATTGGTTGAACTTGGTATTTAATTAAAAACTTTTTAAATGTATATATTTAGAAATAATAGTTCATGTAAGCATTATACCTCAAGAACAATAAGGACTTCAAAACTAAAAATTGAATAAAATAAATAGATAAAGGCCAGCTTTCTTTTTTTTCTTTTTCTTTTTTCTTTTTTTTTTTTGGTAGAAAACGAAATAGCATAGCAAAGTTTACCATACATCAGTCTAGGGTACAAGACCCCTCTAGCATCATCATAAATAATATCACAAATATCAGCGAAAGGAGTATCAAGAATAGTAAAAGGAACAGTCATGAGATGTTCCTGTTTAGCCATCTTATCTGCACATTGGTTCGCCTCACGGTAGTTGTGGGTCAGAGTCATCTCCCAATCAATTCTCAAAAGCAACCTGCAATCATGAATAATGGCATTATATGGGTGAAGATCATTACATTTAGAGGAAATTAAAGATATGACATCCTATGCATCAACCTCGATCTACTTGTAATTTGGTAATGCCACGATTGTGGGCTAGAAGCAACCCATCACGAAGGGCCTACAATTCAGTAGCCACAAATGCCTATGTGTTTGAGAAAGTGAACCGTTTGTTATTGTAAAAAAAATAAAAAATAACAAACCATCATGCTAACCAAACTCTTCTTCATTTCTACTCTGCATGAAAATTAATACCTTTGATCCAGTCATTGATTCATTCATGCACTCTCAAGTCTCAAACGACCTTGTCAATCTTCATTTTAAAATTTGGGCAAATCGAGCACCTCTGGAAAATTCAACTAATGTTTAAATCAAATTGATTGAGTTTCTTTTGTGAACAAGTTGCCATAACTCTACAATTGACAATAAAGTGATGGAGAAGGTTGAATCAAAGGATATATAAATATATATAAAATAGAGATTGTACTAATTTCCTTTTTCCTCATTTAGGCTATGTTTGTTTAGTTGGAATGAAATGGATGATAATGAAAGTTGATTATATTCTTGAAATAGGTTGGAATGGAAATAAATTTGAAATAACTATCTAAACATGCTATTTGATTCCATTCTTATTTAAATTACCTCTTCCAAACACACTGTTTGGATAAAATAAATTAGAATGTTATTCCATTCACATCCGTCTCATTCCAACTAAACAAACGTGACCTTAATTAATATGATTGTGTGTACTCTCTTACGATCATCTTCTAAATTAATCTTGTGTTGAAGGACTTACATGAGGGAATTGGATTCAATGCTGAATTGATAAAACTCATCACTATGCCAAGGTAATCCACACTCTTAAATAAGAGATTGGATGGCTTGGATTAAAAGTTGAAAAGGTTGTCCAATCAGATTATTTTGGTCATTTTAATAGCATATTTTTAACTTTCAATCTAAACTATCTAATCTTTCATTCAAGGGTATGGATTACTTTGGCACACCATTGAATCCAAACCCCTTACATGAACTTTGAGGTTTCTTTTTCTACCGACGAAAATGGTGGAGATCTAACCCAAGGTCCTCATTTGAACAATAAGTAACGATCAAGCGGGGTCAAGTCCACTGAGCTTGATTACATGTTTCGAGTTGGTTGGTCCAAATAAGGAAAATTCAAATGAGTCATGAAAAAAACATCTTTCATTTGATAGCTTAGTAATGACGCGGCCTATTTAAAGCGGTTTTTGCTAGAAGCTAGCGCTTTCAGAACACTTTTTTTTTTTTTTCAAAAAAAAGAATATTATTTTTAAAGCTAATGCCGCTTTCTTTGATATTGAAAGCGCTGTAGCTAAAAGCGCTTTAAGATTTTTTTTTTTTTCCCCCTTTTTTTGTTTTTTCAAGTCCTCTGAGTTTGACTACACGCTTCAAGTGGTTGGTTCGTTAACTTCTGTGTCCCATGTGATCACCTCGACATTTTAAATTACCAGAAAAAATTGCAATGAAAGTGGTCTTATCAACAACGCTTTCCCTTATATTGAAAGCGCGCTAGCAACAAAACACTTTCAGATAATTTTTTTTTTTTTTTTTTTTCAAGTCCTCTGCGTTTGACAACGTGCTTTAAGTTGATTGGTTCATTAACTTGTGTCTCCCATGTGATCACCTTGAATTTTTTCAGACTCTGATATGACGTGGGAATCCAAAATGTAATGAGTTAAGGTGCAAGGCAAGGTCATTTCAAGTTGGCCACACAGAGTGTTTCTAAAATGAATTTAATTGTGTTAATGAAGCTCTACATTTGCCAATTTTGTGACGTTTGATGATCTTGGTTTGGATTTGCCATATTTGCCAAAACCGTCCACCTTAAGTGATTCTCGCTATATAATTTAAGCATATGTTTACATAAAGGCCAGCTTTCTACTTGCACAAAATGTCTAAACTTCTTAACATTTTTTCCCTACCTACCATACATTGCCGTGGCCAATTGCAACTGTCCTTTTTGTAGGAGTCTGGATATTCTTTCACTTCGGCCAGCCACGGCACTAATCCTCTTTTATAAAGTAGGGAATATTGAGACATATGAAACAGTTTGACCTAGCCTAGCCTGGGCTTAAATCAGACTGATTTAAATCCTTATTTAGTGATAAAACTGTGCTGCATAACAAGAAATTCAATTCTAAGCACTTTCACCTGGTTCCGTAGACCATGAAAATGTTCATGCAAGCATCATACCTCAATATAGATAAGGACTTCAAAAATTAAGGAAAAAAAAAAAAAAAAACAAACCATGTTAGTCAAGCCAAGCTGCCATGGCTAAAGTATCCTTTAATTTGAGAAACAATTATATACAATTATATATATATATATATATATATATATATATATATATATATATATATATAGATTTGTACAGGACATTGAAGACGACATATCTTTCCATTTTAAATCTAATCATACTCTCGCTAGCCACGACATTAATCCTTTTTTAAAGAAGTTGGGGTTGATTGACTTGGGCTTAAACCAGATTGATAAAGTCCTAATTCCTTAGCTATGAATTTGTGTCGATAGGAATATGACCTTCATTATGAGTTGGCCGGCAACAAGCTTTTTCACTTTCACTAGACCTAACGGTATATGTCGATATCGATTTGATATTGCTTTACTATGCCGTGTGATGCAGAGAGCGAGAGATGAATGTCCATATGAGGAGAAACTTGTCGAAAGAAGAAGAATAATTTTGGATATAATGGGGCATGCAAGTGCATGCGTGTGAGACTTCACTTGCTTTTATGGCCAAGGAAAATGCGGCCACCCAAACTTTAAAATGGCAATATATGATATTGACTCCTATGTCTAGGTTTTTTGTTTTTTTTGCTAACTATTGACTTACAGAAAATTTACAATATACATGAGAACAAAATATTTAATGCTAAAATCGATGGTTAATTTGAGATGGTATCCCAAGAAAATGAAACATAAGTTTGTCTTTTTGTTTGTTTTATTGATTGGAATCTCCCATCGCTAAAAGAAATTCCCACCGAAATGAGTTCGAAAATCAACCAAACAAAGTTTTCTTTTTTCTTTTTGAACTGGTTTTAGGTTCGAAAATAAAAACACAAATCGAGCACACAAATGAAGATTCCCAACTTTGTGTATGTGACTTTCTCTTTCCTACAATTGAGCCATATGTCAATATCGTGTGCAGTATTTGAGACGCCTCGAATATGGAATCCGACTTATTGTATTTTTTCTTTAAAAAAATCAACTCATTTAAATGATTTTGTTAATTTGACATTTTTTTTTCTTTCTAAGACATTATAATTAAAAGATTGTTACCCATTCAATCAAATTGATGGACTTTAAGATTAAATAATTAATGTTTAAATAAGCTCAATTTCAGAAGATATGATTAAATTCTACCTGGTATTGACCAAATTTCGTAGTTGGTAATGGGGGTCATTTCATTTAATCTGTTATAATCATTGGGGCCACATACATGAATTCCACGTGTCAAAGCTTCATGCATTAGCCGTACACGTGTTAATAAAACCAAATCCCTTGTGAATTTGGAAAAAGACAACCTAATGGCCTTTTGGTTTGTGGTGGAGATCTCTTTAATCAATCATTTACATGATGACTGTTAGCAATTACGTGGCGTACGTCGTGGCAGACACCCAGTGTCTAGATTTTTCTTGCCATGAATTTGCGGCTCCCATGGAGGATCTTGATTTTGTCGTGAAAGAAAATTTCGTTCTTCACAAAAAATAAAAAAATCACTGTCAAAATAAACTTATCATGGCAATTAGATTAATAAATTTATATCATCGCATGAAGGAGCTTGATTGGACGTGAAAGTAAATTACATTCTTCACAAAAAAATATTTATGAATCCCTGGCAAAATAAAATTCTTTTTTTTTTTTTTTGGTTGCAAAAATAAACTTCTTTTTTCTAATAAAGAAAATGCTATGAATGAACCATAGGTATATATTTTCAATTTTTTTTAAAGAAACATTTATTAATGTGGTATGTATTTAGGAAACATTAATAAATTTATATTTTAATGTGGCAACAATCACATAATAAAAAATAAACTAATTATAAAAAAATTTAAAAATACAAATTAGATATCAACAGCATTACTCCACAATACTTTTGATGCTCTTTTAGTTTTATTCATCTATTACTAATTTTGTATATAACTTTTTTTTTTCTTAAAGGTAAATTTGAAATGACTACTTTTGATTAATCTTCTACAAGAAGATGGAAATTAGTTTTATTATACATAGAATTTTGGCTTGAATTTATCATTAAAAGTAGCTATATAACTTAAGCATTTTAATTAATTAAGAGGTTATGTATATAAACCAACGAGAGTTGACCTGGTGGTAAAGAGGTGAACTGTAAATTCAAACATCCTGGATTCGAAACCAGCTAATATTTCTTGGCCAGCCACCAATCAAGGCTATTAACTTGGACGTTAAACGACCGCATGAGCGGTAGCCTTGCGTCGGGAGCGGGGATTAGTCAGAATTTGATAGTTCGGACAGCTTATTGCTTGGCTAACAAGAAAAAAAAAAAAAAAAAAAAATGAGGCTACATATATAAGAAGATATTTCTTGCAAAGGAGATTTCTAATTGGATAATATAGTAATTTAATATATAAGATGAATCTTCTATCTCTTTTTTTAACCATCCTATCACGTGCCTTTCTCCAACTCTCTCGTAATCTTTTTTTCTTTCTTTTTTATTTTTTTTTGCCCTTTTGCCTTCTCTTTTGATAGAGTGATAGACAACTAATAACCACCTTTTCAAATTAAAAAATTTTAAAAATAAAATATATTTAGCATTGCTCTTATTTTTATAAATTATCTTTCATGTTTTTTTTCTTGGCACAAACCTATAAATCCCCATGCATCTGGGTTGAAACTGCTTTTCAGGTGGCAAGAAGATCAAGAAGAGATTTCTTCAAGCCACGTTGATCAAAAGCTCACACATATTAAAATTATTTTTTAAACCACATTTAAAGGCCCTTTTAGAAACATGATTAGCTAATTGTCTCGAAGATTCAAATCGGTCCTTTCACTGATGTGATTTAAAAGTAATTCATCTTTGCCTTTATTTTAATAAAAGTATAGTAAATAAATTTCAAGTATTCAAAGTGGAGATGCTTCTTCCTTTTTTCTTAAGTTTAAGCTGTTGAGACATGAGACTACCAACCTTAGTCATTGTGTTATTTCGATTTTTTTTTAATTTTATTTTTAATAACAAGAAAGTTTTTTGAGCAAACCCGAAACTCATATAAGATTCCACAACTCATAAATTTGGTAAGTCTAAGATTCACGAAAACAATCCACAGCTCGTTCTTCATGTATCAAATCAAGTCCTAATATATTAATTAATTTTCTACTGCTCTGTTTTTTTTCTTTTCTTTTTTTAATTAATTATTTTTTTCAAAAAAATTTACTGTGAGTTCACTATCACATTTCTTAGCAAACAGATATACATCCAACCCCTTTGTCATAGTTCCCTTGCTGTCGTTGTCGATCGTTATCATATTCAATATATATTAGTCTAATATTATCACCATTATCATGCAGTGTGAAATATATATATAAAAATGCATGTGTGAGCAAGGTGCTTGATTAGAAGTGGTTTAAATTAAATAGCCAATACGAAGGTTAGAAATAATGCAAGTCATTAATGAGGAAAAAAAACAACCAAGTATTAGTAATGACAATTATATATCTACGAATAATATTACTCCAAGATAAACATAACAATTAATATAACACCATCAAAATGGTTGCTCCAAAAACTATGCCGAAATTCAATATAATCATTAATAATGAATACTATATCTTAAAAATTTGGGAAGAAAAAAATATGCTTGATCTGCTCAATTGGCCTACACAACAATGCCAGGAGCTCGAGTCAATCTTTTGCCAACACCCGCGTATGCAATCGATAAGGGTTTTGACTAGAAATTTTATACCATAAACCCTTTTATATGTAGTGGCTAGTTTGGTGATCATGAGAGCATAATGATTTGTATCCCATTATATGGATTTAAGGAGAGCTATAGAAACCCCTTTTTTTCTTTTTCTTTTTTGGGTTCATAATAAGGAAGTTCGAGGTTTTAGCCTTAACTAATTAATCTCTTTTATATGTGTAGTTTCTTTATTCTATATGTACAGGATAATTATTAAGTCCTTTAGATTTTGGAATTATCCTAAAGGAAATCAATGCTTTCATGGGAAATCTAAAAACAGAGCAAGTTGGTGATGGTCTTTTGAATAAAGTAACATACAAGATGAAAAAGCAAAATATTTATATACAGAGAGAAAAAGACGCATGCTTACAAAACTCACAAGGCATCTACACTAAAAGAAAACAAAGTGGAGGACAAGATAACAACAAATTAAAAACATCGGAAAGGGGACAACAACACGTCCTGAAACCTCTTCTATCTTCTCTTCCTTTTTTTTCTAAACTTGGCTGAAGTTTGCAGCCCTTTGAAGCCGAATTTGCCTGTTGAATCTCTGAATAAACTCCTCAACTCTCCTATTCAATTCCTCATCTGACAGACTCGAAAACTCATTCTCTTCCACCCTTTGTTCATCAAAACTTCTTGCTTCAATCTTTTTCTCGTTGCATGCTTCCACACGAGGTTTTAAATTTGGTGTGTCTCCAAGAAGTGTTGTTTCTTGGAAATTTTCACTAGGCTTTTCTGGGGCACTTTCGATGACAATTTCCAATTCACTTTCCGGGACTTTGCTCTCATGAACTACTATTTGTTTGATTTCCTCTTGTTGTGGAATTCTCTTCTCGACAACTTCTTGGTAATGAGAAACGAAAACGGATGACGGAGGAGCACTACTTCCAGCTGCTTGACTGCGAATCGCATACTCTTGGTAAAGATCTTGGTTCTGTTTTGACGAGGAGAAAGTGCTGTAGTCGACAGCAATGATGAGGATGAGAGTGTTGGAAATGAAGAACCAAAATTTGGTGTTGTGGAAGAGGGTGGAAGGAGAGAGTTTAAAGATGTAGAAGATAGAGATGTAGGTGCAAATGGAGAGAAGGAAAGCTGAGAAGGATATGCCCTTTGCTTGTTGAGGATACTTCTTGAATTTGTAAGGTTTGAGTGTACTCTCTGCTAGATTTGGAGGTGGTTCAGCCATTTTTTTTGAGAGGAGAGGAGGTTAATTGAGAGGCTCGTGTTGTTTATAGTTTTTTAAGGAGGAGAGGCTTGTGGGGGGTTTGAGTTTTCTAAAAAGAAGAGAGGCTTTGGTTTCAGAAAGTAGTTGGTGGAAGTTCCGAATGGAGGGGGGCCTTTTATAGGGGTTTCAATGGAACAGGAATCATGGGTCTTGATCAAGGTGGCAAATAATTGAACCTATGCATTTACAAATGGCCCCTTGTTCTTCCCATATTTACTACTATGTCCTCACCACTTCTTTCGAAAAAATAAAAAATAAAAAAATTTTGAACTGACTTAGAAAACTAATTTCCCACCTCCAAATTTCGCTGCATTTGTATAATCTTTGTATTTATGCAAATCCTGTTATCTCTAGTCATGAAATGAAGGATTATTTTTTGAGTTAGATGGGAGTTTTAAAGAATTACAAAGTTAACCCTATTGTGTAGTCCAAAGGTTAATCCCTATTTTAGCTCTCCATAAGGACAAAAAATGAAAATAAAAGGATACAAAGAAATTAAACCATTATGTAAAGCTAAAGTAGTCGTTGTTATGGCTCTTAACTCCTCTAAAAAATTTTACTTTTGCTGTACAATAATATTGTCAAAATATGAGGCTGGGTTCCAATTTTATCAAGGGAGAATTATAGATTGGTACAACTACAGGCAAATACTTACAATTCTTAGTAAATGACTACTAATTTTACTAATTGTAATTATTTCTCCGTAGCTTAGACTAATCCGTAATTCCATCTTTCATTATTACATTGGAAAATAAGACAAAACTGGAGGAAGAAGCTTTGACCCAATAATGGCCAAATGACACGCTAAAATTCAGGGGACAATGATATACCAAACAACTGCCAGATCATCATAAAACGACAGCCCAAGACACACGCGGCAGTTTGGCTCCTCAAACTTTATGTTAAATTTAAAAAGTTGCACCAATAATGTAATTTCCTTTATTTTGAACAAACTCTTCTTCTTACCCAATAAATTAAAGGCGAATATCAAAAAGACGACCATACCAAATTTCCATCTCCAACTCCATGACTTATCCAGCAGTGTCACCTAACGGCCTTTCAAGTTTCAATTACGGAGAGTTGTACTGTCTTTATTACTCATGATTGAACGTACGTGTCATGGCTAGAATTATCTTATTATATTATCAATACATCCACGTGGACCAATCTTTGCATGCCAAATCTTAGTCCACACCCATAAGGTACCACCAACTCACATCCATGTCAGAATTTCTTACGTGTTACCAATGGGAGAAAACTTAGATTTTAAGGAAGTGGTTCACGTTAGAATTTCTAGGTTAGACCAACGAGAGAAAAACTTACCGTGTGATACAGTTTATCTGGTATCAGTGGCGGACGCAGGAATTTATTCTAGGGGCGATTTTGTTTGGATAAAATAATGTATGTATTAAACCAAAAAGGGGCATAATTCAAGAATAAAAAATATAACTTGAGTAAAACATGGATAAGAGTTACTTATATAAATGAAAAAAAAAGGAAGGAAAAAAGAGTAGGGGGTCAATTATAAAATCAGAAAGGTTACAAATACATTTTAGAGGGGACAAAAATATATTTTAGATGGGGCATATTTAAAAATATGAGCAAATATATGTACTAAAAAAAAAATCCAATGAATGAAAGGGGTCAACTGCCCCCTGGCACCCCCCTCCCTCCGCCCTTGTCTGGTATCACGAACCAATGGGAGTGGATTATGTTAGAGTTTCCTAATTGTGACTAATGAGATAAAAACTTAAATGAAATTTTTGATACAATTAACGTGATATATATCACGATTGAATTAGGAATATCATGTCATTTTTTGACTCGACATTCTTATTTTGCTGTACTCTGTTTGGGTCGTGATATCATGTAGCCGTATTACAATTACATTGAAAACTTACTGGACCAATGATTAACACCTTAGCAAAAATAATAATAATAACTTACCCAAAAAAATAAAAAATAAAAAATAATAATAATAATAATAACAACCAATGATTAAGAGACGAAAAGCTGCTCTCTAGGTGTGTCTTTTATCTCTTTGAAGTGTTATGTTCCATTCATGGTAGTTTTCGAAAATATACAAAATAAAGGCTGACAATCTTCTCCAAAAATCTGCGAACCTTCCTGATTTTAGGCATATTATGGTTGCTGTGGACCCTTTTTCTAATAGGTTTCCTCTTGTTATCATACACTTGTACCACAAAATTTTTTGATTAGGACCCAACAATTAGTTAATCTCCTTTATGTAGCCGCCATAATCCACATGTTGGTTCCCAACTCATCTTTGAATGTGTGATTGAAGGTAATCATCCATCTTTGATGGCGTCCCATCCTTCCCCTTTTTATGAGCTTTCAAATTTTCAATCTATTGGGGACACATGATTTAAGACTAATATCACATTATCATTTTTATGATATTAATTTTAATGTATTAATATAAATTCAACTAAAAATATATTAAATGCGGATTCACATAAACCGGTTAAAGTAGATTAAGATTTTAATCATGGGTCTGGCCAGCTACGATGATAGTGAAAGCCATAATATAATATTATTCTAACCGTGAGGAGTGGAGAGAGATTATTCATTGTTTCGTATTTTTATGACCTTTATTTGAGCTTTATTGTAAAATGCTGCAACGATAGACTGCCATGCAAGTGTTTCTTTTTCAGTCAAGTAACGTCAAATGATAAATTTTGATTGGTGTCATAATTTTTGTTCTTATCAGTACATAATTCGTCAATGCGTAATTATAATAATAAAACATTTGTTCTTATCAACCCATGATTGTAATTTTCCTTGCTTTTTTGTTTGGATTTCACCTTTCTGTCTCTCAATCGTTTTGACAATTTTTTGCCAGTTGATCAAGACTTGTTAATATTTTAATTATAAGCTTAGGGAACAAGGAGTCGTGGGGGTGGAAACATGAGAAAGGTGGCGCCTGCTGATTGATTACTTCCTAGCTTCTCTTTGTTGCGTGATCGGAGTATCTAGGGGAGTATTAAGCCATTAATCATGTTTAGGCAATAGGGGTTTGTCGTAATGAAAGGCAGACTGCAAAGGACAGGTGGACAAGGATAAGATTTGGTGTGTTGGTTTACATTAGTAGAGCTTTGATCACGGAATGAAAGCCGTGAAACATGGCGCGTGGATTTTTCATGGAAATTGAATGAATCTATGCATCATCATTTCGAGATCAATCTTGTGTGCTTTAGTGGTATTTAAATTGATTTCGTAACGTTTCTCTCAACATTTACTTGAAATCAATTTGTTCACATGACCTATTTAGGAACCCACGAAAATAACTGATGTGGCAAATGATCACGGCTTAAGAATCATAAGTTTTGAATTCGAGTTTTTGGCTTTCCACACTTTTGCTATCTTGCATGTGATTTGTGCATTACAAACAGATTAATTTGGGCTAATGGCTTGGTGTACCTTTTGTTTAACGAGAAAATTTTCCCTCTTGTTTAACGAGGAAAAAAAAAAAAAACTAATTCACATGAAACCGTTAAAAGTTTATTCATTAATTGAAATTTTCAATCAATTAGTTAGTTGTTGTTGTTGTCGTCGTCGTTTTTTTTTTTTTTTTTCTCGTTAAACAAGAGGGAAAATTTTAAATTCTCAAAAATTAATAAGAATTAGTTGTCCGTTTGACATTTGTAGGAATCAGAGTGACCACTAATACCTTATTGAGTTATTGCCAACGCCGACCCTAAGTTTTTTGAGGCCCAAAGTAAACTCCTAAAATCAATCCCCTATACATATTCACACAAAAAATAATAAATAAAGATTCTAAGTAAAATCTACTTGATTTGGTGCCCTGATAATTAAGGTATCATAAAAAATATGTTTTTTTTTTTCTTTTCCTAACAAGGGTTATTAAAATTGGGGACCCTTTAATGAAGTTCTCTCCATCTTTACCAAAAATTAAAATTTAAAAATTGGGGACCTTTACTTTTCACTAAAAATTGAAGGCCTTAGGCGGTTGCCTCGTTAGGCTGTCCTGCTTATTGCTCATGAAACATTGGAATTCTAACATTCACCTCTAAAGAGAACTTTAGAAGTTATCAATTCTAGCTTTTCATGACCTTTTAAAATAATAATAGTTGTTCAGCAATGATTTCTAAGAGTGATAAATTTTGAGAACAAATTTGTTTACTCAACAACATTAATGGGCATTTTTGTCATTTTGAAAATTCAACTTTTTGGGTCCCCCCTTTTGTTTTTCTACGTCTAAGATGATGCAAAATAAACTATCATAGACTATTATATTAAAATGGGGTTTAATTTTTTAATAAAATTTCTTATCTATCTAAACAATTATAATTTTTAATTCTAAAATTTTTTTACCCTTGAACAGGAATGGTGCAAGGTTGGGCAGCCATCCCGATGGGAATAATGTCTTGATGCATTCCATACATGGTACCCAATGATACGCCGAGGAAGCACCCTCTCAAGGTATGTTCCCTAATCCCTATCAAGGTAAAAACATGCGATCTCCTCCAGGCTTGCGTGTCTCTCCATGCGAGGACTTACGGACCGAGTGAGGGTATAAATTAAATAATTATAATATATATATATATATATATCTCCTCCAGGCTTGCGTGTCTCTCCATGCGAGGACTTACGGACCGAGTGAGGGTATAAATTAAATAATTATATATATATATATATATATATAGATATATTTATTTATTTTAATATTAAAGGTATCAATTTATCACGTTAAATGAAAAAAAATAAAATAAAAAAGAGATCAAATGTAAGAATAGATTTTATCGATTGCCATAAATAAATAATAAATAAAAAGAACATAAAAGCAAGCCATTAGAAGTTTGGGCTCGGTTCGGCCAGAAATGATAAAATTTTGGCTTGCATTCAAATTGGATCTATACTAAAACTTACATTAAATGTAAAAGGTTTTTATTGACACTCCAAGACTTTCTTTGCAGTTTGTACTCCCTAATTTTGATAGTTTTTCCAGGTTTTATAAAAAATATAACGCTATGTTTGGATACCCTTTATTTGGTTCATGAATTTTACCAAGGAAAAAAAAAAGGAAGGGAAAAAAAATGAGGAGGAAAGAAAATGAAAGGAAAGGATAAAATCATATCAAGCCAAAATTATTCCAATTATTATTTTTCTTCTAATTTTCCACTGCAACCAAATAAAGAAAAATAAAATTCCTTATATTTTATTTTTTTTCCTTAATAAAATCCACAAACCAAATAGAGCCATAAGGAATTTTTAGGTGGAATTTGTTTTTGAGATAGAATTTGTAATATTTTTATAAGGATGTCCTTGTAAAAATTTTACAAATTCTATCTCAAAAACAAATTCCACATAAAAATTCCTTATCCAAACATAACGTAAAAGATTTAATGAAAAGTAGCCATGTGGTCCATTAGTAAATATCATTTTAAACAACTTTGTAGGAAAAAGTTTTTCCAAAAATTATTGTTTTAAGTGGACTTTTTAGATTTTTACCAAAAAAAAAAAAAAAAAAAAACTGTAAATGGCAAGAAAAGTTTACTTAAAAGACAAATTTTGAAAATAACTTTATTTTACAAAGTTATTCAAAATTATGTTTTTCTAAATGATACCATAACTAGTTTTCATGAAAACATTTTATATTTTTTTTAAATCTTAAAAAACCACAAAGGATTGGAGTGCCAAACAAGTCTTCGGTTATGAATAGAGGCCCCCTTAAATGTATGGGATTTCAGTTGGGCTGACCTTAATTCAGCCGATCCACGTATTCAAATTCATCCGGATTTCAACGGGCTTTGTTCGGGCTTGGCGTGGTGTAAGTTCCCAAAGCCCATATAGGCCCACCAAAACCTGCCCACTTGTTACTAGCATAGTAAACCTAAAAGCTAAACCACACAGAATTACTAGCTTCGAATCCCGTGCAATGCACGGATTAATTTATAAAAAAAAAATAATATTATTAGCAAATTAGAATTTTAATAGAATATTTATTCTCTAAAATAGTAAAATGTATTTGTTAATATAATATATCAATTAAATTTAAAAGATATAGACAAAAATAATCTTTGATATTCAATCAAAATTATTTTTGGTGTGATGTTAGCATAATGTATCATACAAAATTTAATTATATTCCCGAAAAAGATAAATTATTTTGAAAAACAATTAATTTAATGATAGAAACTTATAAAAAATGAAGAAACTGACACGTTATAATATTTGGTGGAAAAATATTAAAATTTTCTAAAGCTTAACCCATCCCACAATCATGGTTTTAACATGTTGGTATATACCAAAGCAAGTATAGTCTTTGAAAGTATCTCGAAATCCGACAGTGCAGATTTTAGAATGCATGACAACGATGAATCTTAACCAAGTTTTGAGTGGGTTTCACGAAGAGTGAAAAATCATGGGAAAAAATATTTAAAATTTGTTTGAGATTAGAGCATAAAAAGATGATAGAAAAATCTAGACTGAGAAAGAGAATAGGAGAAAAAAGTCAGAGGGAGAAGAAAATAAGAGAGTATAAATCTTTTCAACTTTATGTAATTAACCATATGGAAGAATTTTGATTAAAATAGATTTCTTTATTTTTTATTTTTTTTTTGGTATCAGAAGCAAATCGGGAGAATTTGAAAATTTCAGCGGATCGCGTTTTCATTTTTAATCCTTCTTTCCTTTATTTGTCTCTCTTTTTAATTATGAATATTTATAATTTTATATTTTCAATTTTTAGAAGGAAAAATGAATAGGCATAAAAAAAACAGAAAAATATAACACAGTCTATTAAGTTTGGGTTGAACATTGTATAGTATGAGTTTTTAATTCTCACACATAAAAACAAAGAAATATGCAATAAATACCAAGCGTTAACTTATTTCTACCGCATGAAAATGAGCAAATAATACCAACAAAAATAAAAAAGGAAAAAAAAAGGTGAGAAATTTATCTTTTGGGGAATTTATCTTTTGGTGACCATTTTCCAACTTGATACCAAACAAAGAAAGTTAATAATCCTTTTGAAGCACCTATCAAGTCAATTTGTGATAAGTTGACAAATAATATCCTTGTTTGGTATTTAGATGGAAAGTGATGACTAAAAGTAGTTGTCTCAAAAGTCACTAAAAGTAACTTTTTGGTAAAATTACATTGCAGTGACTACTTCCCAAATTAATATGAAACAATAGAAATTAGTTGTCATTTTAGCACACATTTGTAGTTAATTTGTAATAAGTTGATAAAAAATATCCTTTATTGGTATTAGATTAAAAAACGATTACTAAAAAAGTAATTTTCACAAAAGACAATTGTGTCCTGTTTCAACCTGTGAAAAAAATAAATAAAAATAAATAAAAAATAAATAAATAAATCATCTCATTTTGACACTTGGCACACAAAGAGATGCCATTCCTCCGTTTTAGATTAAATATTAAATATAATAGATTGCCTTTGTTCCGGATAAAGTGCGATAAAGGAATTTTTGAAGTCACAAAGAAGAAATTTGGCATATATTCTTACTTTTTCGGGTCCCATTTGTCCGGAATTGAATTCTGAGTTGATAAAACTCATCGTCATGCTAAGCTAAAGGGATTAGGGAGGACGACGATACGGCGTTTTAGCCCGTTACCCAAAGAGAGCCCCTGGTATGATCGGGGGCCGACTCCTGCACAAGGTAGAAATGTAGAATACTCGAATCGTTCTCAGACCTCCAGTTATCTCTCAAAAGCGCTTCCAATCGTTCTCACCCTTCTCTCGAGGGCTTCTTCCTGTTATTCTTCTCGTTCTTCGAATCGTCCTCATTTCCCTAACCCGGAAGAGGAGGCAACGAGCTGTTGGCGACGAGTTCTGTGAGTCTCCAGTCCTTCTACGGCTACTCTCATCCGTAAGCTCCCTCCCTTTTTCCATACATATATTAAGTCCGGGTTGCCATTGCAGGGTGATGAGTGTTTGGCTTTGATGGTTGAGAGAAAAAGCCAGCATGTGACTGGTGTTGATTGATTGCTCGAACAGGCTGAGAAGTGGGGATTTGGACTTGGGTAGTAGAAGGGAGGTTGGTGATTGGATTGGGAAAGTGGGTTCGTGAGGGTTTTTGGGTTTCTATTTGTTTTGAGTGCATCGTTGGTGTTCATCAGTTTTCTAACATGGCTCTTGTGTTTTTGACTAATAATTAGATTTTTTATCTTTAATTTTTATGAATTCTAGATTGAGGAGTGGGGATTTGGACTCGGGTACTCGAAGGGAGGTTGTTGATTGGATTGGGAAGGTGGGTTCATGAGGGTTTTGGGTTGAATGAATGGTTGGTGTTCATGAGTTTTCTGACATGGGTCTTGTGTTTTTCCACTAACTATTAGTTTTTTATTTTATTTTTTCATGATTTCTATGAGATGTTCATGAGTATTCCGAGATGGTTATTCTGTGATTTCCTTAATTTTTAGTTTTTATTTATTTATTTATTTATAAATTTAATTAGTTGATGATTTTAATGAGTTGGGGGATATATACTAGGTATTTGCTTATGGATTTGGATTTTCCTTGCAATTTGATTATATTAATCCTTTTGGATTAGTTGTGAAGATGCTTTATCCCTCTTTTCTTGTTTGAAGAAATGGATCTGGGGTTTCTTCGACTTTGGATTATTTTCATGATATTCACAATCAATCTGTATTGGGTTTGGTGGGATCATTCTGATTTTCTTTTAGGGCATGGGCTGATTTGTTAATTCGAATTTTATGCCTTAATATATTTTATCTTTACATGTGTGAAATTCGCAATGCATTTCCAATCAATCTGTATTGGGTCTAGTCCTAGGTTAAAAAATAAAGAACCGACCTCTGTTTGATTCAGTTCTGCGTTGAGGCATTGGGTAAACCGACCCAACCCAAGAATTGACCTTATATATATAAATATATATATAATATAGCTTTAACTATACATATGTATATATGTTATATTATAATTTATCCAATTTCAATCTTCATTTTGTTTCCATATTTTAGAAAAGTATTTATCGTCTATAAAATGTAATAAATTTTTTTGATTTGATGAAGTAATAAATTTAGGTCTTTTATTGATTTATTTCTTAGATATTTATTTTTTGAAGTAATTTTTAATGCTTTGTCGTAATAAAAAAATATGATATATTCTTTACAAATCGAACCAACCCAAACCAAACCGGACTTTGCATGGGTTGGATTGGGTTGGTTTGGTTCTATTTCTTAGATATTTATTTTTTGGAGTAATTTTTAATGTTTTGTTGTTATAAAATATACATATATATATAGGATGATGATCAGGTAAGCACGTGTTGATATAACTTATATCAAAACCTGCATTGGGAGTTGTACCTTGTGCATTAGTGGGATGTGAGGTGCATTGAATCAATGCAAGGGGTACAACCCCTAATGCATAGTGCTGATGTAACTTATATCAGCACGTGCTGATGGGATCACCTCTGTATATATATATATATATATATATATTCTTTACAAATCGAACTAACCCAAAGGTCCCAAACCGAACTTTGCATGGGTTGGGTTGGTTTGGTTCTACTAGTATATGTTTTGGTTCCGGGTTCGCAAAAAGAGAACTGACCCTTTATTGGTTTGGTTCTAGGTTGAGACCAACCTGAAGCAAGTTGCACCCTTAATGGTGACAGCCCATCCCCCACTTCCCCACTCCACCCCACTGCTCGGGTGTGTGCGTGCACACTCACAAACAAACAAAAACTTGGTGAGTCGGGTTGTTGACAAAATTACACAGAATTTGATATGGTTGGAATGAGTTCACCTTAAACAGGTGGGTTCATGGTATGAGAATTTCTTACCCAACCTGGTTTAAACCAACCTAAAGCTGTCCGCTTGCCAGTCCCATCTCTTAGAAGCTTATTAAATGGAGGAGAATAGGAGATGGTTCATATTTTCTCTACCATATAGATTTATGGTCTTATGCTACTCAATATAACCAAAAATCCTATACAAGGGTTTGAGTATCTGTTGAATAATGAAATCACTGCGTCTAATTCCTGAGGCAAGCCTGCAAGATTCAGGGATTTTTCCTTCCTATGTCAGGGATGAATAATTTTTTTTTATCTCTTCTGTTGATTTATTTTCTTATTTGGTCTGCCCTTGAAGGCATTCAGAGCTTTAATTAATTGAAGTTTCTAATTTTATCTAGTTTTATTATTATTATTATTATTATTATTATTATTGCACTGGTTTCTTTATGAAGACCATTTCCCTTCTTTGTATTGTAGTTTTCACAAATTTATAGTTTTTAATATCTCTAATAGCAAAGGGGATTTCCACTTTCATTTGCAGGGGGGAACTTCCTTCTCTGATTTTTTGTGGAATTTTTATTGATCAAGTATCCATCCAAGAGGAATAGAGGCCAAGTGAAGAATATAGTCTTTACTTTAAGGTTCTTATACTCAATACCATGCTTAAGGTTCCAGATCATCAAGTTGGAGGCCATGAAGCCCGTGATGGAAAGCTTGGCCCATTGATAGATGATTCAGGGCGATTTTACAAGCCTCTCCAGAGTGATGGTCGTGGGTCCAAGGAGTTGGCTTTTTATACGTCATTCTCTTCTGATGCTAGGATTCCAGATCACATCCGCCGGTTCTTCCCTGTCTTTTATGGCACTCAGCTTCTAGAAGCATCTGATGGATCTGGCTTGCATCCTCACCTCATTTTGCAAGATCTTGTCTCAAGTCGCCACAATCCATCCATCATAGACATTAAGATTGGTTCCAGAACATGGCATGCGGAATCGTCTGAGGACTATATTCAAAAATGCCTTAAGAAAGATAGAGAAACTACGAGCCTGGCCTTAGGTTTTAGGATATCTGGGTTGCAGATCTATGGAAGCAAAGAAGCAGAATTCTGGAAGCCTAACAGGGAGCGTGTCAGGAATTTTTCTGCTACAGATGTTAGGTTAGTTCTGAGGAAGTTTGTTTCTTTTAACTCAACTGGAGACTCGAACTTGGACCCTGATTGTTCTTTTGCATCAACTGTTTATGGTGGTTCTGCTGGGATTTTGGCACAACTGCTGGAGCTAAAAGCATGGTTTGAGGATCAAACCATTTTCCATTTCTGTTCTTGTTCGGTTCTTTTGATGTACGAGAAAGAGTCAGTGCTGAAAGGAGGAAATTCGGGTGCAGAAGTCAAGCTTATTGATTTTGCGCATGTTGTGGATGGTAGAGGTGTTATTGATCATAACCTCTTGGGTGGGCTCTGCTCTTTGATAAAGTTTATCTCAGAGATATTAACCAATCCAGATGAGTCCACAACCAAGGCTTGTTTGCTGGACTCAGAGGAAAACCACATCTGTTCAGATAATTGTACTGAGAAATAAAACAATGCTCACATTTTTAGTCTTATTTCCCCTTGGCTTAGCCTGCCGGTCATAAGATTTGCTTCGTTTGGTATGTTTGGAATCTAATTGTGAACTTCATTGAGATTGTATCTTTGTATTTCAATTACTTGTTGAGCAAATTTCTGCACTTCCGGCTGAAAGGTTGGGATATTTGGAATTTCAAAAAATCTGGTAATGCCTCCAAACGATCAAGTTCTGATTTGCCCATATTATTACTTCATCATTAATCGAGTTGTGGCTCATCATTTTTTGGTTGGCTCTATATTTTCACTTAGAACTATATTAGCTGCATTTATGAATATATATGATTAAAACCAGCATGCTATGTGAGGTGTGAACCAATCATATTCTAGTATTGACTGTCAGTGTAGTGTGCATCTAATAATGTGTATACAGGCGGGTTTAAGTAGATGGAAAAATTTGATTGAATATTGTTGAATGTGAGAGAATATTGAATTTTGATCAGGACATGTGATTAAATCACATGACATCTTATAATGAGATTTTTATGTAAGAATTTGGTAATGTGTGTTGGAGAATAGTAACCTCTATAGTCCATGTTCAATTGGAAAAAATTGAAGTTGGTGTCAGTTCTTTCCAAGTATTTTTACTGTAGGAGAATAGTAACCTCCATCATACATGTCCAACCAGAGAAGAGTGAAGTTGGAATCAGTTCATTCCAAATTGATCGGCATTTTTATTGTGTGCCTTGGATGGGTGTGTCTCACTAGACACACCACATCAGGCACATGCTATCACATAAAATTGCTCCATTTTGATTAAATGGAGCCCAAATGGGCTAGGCCTTAAGGGGTACAAACACTTGCAAGGTCTGCACACAACAGACTAGACAATCCCCAAGGGGGAGAATTCAACCCAAGAAAATTACAAGATGTCTTATCCCCTTCTTTTGCTAAGAAATCTCTCACGGCCATCATGCACGCATCATTTAACCAAGAGTGACTTTTCCACATAAACACTCAAAACATTGAACCACAGAGTGACTTTTATATCTTTAATAGCCGTGTTCTCATGTCTGGATTTTGGGCCATTGCTGTGTCCAACAACACCTTGTGTCCATGCCCAAGTGAGCAACAATGTCTGTGTCAATGATCATAGAAAGTATTATGGCAATTGTACTCAAAGAGGGTCTGCTGGAAAAATGGATAAGGTATTCTGTTTTGGTGGAAATTTTCTATTTGAGAGAATGGCATTTATCTGGCACATAGAATGACGTTTATTTTGTTTCCAAAGCATTGAGGATGTTTGGCAGGTCTGTTGGCACTGGAAAAGAAATGGGTTCTTCTGTGCTTCTCAACTCTTCACAAAGGGGGAACATGTTATTTATATTTCATTGTTTCCCTCTAAGATGTTTATATCATTATTCAATCTTTTTTACTTGTCCCTACAGGGTGGTGATTTTTCAAACCCTTTCACGTTCCCTTTATGTCTTTCTTGTGATGAATGCAGATGCTCTGTTTAACTTCTTTTTTCATGCCCAGACTTGTAAGACACGCCCTTCTAATGGTTTGCAGGCACTGGTGGAGAAAATATTTATTGAGGGAAGTTTGCAGGTCGGTTTTTGCTTGTGTGTTTGAACATCCAAATTTGCATGTTCTGTCAGTTTTATGTCATAATTCATTCCCCAGGGGTGGTCCAAACACAAATGGTCCAACTTTTCTTTATAACCTTCAAGCGTCAACCCCATCTTGATGGTTACATGATCTGTGCTTGTTTTGTGAATGGTTTTGGCTCTGTTTAAATCTTTGCTCATAACCCATTTAACCTGCCTTCATTTGTCATTCCTACTTTCTGCCATCTTGGAGAACTCAGAATTAGATTATTATATCTGATGATATTTTCACTTATTGAATTGCATGCCAGGATGCATGTTGTCTTTGGAAAGGTCGTACAGGCAATGTACATTATAATTTATAATGAAGAAAATTGAACGGTTGGGAACAACCGAAGGAAAACCTGCAGGCTTGTAAAAATTTCTTGGACATCAATTAATGCAAAGTGGACGGTAACCTCACCCGTCTTCAAAGAATTAGTTTGACTAAAAGTCTAGATCTAGATACCCTACTGGTTGAAAAAAGAAAAAAAAAAAATTTGTTTTTTATGGGTGCTTTTACCATTACATTGAAGTAATTGATCCATCATCTTGAATCAGGTCTATCATCCTAACTGATGGCATAGGATTAAGTTTAGGATTAGCTGAACTTGCACCATCTTATTTTTTAATAACATTTGCGATCATAGCTACCAATTTCTTTAATGGTCCCATTCATTGCACAATGAATATCTATAGGAAATTGTACATATATGGAACACCATTAAATACCCAAATGCACCTGAAATAAGACAACCCTAGCCAATTTATTTGAGGCAAATTAGTGAATTGGCAAATTAGATTTTGCTAGTTTTGGCTATTGATTGTAAAGCCTGTTGGCTTCATTTTGCTGACAGCCTAAGACAACAGCTACTAGAGTAATTAAAGATAATTTTCATGCTGGACGCATATATAGACTCCTGAAGTATGGTTTAGAGTATAGTTGTCTTGGCTTAGCCCTAGTAGCATTCTAAGTTTCAGTCGGAGTGGGTTCAAATCCACCAATTTCGTTATTAAAAAAATTGATAAAATAAAACAAAAGAGGATCTGTTGCTCCAATGTCTTTATTTTTTATTTTATATATTTTTTTCCAATATAAGTTTTTCTTTTTCCCTCCTATCCTCATTAACCCTCCTCCATACTCATAATTAAAAAATGTGCTCGAACCTTAGCATTTGTCAAATCTATTGCTCCAAAAGCAGAAGTCCATTCTCCCCCAACGTTTCTGATTTAGACTAATCAACTTCAGACAGAAAGTCATACACACTGGATTAATAAGCCCACTCGTGTTAGAAACCTTTGTTAAATCAATCTGGGTGCACCACCAGAATCTCTCTTTCGGTGTTCCTTTTGATTTCCACATACATATACGGTATGATATTGAACACATAAATGAAGATACGTATGATGACTTTGTATACATAAATAGATAAATGTAATGAGAGAGAGAGGGAGGGAGAGAGAGAGAGAGAAAGAGAGAGGACAGTGATCCCTGAGAGGCATGCTTGTTCGGTCGGCCTCATAGGCCTCATAGGATACACGAGATTAGAGATAGAGCTACGTCCTGTCAATTTTACAGTTCCTTCTTTCATGGAATACCAATCTGACCGTTTCTGACGATTTTTTTCCCTCTAATAGCAACTCTTGTTCCTCCCTCAACTTGTCCCTTTCCATGCAAAACTACTTACACTGTCATACTCACATTGCCATTTACAACTGTGGGAAGCAAAGGCGACATCTTATGGTTCCTATGCAGCCTTGCACTGACATAAAGGGTGAGGTGACATATATTCCGATCACCCTTTTGCCCTTTTGCTTTGAAAAATCAATCAACAAAAGTTTGTATTAAACAAAATAAAAGCATGCCTCTGTCCATGCTCTAAAGTCACTCCACAGTTTTATACTTTCATTTTGTGGGTTTTTGTTTACCAGTTTCTTCATAGTCTCTCATGGCTTCCATGTCTCATCTTCTTGTAGGATTCCTTGTTCTAGCAGCTGAGGTGATTGCCTTACAAAACAACTCAGACGGTGGTGAAACAGGGATGGAAGCAGAGGAGCTGTTTGGGCTCTTTGAGGTTTTGGATTCTCTTCTAGAGGACCCCAACTGGGCCCAAGTGCACCCACAGCCTTGTACTGACACTCCATGGTCTGGTGTTCAATGTGAGGTGGGTCAAGACCCACCAATCTTTCATGTCACAAAGATTCATATCGGCCCTGATGTTGTTACCCCACCTTGCAAAACCTCTGCTCTCCTATCAGAATCCTTGCTAAAGCTACCTTATTTGAAAACCCTTTCTATATTTAACTGTTTTTTAACATCAACAGTCACTCTTTCTTCAACTCTCTTTGGTGCATTTTCTTCCTTAGAGCACCTAGCACTTGAATCCAATCCAGCCCTCTCTGGAGCAATTCCTGCAAGTTTAGCAGAGGTGACTAGCTTAAGGGTCTTAAGCCTTTCACAGAACAATCTACAAGGTGATATCCCAAAGGAGCTTGGTGGGTTGGTCGATTTGGAGCAGCTTGACCTCAGTTACAACAACTTAAGTGGTGAAATCCCTGCAGAGATTGGAGCATTGAAGAGCTTGACCATTTTGGACCTTAGCTGGAATGGT
Source organism: Liquidambar formosana (assembly GCA_039720395.1). Lineage (NCBI taxonomy): Eukaryota > Viridiplantae > Streptophyta > Magnoliopsida > Saxifragales > Altingiaceae > Liquidambar > Liquidambar formosana. The sequence continues at coordinate 13,149,570 of CM077835.1, read as the reverse complement.
CTAAAAGGGCAGGTGCCCTGTTCTTTGGGTCAGCTTCAAATCCTACAAAAGATTGATTTGGGATCAAACATCTTGGTTGGAATGATACCTCCAGATTTAGGGAAGCTAAAGAGGTTGGTATTACTAGACTTGAGCCATAATTATTTAATTGGGCCAATACCTGAAACCCTCTCAGGTATGGACAAGTTAGAGTACTTATTAATTGATAACAACCCTATAAATACGGGGGTACCCCTGTTTGTAAGGGCCCTCAAGAAGCTTAAAGTATTGAGCTTTTCAGGATGTGGGCTCACAGGACCTATACCCACCTATTTTTCTTCCTTGAACAATCTCACTGCTCTTTCTCTAGACAACAACAGCCTCCATGGATCAGTCCCTCCAAATCTAGGGTCACTTCCAAGTCTAGATCAGCTAAATTTGAGCCAAAATCAGCTAAGTGGGGAGCTATCACTCCCAGAAGAGTTCATTAACAGGCTTGGGAAGAGGTTGGATGTCAGAGGAAACAATGGCCTATGCACAAGCAATCAACTGTACAAGAAGAAGAACACATCCATGTATCTTGCAAGTACCCCTGCTTGTTTGGGTACAGCAAGGTCTAGCATTAACAGAACTTGGGCTGATGAACACCCAGATGATTGCAAGGGAATGAGGCCATCTTGTCACAATGGGAAGATAAGTTCAAACTCTCCAATGCTGGATCAAATGCTTGTTTTACCTAGTTTTGTTGCTTGGTTCTTCCTATGTTTCTTATTGCAACACTGTTAGGCTCTTTTTTCTTCTTCTTCTTCATTTTTTTTTTCTATGGCCATTAAGTTTTATGGGAAACTGGTTTATGTTGCAATCACCATTCATGGGTCAATTTCTTTTACGAAAAATGCATGAAGAAGGTACTGAGTTTATGTACTGGTTGCAAAATCAGTAGTTGAATTGAATTACATACAGGTGTAGAAATTTCACCCAAAAAAAAAAAAAATACAGGTGTAGAAAGCTTTACCTCTAGTCTTGGATTATGGTGCATGGTTTATTTATTTAATTTTAAATTGTTGTTTCTGTCTTGTGTTTATTAAAAAGGCCGAGTCTGCAGCTCCATCAGTGAGTGGTGTTGTCTGTTACAGCCTTTCAGTGATAAAAGCAGGAGTGTCTGATCGAATATCACTATAGTCTATAGAGCATTCTCCTTTGAGAAGAGGAAAGATAGGCTCTGCACCTGTTAGGAGAGAGAGAGACAGAGGGACTCTGAGACTTGGAACAGGTCTACATGCACGCCCAAGCCTAATGAGCTCCATAGCAGAAATCCTAGAAGACTAAAAACTAAGAGATGCCAATATGCCATGCCGTACAGCACTACTGTGAGTACATTTTTAAGCATAGAAGGAGAAAAGAAATGCAGACTCCCATGTGACTAATTCCTACCCACCATATCAATTACAGTAGGCTTTGTGAAGACGTGATGGTAATCTCCTCAAGGGAGAGGTTTTTGGTGAATACGTGACAATTAATCCTACGCACTATATCACTTTTTTTTTTCTTCCCATTTTCCCCTGAACACGCATCGATCCTCTCTCTCTCTCTCTCTCTCTCCCTCTCATATTCTCAGACCGCAATTCACTTTAGGAAATTTCATTAATCTTAGCCTATAAGAGTAGATTCTTGGCTCCCCAATGTGCCCCAGGTGGCATATCCCTAGAAAAGTATTAAGTGCTTTTCAGCCTGGCTACTTTTACTAACTTTTCAACCCCACAAACAAGAAGAGTGCTAGAGACCACATGGGTCTTGAATGTGCAACAATTCCTCATGCGATTGTATGTGAAGAGAGGTTGTTTATAAGTGACATCTATATATACAAATACATAATAGTATGCACATCTTTTCCTTTTGATCAAATCTAATGTGGGATCCATGTGTCTTTTAAGATGAGCCCATATTAGAATGCGTTCGTCTCCATGATTCAAGCTATATATTTATTTGGCCAAACCATTAAAATTTGAATGAGAAATTAATTTCTAAAGTCACCACATGAAGAATTGGTTGAAGGAAGGTAGCATTTAAAAATTTAAAAAAAAAAAAAAAAAGAATTCTTTAGTGAATTTATATACACCTACTTTGGGCTTGGGTTTGGGCCACTCAAGTTTTTTTTAAAGGGAAAGACTTAACCAAAGATGGGCTTCAACCAAAAACACTGTGCCTTCCCACAACCCACTTTACCTATGTATGGGGGAATTACAAATAGGTTTGACTACAGGTAAACAATTATAATTCAATACAAATAATTATTAACATATTAGTAAATGACTATTAACTTAATTAAGAATAACAAGTAACTGTAATTGAATTGTAATTATTTGCTCATGGCCAAACCAATCTGTAATTCCCCAAGAGGCAAAATTTTTAAAGCCACCAGTGTACAATCGTGTCTGCTGCTACTCCTTTCCATAAGTCGCATCTTATCGCTCATCCGTGATACGTCTAAGCATTTGAATTCCTTATGCCTCTACTCCCCTCGAGGATAATATGCCAACTTCTTAGGACATTTACCTTTTTAAACTATGAGCCCATGCCATGCACACTGTATTTCATATCAGCTGTCCTATACCCTTATTAGCTTATTTATAAGGAAAATGTTATGTACAACATTTTAGGTGTAACAGTGAAATACAGTATCTTACGTAATATTATGTGTATGAATTAAAATTCTCTCGATTTATTTAACAAATCTTTTTTTTTTTTTTTTGATTGATATAGATTGAGAAATGAGGGTGCTGTATGAAGGGTGTTTTGTATTAAATTGCCCTACTTATAAATATATCGAAACATCAAATTCTCAAAATTTTGAAATAAGCCTCTTCACATCATCAACCAAATTAAAAATGCTCCAATGCTTGTTAAATTCACCCCCCTTGGATTCCTTTAACAATGAGTCACCTTCAACTATAATACCCTGGACGCCTTTCCTCCAATCTGCCACCTTTACCATTTCCTCTTATGCCAACTTTCCAAATTATAATATGAGAAACCAAGTTCCATGTATGTATCAAGAAATCCAAAAGAAGAAATTTTCCACTTCTTAGTTTCAACGAGTGTATGGCACCATATTCTCTTGATAAAGAAATGTTGCGTTGAAAGGAAAATTTCTTGCTTTTTTCTTAAAACCACAGTAATCATGGTCATCACAAAGATAACATCATTTTCATCACCATCATCCATTGCCTTTTTCTTCCTTTTTCTTTTTAATCCATATTAGTGTCATCGTCATCTTTGATACACAGTGAAGAAAGGACAAAAACAAAAGAAACGTGTGGAAGTGGTGAAGCTCTTTGTGTTTTTATTGATAAAGAAATAAGGCCTATAAATAGGCTTTACATAGAACTTTTCATCCTAGCACTAGCCACTACTCCTATAGAATAGGATCACACTTTCTCAGCACTAACCACAACTCCTATCAAATAGGATCATACCTAAAACACTTTCTCAGCACTAACCAAATAACCAAAATAGCTAAAGACTCGGTCAAATCTACTAGAGCTTCCAATAAATGAAATAAAACATTTAAATCTTAACACCCACCCTTAAACTAAAATTTGCAAAAATCAGTTTAAAGGAAAATCAATCCTCTGCAAAGTCCTCCTTTACAGCAACATGTGAACAAACTCCAAGTAGACCACGCAACTTCACAAATGTAGCCAACTTGAGAGGCTTCGTCTGTATATCAGCAACTTGATCTTCACTTCGACAATAAACCAGTTTGATTATTCCATCATTGCTGAGATCTCTTAAAAAAAAATGCTTCACATCGATATGTTTGCTTCTTCCATGCAACACAGGATTCTTGGAGAGTTTGATTGCTGAGTTGTTGTCACAAAAAACTGTAGTAGCTTCAACTTGCTTGAATTGTAGCTCTTCAAGAATTCTTCTCAACTAGACAGCTTGACAAGCACAAGCTATTGTAGCAATAAATTCAGCTTCTGTAGTTGACAAAGTGACAATTGGTTGCTTCTTAGAAGACCAGGAAATGGCCCCTGTGC